>RSEF01000002.1:88908674-88960340 GCA_003993805.1 Himantopus leucocephalus
GAGGAGGCTCCCTGCCCGCGGCGACCAGAAGCCACCGGGACAGCCCCGCACCTACAGGAAAGACCACCCCGACGCCACGCCACTCACGGCACGGAGACCCCCCGGACCCTACGGCGCGGGTGGCGGACTGCCAGCCCCGGAGGCGATGCTTTCCCTCCCCCTCCACCCCTCCGGGCCTACACCAGACTTCAGGCGCCCTGCGCCTGCCACAGGGCAGAAGAGACGAGCGCAG
The DNA here is from genome assembly GCA_003993805.1 of Himantopus leucocephalus. NCBI lineage: Eukaryota > Metazoa > Chordata > Aves > Charadriiformes > Recurvirostridae > Himantopus > Himantopus leucocephalus. Next base: position 88,908,907 of record RSEF01000002.1, read on the forward strand.
GGCCACCTCGTCCCAACAAGCTCCATCCTCCCCCCGAGGCCTAACGGCGCCCGCTCGCCTAACGGCAGCATGGCGCGGCGCGGCGCGGCGCGGCCCGCCCAGCGAGCGAGCGCCCGCGGACGGACCGGCGGCCCCGGCGGCCGCCCGCTCACCTTGAGCGCCTCGAGCCCCATGAGGCGCGTCTTGCGCTCCTGATCCTTGAGGATGAGGAAGGGGCGCCCATACTCGTCAAACGCCAGAGTCCCCATGGCCGACATGGCTGCCGCCGCTCCCGCACACCGGGCAAGCACGAGCCGGATGCCGCCGCGCCCGCCGCGCCGTGACGCAGCACGCCCGCCGGCGCGCGGCTCCGCGCCTGCGCAGCCGGCAGGCCCGCGACACATTTCGCGGGCGGGACCTATGTGGCGCCTCCAGAGGACCTTTCTGGAAGCATCCGGCACGGGGGGAGTTGCGCGGCGGCTCCGTCCCACAGCTGCGGGGGGGAGCGGGGGGGAGGCGGAGACGGGGGATACTATATTAGGTAGAATACGGGCGCCAAGCGCGGCAGCAGAGGGCTGCACTGGGCGACGTGAACGAGTAGGGACAGAGACACTCCTCTCCGAAGCGCCTTCAGGAAAGTTTCGCCGCCTCCCCNCCCCCCCCCCCCCCCCCGCCCGTGGCGAAGTGGTATTGCCCTTCCTTATAAATACTGCCGGCGAGAACGGCGGCATGTTGGTACTGGGGGAGGTCGTGGGGGTGGCAGCGGTCGGCAGGCCTTGCAGCTGGGTGGGTGTTGTGCTCTGGAGAAAAGTTGTTCCCGAAGGGAAGAACGATAACTGCAGAGGGACGGACGTTTACCTGAGCGCGGGCTGCGGGCGGCCCGTGGCGGGGAGGGCTCTGAGGCGCCCTGCTGCCGGCCGGGGTGGGGGTGGGGGGCAGAACTACGGGCGTAAAAGGAAACTGTCCTCCTTCCCTGAAACGCTAACCTGGCGGTTCAGCTTCTCAAGAGCGGTAATAGTCACGTTTCCCTAGCGCCTAGGAATCAGCTAGAGGGTTGTGAGGCGTTTTCCTGGTGTCCCATCTCTTTGATAAAATATAGTGCTTTGACTCAAATGAATGTGTAACAAAGCTATTGGAGAAAGTGCTCTTTTTAACATCTGTCTAGGTGTGATGTCGAAGGCGCTGGTGAAGGAGAGCCAGGCAGCAGGCCCGCGGGAGGCGTGCGAGGGCGGCTCCCCAAGGAGGGTCTGGGGGCTGGTGGTCACGGCTGGTGTCGGTGGGACCTTGGTGGCCCTGTATGCTGTGGTCACCCCCTTCGTGACCCCTGCGCTGAGGAGAGTGTGCCTGCCCTTCGTTCCTGCAACTTCCACTCAGATCCAGAATGTGCTGAAAATGTTAGAAAACAGAAGCGGCACTGTAGTTGACATTGGTAGCGGGGATGGCCGTATTGTAAGTTACGGACGTTGCCTTCCTTTTATATCGCCTCTCAAAAAAGTGCCAAATGCTTTAGCTGTGGCTGCTGCTGTTTTCTCATGTTTATGAATGTCTTATCTCTGGCATCCAGTGTTTTGGTTTGAGTCTTGGGTAAAGGGTCAAAGCTGAGAAGGGTTTACATTCGGTTTAGTATTTTTGTGCCAGTCTTACCTGCAGCTTGACAAGGTAGTGTACAAAATAACCTCATCCTGTTAGCTGGGCAGAATTGCACTGTATTCACATGAAAAGGCTCAATCTTGGTGGTGTGATCACTAGAGAACTGTGATTCCACGTAGGTCTGTAGCTCCAGCATGTGAGGCTGTGAGATTAAATAGCGCTGTGCTTTTGGAGCTGCAGCTCTATGCTTATTGTATAAAGGTTATAGAAAAGCAAAAGACATTGAGAAATGAGCAATGGATTACAAGAATAAAAATGCTCGTATTGTTAGAGCTGAAGTCTTCACACCTTTGTGCAGTGCTGGCTGCCCTCCTTCAAAATGAATGTGGTGAAACTAGAATAATTACCAAGGGAAATGGTGAGAACCACCAAAGCCAAAGTGATACTGTGCTTCCAGGACATTGTCTGAACCCCTATTTGTGAAATGTGGCGGTGAGGGTATAGTAGAGAACAGCATGGGTTTTTTGTAGTTGTGATATTTTGTGTACCACTTCCTAAACACCTGCCTCAAGTCAGTTTTAGCAACAGGATGGTGCACTAAGTGGGTTTTTGATGGAAATGAGTAAGTTCTTGAATGCTACTTTTGTCTATATTTCATGCGAATGAGTCCACCGCTTGTCCATGGTAAAAAAATTTGGTTTGGAAATCCAAATCTGTGAAGGTGGCTTAGAAAGAATTGTGCCCAAGTAGGAAATAGGGGAAAGCATGTTGGTACAAGGGAACTGCAGTTTCTGATGCCCTCTCTGCTGAGCATTCTGGCTGTTGACCCTTATCTGAAGCACCTAATTTGATGAGGTACTGCATATTTAATTCTGATTTTGTGTGTCTATGCCTAAATATATGTATGTGTGTACCTAAGTGGAGACTGAAGACTACTTGGAGAGCCAGGTGCCTGAAATTGAATGCTTGGTGTTGCCTTAATGCATCTGTCCTGAAAAAAGCTGAGCTTCAGTTCAGATGTTTAAATATTTAGTGCTTACTCAGGTGTAAATGGTGGATAAATATTTTTATTTCTAAGCATGGTAAAAATGTCATATTCTTTTAGTATATTTGCAAATGCTGTGTGCATGATGAAAGGTGCATTATTTTAATAGTGTGAAACACACTGTTCAGACAATGCTTTTTGAGAAGTTCTGTTTAGAAATGTGTACTTCTTCCTGATTTCACCTTGCCTGTTCTGTAATTCATAGTTCATCAAGCTTTTCCTGATTAAAACTTGGCAGTAACCTTTTAAATTATCACTTAAATTTTAATTCTAGAAACTAGTGCTGTTTTGTATTTTCCTTAGTGTTTTTTTTTTTCCTAAAAAAAATCAGTAGGTTTTGATCTTGTTTGAAGACACTTGCAGTACAGTCTAACAATTCTAAATCTTGGGGTCTAATTTAGAGGAATGTCTTTGAAAATCTATTGTTACCTGAATTACCTTTTGCCTTTTAAAATGATAAATGAAGCTTAGCATTGGATGAAAGCTGTGCTGTGAGATTTATGTGTGGGTCTTTTTTCAAATTGTTAATGGACATTTAAATTTTTGACTTTTTTTAATGTGCATCAACAGATTACTTTCATACTCTTTCTATCAGTAGGTCATTTTGGCTCAGAGTCAGGGATCTCTCAAGTGCCTACCCATCACTGCTTATCAAATAACTGCTCTAATTTTGAGCATATCTGCTTGTGTATTTCACTGTTCTCTCCATGGTCAATTTTGGTACTCTCTAATTCCAAGGTAGTGTCATGAATATGTTAAATTAAACTTTTATGTAAATCATAGACGTACTACAAGCTTACAGCTTTGCCCTGTGAATGTTTAAGTGGTTCATTTTGTTCGTCTGAGTATATCTATTAATTTCAATGGGACTAGTCATAATAGTAAAATGTAGTTTGAGTTTTTGTTCACTATACTACTAATCTGTTGGGGATTAAAACCTGCATGATTTACAAAAGTGCATTCCTGTGATTTATATTGTAAATAAAAGTAACTGTGTGGTCCTGTTTAGATGAATACACTTTCCCTGTTTCTAAGTGAAGATTTATTGCCTTCCTTGTAGGTGATAGCAGCTGCAAAAAGGGGCTTCAAAGCTGTTGGTTATGAATTAAATCCCTGGCTAGTCCGGTACTCCAGATACCGTGCATGGAGAGATGGAGTACATCAGAACACCAAATTTTATATTTCAGACTTATGGAAGGTAGGTGCTGAAGTATGTGAGAATGAATCTGGGATGTTTGAGAGATTTCCAAAATCGGGAGATACTTTCTTGAAAGAACCAGAATGCTGTCAGGCCACAAGGTGCTGTATTGGGCTTTGAGAACAGTACTGGAGCCCATAGAAACTAGACTCAGCACAATACATTGGTCTGCTTGTTTTGTGCTTCAGTGAAGTGCTGTTCTCTTTCAGTACAGGCTCCTCAAGCACACTAGATCATGCTTGTGCCTGATGGATGATGTGGGCTGCTGTAATGTCAGGCTTCACTGAGAGCTGGTTTTGAGGAGTCAGTAACAAGACTCTTACTCACCTGATGTGCAAGATCAGTCTCATTTGACACTTCATCAGATGTGTTCTGTTCTAGCTGTGCAATGTGTTACCTGGTTTTGACTGTTGCTTTAAGGTAACTTACATGTGACAGAGTTTTCTTGCAATTTTCAATCATTTGAGTCACAATTGCTTCTTTAATGAGGTGGATTTTCTTAGGTCATATTTATGTGGGCCCCTCCCCTGCGCTTCCTGTCAAAGTCATACATTTTTTCTGTTTGGGCTGTTTGTTTTTTAAGAATGGCATTTTGTAATGGGTAAAGTGGATATTGAGAATTTTGGGGGACAGTGTGCATGTACTGTTTTTCTTTGTTCAGAGAGGAGCATCAGAAAACTTCAGGGCACTGACTGGAAGAACCCAGCCACTGCAATGCCTGTCAAGCTTTTATAGCTAGCTAACATTTAACAAAAGTGGGGGGGAAACTTAAAACATACCTCACTTTAACATATGTAGGAGTTGTGGAAGAACTTAGCCATGAGTAAAATCACGTAGGTATTTTCGAAATCAATACTTTCTGTGCTGCTAGAATTGATGCCGTATTCTTGGCCAGGCAGTACAAGTTTTTTGCTGTTCAGCAATATAAAGTTGTTCTTATGTGGAAATTTGTGTGATGCAAAGTTGATATGGGATCTCCTTTCTTATTTTTGGTCTAAGTCCCTGTTGAAAAGAGTGCAGCTACAGGGATTAGGGGAAAAGAATGGTGAGAAATTCTCCAAATATAAATGCTGTTTTCATTAAGACTTTTTCTCAAATTTTATTTTAGGTTTCTTTTTCCCATTATACAAATGTAGTTGTTTTTGGGGTACCTCAAATGGTAAGTCTTACTTCTTGCATTGTTTAATTATTTTAATACCGAGGCAGTACAGTGTTAGTACATTATCTGCAAAATGAACCAACCTGCAGAATGTCAAATGTAGTTGGTACTAATATTTTTGATATTTCATTGTTGCTTATTAATGTCCATGATAGAACCTGTTAAAACTTGTGACAGTATGCAGACTGAAGCTCTGAAAATATATGTATTTTTTTGAGAAGTATTTTCTGTCCATTAGTTCAGAACCAAAATGAAAACTGCTGTGCTCAAGTTGCTTGGGGGGATGGTGGTAGATTGGTTCTTGAGAATTTCATTTTTTCATACTAAAAAACTGAGGAGTTTGCAGGGAGAGGATAGAGTAGGAAATTGGCTACAGCTGATTTTTGGAAACCTTTTTAGAGGGTTGAACCTTGCCTATGTTCCTCTCCAAAAACTGGATCACCCCAAATAGGCCAGCGGTTAGTATATTGAAATAATCCCTTGCCCATGTTAAGACTGTGAGGGTTTAGAAAGGGAGACAAATACTTCAAGTATAATTGCTGGAGTACAAGTCTGCAAATTCTTTGCCTCTTAGGAAGGCTTTGTAGCCTGTGTTCATTGTGTGCCTGGGAAATAGGCATTCTTCAAAACCGGTGTAGAAACTGAGTTGCGTAGTGACTGCTTTAGTGCTATATTTGATAAATTCAGTCAGACTTTACATTCACTTTGGCTTTCAGCTTGATCTAGTTTTCTTTGTCTCTTTTTACTAGAATAGAAAAAAATCTTAAATATTTAAATATTCTTTATATTTTGATTTATTAGTATAATCTTCTATATAGGTTGAATGCATGTGGAGGATTGAAGCAGAAATACCCTATAGATGCTTCTGTATTGCTTCTTCCTCTGCTAAGGCAGATGTGGGATGAAATGAGTGAAGAGCTTTATGTGATGCTATACCATACAACATAAATAATATTTCTGTAGTAGTAGCTGGAAAATGTAATAAGATGCAGCATAATGCTTCCTTGTTCTCTGCTTTTTCTTTAACAGCATTGGAATTAAATACCTACTTCAGGTTCAAATTGTAACTCATGTTGGAAACTGAAGTGAAAATGCATTCCTCCCCCCCCCCTCCTGACCCACCTTTTGTGGGTGGTATGTTAGTGACAACTATGATGTTACTTGTGATACAGATGTTGCCAGGTTTGGATGTTACGTGCTTTCTAGTTTGAGTTCCAGGAGGGGGCAGTATAAATATTTGAATTTGCAGCCAGAAATTCTGCAATTGCACTGAGGGGCAGATGAAGAAAGATATTCCAGTAAACTAGAAATAAAAAAAAATGCCCTGGGAAAATGTGAGTAAACCTAGCAGAAATAGTGGCTTAACTTTAAATGTAATAGTATAAAGTGGGATAAATTAGTAACAGCTATGATAGAAAGAGTAGCTGTAGGGCTCAGAATAACTTCAGTAAACTCAGTAAATACTAGGCTAAATTCTTCCAATAAAAATACTGTCATAAATGTAACAGATCGTATGATGTTCTATATGAACTACTGTGTTTCCTGAGCATTCATTTGGTCATGATACCTGTTAAATTTACCTAGGAAGTTGTGAATGCTTAGCCTCCTGAATGACTAAACTGATTTTCTAGAAACTTTTTTACTGAGGGCAATAGATCTCTTCAGCTTTTTTTAATAATGCTGGTCTGATTTGATACTGTCACACAGTGCTTTTATTTCATATCCAAGATTAGTTTACAGAACTTGGATTTATTGATCTTCAGGGAAGACTAAAACCTCTCTGTTCTTGCAAGCGTCTGGGGGAAGGTGTGTTTGTCTGTGAGTCATTGCAGAGAGACTTTTACTTGTTCCAGGTGGAATGACAGAATTCTTTGCAGGTGTTCATGTTCACAGCTTCTGTGTATTTTAACTGATTGTATACTGTACAAAAGGTTTACTAGACTGTATATCTGTGTAGACATACAACAACCCCAACCATAGCTTGATTATAAAATACAGTATAACTATAACACCTAATGCTACTGATACATTTAGCTTAAATACTTCGACTGTTTGGTTCCAGGGTATAATTCTTTTTGGCTGAACTATTAATTAAGCTTTCTAATTTGAGCTAATATGAAAATTAGTGACATCTCATGTCTACAATTAACCATTAAAAATCAGGCTATGTCTGTATTTGTGATTTCTGTAACAACTTGGTCCTTCCTTTTTCTGGTGTGTCAGCTCAGTTTGAGATATCAAAATAGGCTTTTTTCCTAGTTTATTTGAGGTGTGGTAGCAAAAATGTTTAAAAGCAGTTGCCATATGGATGAAATCAGAGCATAGAATGCTTTAAAATGTTCAGAGGTAACTCTTTGAGATATTAGATCTATGACTATAATTTTCCTAAAATATTCCATTGTAAGCTTAAATATAGCTATAATAGGATGTTACATCAAAGGCACACCCTGCATGTATGTGATAGTGGAAGCTATCTGCAACCTTTGGAAATACATTTTCTTCGGTTAGTCTTGTTTTCTAATAAAGTTCTGTTGTGGTTTGTTTTAATTTTTTGTGATTTTTTTTTTGTGTGTGTCCTTTGTGACTTAAATTGAGCTGTATTTATTTTAACCTTTTAATATCTAAATGCTATGGCTATGTCATGATATCAAAGTAAGTAGATTTTTTTTACCTGTAATAGAAGTAAACTGTGGAGTTTGCTGTTATAATTACTGCCTGAGATAAGTAGATCAGTGCACATCCATTTGGAATTCCTTTTATTCTTACATACTGTATTTAAGTGTAACATCAGACTCTTCCAAAGGACCGAAATGGCTAAATCTAACAAGTTTCATTTTTTTTCCAAAACTTAATCGCTATTTGGTTTGGGAAAGAAATTTCTTTGAAGTCTGTATGTGTTAATTCATTTCTCACTTAATCCATAGCAGAATTTGAAAGTGCTTGTTGGAGATGGAGCATCTGACTGGGCAGGATGTTAGTGTGTTCTGCAGGAGTAGTTATATTTTCCCTTGGCTTTCATATCTCCTTAATTTTTGCAAATGGAGGAAAGCTAGAGTGTAGGTCTTCAACCAAGGAGGGTTGTACTGTGGTATTTGACATGGTACGCCACAAAATTCTTCTCTCTAAATTGGAGAGAGATGGATTTGATGGGTGGACTGTTTGGGGGTGAGGAATTGGCTGGATGGTCACATTCAGAGAGTAGTAGTCAACAGCTCAGTGTTCAGATGGAGATCAGTGAGTGGTGTCCCTCAGGGGTCTGTATTGGGACCAGTGCTGTTCAGTCTCTTCATCAATGACGTAGGGGGATTGAGTGCACCCCCCAGCAGATTTGCAGACAACAACAAGCTGAGTGGTGTGGTTGATATGCCCAAGGGATGGGATGCCATCCAGATGGACCTGGACCGTCTTGAGAAGTGGGCCTGTGTGAACTTCATGAGGTGCAATGAGGCCAAGCACAAGGTCCTGCACCTGGGTTGGGGCAACCCCTGGTATCAATGCAGGCTGGGGGATGAAGGGTTTGAGAGCAGCCCTGTAAGAGAAGGACTTGGGGGTACTGGTGGATAAAAAGCTGGACATGAGCTGACAATGTGTGTTCACAGCCCAGAAAGCCAACCGTATCCTGCTCCTCATCAAAACAAGTGTGCCCAGCAGGTCAAGAGAGGTGATTCTGCCCCTCAGCTCTGGTGAGACCCCACTTGGAGTACTGCATCCAGCCCTAAGGCCCTCAGCACTGGAAAGCCATGGACCTGTTGGAGCGGGTCCAGAGGAGGGCCACAGAAATGATCAGAGGGCTGGATCTGCTATAAGGACAGGCAGAGAGAGTTGGGGTAGTTCAGCCTGGAGAAGAGAAAGCTCTGGGGAGCCCTTCTAGCAGCATTTCAGCCCTTAAAGGGGGCCTACAGGAAAGATGGGGACAAACTTTTTAGCTGGGCCTGTTGCAATAGGACAAGGAGTAATGGCTTTCAACTAAAAGAGGGTGGATTTAGACTAGATACAAGGAAGAAATTTTTTACAATGTGGGTGGTGAGGCACTGGCACAGGTTGCCCAGAGAGGTGGTAGATTCCCCATCCCTGGGAAAATTCAAGGTCAGGTTGGACGGGGCTCTGAGCAACCTGATCTTGTTGAAGATGTCCCTGTTTGTTGCAGGGGAGGTTGGACTAGATAACCTTTAAAGGTCCCTTCCAACCCAAACCATTCTGTGATTCCATATGCTGTTTCATACAGTACTGCTGCAGGGACTGACATGCATACGTTAACAGGCTGGAGCCAACAAAACTCAATTTCAATAGTATTTAACATACTAGTACTTTACAATACAGTAACAGCAGAATGTTTGCTTTGAGTTGTTGGCCATGTGATGTTTTGGGGTTAGGCTGGAAAATATGAGAGGCATTGGCCTTTGAGTATCACATAATAGTTCATATGACTTGCGGTCTCATAGCATAAATTCAGGCAGCCGAACTCTCATTCTCTACAGAGAAGAATCCCACCGAAGAGAATCGTGAATTGGAACATGTGAAGTCTTTTCTTAATTTATGTTTTTTTATCTAAGGGATTATCTATGGGTTTTAATTGCATTTTTAGAACTTAAGGGTTACAGTTTTCTTGATCTCACCAATCAGAGCGCAATAACCATTTTGTAGTTTTAGATACTCCTTGTCAAGGCATCAAAGCCAAAACTTATATCATGAATACTTTCCTATTTTTTTTTCCAAAAATTCCTTAAACCTTGGACTTCTCTTAAACACTTGAATTAGATTCTAAAGAGAATGCTTCTGTTTTTTTACTGCTTCTCAAAGCTTTTTATTGTTGTTTAACAGATGCCACAGTTGGAGAAGAAGCTAGAAGAAGAACTTGGATGTAATGCCAGAATAATTGCCTGTCGTTTTCCTTTCCCTTGCTGGATCCCAGATCATACTACTGGAGAGGGAATAGACACTGTGTGGGCCTATGATCTGAAACATTCTAGAGGATGTGAAACAAAAATTTTGGAAACTACACCAGAGACAGAATTCTAAACATCTAGTTTGTTGTTGTACTGAAATTTTCGGCTTTGACTTCACCTGTTAAAGATAAGATTAACATGAATAGAGCCCCAGGATACAGAGATACATATTCACTAAAATAACTGAAGTACACTGGTTATCTGAAAGCACAAAAAGGTTAGTGAAAGGTGTAGTTAAGTGGCTTAATGTAGTTAGTAAGAATTATGAAAGTTTTATAGAAGTGGCAAACTTTAGTATGGAAAACGGTATAACACATGGTTCTCTACTGTTAAGGGGAATATATGTTAAAGCTCAAATTGGTGAACTTAATATGTGCATTCTTTCTGATTCTACATAGCATTTGTTATTGGTGTTGGAGGTGGTGCGCAAGTGGCTTCTCAAATGAGCCATGGTGTCCAAATGTCTTCATTATGTATGCCAAGTAGGCATAATGCTGCATACATCAAACTGATGCAGTTTGAGTATGGTGATGATACCAGTTTTACACCTCAGCCTTGAATGTGTTTTTTCTAAAATTGAATGGGACAAAACAAGCAAATACAGTAAGTTGTTTATTCATTAACACAAGTGCAGCCTTTGATTGTATTCCTGTATTTTTATTTAACGTGTTATCTGAAGAAAAAACTGCAGAAAATGAGGTCTTACTGAACAGTTACTGGTATAAGCCTTTGCAAATGACCATGATTTTTCCTAACCTCTCTGATTTAGGTAGGGTCACCTACTTGGCAGTGAAGTGTCACCACTTCTGTGTGCTCAAACCTTGGATAAGATATGGGTGAGAGTTGCTTACTTGAATGTGTCATAAAGACTGTCTCTTGATTCCAGAGCTTGTTGGCCTGGCTAGCTTGGCTAAATCTGATTAGATCTCATTTAATTTATAGTTAGATTGGAAGGAAGGCTTTCAGTCAGGTTTCTTTTTCCCCTCTACTTTGCTGAGCTATGCCCTCTGAGATCTCAAAGTCATGGTATTGCTGCATGGCTTTTCCTTGGAAGTGAAAGTGAAGCAAGTTCTCTCTGTCTTTTTGCTGATGCTGGTTTGCAGTGGGGTACTGGGATTGCCATATCATTTTCCTTTTCTAACGTGGTTACAGCACTCTTCTATTTTATAACAGCCTGCTTACTTGGTCTTTCTTTTGGTTCCCAGGTAAGGTTTGACTGTTCTCACCCATTAACAGTTAGTCAAAGTTCATAGTTAGCCTCCCTTGGCCCCAGTTAACATACAGACTGTTTGTTAAGCAGTGACTACATAAGTTTGTCAGACCTTTGCATATATGATACCCATAGAATGAAGCTAAAACAGGCTAGGGAATTGTCATCTGACTTTGAGGCAATCGTTACCACAACTGGTAACGAAATTAGCTCAGGCCAAGAGAAGTGCTGAGACCCTACGATTTCAGGTAAATACAAAGCCTGTGATGTTCTATTAGACATTGGGAAAGCACATTTGCCAGCCTATAGTATGTGACGTGAAGAGAAGTTAGATGTTATTTGGGATGTATAGTCTTCAGTTACACACATACCCAGGCTTTTCTGTTTGGTGGGAGGGAAGGAGGAAGGACAATGTAAAATATAAATCTACACTGAGGAATTGAAATGGAGCAGTTGAATAGTTGTGTCCTGATAATGTACATAAAGCAGGAGAGGAAAGGGGCAAATGTATCTGCTCTGCAGTCTGCAAAGTAGAGATGATTTCAGCCTTGCATGGCAAGGCACAGCTGTAAACGTGGAGACTACGTATTGAAGAACACTGATTTCTGGGAAGTTGTCTTTTACAGCCTTTCACTGCAGTGTGACAGTGCATCTTGTAAAACTACATCAAACTCCCTCTACCATGATTTAAGCGTTATAATTATTACGTGGTGACAGGACTACAGTGGGTTGTCTAAAATGTCTGAATTTACTTTAATATCCCAAGGCCATAAAACTGGAACCTCAGACAAAGGAAATCTGAAATGATTTCTATGGAAAAAGACCATACAAAGGGAAAAATCAGTTAATTAAGCTGAGTCCTTCCCTGAATGATTATAAAGGAGGAGGCAAAAGATTTTGAACAAGTGAATTGTGACTACCTGCAGTGCAGTGCTTTGACCCAAATTTCTACTGCCTACTTTCACTAAAGTTAGTTTGCAGGGAATTAAGCTGATAGTGTTTCTGCTTTGTTTGACTATATATTTGTCTATTGCATTGCCATTTTCCTGTTAATTGGTAAAACTGAATTTCTCCGTTCTGCCTGTGATAAAGGCTTTGGGGCCTGAACTTCATTACCACCTATTGCTCCAGAAATACTTGTTGAGGAGGGTGAGATAGTTAATGACATGATGGCCTGAGCTTCAGGAGCACTGAATGCTGTCCTCAAGCCAAGGAGAGATTTTTTTTGAATGCTTTTAAAGTAAAACAGAGGGCTGTTTCTTGCTTTGGTCATTTGGTTTTGGGGGCCTAACCTGGGATAGGCAGTGGTCTGAAAGTTTGGTATTCTTTATTATATAAGGAAATGTGCTTATTTCCTGTTTCCATGGCTGAAGTGTGAAATGGAAAGCAAATTACAGAATCACAGAATGGTAGGGGTTGGAAGGGACCTCTGGAGATCATCTAGTCCAACCCCCCTGCCAAAGCAGATTCACCTGGAGCAGGTTGCACAGGATCAGGTCCAGGTGGGTCTTTAATACCTCCAGAAAAGGAGATTCCACAAACCTCTCTGTGCAGCCTGTTCCAGTGCTCTGTCACCCTCAAAGTAAAGAAGTTTTTCCTCATGTTGAGGTGGAATTTCTTGTGTTCCAGTTTGTGCCCCTTGTCCTCCCACTGGGCACCACTGAAAAGAGTCTGGCCCCATCCTCTTGACACTAGCCCTTTAGATATTTATAAGCATTGATGAGATCCCCTCTCAGTCTTCTCTTCTGCAGGCTAAACAGAACCAGGTCTCTCAGACTTTCCTTATAACAGAGATGCTCCCAGTCCCCTGATCATCTTTGTAGCCCTATGCTGGACTCTTCAGTAGTTCCTCCTCTTTCTTGAACTGGGGAGCCCAAAGTGGGACACAGTACTACAGATGTGGCCTCACCAGGGCAGAGTAGAGGGGGAGGATAACCTCCCTCGACTTGCTCGCCACACTTTTTAATGCACCCCTGGATAGAATTGGCTGCCTTGGCCACAAGGGCACATTGCTGGCTCATGGTCAACTTGTTGCCCACCAGGACTCACAGGTCATTCTCCACAGAGCTGGTTTCCAGCAGGTCAACCCCTAACTTGTACTGGTGCATGGGGGTTTTCCTCCCTAGGTGCAGGACCCTACCTTGTCTTTGAACTTCATTAGGTTCCTCTCTGCCCAACTCTCTAGCCTGTCCAGGTCTCGCTATATGGTGGCACAGCCTTCTGGTGTGATACACCATTCCTCCCAGTTTTGTGTCATCAGCAAACTTGCTGAGGGTATACTCTGTCCCCTCATCCAGGTCGTTGATGAATATGTTGAATAAGACTGGACCCAGTACTGACCGCTGGGGAACACCACTAGGTACAGACCTCCAGCTAGAGTCTGTGCCGCTGATTGCAACCCTCTGAGCTCTGCCATTCAGCCAGTTCTCAGTCCACCTCACTGTTCACTTATCTAACCCACACTTGCTAAGCTTACCTATGAGGATGTTAAGGAAGACAGCGTCAGAAACCTTGCTGAAGTCAAGGTGGCCAATGTCCACTGCTCTTAACCTCATCTACCCAGCCAGTCATGCCATCACAGAAGACTATCAGATTGGTGAAGGATGATCTTGCCTTCATGAATCCACGTTGACCACTCCTGATAACCTTTTTCCTTCACGTGCTTAGAGATGACATCCAGAGTGAGCTCTTCCATGACCTTTCCAGGGATGGAGGTGAGGCTGACTGGCCTGCAGTTTCCCAGGTCCTCCTTCTTGCCCTTTTTGAAGACTGGCATGACATTAGCATTCCTCCAGTCCTCAGGCACCTCTCCCGTTGTCCGTGACCTTTCAAAGATGATGGAGAGTGCCTTCACAATAACATGTCAGCTCCCTCAGCACTTGGGGGTACATCCCATGAGGGGCCACGGATTTGTGGGTGTCAAGTTTGCCTAAATGATTGCTAACCCTATCCTCAACCAGGGGAAAGCCTTCCTTCAGACTTTCTCTCTTAGCCCCAGGGTATGGGATTCCTGAAGGCCACCCTTAGCAGTAAAGACTGAAGCAAAGGCGGCACTCAGTAACTCTGCCTTGTCTGTGTCCTATGTCACCAGGGCACTTACCTCATTCAGCTGTGGGCTCACATTTTCCCTAGTCTTCCTTGAAGAAGCCCTTCTTGTTATCCTTGACATCCCTTGCCAGATTTAATTCCAAGTGGGCCTTAGCCTGCCTTGTTGCATCCCTGCATATTCTGACAATGTTCCTATATTCCTCCCAAGTGGCCAGTCCCTTTTTCCACATTCTATAAACTTCTTTCTTCCATTTGAGTTCTTCCAGAAGCTCCTTGCTCATCCATGTAGGTCTCCTGCCTCCTTTGCTTGATTTCTTACTTCTAGGAATGCACTGATCTTGAGCTTGGAGAAAGTGGTGCTTGAATATTAACCAGCTCTCTTGGACCACCTACCTTCTAGAGCCCTTCTTTGTTTATTAGTACAAGGTCCAGCAGCACACCTGTCCTCGTTGGCTCCTCCACCAGCTGTGTAAAAGTTATCATCAATGCTCTGCAGAAACCTCCTGGACTGTACATGCCTGGCTGTGTTGCCTTTCAGCAAGTATTAGGGTGGTTGAAATCCCCCATGAGAACCAGGGCCTGTGATTGTGAGGCTACTTTCAGCTGTCTGTAAAAGGCCTCATTAACTTCTCCTTCCTGATTAGGTGGCCTGTAGTAAACGTCCACAACAGTGTCACCCACATTAGCCTGCCCGTTAATTCTTACCCATAAGCTCTTGACTGTTCTTCATCCACCCCTAGGCAGAGCTCAATACATTCCAGTTCTCTTGCATGAAGAGAACTCCATCACCTCGCCTTGCTGGCCTGTCTTTTGCTCTAATTTACAAAGGGGGACTGGGAAAGCATTTTCTTATGTTGTCCTCTATTTTTCTATCACTTGCTCTGTTCATTTGATAGTTTACAAGATTAAATACTTAACTGTGACTTCAGTTATCACTGTATGGATTATTATGTTGATACACTTCCAATTGCTAGGGTAATGTATTACGATTTTGTTGATATGCTACTTCAGAGTACAAATTTGTTTCTTCTGAAAACCAGGAAAGCCTTAGAGAACTGGCTTAATCAAATTATAGTATAGGTCTGAAGCCAGAAGAAGGAAACCCTCAGGCTACATATGGTGTTCAATATCAAAGTAATTTAGATACACAGAAAAACCTATAGTTTATCTTTGTTTACGTCTTCTAGTAGAATCACTTGCCTTTTGGGAGTCACTTGTTTCATTCCTTCCTTGCCCTGCCAGATCTTAGCAAAAAATGTTGCTACGTTGCTGAATGAGTAATGCTTTCCTGAAGTATTGTAGAATTTGTTCTGTTTGAAAATAATACAGGTCAGAGTTCTCTAGCAGTCAGACTTTCAGGTTTTTTCTTTTACTTTTTTTGCATTGAGACACATTGTCCCCACAGGCTTTGTGATGCAAGATCAATTGTACCGATGCAGTGCATGAGTGCTACAATTCTAATTTTGTAGTTTTCTATTTTGCATAAATTGGCCTTCTAGGGAGAAGGTGAGAGGTATGGCTACAAGAGAGCCATCTGATACGCAGGTTGCTTAGTATAGTGTACTGCACAGTCATGACAGCTATACAGCAAAGTCAACTAAGCTTGTCCAGATTTGTTTGTTAAATGTGCATGTATTTTGTGAGCTTTAAGCATTTCTGCGTTTACTGGGTATATTGAAGTTCTTGATTTATCCTCTGGAGTCTGATTGTATGCTGTCACTTAATCTAATATTGCTCCAAGGAAGTTAATCCTCTGTCTCTGAGCTGCTGTTTTTTTCTGACTGATGAGTTGTAGCCAGGTAAGAACTTACAGAATCAAGTTTTAGATAAAGTACCACATTTCACAAGCCAGTTGAATGAGTGCAGTCGGGGGGGGGGAAGTTCCACAGCCCGGGCTTTGGGAAAGTTCTTCACCTTTAATGAAGGACACAGCTCGGGAGGCAACAGAGATCTGAAATCTGCATAAATTTTTTAAGAATGACTCGAGCTTTGCTTTTCTCCTGTGTGTTCTTTAAAAAATTATTACCACCACAATACCATTCTAAGATCTAAAGGGGAAGTAAGCAGAGGTATAATTTTGTTTCTTTTATATTTTGAACTATGGGAGCAAAGGAGGAAGAGAATCTTATGGCCCAAGTATGGCAGTTTGAACTATTTCAAAAGCAGTTTGACAGACTTGCACAACAGCTGTACGTAGTTCCTATTGGATAGGAGCATCCATACTAAGAATGGGCTGTGATGAGCTTTCAATCAGAAATGGGTTCATGGCTGGTACCATTATACTTGAATGAACACTAATTCTTGATAGACCTTAGACTTCTGTGCTTTCACTTTTCATGATTGTTTACAAATACTGAAGCATTTATTCAAGAAAGGACATGAATCCTTCGAAGTTCACGGTTGAAGAGGGCAGCCTAACATCAGATGTAATGCCAGTAAATTCTGCTTTGAGTGAGTTTTTTTCTACATTTGCCAAGTTTGCAGTTCTCTTGTTTTACAGTTTAGCCCAACTTGTTTTCCAGAAGTAATATGTTTCTAGAAGATTTCTTGAGTTCTTTATAAGACAGCATGGCATCTATGTTTAACTTAAAAATCACCCTTGAGTGAGATAGCTGCAGAATTAATATGTTCAGTATTTTTTTTTTGTATGATCTTTCTATTCATCCTTGTGTGCTTTACTGAGGGAGACTTATACATGGATAGTTACCATTTTTTTTTCTTCATGCTTTTTCTGAATTCTCCCTCTTATCTCAGTGTTTCCTCTTAGCTTTCATATTGTCTTCTTACAGTTTGACTGTTTGACTTCATAAATTCATCAGATCTTCTCATTTCCTTTAATTTTTTTCTGTAAACTAGTTGCCTTTTTTCAGCAACTTTATAGGAAGACTAAATATGTTAAGGAATGTACTTTTTCTCTCTAACACTTTAACATGTATTTAACTAACCTCCTTGATTTATTTAGCAGCCTGTATGCTGACATAGCATGACTTTTGTTTCCAGTAAATGAAAGAAAAACACATCCACCCATATGGTATTGAGACTGAAAAATAGCCTTGGTCTACAACAATTCTGACTATGTAGTAGTTTTAAGTACTTAATTTAACATTTTTATTGTATTTCACCACTTCGTAAGTGAATACAGACCTTTATCCATTCAGTAGTTCTTTGGATTTGAGTTATTTGTTCAGGTGGGACTTCTGCTGATTTCTTTTTCTTAGTATAATGTTGGGGTTTCTATTGGAGGCATTGGTTGAAATGTTGGACTGATGTTTTTCCTGCGAATTGCTATGTAGTCCTTGAAAAATTGCTGTAATGCAATCCAGTGGACTGCTAGCATTGGTAAAAATTAAGTAAAACCTGCTTACCACTAAATGTTCAGCAATATTTTTCAGCTTACTGTATATGTTGTGGTTTTTAAAAATAAAGTAGGTTTTTGAAGACCCATATAAATCATGTGGCATAAAGTTTTGAGGTGAGCAGAGGTCTTTGCAAGGTCAGAAGCAGTAAATTAATGGCTTTCAACCTGAGGTTTGTGGGTGCCTTCTGAGGAATCCACAAAAAGTAATTTAAAAAGCACATCTACTATCAGTAGGTTTATATTTGCTACCCGTGGTTGTGTCCTTCCATTGGAAAATTTTAATGTGTCTGAAATGAACATTTGAGAATCTCTGAACTAAAAATATGGGTTTACTTCATATTCACTACATGGGAGCAGCTGTGTGGTTTTGCACATTCTCATTGTGTTCTAATAATTCTAGCTTTTTAGTTAATCTAGGATAGATCTAGTTTAAGGCTCTAATTGCCTTTTTTATTTTTAAAGAACTGCTTAAATATGAAATTTGCATTTTCAAAACACTGGATCAGCTGCCACTGAAACCTGTCTTAAAAGCCTGTGGACCTTGTGAAACTCCTTAATGCTGTAATGTCCGCAGCTGTCCATGCGGGAACTCTGGTTCAGATGAGCAGAACTGTGCCTAGCTCTTGCATTAGCTCTCTTGATTGAAAATGGAAATGTGAGGAGAGCACACAAAATAAACAATAAAAACTTGAGGATCAGTGTAAGTTTCTGGTAGAGAAAAATGTGAGTGCTGTGGGTCATAGCCAAAACCTAAGCGGTCCTCTCTGTCACTATCACTCTAGCCTCCTAAGGTTTGATGCCGGTCCCCCCGCCCCCAGGATAATGTAGCTCTTCTTGAAAATATACTTCTTTTTCTGTTGTTGCCATTGATTTTTTTCAGGCTTTTCAGATTGTACACACAAATCAAAATAATTTGTATGTTCAAATGTACCATTCTCTAAACTGTCTACAGGGACCCCCATTGTCTGTGTTCATGTCTATTTTATTGTTTTTTCCCTTTTTTTTTAGCACATGTAGAAGCCAAATTTATACTCTGACTACCTTTATGTTCAATGCATAAATAAGATTTGTGGGTGTGATCAATACCAATTAAGATTATTTGTAAACACAGATCTCACACTGAAGCAATTCTGGAAACAGAGCAGGAACAGAACAAGTAATGGTCATGATGTGAAAAAATTAATGTTACTTAGTGACAGGGATGGTAGGGTTTCCTGCCATTCAAGTACGTTTAATTTCAGTTGTCAGTCTGATGTGTCAAGCAAAGCCAGGGAATGAAAGACTAGTAGCAGAGCAGCACTGTTGTGTGGTATTTTAAAATAAATTTATTTTGTAATGCTGTCATCAGAGGCTGCCTTCTGGTTTCATCTAATAGTTAAGTACTGTTATTGTTCTGATAAAGAGCATGTTGGTGGAAGAATATGATTGGCTGAGCTACTACAACTAGTGAGCATCTTGAAGTGCTTTTCTACAGTATTTTCAGATAATTTCTTTATTTACCCTTTCCTCTTTCCCAACAAAATGCCTTCAGAGTGACAACATTACAGATTAAAAATGGAAACTACATTTATCACCCTTAGAAGTTAAAGATTAGGAAGCAGCTTCTAATACGAAAAAAGTTGCTGGCTTCAGCAACTGGGTCTTATTTACCAAAGCATGTTACATACAATGTAGGTCGGATCCAGACTAACTTAACAAAGGGTTTAAGTTTCTTAGAAGAAGTTTGCACTTTTTGTAAGCCTCCTGGACATGCAATCTGAATTAGGTTGTTTGCTTATTCTAATAAAAATACTGATCAAACAGCACTCTTCTCAGGATTATTTGTCTATTGCATGAAAACTAGGTAGTCTAAGCACTCTTCAGGAAAGAGGAAACCTGGCTGCTGGATCTTTCATGAAGCTTTGCCTATAGCTGGTTTTTTTCATGTTTGTACTTTGGGTGGCTGTGAACATCAGATGATTGGAGTGGGGTCTTTTGCTTGCTTGGGTGATACTTTCACTGTGTTTCTACTAAGGACAAATTAGAGGTTGAAGCATACCTTTAATCCCTTTCAGCCTAACTAATCAAAAGTGATCCTTTCTCTGGTATTGTTTTAATCTGACTCTGGTAAAATTTTCTTTTCCACAGGCATAAAACTAGATGTTGCTTACGATTCATTTATCTTTCTATTGTGTCATATGCCTGCAGAATCTATGTTGGCAATACAAGTGTCTCTCCATTTCTGTGCAAAATACCCAGTGGATGTTTTAGTGGCCTTGGGTGCCTTTATTACAGTGGTGTGAGTGTTCCCTCCTGGTGTTGGATACGCAGGTCATCATTTGCTGTCTGAGCTTTTAAGTGCTGGGATTGTGAATGATACCGCTTTCTTGTTAGGGTGCTCCAACGGGTGCTGAACCCAAGGATACTGGAGCTGAAGCTCCACACCAGATAACCCCATCAAAAGTACTGAGCTTCACTTTGTGTTTATTGTTGTTAGCAACCTCCTCCTCCCCAGTCACTGCCCCCCACCCCTCCAAATGAATAGCCATCCCCAAACCTCATTCATGAGAATGTGTTCTTTTTTGCTTTCAGCTGCTGATGCAAATGACCGCATTACTTCCCAGCTTTGTCTAGGGCATGCTTATGTTTCAGTGTAAGCAGGCTCAATTTTAGCTTCCGATGTCTCAGTCAAGGCTCTGCCTAAGAAATCTTCATGGTCTCTGAAGACACTGAAACAAGCAGGTCTGGGTGCTGAAGACTTCCTGAAGCTTGCTGTCTTAGCGTGATGGGACACAGCATCAGCGTTTATAAAGAGTGCTTTAGTGCTGCTGAATTTTACCTCTACCCCAATTTAGGAACACTGTAAAGCAGAGGATAAATTGACTCCAATTTTCCCTCTGCCTAATACTAGTAGCACATTGTTCTTTAGTTTTACACTGCTGTTTTTTTCTGGTATAGCTTAATCATAAACTTTCCTTCACTGGAGGAAAGGGCCAAACACCAGTGTCTTCCCTCTCCAGTGTGAACTTAAGACCAAGGCCCTTTAAGGGGCTTCCCCTGTGGAAGGTCTCTCAGCAGCACAAAGATCCTGTACCAGTAGAGATGGGAAGGCTTTCTCTCAATTTCCTGTTGCTGATACAGATGTTATTTGTCAGGGCCTCTACTAGGAACATCATGGTTTTCCACCAAGATTTGGTTTAATTACCTGCAGCTTAAGATTAGTTTAAAGGGGTTGATACTGAGTCTGGTATGGAGGCTTGGAGTAGCAGGACTCTCTGTTTGCCTTTTTGGGAAAGTAAAAAATCAAGTTTTGCTCTTTACAGAAGCATAACTTCTTTTATAAGTCAGTAAAAATATCATAATAGTGAAACAAGAATCATCTCCTGATTATTCTCCAGGAATACTCTGGCAATAGGCTAAGCCAATTGTTACTGAATGGAGATTTCTAGGCTGGAGAAAGACACAAGTCTCTTCTCCCTTCATTAAGCACGTGTTATTCTTACTTTGAGGGAATTTTTTGCATGTGTTTAAAAAAAAATATATATATGTAGATAGTGGCAGTTGGAATGCTAGTTATTAGTTTGCATTCAGCCCTGCAGTAAAATGCAATGTTTATACAGCATTATTCATTGTCAAACTGCTACTGAATAGTAGTAAGTCTAGTAACACTTTTGTAGAGTTGGCTGGTATTAGCTTCACTGTTTACAACTGCAAACACTCAAGCAAAAAGAGTATTTGTTCAAGACCACAGATGTAGTCGGTGGCAATGCTGTGATTAAAATGATTGGGTCTGTAATTGCATGTCTGTGTCTACAGCTGGAAGAATGTTTTTTTTAATTGGCTGCTCCTGAGGGTGGCAGTACCTGTGCACTTTCACAACAGATGGAGCCAGAGATATAAAGGTCAGATGCTCACACATGACATTTAGTGCTGTCTTACTACTTATGACTGTAAGACATAGCACCTACAGTGGTTGTGTCTGTCAGGTTCATGATCTTGGTTTTGTCTTACTTTTTTATTAGCTGTTAACTACATTTGATGTCTCATGGTTACTGCTTTCAACTGCATTTGGATCCTTCAGTCACTGTTTCTACATGCTACTTTAGAGTAAAACTCATTATTTTTATTGAAGTATATGACTTTGCAGCATGTACTATATCTTGGTCTATTTTTGTGTGAGAGTCAGGTTGGTTCTTCTCTGGTTTGATTTCCATTTTCTTATGACAGAAGTTCAAATCTTTGGGCAACTTAAATCTGTGGTGAATGAGAATATTAAACATAAATTGGCTGCAATGCAGCATAGGTATTGTGACTTCGGTATCTTATTTACTTGCCTTATAATTTTTTTTAACCTTTGTGCGTAGTTTGTGTCTTAATTCTCTGAGGACCATTCACTAAATGTAAATTAAACTTGATTTTTCTCTTTATGAAGTCATCAGATCGGTCTGTCATGGCCTATGTTAATAAGCCTATATGTTATACATGTTACCACTTCTTACTTTTATTTCTATATTAGTAATAGTTTGAGTACAAATGAGATGAACTGAGAGAAGAACTATTTTCCTTAGGCCTTAATAACTCTATCATGCATCAAAATAGCATGTAAAATCGAATGAAAATTTTCTGTTGATGTGACTCATCAACAGCTCTTGCTGTTATAACTCTGTGTTCTGACAAGCCCAAACTCATTTTGCCCTGCCATAACCATCAGTTTTAAGTACAGTTACTGTCTTGATCTTCTGGTTCAGAAGCTGTTTGATAGTGATCAGCTTAACCAGCTGAAAACCAGGAGCATGTTTATATTTGTCTGCTTGGAAAACAGGCAGCTGAAATCACCTGTGGAATCTTCCTGGATTAGTTGCTTTGACTATTTTTTTCTAAAATAAGAGGCAACAATTTGACACCATCTCTAAATATGAACAAACTCAAGACAAAATACTTTCTCTACCACATGCAGGAAAATGCATATTGAGCAATTTATGAACAAATACAGTAACTCCACCATGGCAATCTATTTGCTTCTCTACCAGTTAAGTAAATATAGTCAAAGTTTGTTAGTCCAGGAACAAAGCAGTAAACAGCATTGCTGGTTTCTGCCTCTTATTACTGAGTCATGAAAAGTGATTGCAAAATCAGACTAGTCTTGCCAAATAAAAAAAAGCAATTCAGAGTAGCTATATGGAAAAGGCTGCTTGAGACAGTTTTCCACATGAATTACTTCTTTGGGGTCTCCCCCCCTCCCCCTAGTTGAAAGATTCCCCAGCCCTGAGACTGAAAGACTTTCTTCTGCATCACCTTATGCAGAGTACTACTTTGCTTCAAAATGTTGATATATGTTATTCACATCACTAGAATTACTTGAAATAGGAAAAGGCGCTAGGGAGAACAGTAGTTGCTACCAATTAGGTAGTGTTACCGAGCCATAGTAACGCTTGGATGTTTGGCCTGTGCTACTTCTGTCATGCCACATTGAGGGTACAGCAAGAGCTATAAGATCAGGTAAAAATCAATACACTCTTTCTGCTAGGGCCAAGAAGGGAATGAACAAGGAAAAAAAGCCAACTGAACTGAAAAAGATTAAATCTGCTTCTGAGGAGCAAGAAGCCTATATGCTATCTGCTTTCAAAATGTTTATTGAAAAGTGATAGAGAGGAAATGCGTATCTTTTGATTTAAATTGTTTCCCTTATTACAGAGTTGTTACACCATCTATTTATATGCATATGCTTTAGGGAGTATCTGTTCTGTAGGCTGCTTTCATATTTAACAGATTATGCTGATAAAAACTACTTGAAACAACATTTGTCCTGCAGATTGTATTAAAAAGAAAAATAAGACCTGTTCATTACGAGTTAAAGAATGTAGGAAACTGGTAAAAACTCTGCCTGTCTGTAGTGTAGTCTTGCCATAAAGAAAGCTGGGTCTTTTTTGTTTTTGCTTTTGCTTTTTTTCCTGAGCATTTGTACAACAGAACTGTGACTTTTGAGGATCAAATATCTGTACTGCAAATGCCATTTTTCAACATGTTTAGGTGTGGATAATCTGCTGGAATAGATTACAATCCTTATCTTTTAAATTTGTTTACTGCCCAGAGAACTCTGAATTTATACCATATGCTAGTCAGTCTCAATAAGAGTGTATTTTCTTCTATGTTGTGGGCTAGGCATGTTATTGGGACGTGGTACTAATAGGCACCAAAGATTCAGAAACAGATTTCAGCTCTTAAATTTCATAACACCAAAGGCACTAAGATTTCAGAAACTATGGCATTAATGCACCTGTTCTTTAAGAATAACTTGATGTCATCTCACTTGAAAATAAAATGTTTCAAAATCTTGGCATGTTCCATGAATGATCTGTTTATGATTGATTGGTCTGTTATATTTACAGGGGAGCTGTAAGTTGCTGGACCTGCAAAGACGAATCCTTGTTCTGCTTCTTTTAAATTGTTCTTGCTGCTTTCAGTTGCCTTTCAATTTCTGGGTCAAATTCTGTTAGTTGGTCTCCAGACAGAGGTCAGACTTTTACCTGTATATCAGCAGTGCCCTATTTGCCATTTGCACACCCCCCAACACATACCTTTTTCCTTCCTAGGTGCTAGGTTTCTGGAGTTCTCGCTAAATTAATACAGGTTTTATTTCTACATTAGGTACAATTTCTTAGTTTAGAAGATACCAATAGGAGAATTTAAGTCAGCGTCTTCACCAAATAGGTTAAAGTGTATTTTAAAGCAGCCTTATTCCTGCATAGAAAAGCCCTTTCTGGCAAATCTTTTTCAAGGTGCCAGACTAAAAAAGCAGTAAAGTAGGTGGTGTTTTCTAAAGAGCAAAGTTTATAAAGACCTGTCTTAGTGCCTGACCAAAATGAATCTTTAAAATACACTCCAGGCTGCAGTTGCTGATTGCCTAAATTAAAGAAGGTGGGGGGAAAAGCAGAGAATGAAAAATCAGATGGTGGTTCTCCTGAATATTTCTAGACCAGACGTCCATCAAAAAATATGCATAGAAGAAAGAAATGTTGAATATACAAGCTTTAGTGAATGGTCTTCATGTTAATGCTGCTTTTTCTTAAACAGTCTTGCCCTCCTGAATATGAGGATCAGAGACCATCTATAAAACAGACTGATGAAGTGGTATTTGTCCCTTTGTCAGAGGTCAGAGTTGTACCTGTGTATTGGCAGAGCCACTGCTAGAGCAGCTGAAACCTATGGGTCAGCCCATGTCCAGCAAGTGAGGAGAGCGTGAATGCTCACACAGGGGAGTTTTCACGTGGGCTTCTGCCTCTTCTGGAAGGATCCAGTTCTTCTAATCACTGCTTCCTGGTATTTTCTCTAACAAACTGGGTAAGTGCATACCAGCAGGCCAAACGCCAAACATGAGACCTAGTTACAGGGATTGAAATACTACTAGACACGAAGAGAAGGTGCAGTGCTTCTCTGAAGTACATGCTGCAGGGGTGGCTAGTGATGGTATGTTACAGTGAGAAGCTGAGCTTTTTTCTTGCTGTTGGCAAGACGCTAATAACTGGTAGTGTTCTTCTGCCTTACAAAGTAGAACTAACTTTCTATCTCCTGAAATAAATCTCGATGGAGGGATTAAGTCAATTAGCTTTTCTTAGTGATAAATCCCTCTGAAGTGTAATTGTTCTGGACCTACTACACTTTTATGTTTGCTGGCTCCTAGCTGATTGAACAGTTCCTTATCCTTTGGCCTATGGAAAATGAAGCTGATCTCAACACCAAGGTTGCAGACAACTTCTGCAGGTGGGGATTTATATGATCATATGCAGTTGTGCTGAATCCTACTGAGCTACTCTGAATTCCTCAAATTACTCTGACAGAATTTAATGAAACTGTAACAAAAACAAAACCTGCATTAATTTTACCCCAGTCAGTATGCTGTGTCTACTTTTTACATGCATTTAGATCATTTAGAAGCCTCATTTTGGTTATTCTGCTTATATGGTTCCTGTCATATACATTCTCCTTTATTAGTATTCATTCAGTATGGATAATATAAAAATACAGGAAATAAATAACCTCTTTCAGTGGGTTGCAGAACTCATTCTGTACGTGAATCCTAGCGGAGGTCACTTAGAAACAGTAACACTTGAACCTGTTGGAAAAAAATTTGAAACAATAATTAAGATACAGACTTTTAAATCAATAGTAAACATTGTACCTAGAAGACTATCTTTTTATTGATATTCCGTTAAACAGCAGCAAAGCAATCCTTAGCCTTTTACTGGTAGGTATTGCATGTCACAATATTTGTAATGCAACATATGTTTTACACTATAATCCTTATGGAGCACATTCAGTTTGTTTCTTTTAAGCCATTCTAGATGTAGTTGAATTTCACTTCCTAGGCAAATCGTTAATGATAAGGCAGCCAAATAATAATTTTCTTGTACTATGCAATTCTCTCTCCTTAAATGGGAGGCTGAGATATTGAAAGAAATTGAATACAAGGCAGATGTAAGATATCTGTCACAGAATTCTCTAGATATGTGCCCATACTTAAATTATTTTATCCAGTATAACTTGCATTTCAGTAACAACTGGAAGACTGAACCA
The DNA here is from genome assembly GCA_003993805.1 of Himantopus leucocephalus. Lineage (NCBI taxonomy): Eukaryota > Metazoa > Chordata > Aves > Charadriiformes > Recurvirostridae > Himantopus > Himantopus leucocephalus. The sequence goes on from RSEF01000002.1 coordinate 88,934,993, forward strand.
TGACTGAAGCCTGTTGTACTCTTTAATCTTTACCCATAACCGTATGTGAAGAGGCTTTGTTGGTGTGACTGTTTGCCAGCCGTAGCAAGCGCAGAGGCCCTCAGTGTCCACTTCAGCTATTTTCAGTGAAAAGTCATGAACTCCCCTGGGCAGACAGAAAACGCATCATCTTTTATAGTGTAGTAGGTCTCAAATCATATTTCCAAATGGTTGAAGGAAACTTCATTAACCGAATAGTGCTGGCAGGGGCAGCGACTCAGCAGTCATAGGAGTATCAGCTATTTCCCATCCCGACCTGCGTCTGAAGGCCCAAGCATGACTAGCTGGAAATGGGGCTGTGGGCCTGACAGGTAGTTTTATTCTATCCATTCTGTAGGTAAGAGGCTTCTGCTTCTTGACACTCACTGCACTGGACTGTGGACACGCTCCATGGGGACTCCCACGTTCTGATTGTCTGCTCCTCATGACCTGAGTCTTGGTGGTGTCTCACGTAGGTTCTGGTGCTCAGTCCTGATACCTCTTTGTTACCAGCCTGCATCTGCCTTGTCTGCTTCACCCCCCAGCCCTGGACTTTCATCTGTCCTGTGAGCTGCTGTGACCTCTGTCAGCACTGGTTGGTTAATGAGGAGTCGGAAGTTTATTCTATTTATTGAGACTTGGTGTTTCAGTATTGTATTTTACAAAGCCATCAGTTTCTTAGGTGTACCAGGCGCTAATGGTAAGGCACAGCCCTGTGCTTGCTTTGAGTAACTTTTTAAGCTTTTCATTAGTTTGAGCCATTTAGGGTGTTACTATTGTCTCTGGGAGAAAAAAAATAAGGATGTAACTTTTTCTTATCTAAACTATGTTCTGCGAAAGATTTAAATTCCAAAATTCTTTTGTTTTGCTGTTTCTTNTTTCTTAGGTGTACCAGGCGCTAATGGTAAGGCACAGCCCTGTGTTTGCCTTGAGTAACTTTTTAAGTTTTTCATCAGTTTGAGCCATTTAGGGTGTTACTGTTGTCTCTGGGAGAAAAAAAAATAAGGATGTAACTTTTTCTTATCTAAGCTATGTTCTGCGAAAGATTTAAATTCAAAATTCTTTTGTTTTGCTGTTTCTTTGTGTGTTTGTCCATGTTTTCACACTTTCGGGTACATTTCCTACTGTTTTTGTCAAGATAACCAGAGAGGTTGAGGCTTTTGTGCTTGAAACCCTGACCATAATTTCACTGTTTAATGTTGCAAAATAAAAGTAGCCTGCCAATACATTTGACTCTGAAGCCATTACTTCAATGTAATTATCACAACAAACCCTTGTACAATTATTTATTTTATATTTTAGATGAGATGCTGTGTTTTTTCCGCTTTTGCAATAAACTGCTTTCTCTTTTTTCTGTTCAATGCATCGGCTCGGTGTTTTCTGCCACTGCTTTATATACTCAGAACTTGCTGGGTAGAAACATGAGAGGCTTCATGTTGCTGTTTTATCAGCTTAATGAAAATTAAGTAGTGGAGAAACGAATGCTTTCTGTAATGCTGCTCCTCCACAAAAACAGTGACCGACTTCAGACGTCTTCATGGTCTCTGCTTCTGCAGCATTTGCTCTTTCTACCAGTTCCTGGTAGATCTGGTATTTGAGCTGGTGCATGTGTTATGTGGATTTCAACTATTTTTCTTGAGAATGGTAGCAAGTCTGCAAAAGGCAGAATTGTTCATAATATATGTTAAGTGTTTAACTTTTGCCTCTTCATGTATATTTTTTTTACTCTTCCTGTGTATTCCTGTTTTGTTCATAGTCACTGCATGGAGGCTAGCACTGATGCGCTAGGACCTTATCAGAAAAAATGATAGAGTGTGGTTTGCTTCCTGCTGATGTCTTTACTGATATTTATTGTCGTTAAGACAGTATGTGTTTGAAATTACTCTTATTTGTGAAGAGTATTTTTAAAAGGTAAACTTATGGCACAGGTATTTATGTTGCCCTTTGCTAAAGGTATGAAATAGCGAGAAATTACATTGATGCAATGAGATCTAAATCTTTGATTACCAAGTACAATAAAGGCCATGAAAATGGCAGACCAAAAATGGTTTTATATAGCAAAATGAACAAAGCGTAGATATTCTGAGAATAGGACAAAATACTTAGCTTGCCTGCAAATAAAATGTTCTTGGATTTTAACTTTTTGAAGGAAAATATTGAAGGAAAACATTCTCACTGCTGTGTTTTTTTTCTTGGTTAAAGCTATTCACTGAATTGTGACCTAATTCACAAATAGCTTTGACCCTGGAACTGTGTCTTCTGTAAGTAAATGAGCTCTGATAAATATTGCACAGGTCTCTATGCAACATCAGATACAGATAATTCTGCTCTGGCTGCGTTCTTCCAACTTCTAAAATATGTGGATGATGCTGCTAGTTTTACAAACCTGAGAAGGAAAACTCTTGTGTTATATGGCAATTCTTGTCCAGGTAATATGTTATTTGGGAGAGTGCTATTTGATATAATGGGAATAATCATGTCTCATTTACGTAAATGTCAGGTCTCTTTTGTTACATTGCATTATTTTTCAAAATTTTGGCCTAAACACTATTTGGATTTATATTGGATATAACTGAATTGAAATATTTTTCCTTGCTGAAATTAAATATCACAGTGTGTTCTAGTTTTCAGTGGAAAATACTCCAGTTGCCTGGATTGTAATCCTTTCTCTGCCTGAGGGAATGTGAAGTCTGTGCCCCTTAGTGCGAGGGCACAGAACTCTCATTCTGTATGAATAATTAAGCAACTCCTGCTGCAGGGGCTGCAAGTTGGGAGTCCCACATCTCAGTAACCAGTACTGATGGATAGCCTTGGCATTAAGATCCTAACCAATGATGAAGCAATTTCTCTACCACCGGAGGAGAAGACCAAGCAGCAACCCCTTTAAACTTTTCTTACCTCTCGTGCCCCCTGTGTTCCCTATATGTTCAGCAAATCAGTGCTGTCCATGCATTATTGTGGTGTGGAAGTGACATGGAAACTTCTCTGTCCTAGGGAGGCTTGGTCCCAGGGTTTCCCCAGCGAGGAACTGCTGTCTGCTCTGCTGTCTCCTCCTTCACCAAAATGAAGAGTGAAGGGTACAGGAAAAGGTCACTGCTAGCACTGGGCATGGTTCTCCTGGCTTCGCCCAGCCCCCAGGTTTTGATGATGCTGTTGGCAATGAGGACAAACCTGTTAATTTTCTGTTTGTAGACATTTCAGACAACACTTTTCTGTCATCGTAAATTTTTTGTGACATAAATGACAAATAATAGATACCCATGTTGCTATCCAGTAAAGTGTCAATTTGGGTTATGCCCTAAATCCTTAGCTCTGACTGTCAGTTATGGGGTATGTGTAAACTGGAAAGGCTGTCTTGATTTCCTCATCTTATGTTATGCGTAAAATAATTGATATAAAAACTTAAATATGGGATATAATTAACAACTTCTTAATATGCAGTCCTTTATGGTGTGTTTTATTTTATAGTCTCTAGCAATGCATAATTCAGTGAAGTATTCTGTTGCAGCACAGTGAAAACATGTACAGTACCATGTTAATATACTTATTGTAGTCCGCTATATTGTACGTATGTGGAATTTTTTCTTTCCCTTTTGAAATACTTAATTTTTTTTAATGTGCTTTGGGATGGCAGAAACTAAAAACCTGACAAAGCTTTAACTACTACAGTGTTGCAACTGAAAACATTATAATTTGTGTTAATTAATGGAAAAGCTCTTGTTTATTTATCTTCAAAATTATTTGAAATATTAACAAATTTCCAACCAGTCTTTTTTAAGACAAGAGTGTGATATATTTTACTTGAGAGTATTTGGTCAGTAGATGGAACTAGGGTGCCTGTTTTGTTATTTACATAAGTTTGCATCTTACCTTATTTACCTTCTTGGTGTGACTGTATTTCATATTTAATGTAATTTACTTGAAAACTTTCAACAGTCAGTCATCAATTCCTTTCCACAAATGGAATTCAAAATCTGTGATTGAATGACACTCAAAAGTATGACGTTACTTTGTGAGGATGGATGTTATTTGGAAATTACTAAACCCAGATGCTAAAGAGAAGAAAGAATTTGAGGTAAAAATTGAAAGAAAACCAGCCACGGAAAGTATGTTAAGACTTCAAGTTACAATTCTTGTAGCCATGAAGTGACTCTGTAAAGCAAACAGAATTTCAGAGTGCAGAGTGCTAGTCAGATAAAGCTAAATGATAAGAAACCAAGAATAGAATAATACCAGGAATGTTATAATTTGAAAGTAAATCTTGCAGCTCAGTTCCTGCATCCTGTACCGCTTGCTTTTTGTTATGAAGGGTTCCTATATAAATCCGTTTGTAGTATATCTATTTTTGTGTAACTTGCTCATCCTGACAAAGACTTTCTCATTGAATTGTTTGCACATCATGAAAAAGAAATCATGGTTTGTTTACAGCATCATAATTTTCCTGTAATTGTTGATGAAAATCTGTAGTTGAAAAGTTTTCAAGCAGTTACTGTTCTTGGATTGTTCTTATTTAAATGGGAAATCAGTAAGTGTGAAGGTGTTTCTAAAATCAGAAGTTTTCATGCGGTATATCACCTCATGTTTTAGTTTTATGGTAAATAGCTTTTTCTGAAAAATGAGCTGTTTCGGAAACCTTTGCCTTAACAACAACGATTTGAGATGATGCATGCATTGACTTTTTGCAAGTATATTTCAAGCTTTCCCTAACTACTTGCCTGCTGATCTATGTTTTTACTAGTTGATTTCCTATGAAGGAGTGAAACCATGTTGGCCATTGAACAAAATCATAATTTACCGCCTGTGATCAAATCTGTTGCATAACAAAAAGTCTCTGTTTTGATATTGTTACAGGGAAACAAAGGATTTTTATTACTGAGGAGCAATTTCAGCAAGCTGATTTTGCTGGCTAGATTTCAGTTGTCATGTAAGCACTACAGTTGGAAGAGAGCTGTTGATTTCCTTACTGCAGAAAAACTAATGGATGCATCTTAAAAAGAGGTGAAGTTTAAATATTAGCTTCCACATTAGATTTCTTTGAATTTTTGTCAAGTAGAATTTTGTACTTTTTCAAGAAGTATGTTCAGTTCTAAAAAAATGAATGGACAGTAATTGTGCAAGATATGGATGACATTATTATGAGGGAAAACCCCAGAACTTTAAGGTTTTTTTCCCTGATGTGATGGAAGCTTATCACAATATTTTCTAAATAATGCAAATTATACAGAACCTGTTTTTTTCTTAATATGTTTGAGGATAAAATTTCTAAAAGATGTCATTTGTTTTCAGAAAACTGGATGTCAGAAGACAGTTATCTGCATTTATGCTCGGTATTTTCATGCAATTGTCAGAAAACTTGAAGTATGTTTAATCTTTGAATGGAAAAATGCATATAGGTAAATAAAGAGGTAACTGCATGAGGTTATTGGAAAAGTGAATAGACGTCACTATCTGAACTCAGTAATCTGCCAATAATGTGCATGTGTATTGAATTTGTGTTCAGTTTATTTTAGAAGTTGAAGATAAATGGTTACTTTATGTTACTTCAGGCAGGTGAATGCACTTCAAAAAAGCCATTAAAAGTATTCAGATGATTGCTGAGATAATGCTCTATCTGGCAATTGGTAGTCTGAGAGAAGAGTAAAGAGTTATTAATTTTAAAAAAATATAATTAGTATTCATGTATCTTGAATTTAATTATGTAAGTATGGATAAAAGTATACTGAAGTTCTTAAGTTGATTATTTTTTAAAGGCTGAAATTTCAGCTATGGGAAAGGCAAATACTTAACTACTTGCATCTTTTTTTCTCAAAATTTGTCTTAGAAATAGTTCTATAAAAATCCCAGGTATTTCTTATGTATTCACAAATTTTTTACTTAGACCTCTGTCAGGGCAGTTGGCAGTTCTTTGGACATCGTAAACTGTAGAGGTACTTGCAGAAAACTGTGGAGAACACAAAGGATTATGAAAACTCAAGCGTCCTCTTTAGCAGTCGTAAGCGTCAAAGGAGTTTTTACAGTAGCTGTAAACCCTTCAAGGTTCCTTCTGACCGCTGTAAAAAATCTTGGTAGCATATCCAACATGAATTACATTGATTAGCAGGTATTTCTTTGGCCAACAGTTGGTTTGCAATGTGTTTGTGGTGCAAGTCCCGTCAGTCTCCTCTGTGGAAACCTCTTCAGTAATTTTTAAATCTGCTCAAAAGTTTGTGTTGCCAACAGCCTGAGTATGCAGGGAGCGTGCAACCTGTGACACAGATTTGAAGACAGGAGCACTTGGGCTTAAGTGTAGCATTAAACGGTCAGTTGTTTATATTTGGACAAGCATCTTCATTTTAGTATATGTGAAATGATGTACTTCACTTAATCTCCCATACCACCTTGAGCTTTATGCTTGGTCAAGGACTTAGGAAAGATGGAAGTACTCCACACTTTCTACTGAAAGCTATATTTGAACAGCTTTGAGGGGATGAGAGTACCACTGCTCCCGCTGATACCAACTCAAACTGCAAAAAACAAAACTCAGGCTTAAACCTGACTTATTTTACAAATTTTAAATTCCCATTGGAACCAGGTTCAGGGTTAATTTGAGTAGTCAAGGGGGAAGAACTGCCTTACCAGACAAACCTTCAAGCTCAATAAAAAGATTGGTATCTGAAAAGCATTTGTGAAAGCAAAACCTGTTGCCTCAATTTAAGACTATTCCATGAAATGTACAGAAGATAAACTTTGATCTGTTTTCCATCATCAGAGTTTGCTGATGTCTTTAAATAGTTTATGCATTTACAGTTTTTGTTTAATTCCTTTGGGTTTTTTTTGTTAAGATGGATTTTCTAACCACCATTTCACTAATGTTTTATTAAATTCCAGATAATAGGAATTCAACTGCAAAGTTTCTGCCCTTCCTTCGTATGTGTTTCTTCATTGTTTTATTTATTGGTTTTCCTCCTTTACAGAGTTTGCCTTTTATTAAGGAGTCTCTAGCTCTGCCAGTCAGTAACTGAGTGACTTGTGGCATTGTTTTGCAGCTTGGGACAATGGGACAGCTAAAACCAGCCCAGGCATAGTCTGAGGGCAATGTCCACTTGCCAGGTCTTGAAGTCACTGAGAAGACTGTGTACTATGTCCAGCAATGAATTTGAGTGAGCCAGCAGCAAAGATTACCAAATGCCTTTATATTTTTTTTTGGTAGTTTCATTAGTTTTTTGTGTATAGTCTTGTGTTAAGAAAAATGTCAGACTTTCACAGAAGCTTTAGCGCAGCTGAGCTAATGTTTTTTTTTCTTCTGAAGATTGTCATGTGGGAGGGGAAACGTTCTTGAAATGCTTTGCAGCTGAAAGTTGTGCTGTTGAAATGTTAAGTTAGGTTTTCATTTTAAACCTAAAATGTTCTAGTTGTGTTTTCTTTATTAAAGGTCTGCAGAAAGATTTACCAGTGGTAGTTAGCATGAGACAAAGCAGATGCACTCAGCTCTTTGAACCACAGTTAACTGCTTAGGACTGGAGAATGACAGGATCCTGCTGGCACCATTGACTCCCTGAGCTTATCTATTTCACGGTAATTAATACAACACTTTGCATTTAGGTTCCTGTCAGTGCCGTTCCATTGCCTCAGGCTTCATTTGCCCTGCTGCTCAGTGTTGAGAGCAGCTGCAGCCCAGCCCACAGCTTTCTTGCTAGACTTTTTCCTAATCACTGTGAGTTTGCGGGACAGGAAAGGGATTGCAGAAACCTTCAGTATTTCTGAGCTGATGAGAAGAGGTAAATTTGTAGTTCAGGAGGAAAACCATTTGCCTGATTTAGCTTCCTTATTTCCCATATTCTCCTTCTGCTTGCATCCAGCATTCAGGTTGAAAGAAAAGGGGCTTGTCCCTTTCTTCATGCTTTGCCTTGCCTAGAGCCCTTTTTAATCCTGCTGATTCTTTACAATGTATTTCTGTGTCCCTGTAATTTCCATTACTACTTATTTTTGTGATCTTGGTTTCTCCAAAACACCTATATTTCCATCTAAAAATATTTTTCAGTCCTCTGCTTTCTCTTATGCCTACTGTGTGTCTGTGGAGACCATTAAATGGTTCCCTCAGGTGTTTGTAGAGCACGTATTTCTTGGTCAGCTTTGTTTGCTTCGAGGAAGATTATGAAACCAGTAGGAATTTGGCTCCTAAGTTCCTGTATATTTTGGAATCACATCTCTGACACCCACTCTTGCAAGCCAAATCAGGAGCTGCCCTTGTCTCTGATACCACGAACTAGATTCTGAGAAGCATAACGTTTTGGCCCTGTTGGTATAAACTATAATGTTAGGTGAAGAGAACGTGCTTTTATAACTTATAACCTTTTGTGAAATTCGGAAGTTTTCGTTTAGTCTGAGATTCATCATATGTAGTTTCAGATTGCTGTCATGTTTCTTCTGAAGTTTCGCAAAAATTTGTTCATCTTTCTTTTTCTAAATAGTTGCATGAATATGGATATACAGGAAGAGCTAGACAAGACACATCTGAAGTATTTATGCTCAGGTAATTTAAAACCAGACTTGTTTGAAAAGATTAAAAGTTTTATGAATTGAGCAGAGAAAGATTGGATCATTGTATCACCACATTGTATATTGTGAAAACAGGGTCTTTCAGTAATGGTTAATAGCTCTTATGCAATAATATATTGGTAGCATAATACAAAGGCAACATGCGTAGCTTTTCAATTAGATTGACACATAGCATTATTGTAGCACACTTTTGCATTATTTTTTAAAAACAGATTATTTGAACATTGCACTATCTTCCATATTTCCCATAATTCTTCCATTTCTGAAGAGACAGCTCTAAACTAGGTCATATAAATATATCAGGCTGATTGTGTACTGAATAATTGCTCTGCCTACTTGAATATGATGCAGCTTTGAGCTATCTTTCTGTTGTATGTCTCTGTATTGGATTGAACTTAATGCGTAGTGGGTCAAGCCAAATAAATGGATTTGTGAAAGGCATATAATTAATTATGTTTGCCACAACAGTCTTGATGTGGAACATAGCCTTTGTGTTGTGCGGCATGTTGTGCCAGCTAATGGATCAGAAGAATAAATATCAAACTATCATGCAGGTATCAGAATACAAACCAGTATCTGTGATGAATGTGTTTTCTGGCATCTGCTGATTATTTTAGCTTGTAGTAGTAGATTTGATTGGCTTGTAGTTTACAACAGTAGTTAACTTCACAAAAAGAAAGTTCTTATATAAGACAGTCTGAAAGTTCTGAAGACATGAAAATGTGATTTCTAAAAAAAAAAAAAACAAACCCACAAACATTTTCCAAATCACAGTTAAGTCCCATGGGCAGATACTGAACTTTTGTTACTGTCCCTGTGGGGAGAATGTGATGAATGTGATTGTAACCTACGCTATTTCACCTTAGACTCCTTAGAAACCTCTGTTGCCTCAGCCATTGAAATCCACCAACAGCCCTGAGATGGTGAAAGTGCTTTCTGTAATAAACACAGTAAAATATGCAAAGCTTTAACTTCTTTATTTCAGTAGCATTTTTCCAAACTAAAGTTTGCATCAATTAAAACTAAATTACAAGTCAAACCTTTAAGTTAGTTATTAAACATACATAATGGAACTAGTACCAATATGAGTGGTAGTTACATAGCTTTATGCATGGTCTTCTTGCTTATTTGTCTAAAATGTTCAGGTTTCAACTTGTTATGGATATTTGTGTTTACAGCACATAGCAATATTGTATGAGTGAGTGTGGGGAAAATCTGCAGGCTTCTGTAATTGTGTAGGGAACAGTAGGAGTGATCACTGGGACCAGTTTGGGATCTTATATTCTCAAGTTCATTTAAAGCTTTTGGTACATGCAGTGCCCTTTTCCTTTTCCCTTGGGAATGAACATAGAGGTGTTTTATGACATCAGGGGACTCTGAACTCAGTTTCACATTCTGTAAAGTTTTAAGCGCATCCATTTGCCTGTTCTGCTATTGACTAACAAAACAAATGGATGTGTTGTTTGCGCTGAATTATCAGCCATAAATTTAATAGCACTGGATAGCACAGTTGGTGCTGTAAAATTAGCAGTGGAATACAAAATTAACATTAAAGTCTGTATTGAGAAGATCATGGCTATTCAAATCTTGCCCTACTGTCACTCACCAATCTATTTGCACGTTGAAGAAGTTACCATTTTGTTTTATGTTCTGTGCTGCATTTGCAAGGTTATGTGTGCGATCATTAATCTGAAACCTTTACCTCAGAATCCTTTATAGAGTGCCGCTTATAATGGGACAAACACATGACCAGACTAATGCTAGTTGGCATTGATGGTGATTCTGCATGCCTGCTGATTTACTTTCAGAAAGCTGTTGCATTGCTTCATAGAGACCAGTATATTATTGTTGATCACTACTCAGCTTTGTTGAATTTTTAAAAAATCTGATACACAGATAAATATTCTCACAGCACAAATAGTAGTCCACTCTAGTTATTGTCTTGACTACAAATACTAGAAAGAAATCATACTTTATGCAGTAAGGGAACAGAAAATGTGATATGTTAGATGTGAACCTTAACGTGGCACAATGATACCTGTGAAGCAGAGATCTTGGATATTGTTAGTTTATTCAATAAAATGCTTCCTTTGCTTTTGAGTTATCTCAAGAGGTTTTTGAGCTATCTGAAGAGACCATTACACTGATGAGCAATCCAGGGCACTTATTAACACGCTGATATAAAGGGTGGAGAATATGGTGGAAAGGGAAGATCAAGGTCTATGTAAAACTCCATAAGCTTTACTTCATGAACTGCTTCAATTTTTTTCTAGTTGAAACAAGGAAACAAAAGTCCCACTTGTATCTGGATGTCTTTTATTGCGGCATTAGCCTTACCTTCCAGCTATGGAGAGATAAATACAACTCCATGCTGAAGGTGGAATACTAACCCATGCATTAAGGCAGATATGACCAATTTTCCTGAGCCTGTACACTGTAATACAAAATCTGTGTATCTGAGAAAGCTAGGGAGAACTTTAGGACATGGTTCATGGGTACGAAATAGGAATGACTTCCCCACTTCACTGTAAAGGTAGGGTTGGACATGAACGTACATGTTGCAGCCAAGCAGTTTGTGTTTGATCATTGGTTTCTTGTCTAATGGGACATGCACTAGAAATTTCCTTTGTTCCTTTTTCTTTTGAAATTTCCTCTTCTCCATTCATATAAGCAGATGGCAACAATTCTGGATCAAAGTATTTTCAACTGCATAATTCTTTCTCTTGAGGTATGAATAGAAAATGGACGCAAGGTAAAGATAAAGTTTAATTCTTTTTCTGTGCTGAAGTTGGGAAAGAACATTCATTTAATCAGGTATTAAAGTGCTGTGGTATAGCATAAGGCTTATATTGGTCTAGGTCTATATTAAGAACCCTGTCACGTGTTCTTAAACAAATTTCAGTGCCTGACATTTGATTTCAGTGGGAGCTAGACATCTAAGGCACTGAGATCCAAGTCCTGTTAAGCATCTGACTTGTTCTGCTGATGCTCCTCTTGTTGATTCTGCCATTAACGGTGCCTTTCCTTTATCTGCATTTGTCTGTAGAAACGTAGAGTTATAAGAAGAGATATTTGATAAATGCTAAAGCGCAAATGGTAATAATGAGGAAAGCTATGTTGAGATGTTAGCCACTCATATTCTGGTAAATCTCATTTTTTGCCTTTTTTTCAAAAGTGTGATCTTTTATTTGGATAATATGTCAAAGGAATTTAGGATTGGTGGTTTTTTTTGTTTTGTTTCAATGAGAACAATAAGCATACTTTTATGATATGTAAGCTTTTTCCTTAAAGGACTGAGAAAATGTTTTTATATTTATTACAACATGATAGTGCATTTTGACCTTTTCTGGAGTATTAATTGTCTAGGAGAAAGCATCAGCTTTATTTTGATGAAAATAATTTCTTCAAAATATGTAGGACATAATACTCTTTAAATTATTGTTCTTATTATTTCTTTATACTCACTTTTTGTATGTTTACCTGCAATGACATGTTTTTGACTATCCAGAGATACTGTTGGCAGGGAATAAGTTAGAAGGAATTTGTTCATCCATCTGTAGTTGAAGAACTTCTGGAAATAACAAGAGGATTTTTTGTGCTACTCCAGGAGAGAAAACAATCCACATAGTCTTTAAAAGGCTTGACTGACTCAAAGGACTGATGATTCATTTTTCTATGGAGAGTTTGGAAATGGCTTGGATGTATTGATCCATGGCTGAAACCTCCACTTCTCAAATAGGAAAACCACTGGGGTTTTGTTACTCTAGGATTAAGGTCTTACTATTTTCTGAGTTCAAAACCTTAACCAAACCACACCCACATGAATGTGATTAATTTGCTTGTTGCTTGCTGCCAGTGATTTTCATAGTACCAGGAAGACCTTTTTGTTGACTGGGAAACACAGCAATATCATATAGTTTCAAGAAGGACAATGAGTTAGGAGGAACCTCTTTCTCTCCAAAGCCAACATCAAAATCTTGAAGAAACTTCAAATGGGGAAATGATTGCATGTTATGTTTCATTTTTATTTGCTTACTGCGTTGAGTATTTGGAGAAGGAACAATTCACTCTGTAGGAATTTTCTTTGGACATCTCACTTCCACCTTGGGGTCTGAATTCCGGGTCTGAATTCCAGCTACAATTTCAAAGTGCAGTTTTACTTTTCCTGTGACTCCCTAATTCTCCTTTGCTCAAAACTGTTACAGTTTGGTTAATTTGTAAATTGTTGCTGAGATGGAAGTTTGGTTTGAGATGCATTAATCAAACTACATGGGAGAAAAATTTTCCCTCCTCCTCCCTCCTTGCTGGTTTTGCATGAAGTGTTTAAAAGTTGACTAAACTCCTCTGAGGCTGCAGGAATTCCCAGAGGCTTCTCTTGCAAAAAGGAGGTCCAAGACAAGCCTACATCTCTTCTATCAGGCTGCTCAGTCCAAGTTTTGAGAGGTGGTTTGACATCTGAATAAAGTATAAGAATCAGCTGGAGACTGCAGGATAAAGATAAGAGGGGACTGGTATAGAAAGACATATTTTGATCTAATCTATACTGGCTTTACCAGCGAAGTAGCAAAGTCTACTGGCTGTAGGTGCTGCTCATTCTTGCCAAAAGATACTTTTTCCGTGTTGTTCAGTTTACTAAGTTACTTGTCCAAATACACCATTAAATAGTGTCTGTCTGGACTGAAAAGCATGGGAACTTTGGGGTGCTCCTCTTCCTTTCAAGCTTCCTTGGGTCCAGGTGCTTGGTTTCCTTCATTTACAACTTGGCGGGGAGAGGAAGGAAGGGCCAGATAATTGTACTTGGGTCTCAGCTTGACATGGAATTAAGGACACGGTGATTGCATCCGCAGTATAATCATAGTCAGTATTCACCCCCAGGACTTTTACTGGCATATAGATATATATACATGAGTACTTTCACACTGATCTTATGCCAAAACTTTCACCAGTATAGTAAACATAGTTTTAAGTCCTGAGCGTGAAGGTGGATAACCAATGCTTTATGAGTAGATGAAAAAAGAGCAAGACTGGAAAAGTATAATTGAACCAATGGCTAAATAGTCTAACATTGCCATACATTATATAACAAACAAACAAAAAAAATCCTTTCACCAGAAATAAATCCCTAAAAATCATGATAAATGAGCATTTGATTTTTTCAGTTTGTTACTGAGCCAGGGCTATAGTGTCTGAATAGTCATTGAAGGTGGTAACAAAGTGCAACTATCAAATTATGCATTTTCCTAACCAACTTCAGGATCTAAAATAGTTTTTTTTGGGGGAAAAAATCCCCAAACAACCAACCAAACACAAAGAAAAGCTTCCATGTGAGCCCACCTTTCTTACTGTACTTTCAGTACTGCCTCCTTTAAACAGTCTGTGATCATAAGCTGATTACCAAAATGTCATGAGCCTCATTTAAAAGTCTGGAATTTTTTAAGTGGATGGCTTTGAGCTATATTCCATAGCTATTATTGCCACGTAACTCTCCTAGTGTACTATTTCCACATACTTACTTATGCAGGCAGAAACTTTAGCAAAGCCATGAGCAGCTTTTCTAAGTATAGGAAACTGAGGGTGTAGGTCAGAAAATGTCAAAAAACATGCCTAAGATCTGCACTTTCTTTGATAAGTGTATTTTATTCTCTCCTGGTACCTCTACAGTGTGTGNGGGGGGGGGGGGGGGGGGGGGGGGGGGGGGGGGGGGGGGGGGGGGTGGTGGTGGGAGAACAAAATAAAGCATTGTTTATTCAGGACATTCATTTACAAATATCTTGAGAGGTTTCCCTGACCACATTGTGTGAATGCTCCTAATCTTCTAGGGCTTCGTTTTATCCTGGAGACTCTCCTGGAGAGTGACATGCAATTCTTTGATTTTCATGACACTGGATCAAATACTTCCTCTTTTTAAGTGAAAAGGACTTTTATCATAGTTGTCACTGGCAACAGAAACCATAGTCTTTAATCAGTCCTTCCAACGCTGCTGTGTGCTAAGTAGCTGGAATGGGAATATGATTTAGAAATGAGTAACTCAAGCAAACATGATAAATGAACTGCTGATCTCTAAATCTTTATTGACAAATAAACAAGTTTAATTGAGAAAGGATGAGATGGAGCACATAAAATGTGAATTACTGCGAAAGTTCAATCTGAACTTGAAACCGAACTCAGTTTTTAATATTGGAAAAATATTTCTCATTTCCATGCCCTTTTTTTTTTTTTTTTCTGTGAAATAAAGCTTGCTGAGCTTTGGGACAGCAGAAAGACAGTGTAAGTATCCAGAAACTAGGAAATACAGAAATGCATTAAGGCAGTCTTTAGTATTAACATAGCGTTTAAGTACAAATCTTAGTGTTCAGCAAACAGGAGTGCAGTTTCTGCACTGATAGGTAGATTTGAATGGCCAGAATTAAAGAAACAAACAGTGTAACACCCCCTCCATACCTCACCTGATGCCTTATTTAATGAATTATTTAAGTTTTCTCCTGAAAAGACAATTTCTAAACTGAAGTTTCCTACTGTAGTATGAGATTTTCACAAGTATCACAGAGATGCTGTGAAAAGAATATGCTGAGAGGAAATAATTTTTCTTCATTTGACAGAGAATAAAATAAGGTACAGAGTTTTTAAACTGAAATTGTCACATTCTCTTAATTTTGTATGCTTTTTTTAAATGCCTGGAGTACTTGGAATGATTTGATATTTTTATTGTGAAAATAGACTTTCCAGTGTCTTCAGATGTGCCTTTTTGCAAGATTAGTGTTTCTGGAAGTCTGGAGTCTCAGCAGATGGACACAGAATGTTCAGTAATCAGCTGTGAGAAGCTTAGTTTGCCAAAGCCTGAGCGCTCCAGGACTGAGGAGTTAAAGACCAAACCAGTCAGCTCTCCCAGGAAGGTGTTGAGCTGCCTTAACCATGTGACCATCCTTCCCTCTCCTACAGTCCTGGGACTCATTTGGTACAGACCTTTCCAAGTCCTGTAACCAAGGGTGCAAGCACCCCGCAGGCAGAAGACTGCTGCGGAGGGTGACTCCCAGGAGAGGAGTCTTTCCATCTTGTGCATGGAAAAAGTCAGGCTTCATCTGGAATGACAGAGGGTGCACAGAAACTGAATGATACAGCATTAGAGTTGCGTGCAAGAGTGGGCAGAGTAGAAATTGCTAGAGACTGAAGCAGAGACGCAGCATGCAAATAGACAGTTTAAAGTTTGGCAAAATTTTATACTGAAGTGAAAAGGGGTGTTTCAGCTAGCAGTGTCGCAACCTTCTTGCTGTTTATCCTGTTGTCTTCTAATCTTAGCTCTCGGAAGGTGGCAAGTATTTATCTACATAAACATGAAGCCTGTTGTCAAAGGTCATGAAGTGAGCCCAGGTGTCCCAAGTTTTAGTCCACAGTTCTGTCTGATGGATCGCAATTGGGAACTACATACAGAAGATTAGTTGCATGTCTACTAAACAGTATTTGGGCTGGTTTCTAAACTTTTTGACAAAGCTTAGTTGTGAAAGCTTTACTGCAGCCCAGTAATGCTATGCTGTTATTCCAGGCTTAATTATCAATTTGATATAGTGCTAGTAAATGACTGGAGACTGTTCAAAAAATTAGAGTTTTTGCTGCATAATGCACTCTGCTTTCTCTGTGAGCTAATTAAGAGCAAATTATAAAACAGACGCTTATTTGGTGTACATGAACAGTTCCAGATTACAATTAATACACTGTCTCACACATTCTTTTTGAGTAACAATGGAGTTGAGAGCCTGAAATCATTGAGGATGCATTTTCTGTTCAAAACTCAAATGAAGAGTTAGATTAGCACTGTCACTTGCTTGATTAGTGCTCTCATTTGTTTGACTTTCAACACTGAAACGCAATAAGTGAGGTGACGTGAAGAGAATAGTGCATTGTAGTTGCTGCCTTTGCAGTGTCTAACTTTATGCAGTCATACAGCAATGCTCTGATAGCCAAGGAATTCTGCAGTGTAATTCAAACATTGTGAATTGGTATGAGTTCATTGTTTCTCCTTATTGCCAGGCTTTTCACCATTAATGCTAAAATGTTTTTGCAAGAATTTCCACAGTAATTGATGTATTGTTTTTCTGTCAAAGTGCACTTTGGTAAAGTATTCCTCTAAAGAAAACACCTTCAGTCTGTTCTGATGTGTACATGAATTTATTCAAGGATGTGTTAGGAAAAATCCTGTGAGCCAGCTTTATCTGAGTGTGTTGGTATGCTTTGAGTTTGCCATATCTATATCTGGAAAAAAATCCTGCTTCATTTTGCATTTTCATTGTACTTAATTTGACATGTAGCACTTATATAAACAGCCTTTAAAATAATGCCTGAACTCCCCATTACGAAGTCGTTGGGAGCATAATCTTGACCTCCCTAACAGCTTGTTTATCCAAATGAAGTAAAAATAACGAGCAGAGCCCATCCCCTGAAACTGGCTTATCTGGCAGGCTCAGTGGGCAGTTCCAGCCAGCTGTGATTTCCCAGCTATCTGATGAGGAAAAATGAAAGGATATGGCTGCTTGCAGTACCTTGTTTTACACCTCTTACACCATATGTGTTTGGACACCTTCCGGATCCGTTGGGTTTAATTGCTGTCAATACTGATGCAACTAAGAATTTTACTCCTGCCCAGGCATCAGGTTCAAACCAAGAGGCTGCAATGTCTGATGCGCCCAGCTACAAGGGTGTGTGGTCAAAGTGTTGCCAGAAGCCTTCTTGCTAGACTTTGTTCCCAGAGAACAGCTTCAAATATTTTTATACTTGTAAAAATAAGTGTTGAAGTCTTCAGCCTGGCTCTGTTCCAGGGAAGAGGCTTACGGAACCAGGTTTCTGCGCTGGATGTCTGAGGGAAGAGGCACCCGGCAGCCGTGGTGGCCACGGAGAAGTCTGCCGCAGATCTATTCTGACCTGTGCTCCGCTGGAGGATGGCAACCTGGCTTCTCTGCTTCTGCTGCTGAGCTGCCACCTGGTCCGCTCCTGTTGTGGCTGCTCAGTCATGAGGTGTGGAAAGGTTTAATGTTTCATCCATTCCCAGGCTCTGCTAGTTTGTGGTTTTGTACAAGGAGATCCTTATGATGCTATGTATGTGCGCATGTAAGCAAGTATATACCAACATAGAATGGATAGTTAGAAATGGTTCATTTTTTTTTCTCTTCTTGAGAAATAACTCAAAGCAACAGAAATATTGGTATCAATTTTCTCTTCAAGTCTAGGTCTTCCTAGTCTGCAGGAACTCCATAAATTTCTTGAGTTCACTGGTTGGAAAAAATAGACCTAGTTTTGGTGCCACATTGAAAATGTCTTCACTCTGTGTAAGACTTGAATGCTTGAAATGATGTTGTTTCAGCGGCAAGGTGTTACTGAAAGTGTAAGGGTCTCCCATATTTTACAATTATCTTTTCACTAGGTCTTTCATCAGCAAGAAGTTCTGATTTTGTTTCTGTGAGGGGGGATTCTTATCTTCCCGTTATTTTGCAGCCCTTAACATTGTTCCTAAGTTGTTGGAGCTAATAGAAGATTTATCTTGTATCAGGGTATCACCCAGGACGTGGTTACTTTTAACTCCAGTCCCAGTTGTTCTAGCATGGATCTCTTGTCTTCTTGACAGGAACACTACTTACATACTGACTTAGTGTAACAGTGTAATAGATTGGTTCCTTCTGCCTTCCTCCCCCCCGCCTTGGCTTCTTGTGCCTATTCTCATTTAGCTGCGTAGTTGTCCCTCTTCTCTCAATTTTTAATAGCAAGAAGGGCTGTTTTTAAAGGGAATTCATGACATGCAGAAAGAATTGCCTGCAATTTGTAATTTAAGCAGAATTTGTTCCATTCCTCTGTGTCAGCTATGAATGGGTCTAACTTGCATCATAGAACCATCATGCATGTGTAATTGAAACGTAACTTGATCAGAAGAGCAATATTGTTTTGCATTCCACTTAGGTTTTGAAAAGAGATCACAGCAGTAGTAAAATTGCAGTTTCAAAAGCTAAATAGAATAGTTATTAATCTATTTTGTGTATTTCAATATAGAGACAAAGTAAACATCCATGGTTACAGTTCTGCTTTCATTTTCATTAGCTATCATATGAGATCTCTTTCATGTAAGCCAAATGTAATTTTATTCTGTCCTACCTGAAACAGCTCCTTGCAAGTCTTCTGTATTTGGGGGCAGAGATTGTTTCTTACCACTCTAATTTACAGCTTTTTAAAAGAATTAATCTGCAACAGATGCTACATTGTTGGTTCTTCAGGTAGCATGATAAATTGAATTTTGTGACTAAAATAGTCATCTATTTTTAAAATTCATGCTGTTTCCCAGACTTTTTTAAAGTACAGTTTATTCTGAATGGTCTTTCAATCAAATCTAAGCATTCATCCCTATGCACCCCCATTTGCACACTTGTCTGTTAGCAGGACAGATTAAAAAATTGAAAAGTTCACAGCATAATGTGAAATCCTTTTGCTATTTTCATTTTTGTCATTCATGTACTGTGGTTTCATTCCTTCCTGAACAAAGTCTTACTTTTCCAGAAGTACTTATACTACTTGTATAATGACATGAGGGCCATTCAGTTAGAAAATGCAATCTTTTTGATTGTAGTTTCAGTGAAGGAATGAATTTTACTGGCTACCCAAATGTCAGACTTCTGCTGTAGGTTGTCTATATTTTATTTATCAAGAAGTATTGGAATGGTACAGCATTTAGCTCCCCGGTTTTTAGCCTCAAAACAATTTGTATATGTGCACGCAGTGATTAAGTCTTTAAGAGAGCAACTGCAGAGCATATTGAATACTGTAATCACTTAAACTTCAGTAGCAGTTGTATTTTAGGAGGAAAAAAAAAGATGTCGTACTTAATTCAGAATGGTGTTGAGAACTAATTTTTACAACAGCTGATTAAGAATTTCATCCTAGATTGACATACTGCAGCTGTAACTCACATATGCTGCTGCCTGTGAGTTAGACCTAAAATATGGAGGTGCTTACCATTCTTAGAAGCTGCTGATTGTATTCCTCTACATGTTTCTACCAAGAAATTATCTCAAATTTATTCTGAGCATTCCTCTGTAATTCCATGTTCTTAATTTCTGAATTACAAGAGTAAACACCAGTACATCTAAAAGTGAAATAAAGCACATACTTTTGAAAATGGTCAGAGTACTAGTATTTTTTAGCAAAAGATCACAGTACAGAAGTGCAGCATTGTGACTAAAATGTAACTCTACCAATTCCAGTTTTATCTTGAATGTTTACTTCACATTTTCAGCTGCCCAACTTTCTCATGGACTGAAATGAATGATGTATACAGCATATTGATGTGCACTATGTTTTAGAAAAGTGCTATTAGTTCTGTTACATGGCTGATGTTTAATTGGAACACTAGAACCTGGTATTTTAGAAATTGCAAAATAAAGTTCTTAAAGATCTCCGCAAATGCAACGCTACAGGATATAGATATTGAACCAAAGATGGCTTAGAAAAGTTTCAATGGTGTATTTTGTACAAAACAAAGTATTAAATGGTGAATATTTTGCAGAGAAAGTTGAATAATTCCCTTTGTATTTTGTTTTTTAGTTTAAATTCTGTAAACTCTGTACCAGTTGCCCTGTCATTGATTTATTGGACTTCATTGTTGCTATCATTAACAAAAGACTTTGTTTTCTACACAGGCATTAGCAAGCTCAGGTTTTGTACAAAAATTTAACCCTCTTGTTTTTTGTCCTTATTAGATTTCCTCTTTCCTCTGTCATTCCTTCCCTACAGCTATTAGGTGCCCTATTGAAATGTAAGGCACACATCGTCTTCACAAACTCAGTGAGACAGAAATATTTGGTATGATGGAACTCCACCATCCTTCCCCCTTCCCTTTTTTCTTTTATTCTATTTTTTTCTTTTTTTCTATTTTTTCTTTTTTTCTTTTCCTTTTTGGTTTTTTGTTTGTTTTTGTTTTTATTTTTGGTGTTTTAATGCCACATCTGACCTAGCGGTACCTCACTACTGAAAAGTCCTATCTGCAGCAACCACTGTGTGCACGCTGTTGAAGATGCTGGATAGCTGCTTTTCAGCACATGGTGGAAGAAGCTGTCTTAATCAGTTTTCAGGGCAGTGCTTCTACAGAATTCCTTACCAGCTATCTTAGTTTTGCACTGTTAAGTGGGTGGTTTGGTTTTTTTTTTCCCTGTCTTCTTCAATGTTGGTGGTGTTTCTTTTCTCATCCTTTTCTGCCAGAGGCAGTGAGGCCACTGAACAGCACCACGCTCTGGATGAAAGCAGATCTGTGTGGAAAGTCCTTCATGAAGTATTGCTTCTGGCTATGTTTTTGCATCCTGCCAGGAGCCTGATTGCTGCTCCCGAGAAGACCTAAATTTGACCCTTGCTCCTGAATATCTGATTAAGGTGGGTAGCTTGTCACTGTTTTGGGTTTTCTTAAGTGTTTGGGATTTTGATTGGAACTGGGACCTTCAGCTTGTCTCTCCATTTTTGGATCCTGTCTAGTTTAAAAAGAAAAAAAAGTAAAGTGCCTTCTGCCACCTTACTTGCTCACTTTCAGAGACAGAAGCATCCAATTAAGTCTGCCAGAGAGATATGCTGAACTCATCCCTCCTCCCTCCTCCCCCATGCTGTGTTCTCATCTGGAGCACAAGAGAAAAGAGCAGAAAGGAGTCTAGGGAGTCCACGTAGCTGGCAAGTATCAAACACAATTTCCCTGCTCTTTTCTTCTTTTACAATTAGTGTAGGCAGGGAACTGGGGGCTCTGCTAAGGCCTGTCGTGACCCGGGAGAGCAGAGTGAAGAGTACTTGGAGAAGAAATGAGGCTGAGGTTCAGTCAGAACTGATGGGTTGAAGTCTGGGGTCAAAAACCTCAGAGAAGTTTGGGGTAGGCACCAGGCAGGTGTGCAAACTGGACTTTAGAAAGGACTTATTAAAGGTCTTATATTGTGGTTATATCAAAAAGCATTTATATTACTTATATATGGAAGGAAGGCCAGATTTGGAGGCTGAGCAGTAAAATTAAAGAGGTTAGCAGGGAGCTGATAGTATTTTGATATTATTTGAAGTACTGAAATGGTGTCAGGTAGGCACTGTTCTTTCTGCTTCACCTCTGTAGTACCTCTCTGTTTAGTCTTCTTACTGTATGTACCTCCGCCCTTGGAACTGCTTTTCTTTAGAGGCACCATTGTCACTGGCCAAGTAGCAACACCAGGATGCCTCAGTGTTTTACAAATTCTGCTCCTGTTCCCCACTCCACTACGTGGAAACTTCCATAGGCATCAGGGGAGTTGTTATCCAGGAATAATTTGATGCTACCTCTGTGTTTTCTCCCTCTCCTGAAAAAAGTTTGGATTTACTGACATTACTCTTCACCACCATTCTCTGGTCCCAGCTGAGCATTCAAAAGGATTTTTCTTAGAGGTAAGTGAACGCAAAGGCACCCAAGAGAAAAGGATCCCCCTCAGTATTTTCTTAGCATGGTTTTTACCATCCACTTTACCTGGATGTTCTGGGTGATATATAAGTTAAGTAAGGAAGAAGCCTGAATCGTTTGAAGGGCTTGGCAAGGGGACTTGGAGATTTCTTTCCTTCTAGTTTCATTTAGTCTGCCCTAACACTTTTACATCAGTGAGATGTTCCAGCAACCAAGATGATAGTTTGTATTTCTTTGTGAGGTATTTACATGACAATACGTGAGTCAGCAGACATAATTTCTCCTGACCCTCCAGGACAGGAGGAAAGAGCACTGTGGAATACTGCCATACAACCAATAAAGGAAGAGCAGGATAACCAACCTTGCAGTGACGAGCATGAGACCAAACGAGTCCCTCCTGTTTCTAATGAGAGTGTGGGTAAAGCCAACAATTTCTCATCTATCCCGTTTCCAAAAAAGCTGTGGAAAGTGGTGGAAAGTGACGAGTTTATGTCCGTCTGGTGGAGTGAGGGTGGAAAATCCATTGCTGTCAATGAAGACCTCTTCAAACAGGAAGTGCTGGGCAGGGCAGGACCTCTGCACACTTTTGCAACCAAGAGCATGAGGAGTTTTGTTTGACGGCTCAACCTCTATGGATTCATCAGAATGTAACAGGATTTCCAAAGATTGGCCTCACGTCCTGAATTCCTGGCAGAAGAAGCAGCGGTTTCTGCTCACAGCAAGATACAGCAGTTGCTGCGCACATCAACCAACTGACATTCCCATAAGATGAGGTCTTGCAATATATGAGATGAGGATGGTAGTGAAGTCATCTGGTTTTAACTTGTTTAACTTGAAACTCTGTTTCAGGAAGTTTTGAGTCAGTCTTTCTAACTAGTAGAAATGTGGATAAGATGCATTTTGGTTATATCTGCTTAGATTGAACCTGTTCAGTGGAAAGATAGACTCAGCATAACCTGATTTCTTTGAATGTATTTGCTCTGTGTCTTGCTGTACTAAATCTGAAATCTTCTTGTGGCGCCTGCTGAATGCTAAGAAGATACATCTAAGGATCATAGCATTACATGTGTGCTCGTTCCACATTCAAGTGGCTGAAAAGTAATGGTATTTGGCTTTTGAAAGCAGTTCTTATGCTTTTGAAAATCCTACACTACTCTGTTCCTGGATGGCAAAAACTCAGGGGTGTTGATGACTTAACAGATCTGTCGCATAATGTGTTAGCCTAAGCTTTGGTTTTTCTAAAAACCCTGAGAGTCCTTTTCAATCTCTTTTGCAATTCAAAGTCTTAGTTCTCATAGCTTGGGGTTTCCAGTCTCTACCTGGTGGCAACTAACTCTTCTTCTTTGCTTTTTTTTAGTTGCTGTACTACTATAACCCAACTTTAACAGAGAGCATCCCCACCTGCTGGAGAGATGTAAGAGAAGAGCTGGCCTCCAGCGGACAGCCCCAGCTACTTCGGGGCAGGATGCAGAGGTGGATGAAAGGCAGCCCTCCCGAAGTCCAGATGGTCAACCTGCAGGGAACATTCAGGCATCTCCACCCACGACAACTGCATCCACCTGGCCTCGGCAGCACCCATACATCTCCACAAGCAGCTGGTCCCACACTTCCAGGGCCTGCTGGAGCAGCAGGCAGTGAGGCATTCATCCTCTGGCCGCCTTCTTTCTACCAGTGCACAGCCAAACTCTGGGTGGCCTCCAGCATGCTCCTTATGCCTCTCCACCACATTTTGCAACTTTTCCACATGGGCCAGAGCATCCCACCTTTGGATCCGCAAAGCCAGAAGACCCTGGGGCTGTCCTGCCTCCCTGCTGGCAGCCATGGTTTGCAATGCCCGTGCTGGCAGTAGACTGAGCTCTGCCTCTGCCAAGCCCACCCCAATGCCAAAGCCCAACAGTCCCCCACTACCCAACTTGGAACTGCATCCCTAACACTGCAGATGCAGGTGATGTTGTTGGACCCCAGAGCAGCACATGCTAGAGAGAGTCCAGATAACCAGTAGCAAGTCAGTAGTGTTTACTCGTGTTGCTAATAACACACAGTGCAAGAGCTCTCAATCCCCAGGTGTAAGAAATCAGGAAAGGAAGGCAAGAGACTGGCATGGCTGAGTTGAGACCTGCTGGTCTTGCCCTGCTGGGCAAGAAGGAGATGCACAGGCAGTGGAAGTAGGGACAGGTATCCCGGGAAGAGTATAGGGATGCTGCCCAGTTGTGTAGGGATGGGATCAGGAAGGCCAAGGTGGAGCTGGAGCTGAACTTGGTAACGGATGCCAAGAATAAAAAGAAGGGCTTCTCCGGGTATGTCAGCCAGAAAAGGAAGGTCAAAGAAACTGTACCCCTCCGCCCCTGAAAAGCAAGACTTCAAATTGGTAATAATGGACGAGGAGAAGGCTGAGGTACTCAACAACTTTTTTTACCTCCATCTTCACTGGCAACCTCTCTCCCTGCATCTCTCAAGTGGATGGACTGCAAGGCAGGGACTGGGGGAGCAAAGTACCTCCTCACTGTAAAAGACGATCAGGTTCGTGACCACCTGAGGAACCTGAACATACAGAAGTCTATGGGACCTGATGGGGTGCATCCCAGAATCCTGAGGGAATTGGCTGATGTAGTTGCCAAGCCACACTCCATGCTATTTGAAAAGTCGTGGCAGTCAGGTGAAGTCCCCAGTGACTGGGAAAAGGGAAACATTGCACCCATTTTAAAAAGGCTTAGAAAGGAGGACCTTGGAAAATACTGACCTGTGAGCCTCACCTCTGTGCCTAGAATATCATGGAACAGATCCACCTCGAAGCTGTGCTAAGGCACATGGAGGACAGAGAAGTGATTTGAGACCGTCAGCATGGCTTCACTGAGGGCAAGTCCTGCCTGATCAACCTCGTGGCCTTCTATGATGGAGTGACTACATCAGTGGACAAGGGAAGAGCTATGGATATCGTCTATCTGGAGTTCTGTAAGGCCTTTGACATGGTCCCCCACAACATCCTTCCCTCTAAATTGGAGAGATATGTATTTGATAGGTGGACTGTTCAGTGGATGAGGAGTCGGCTGGATGGTCACATCCAGAGGGCTGAATGTCCAGATGGAGATCAGTGATGAGTGGTGTCCCTCAGGGGTCCATATTGGGGCCAGCACTGTTCAATCTCTTCAACAATGACATAGACAGTGGGATTGAGTGTACCCTCAGCAAATTTGCAGATGACACCAAGCTGAGAGGTGTGGTTGACATGCCTGAGGGATGGGATGCCAGGTCCTGCACCTGTGTTGGGGCAACCCCTGGTATCAATAGAGGCTGGAGGATGAAGCAGCCCGGAAGGCCAGTCGTATCCTGGGCTGCATCAAAAGAAGTGTGGCCAGCAGGTCA
>RSEF01000002.1:88960440-89022915 GCA_003993805.1 Himantopus leucocephalus
GGTGATACTTCTAGAAAGTTGGGGGGAAATTAGTAACAGTGGGAATGGATTTGACTGGAATAGTTTTTCTTGAGATGTAACACGCACTTAGAGATTACGTAAAATTGAGGGGCTATAACTCTGTGACAGTAGGAGACTGGCTATATTTTTAAGCGTGAGGAAAAAGCAGAGCACTAGACTTGCTGACCCGAAATGCTTCTGAGGATAGTTTGAAGAGTCAGTGTCACCTCTATAATCAGTTTTCCCATTTCATTTATATAATTCAGTTACTTACATGCATGTATTTGAGTCATATAAACATTTTTTTCCCCTTCAAGTGTCAGCTTCTCAAGAATTAACACCATACACAGTTTTCAATTCTGTTTTGTAAGAAATGTATACCGGATGCTTGTATGTATTCCTGAGCCCTCCTCTTTCAGTACTCTGTCCCAAAGCTTACCATTTGCCCAGGTGTAGCCCAGCTTTCCTTTCACATCTCAAAACTTTCTTCAGCAGCTCCTTTTCTTTTTCTAATGAAAAATGTAGTCAGAAACACTAGATAGTTCCCAGATGGTGTTTTTTTTTTTCCCAACAGAAACATAAACCCCATAGCTGCTGAAGCTCTAGAAAGAGCGCATCAAGAACTCATATTTGCAGTGCTGCTTCAGAGAAACCGNCGCATCAAGAACTCATATTTGCAGTGCTGCTTCAGAGAAACCAAGATAAATTTGAAGAGTGCAACGTCGGTGGCCAGGGCTTCCTATCATCCTCAGCCTGGATACAGCTGGATCAGCTACTTGTTTTACATTTCTATAGGCAGTAGCCCTCCCCCCCCCTCTTTCAGTGCTAAGCAGCAGTTTGGACCTTTTATGAGAAATGTAAGCCAAATGTTCAGCTGAACTGAAAAAGCATCTGGGAGAGTCTGTGGTGGCAGAGTAGACCTCCCATCTTCTTTCCCTCTGTCCCGGTGGAGCCTGAGCAGCCGTTTGCCTTCATGTTGTGCTGAAACACACAAGCCGGAGTTGCAGAATGCTACCAGGGAGCTCTTCCATGGCAAACGGGAAGATCAGCTGAGTGGGAATCTGTGCAACAGGCAGGGAGAGAACATGCAAAGCAAAGACAAGAGGGAAGCAGGAGAAACAAAAATTAAGTAATGTGTCAAATAATTCTTTTGAGAAGGTGGTGATCTTGGTGGTTTCTCTGCTCTGAAAACATTTATAGCAACAAAGTGTTTTCTAGTTTATTTCAAGATACAAACTGAGCTAAACGGCCAGCTTATTCACTGTGACTCGCTTTAACCACATCTAACCAAGATTTTCCAGAGATCATTTTTGTATTCTCTCTTTAGTAACATTTTACATCGACTTATGCATTTTCAACAATGCTTCCTTGTCATGATAAAGACGTCTGCTCCTCCTGTTTCCTAAATCAAATACCATTATTTTCTTTCTTACTTGTGTCTGTGAGTCTAATATTGAAAGCAGTTTAATTCTCCTCAGTGAGATAAATAGCCTCAAAGAAATTCATAAAAATGACCCCAAATCCTCATATTCTTGCTAAGTAGTTCTATTTTTCTTCAAAAACTTCTGCCAACAAAAGCTAAACCCCAATGCCTACACCGACTTTCCCATTTCTTAAAGATAGATACCATAACTGGCTCTTTGAATAAATAGTGATTAATTGATAAGAGGTAGTGGATTGTTTGAAGCCCAGGTGTCATGGGTTAAAAAGGCTGGAAACCATTCTTTATTGCATTATACTCTAAAAGGGTCTGCGTGAACTAAATTCACTGTAGATATTAAAGTGCCTTGGCTGCAAAAAAATCTTAACAGCTGTGTTTAGATAGAGTTAAAATAATACTGCCCATCTGTGTTGTACTTCAAAGTAATTTGACCAGCTAGTAAAACTGGAAGTACATTATTAGAAACATATCAGTAATACTGCACAGCTTATCCAGAAATACCAAGGAAGATTTGTTTGATATGACACTGCATTAGCTTTTCTTCATAAAACCAAAAAAACAATCCCCTTCATTCCTTCAGTCTCCTTTTTAGAAGAAAATATGTCAGTCCTGTGGTTGGATGTAGATACCTCTTGCCTCCTTTTTTTGTTTGTTTTCCTTTTACTTCTTGGTAAACGAGGATACACGTGAAGATATTTAGCCCCACCAAATGCTTCATAACCTGCCCTGTACTGAAAAGTGTAGACTGGTTTAAAACAGGATTCTTATATAGTACAGTTCCTGTACAGTCCTGTTGAAGCTCTTTGGGTTGTGTATCAGAATCCACTCCGTCCTTCTCAGCTGCTCTGTTCTGAGAGAGCAAAGCTACTGTGCTTTTGTCAATCTTTGTGCAAATGGTTGAATCACTAGTTGAGACTTATGAAAGATAAGTTTAAGTCTGAAAATGTGTGGGTAATAAGTACATACGCATGCAACTTCTGTATGTGGTGGTTTTTGTTTGTTTTGTTTTGGTGGCTCTTGGGTTTTGGTAGGTTTTTTTTTTTCCATTTGCCTCCATCAGTTTTGCATTGTGGTTAGTTCATTCATCTGCAGAATTAGAAAGTGAGTCATTATATTTTTGGGACGTGCAGTTTTCACATCATGGCACGTAAGGTCTAATGAAATTGAAAAGTACAAATTAAGATCCATTAAAGAAAGATTTATATATGTTTTCTTTGTGGCAGCCTTGCAGATTAAGGAGAGCTTGCTGTGTTTCTGTTTGTTATTGGAGTTCATTAGGCAGCTTAGTTGCTAAAAAAGCTAATGTACCCTTAAGTAAGGGTGGCAAACAAAAAGACTTCAAAAGCCGAAGCAAAGAGAAAGGTAGTTCGCAAAAGATTATTTGCTTTTCAAGGCACTGCAGAAAAGTGCTTATACAAATGAAAGGTATTGAACGTCCTCCTAACGTGAAGATTTTCCAGGTTGTGTCACTGTGGCTGTAACCAATGCACAACCATCGGTAAATAGATACGTAGCGAGCATTTTAAACAACAGTTATGGACTGTGTATATTCATAACAATGCATGTAACTATGGAAGGCAAAGAAAATAGTGCTTCTATTTCATTGACTAAGGCAGAAAGTAAATTCAACTAGTGTCACAGTGCATGAGAATAATGAGTCAGCATTGATCAGCTTTTCTTATTATATGAGGGTTTTTTTTAAATTAGCCACCTCCATTTAAACTAGAAATTGAAAAAATCTGCTCAATTAGTGTTATTAAAACTTAAAATCAAGCCTCAGGACTAAGAACTAGAAACATACTACCACATAGGTCATCAGAGGGAAGACACTGCTTGAAGCATACTTGCTGAAAGCCTACAAATTTTTCTTTAAGAATTGCCTAGAATTTCACAAAAGCGGTAACAACACATAGTGAAATTCGAGAGTTTAAATGCAGTTCTGTCTGCTGTGGCTGGTGAATCACAGCCAATCATACTCTTATTTTTAGCTTAGACGCAGTTGCTGTTCTTACAACTGTTGTAACTTACTGTGCTCCAATCACAGTAGCAATGCTGTTTTATGTAACCAGATAAGAAAGTATCACTTTATGATCTCAAAGATGTGCCCTTATCAGGTTGTCCCTTTTGTCTTAGGAATTTTTTTCTTTCTGCAAAAGCTTTCTGCTTTTTTTTTCCCCCCCTTGATTTGTCACTTCCAGATTATCTCTTTTCAAAGAGATATTCTGTAACAGAATAAATCCCATTTCTGCTGATCTGCTAGGAAATAGCAAGATCAATTTAAATTGGGCTGAAATGCAGAAAGCTTAGAGAAAAGATATTATAAAAAAAATACAAAAGTCACAAACCTCAGAAATGCTGTTTCCCTCTGTGCTCCCCCTCACCCCCCGCCAAATTGTAACAATTCTGTTTCTCTCCTCAGTAGGAATCTTCCCTGTAACAGAATCAGAAAAACATAACATTTATGTTGCTCTTTTTTCCTCAAAGCTGAAAAGAACTATTCTATTCTCTCTTTGACATTTAAGAGCAAAGATGTTTGTTCTGTGGTTTGGATTCATGTTAACTTAGAATTCTGGAACAGGCTCACAGGATAGCGAGCTCTTGATCCAGGGTCCAGTTTTAGGATCTTGCAGGTATCAGGGCAACAGTAGCAGATTATTTTCCGGCCCTCCTCCATTTCTTCTGGTTTGTACTTCAAAATAATTTACGCTCCATTCTTATATCCTTTGTATGATAGTAGCAAGCGCAGTATGGGATTGGGAGATTGCAGTGCCCTGCCTATGCTATTGGTTCTGTGTGTCTTACCCTCAGGTGTTTCCAAGGAATGCTTAAGTTGACAGGACTGCAGGGAAAGTTTTTCCAGTATTATTAGGTTGTTCCTAAGTATACTGATAGTTTTTTGTAATCTGTTTATGGTGAAACATACCCTCTGTGTCCCTGAGCTTCTCTTCTGTATTTGGTGAATTCACCCAAGGAACCTGATAAATTTTAATGAGGTTGTTGCTTTTAACGAACATTCAGCAGCATGAGTAAGGATTGCATTTTTAGGACTTTAAATTTGTGCTGTTTCTATCAGTAAAGATACACTTTAGCCTGCTTCCTCCCGACACAATATTAGTCATTTGAAAAAGCAAATGATGTAAAACTCTGGAGATTATTAGCAGGAAAGATGTCCTGAGCAGAAATTAAAAAGAAAAAAACCCCAGAACAATCCAACATTTCCACTAGCACTAATTACTAGTAAAATATTGTTGCTGGTAAAGCCTAATTCGAAATTCTGAGTACAGTAGAATTGTCTTGTTGTTTTAGGGAAAAAGAGACAAAGTACATCTATAAAATTCACCGGCAAATGTTTTCCCTTGTTGGCTCATTGATTCACAATGTCTTGCTGTTCATCCTTTATGATTAGGAGTTTACGAACCGTGCAGGTCACAGCATTATTCTCAGCTTTGGTTAATTCCTCTTTGCTGAGGGCCCTGGGTGTGCTATGTAGCAAAACACTTGGGCTTTTCAACACCGAGAGATTTCTACAGCAGCGTTGTGTGTTCATGTTATAATCTTAAGCAGAAACAAAATCGACATATCTGCTAGTGAATTCAGTTTTAATTTTTGGTGTGCTCCCATCATGACTTGAAATTTTTGACTGCACTGTAAAAAATGCTCGGGAAAGGGGAGCTGAAGACATTGGCAGCTGTTTACATTTCTGTTGGATCTTTCCACCCAGAGAGGTGTGAGAGGGAGTTAACTTTGGACCGTGCTGCGAGCTCACTGGAAAAATGCTACTGCTAAAATCATCAGCAATAAAGAGGCCAAATTCACAAAAACTGTATTGTTAACAGGCCATTAAAGTTGACAGGAGCCATATTTATTTCTCTTGGCTCTGCTGTTTCATGTTGTCTGCAAAATTCAAGTTAATGACACCCTGGGATGATTAAGGCTGTTGTTGCACAAAGCTAATTTGATCTTTAGCCTTTCACTTTCCAGGTCCCTTTCTCTTCCCACCCCTGCTGCCCCCAGCACACAGACCATTGCTACCACCATGGGATGCTGTTGCCCTGTTAGTTTTGCATTTTTTTTTTTTTTTAACTTTTTTGGTGACTGGTATCTGAACTGTTCCATGGAATTAGATTTCTTTAAAAATGATCAAACAAGAAGCCAACCTTTATTCTCCATTTTTTGGGGACAGACTCTGTATTCTGTGCTGCTTATTACTGAAACCATAATAACTGTTCCTTCCTTTTCCGTGTTTTTGAATGGAAGAGATTCCTGCTAAGGAGTGGTGCAGATCTGGGTAATAGCATGCTACTTGCTCTGTTACGTGCAACAACACTCTTGTCACAGGACACACGTGCACTGAAAGTTCATGCTGTTCTCCATCTGGGATTTATGCACTACTGGAAATGATAATTATGGATGCTACAGTATTCTAGCTCCTAAAGGCTGAAGTTAAATGCCTGTGTATCATTTAGCTTGAAATATCAGATCATGATGGTGTAGTGTTTGTACAGTGGCACTAACACAGATCCTCTCAGTTATCAGTTTGCCAAAAAGAAGAGGAAAGCTCTTCTAGCTTCATAACTTCTCTGTTTTCCCACTTGCATTGCATCATCTGGTGCAGGTCACTTCTCACATGAGGCTTCTGCCTATATACATAAAGCTCTAATTTAATAACCTTATTGAACTTATCAAGGGAATACTTTGAATTTGAAAATACAAGCCTAAGTGAAATAAATGTTTTGAAGGTAAGTGTATAGGAAAATGAGTTCCTTCACTGAGGAGAATATCAGATTTTGCTTGAAAATGTAGAGGTTTGCTAAACTTCATGGCATGTCAGGTTGTTAGAACCAGAATTTGTTTTGATCAGACAGAAAGAAAAAAAAAAAGAAACAAAACAGCTTTATGCTTGCAACCAATAACAAAGAATGGCTCTTCCCAAGGAAAAACTGTGGCATATGTTGTTCATATTGTGTCAGCATATCAAAGCAGTGAGTATGAGCAGGCTTGTTTTTTAGAACTCTATTTGACTTTAGCACTAAAGATAACTTGTTTTGTCTGGGTTTTTTTCTGTGCAAAAACCAGATTCTTATGATAAGTTGGAAACTGTCTCCCTAGACCCTCCCCCCAACAAATTTAACAAACAATGAACTTAAATTTATCAGAAAATTAACTGAATAAATAATACCTAGCAGTAGCTGTGCAAGCATGAGGGGAAAAAAAATACAGTGGGTTTTTTTATCCTTTTTATCCTTTGTTCAATTTTTCAGTTTTTGAAAATTGAGATTTTGGGTTCTGGCTACACTAGGAAAAAATATTTTGAATGGGATGTGAATTCCAGAATGAAAGGAAGAGGAATCTTTGCTCAAAAATAACTTCAATCACACTGTTTTTTCACTGTTACTCATCACATCACCAGTTACGGTCTGCTCTCAAATGACTTTTGAGGCAACATCTCTATTGCCTGAGTTTGCGCTGGTGTTTCTTACAGACTTTTGCTCCTTGACTGACAGACTGTGGCTTTCCAAGGGTTTGTTTCAACTTACGATCTCTTCATAGTTGCTGGAAGGGAAGGGGGAATGGATTATTAGCTATATTCAGCAGAGCAAATTAGAACTATTGATGAATGCTTGTGGAAGTTGTAATGGCCACTGAAGGAAGGAAACCTATTGAGAAGCTGATGGTAGCTTTCAGTGGAAATTCAAAGAAGGGAAAAGGCAAGAGATTGCCTCTTCCATCGTGAGAACCATGAATTTTGGAGTTCCTAGGCCAACATCAACACGTACTCTTGGTGAGCTAAGTAACTTGCCATCAGAGCAACATCACTGGGTTTCTGGTTAAGCCTGCAGCAAACGCAGGTGTAAGCACACCAAGTGATGTGTTGGCAGGCAGTGCTTAGAGTAGGATGCCGCTCTGGGGAAGGTGGCCCTGAGGACAGCTGGCAGGAAAGAAGGCTTGGTTACTGGTGGCCACACAAGCAGCGTGGCAGAGCTCCTGCCTGACAGCTGAGCACGCTGGCGGTGCGGCTAGGGCCAGCTAGCTAGAGCCGAGCCTGCCCCTGCACTGGCAGGACCTTGCTGATGGTGCGCAAGCCCCTGGTGCCCAACCACCATGGGCAGAGCCAGGTGCTGCTAGTGGGCTCTCTTGGGAGACGCAGACATGGCCCATGTCGGGCCTGTTGGTGTCCTGACACACAGTATCTCTGTGGGAGGAAGGCACTTAGTGGGAACCATGTGAACTTAGGTGCACTGGGGCTTTTTGCTTCCTTGAGTAGCAGCACCATTCAGCCCCTGCTGAGACTGGGACAGAGCGGGAAAGGGATAATGCTGCCTCTCCTGGAGGTCCTCCAGCACAGCCAAATCATTCACCACTGACCAGGTGCTGCTGCCTCCACCATTGACTGGAGATGAGCTCTGACCTCCTTGCTGACAAAGTGACCAGTGGAAGCCTGCTCAGTGGAAAGCATGGGACAATCCCCTTTTTTCTCCCTATGCTTAATCCTGTCACCAAAAGTGACTGCCAAGCTCCTGTTCTGCAGTTAGATGTAATTGTGTTTGTCAAGTATGGATTTTGGTGCAGTAAAAATAAGTTGGTGTCTTAAGCTTTTCTTTGTTTTCTTTTGCTCTACTGGTCTGTGGGGCACTAGTCACACTGCTAATTAGAAAATTTTATCCAAGAGTATCTTCAAGCCAGAACAGAGGGTCTGTTGGCAAGTCCAGCTGAGGCTGCATCTGGCCCAGGCTCCTCTCCTGCCATGAAACAATTTAAATGGTTTCCTATGAGTCATTACCCGAGGTGAATCAATATGTACTTCTAAGACTGTTAAAATTAATGAAGATTGGTCTCCAATGGATTTGTATCTTATGATTACATTATCTGATGTCTACTGAAGGACAAACTCCAAATGAAACTTCTTGTGCAATTGAAGCACTGAAAAATTCTTTCTGTGCAGGTTTTCTGTTAAGGATGACTGCATGTTATAGCTTTTCCTTTAGTGGAGGTACTGACTGGGGTCTCTTTTCTTTCCAGTTTCCTATTTCCATGAAACGTAAGGATATAATGACCTTGGAGACTTTTATCCTTTTGTTTAATGTGTTTAAAATTGGCTAGTACATTCAAAGATAACTGGGGAATGGAATGGCAAATTATCACATGCAGACAGTGTAATTGCATGAGGCTTGCTTCTTCAAGAAGCCAGGTTAAAAAGAGGTGGGAGAGGTTTCCTACAGAAAGATTGCCTATAAGCTCAAATAAATAATCATACTTTAACTCTGCACAGCCCAAGACTTTGTTTGCAGAGCAGATTTGGAAAGGCAGGGGCTCATTCCCAAATCTTTATGCACTCAGTTGGGACACTCGGAACGTAATATTTAATGTACTTGTAACTGTCAGTTGCAACTCAGGAAAGAGTGCTCGGACTTGTCATGACTGTGTTGACAGTCCTCTGGAATCCATTAGCTCAGTTTGCAGCAGAAGCCAAAAAAAGTTTAAAAAAAAAGTAAAAAAATCTTGGCCATCATCAGGAAGGGTTTTAAAGACAAAATGGAGTGCATTATTTTTCTGTTATGTAAAATCTTCATGGACTCACATCTTGAGTACTGTGTGCAGCTTTGGCCTCCTGACCTGAAGGAGGTTGTAGTACCATTGCAGAAGGAATAGAGGGAAGGGCAACTAAGATGATAAAGCAGACAAAGCAGACTTTGAGGAGGGACTTAAAAGATCCGGGTTTTTTTAGTTTGGAGAAAAGGTTGAGGGGTGAAGTGATTGAAGATTGCAAAATCACGAAGGGAACAGATAAAGGTTGTTGGAACTCTTGTTCATCAATTCCAAAATGCAAGAATTGAGGGGCACTAGATGAAAACGGTAGTAGATAATTTCAAGCACTCAAAAGAAAGTATTTTGTACTGCAGATTGTGAATTTCTGGCATTTACTACTACAGGAAACTGTGGAGACGGATAGTATTAGCTAGTTCAAGAGAGCTGTATGAATTTATGAACAACAGCTCCATAGGTGGATAGTAAAAGCACAGCGGAAGTTAGTGCTGTCCATCATTCCTAATTTACAAAGTCTGGATGCTGGAGAAGTGAATAGACTGTAGAAAGTGGGCCTGTGTTATTCCTGAGAAGCACCTCTTACTGCTCTGTTGCAGAGACAACCCTGGGCTCGACAAACCATTGGCCAGAACTGCTGGGACATTACTTAAGCCCTTGTAGTGTCCTGAGCCCACCTGTAAGGCAAAAACTAGAGTGTGGATTGGAAGTGATGGTGTATAAAACAACAGTTAGATTCCCTAGTTTTGTCTGGTCTATGTCAATAATTAGACAATAATCAGTTGCTCCCAAACGTTGGTCTAGCACGATTATAAAGCCAAGAGGCAACGATTGAAACCACATTAGGAGTATTGTTTGAAGAATATAGATTTTTCTCAGCCTACCCTCGCATGTTATTCTGAGCTGCATGTTTAACCATGGCTAATGATGGAACTAAGTGGAGAAGACAAATGTTGGTGACAATTTTCTTTTACAGTGAAACCTGTGAGTTTGCTTAAGCATACACTGTTAACCAGACTTTCTTCTTTGACAACAAAACACCTCCTGTTTCAGCAGTGTGCTATAAGATTATTTAGTTAAATGATGAAGTATGTAGAATAAAGTGACTGGTTTGAGAGAGAAAAGAGAATTGTATTCATATGCTGGTATCCCAAATTAGCACAATGCATTTTGTGTGTGTGACCCTAACACTCTAACCTCGAAGTGAAAATGGCTGATAGTCTGGGGGTGGTAAGCTATTTCTGAAGCAATTCTTGAAGTATTTTCTAAATGGTATTGCAGGAAGTAGCAACAAATTAAGAGTTCCTTTCTAAGTGAGGTGCTGAAATAAATAAAAAAAGGCAAATCTCTGTTCTGATATGATGGCTCTCAAGGTGGTGTTATTTTCTCACAGGCAGCAAGAATAACAAGAGAAAAAACCTTCTTTGTGTATGCTATACATTATGAGGTGTTGCTCTGACTGTCTTACATCATGCTAAATCTTTTCTTTTTCTAATCAAAACGAGTTTTTCATCAACTTCAATGGCCACAGTAAGCTGGATTTAAAATAACGTTAAAGCCTAAAATACTCTGGAAAGTCCATTGGGTACAAGTCTGTAAGTATTTATTGTTTAGTACTTTCAAAGTGCTTTGGGCACAAGAAAATCCTTTGTCTTTTTACAGAACCAGGTACCTTACACGTGTGGAGCCTTTTTTGTCCTAATCAGTGAAACTTTTCATGGAGTCAATTAAGTCTTGGAGAAACATGTTCTTTCAAAAACAGCTGTTCTTTCTGCAAATGTTAGTCCTCCAACTCTTCCTCACTATCTGTCAGTCCATTTTCGGGCTCAAGTAAGCTGGCTTTACACTCAGTGTTTCTTAGTGCCATGATCAGTCATTATAATGTAATCGTTACTGATGTAAATAAGGATACAGATCAGAAAGGAAGCATATGGTTGTTGCTCTATTTTGTTGTTGGTGTTTTTTTTTTTTTTTGATGTGTGTCTCCTGGAAGAAGTTAAGGAATATGAACAAAGGAGAGAGATTGAGACATGGAAATAAGAGAAAACCCAATATAAAGGATGTTTAGGAAAATAATTGAGATGGAGGTGAGGAGAGAAATAACTGAATGATGAGAAGAGATCTTTTAATATTTCTAGTGAAAGAACCTGCAAATCTAGTGGCATCATGAAGAGTAAAGCAGTTAATCTTGCTTCTGAGATGACATAAAACAACATAGAACATAAAGAGATGACTAATGGGCAGAGAGCCAAGATGATTAAGGACTGGACTCTGACTGAGGGGACTTCAGCTACAGCAGAGACAGTGCTAAGCAATAGCTCCTACTGCTAGCCCAGCCCAAAAGTCTGCAAAAAGCAGATAGCTCCTTACTTGCCTTGAGATGCCAGGGCCATGCCAGATCCTGGCATGCCTGTTACTTCCTTGATTTCCCTTAGATCCAGACGTTTTTCATCAGATATAGCCAATAGATCCGGTCCAAAGTGATCAGAGGTGATCAGCATGGCCAGAGGTGGCAGAGGCTGGCCAGTCTGTCCCTGGGCCACATAGTGGTGGTGATGAGAGGTGGAAGTTGAGGCGTCTCCCCAGGGTGACAAGTCAGAAAAAAAGGATTAGTTAAATACTGCATTATTTCTGCCAAGACAAACATGTTTACTGTCAAAGCCAAACCTCTTTTGCTCTCGATGTTCATGTTGGCAGTGATAATAAATCTTCTCTATTGAGAGTCGTGTGTGACTAGTACAAGGGCTGTCTCTCTTCTGTTGATGGTATAGCAGTGTGGGTGGGCATGTACAGCAGAGGGCCTCAATGGTCTATCCTAAATGTGACATAAGGTTTTGAGAAGTCTGTCCTTGCCATTACGGGGTGGGGGAAGCTGTAGCCAGGCATGAGGTTGTTGATGGTGCTGATTTGAGAGAGAAGTGTGATGGGTGCTCCAGGCTGGTTTCTGACAGGCGTATGCGGGGTTGTGTTGCCTGTGAGGGCTCAGGACAGGGTGTTGTGTGGACTACCAAGTCCCAAGGGTTTCCTCCCCTGGGTGGGTTATTCCCACATATGCTCTGCTTTTGCCATGTTGGGAAGCTGTGCTATGCAGAGGACAGGATAGGACTGGATCAGGAAAGACAGCAGTAGGGAAAGAAAACCATGTTCTCTGCCCGTAGCGGACTCTAGACGGAGTTAATGGTCTCACTGAAACTGCTGGTGGCAGGCAGCAAGCAGAACTTTAGTTTGGGTCCCCTAGGATGTGACAAGTGAGGGAAAAAGCAACCACAGAAACGGCAGGCGGCAAAATAAATGAAAAGCTGTATTGGGACATTGCTCTAGCAGTTTATGGAGAATAGTCAGAAAATACATACAGTCAGTAGCCACAAAAAGATGTGAAATGGATGAGAACTGAACAGAGGTAAGGAGGCTTGGAAACACTAAGAGCAACTTTGGTTGAATGGCTTGACTATATACCATTTTAGAGTGCTCAGCTGGTAACTGATAAGAAGCAGAAGAAATAGATTTTTGAATTTTTAAAAGCTCTGCCTAAAGGTGGAAGGAAGCACAGAGACAGACAGACAGATGGATAGAGGGTAAGGTTAGTAGGGGCTGGATTAAGAACAGCAGAGCATGCTTCCAAACTGAGTAAGGAAAAAGAATTGGAAGAGGATAAGACATTAATAGTGAGCATAGAAAGACAAGGATAACAGAATAGCTTGACTGTACAAAGCAGACTGAACAGATGAGCTGGATTAGAATTAGCAGTGTAATAATTGATGAAGCCCCGTTCAGTAAATAAATTTTCTAATTCAGACTTCTGATAGCTTTAATATGCCCCTTTCCCATCCCTGGTATTCTTAATAAGTTTTTGGTTTGCGTTTACTGCTCCATTAATGTATGGAAAGTGGCAGAAAAAGCAAGGGACTATCTGCCTGGAAGTTAAAACTCCATTTCATTTTTGTGTCTCTCCTTTGATTGCTCTTTATTTTATCTCTTCAGTGTTAGTCTTAAAACAATAGGACTTCTGTTCAGATGTACCTTAATCCTATGAAGGTCTGTAAGCTGGCATATGTGTTTCTGTTAGAAAATAGTCTTCTGTCTCTATATGCTCCCACATACCTGTCAAAATGGGAATTTCAGACATGCTAAGTATGACTTCATAGTTTCCCACCACAGGGGCATAGTGTCTCTCAGTAAGATTTTTATCAAATAAATAATAGAAATTATGACATGGGATAGTTTTACAAGTGATGTAAACCAGTTGATTTTTTTTTATTTATTTTTTTACTGTACAAATCAAATTAAAAGGTAAAATTATTTCTCTCCCCCCCATTTTGAAGGTAGAAACAATTTCTCTGTGAATCAATGCATTTGGGCAGTCAGAAGAACTAAAGGCCTAATCCAAACCCCATCTAGATTAGATGATTCAGGCTCCTGAATCCTACTGAATTCAGTTGGCTTTACATTAAAGTGTAAAATGGAAAAGTAAAGTTTTAAAACCAATACTCATCACGATTAATTTTCTGCTGAATATTAGTCATAGTGTTGCGTTGTTCAGACATTGCATTGGCTTTGTGCATGCTGTGGGGCAGATGTGAACAATTTTATCGTTGTTTGGATTGGTTTTACAGCTACAATGAAAATTTGTCCAAATTATCCATTTTTTTGGCATCAGTTTTTAAGGCTCTGAAGCCAACCTGAGTACTGATGTTTTTCTGTAGTAAGACTCTGCATTTTGCAGAAGTTTGGTGTGTCTTATGTGTATGTATTTATTCACTTACGCAGTTAGCCACGAGATGAAGGTTTTATGTACATGAAAATGCATACAGATGATTTTTTTTCCTCCAAAAATCAACGATGGGTTTTAGGCAGGCAAGTGAACCAGAGCTGTTGCCAGAACATATTCCCTTGTGAGTCTTTAAACATTTGTGGCTCTGATATGGACAACATCTATCATTGTGTCCCACGTAGCATGAACACATTGGCAGTATTTATCAAAGATGCATCTGAAGCAATCGTAATTTCTGCTTCCGCTTTTGAATGAATTCCAAACACAGAACATTAAAAATGATGAAATCATAGCTGTTATTCAGACTCTAAAAGTTTGAAAAATGCCTAGTTCATTAGAGGTTTAAGATAACTTAAATTGTATCTAAATTGTTCTCTTTGCACACATAAGCAGTTCAGGACTGGAAGAGAAACAGAAAAGGCAGAAAAGCTACAAAAGTAAAACATGATGTATGTGTCAGAGTTAATACTGACTGCTGAAATGCTCTTTACTTTTGTCATTCTTCTGGGGCTTGAACTTTAAGTTTCAAAGTATAATCAGCATATGTTTTAGTCCTAAAATTTGCAGAGAGCAAGGGACGCAAAGTACAGAAAGAAGGCTATGAGTTGTATGCATTTTTCTGTGGAAGAAACCACTAAGGAGAAAAACCAAATAGAGAATGCACAGGATAGACAAGCAATAACCCTGACCCAGTGCGTTGCATGTACCTTCTCGGTTCACCTCACTGGAAAGNTGTACCTTCTCAGTTCACCTCACTGGAAAGTGATAGTGAAAAGAAACACTGCATAAGTTCTGCTGTCATCACTGGAGCCATTGTGGAAAGTGATAGGAACAGGCCACATCAGGAACAGCTGTAAATGCCACTTCATCTCCTTTTTCTTCAGTCTTTGCTCAGCCAAAAGAAGAATTTTCAAGTCGCTGTGAATTGAGTGCCCAGCATCAAGCAGGTCACTTAGTGTGTTGCAAAATGGAGCTTCAGGAAGGGAAGAGTACTGTTGCTCATAGCTGCCAGTAGATGTGATCAAAATGAAAGCTAAGAGATAAAATCCAGGAAAGATGATGGTAGCATATTTCTAGAGCTACCTATAAAGTAAGTAGTACAGTTATCGAACTATGAGATGCAATCAATGGGTCCTGTTTTAGGGGCTGATTAATGAAGCACATAAAGCTGGAGGGAGTATTATGGATCTCTTGTCATTGTAGTGCTGTGACATGTTGTATTGGCTTTCTGTAAGTGGCCATAAAAATAGGAGAAAATACCCTCTGCAAAGGAGGGAGATGTTTTGCACTAATCCTCGCTGCTTTTGAAACAGTAGTTGATAAGCTTAAGAGAGTTATCTGTGCAAATGGATTCAGTTAGGAGTCTGCCCAAGTAACTCTCAGGAGAACTGAGCTTGTGTGGTTGGATACAATTTCTTAAGAGTTTCCATGAGTTATATAGGAGTTCATCATTTATATTTCCTAAAGTTGCTTTACTGATGGCATTTTCAGCGCTTCTCTGTGCTGCAGATAGTGTATACTTTAAGAAGAAATGTTTTTGTTAGGATGCTTTGGCCTAGCTGACCTACAACAAGAAGAAAACGTGCTATGATTGATTATATTACTGTTCTTAAATTCTTCTTTTCTGAATTCTCTAGGCCAGAAGCAGTGTTTTTTTATGTAGCTCTGTAACAGTATTTCTATTTATTATATTAATAATTATTCTCTAGATGTACAGGTTTGTTTAACCAAAACTACTTCAAATTCTATCTGAAATAAAAAAATTATTAACATGGAAACTTCTGTGGGAGCCTTCTAGATAATGAAACCTGAAAGGGAAGAGCGTATTCCTGTATTCTCCTTTTATTCAGTGGTTAGCTCACTCATCTGGAGTATGGAAGGACTGTCTGAGGTGATCAGCAGTTATGTTAGAGTGCACCAGTTAGTGGTTTCAGCAGTTTACCTTGGTTAAATAAGCTAAAACCAGTGCTTTAAGTGGCTCTGTCGAGAAAGTGGGAGTGTGTTTTGGAGCTCAGCAGAAGAATGGAGCCCAAGTAACAGGTTATAAGGTACATCAAGGCACTCTGAAAATGGTGCTTAGGAGATACTAGAAACCAGCGGTCCCATCCCTCAGCTGAAGTCTTCTGGTCAGAGGCAGTGGCACCAAAACAGTGGCTCCAGTGACCTTAGATCTAAATAGGATTTCGTTCGCAGATTGTCAAAGACAGTTTTGGTGAGCTATCTGAGGCTGAGTGTGGGTGAAATGAAACAGTTCTTTGTTATTGTTGTACAGGATTTGCCAAGGAAATAATCCAGTTTTTCAGTTTGAATCTAACTGAACTGAGATCTTTGCAGGCCAGTGCTTGCTGATGCATAGGTTGCATCAGTTTAATCGGATCAACTTTAGCCTCTCGCCTAATCTCACAGGTGAGTACTGTGCCACAGTCTCCAAGCTGGTACTCGATGCTTGCTGGTGAGTCACCCGTTGCAGCCTCGTACTGCCAGGTTTAACATCCGTCTCCCTGTGCTTGACTTTATAGTCCGTTTTCCCATACCTTCGGGAATTGAGCTGGCTCATGCAGGGCTGACTTGAATGTGACTATACTCACTTCTGAGGTGAATACTTGTAATGCAGAAGTGTCTTTAAGGTTTCGTTTTTCTGTAAAAAAGGTTTTGCATTCTTTTGTCGGTCTAGGTCCTAAGCTAGGTACTATTTGAAACAATTTATAAACAAAAAACTTTTTAGTCCTGGTCACTTTTGGGGTAATTGATGCTTTACAATATCTTTTATCAGTACCCTTATGCTAGGTGAATATTTCGGATAATACTATTATCTTTACTTCATGTTTTTGTAGCCAAGTTCAGGTCATCTGACTGTATTACAGAAAGAATGTAAACAAACCCCTACCTTACACTTGTAACTCTTCTGTCTGGGTGTGAGTGAGAGGAATCCTGGGAAAATGGTAATGCCATAAATATCTTAATTTAGAGGTATAAAGCCCGCAAGATAGGAAAATAGATACATTTTTGCTCTGCGATGAATTTTGGCCCAAATGTGTGAATTTTTCCATTAAAGCCCCATAAATAACTAACCCAATTTATAAATAATAAATTCAAGTGAGTATATTTCCATATGATGGCATTGATTTTAGTGGCTTTTTGACGTTAAGCAGCTGTGTGAATTAAAAACAAAGTGCTCGCACTCCAGTTTTCTCCACTTTCTTGCCAAATTTTTGTGTGTTTTTTAAGTGAAACCAAAAAACTAGTAATTTGCTTATGAACTAGACAATAAGCATATGTGTTTTGAGACGGATTAAAAAAAAAAAACAAAAAAAAAACCAAAAAACCCAAATGTCTCTATTTTGGAGCAATAGTACATAACATGATTAAAAGCCCATGGAAGTTAAAGGAAAGACTTTCACAGACTTCTGCAGGGTTTTGGTGAGACCCTTGTGTTGATGGCTAATCTGTGCAGGAATGCAAAGTGTAAGAGGATTCTTTCCTCTTTCCTCAATATGCATAAAATGAGGACTGAATATTAAAATCTATGGTGTTATCTCAGTAACTCTGTGCTCAGGTGTCACATACACTTCCCTGTCAATAAGCAGATGTGGCACATGATGCAACGTTTAAGTGGTGCCACGCAACCTTAAACAGAACCCAGAACTGCATTTTCTGTTCCTCATT
Organism: Himantopus leucocephalus; assembly: GCA_003993805.1. Classification (NCBI taxonomy): domain Eukaryota; kingdom Metazoa; phylum Chordata; class Aves; order Charadriiformes; family Recurvirostridae; genus Himantopus; species Himantopus leucocephalus. Next base: position 88,977,861 of record RSEF01000002.1, read on the forward strand.
ATATTTTAATTAAATATTGATGGACAGTTTGTTTATATCAGGCTTTTATTCTGTTATAAGTAATGCTAGCTTATTACTATTAGTGAAATAGCTGGAGCAGCAAGTTGGTGATTAGTGTCAATTTCTCTTGTGACCCAAAAAACTTGATATAAATAAATTAATTTACAATTGTCAGTTGAGCTGTTTTGCTGGGCTGGAATAGACTTCATTTTCTTTAGCTAACACTAGATTAATAACCCCAAAACATTTTCTTCTATGTACCTTATGTACTTATGAACCTTATGTGTACTGTAATGAGTTGTGTGAACTGTGCTATATAGACAGTGCATAAGAAATAAAAAAAAAATATCTGCAAACATTATGCAATGCATATTTTTAGGTGCAAGTCTGGGCCCAGGAACACTGCTTTTGATGTTGTCTTAATTGCCCTTCTTTCCCCTGGTTACACTGCATGGTTTTTTTTCTTCTCTGACCNTTCATGAGCTTTGTATCTCAGTTCCTAAATTACTGAAAGAATGGGAAAAAAAAGAAAAAAAACCACCTAAAATATATTACAGAAAATACAGTTGTGATAGCAATTGGAACTGCCTGTCCTATATTTTTTCTTAGACCTACTTCTCTTCATAATTTTGCAGGAAATAAATCCTGATCTCAATGTAATTATTTAAGTGGTAGCATGGAATAACTTCAAGAGCATGAAAATCAGAGAAACCCAAATCAAATCAAAAGAAACTCTAAAAAACATAATATTATGAATAGAAAAAGAAGCATTTGTACTGGGCAGATGAAAGCAGTGATGTAACTGAGAGTAATTTATCATAGAGAGTATCTTTCAACTTCCTCTAGGATGACATACCAGACATTGTTGTATGTGGAAGTATATGTATTGATTGTGTGCAAGGCTAACTAAACATCTTATTCCATGTTACAAAATGCACAGTAAATAATGATGAAAGGAAGATGAATTTTGAAACAGAAACCCTACTTTCAGCTTTGTTGAAGAATTACTTTCTCAGCTAGCAAGGGTTCTCACTCTCATCAGCCATAAATCTTATAATCATCAATAAAGTTACTTAAATAAGAAACAGTTGCCTGTTCTTAGGGTAGCTTGTAAGCTATAGAAAAATATCTTCTAACAAGCTAAGTCACCTTTACAGTTTAGTCTTCTCTCTTAAGTAATGATGTAATTCCTCAGGAGCTGGTTTCCAGATACTAACAGGTTCTTTAGATGTCAGAGAGGTGCTGTTAGCTGGCATGGCAGGGAGCAGAACATTTCTAGCCAAGCAGATTGAAAAGAACTTTTCTGATATAAGGAAGTGTTTTGAGGCTTCTTGTAAGAAACAAAAGAAAAATGGGAATATGGGAGGGTTTTATTAAGTTTATTTGTTGGGTTGGGTTTTTTTAAGCAAAGAAAGTAAATGGAAGAAGAATAAAGCTTTGCTTTGAAAGGAAGGGTGTATTTTGGAGAAATGGAAAGGAAGATATTAACAAATTGATATCACTATGTAGAATCTCATACTGATGTTGATTAGAAGGTACCTGTGAAGATCACCTGGTTCAACCCTCACTCAAAGAAGGGAAAACTAAGGTGAGGTTGCCTGTAACAACCTTTTCTAGTTGAGGTTTGAGTATCTCCAGGGATGGAGCTTCCACAGCCTCTCTGGGCAACTGTGCCAGTATTCTCTCAGGCTGTCCTTGGATGCCACGTCCTCCAGCTCCCCACTCGTCTCAATGACCATGTATTGGACTTGCTTCAGTATTTCAATGTCTTTCTTGCCCTGGGAATGCCAGAACTGGACATGGTAAACCAGGTGTGGTGTCACAGCTGTTGAATAGAAGGGAGTAATCTCTTCCCTTAACCTGCTGGCTGCACTGGTGCTAACACAGCCTGGTCCATATTTGGACCTCTTTGCCACAAGGGCAAACTGCTGGCTCCTATTCAACTTGTGAACTTTGATTTTCTGCAGAGCACCTCCCTGGCCAGTGGCTGCCCAGCCTGGGGTTATTCTCTCTTGGCTGCAGGATTTTTGCTTTCCCGCTGGTTTATTGCTTCTGAGCTTCTTGAGGCTCCCGTCAGGACTTTTCTTCAGCCTTGAGGCCTGCCTAAACAGCATCCCTGCCCTGAAGGCTACTGATCACTCCCCTGAGCTTAGTATGATTTGATGAATAAATCCCTTGGCAAATATGGTTGATCCCTTGTGCTTACCTGGATGTTCAGTTACTTCTCCTAGCTTAGCCTTAGCCTAGGTCCTGTGTATTAGAAACAGTTCATGCTTTTAATCTGGGTGATGAACTAAAACCCAAACCAAAATGCAACACACACACACACGCACCGCCTCCCCACCCCCAACCCCCCCAAACGTCCACCACTTTGTTTAGTGTTCTGCATTAACCTTCCTCTGTGAAAATCTACCGTGCCTTTCTGTGGGTGTCTCTTTTCCTGCCTGTAGCTGCCCATCAAAGTAGAGATGTTAGGCCTAGAAGAAACGATGGTAGTTAGGTAACTGGGCTGTTGTTTAAGGGATTACAAGGCAAGCATGATAAAGCTGTGCAGGATTTTGAATTGAAAACAGGAAAAAAAATTCTGGAGCTTTTCACTCTGGGATTCACTGTATCCTTTTCCACGGCATGTCAGCTCAGGTTTCAGAATGGGGAAACAAGCTGGTGGATATGCTGAGCCCTGCCCACAACATGAAGTTTGTGCACATGAATCACCACTTGCGATAAATTGTGCAAGATAAGTTCAGTCATGGTTTGTTTGGGCTTTTGGGTTGGGTTTTTTTGGTTTTTTTTTTGGTCAGTGAGCTCTCAATAAATCCAAAGTGCTATTTGCATCATTTCTAATTGGATTCGTCATCATAAATCGTGTTTGCTTTGGTGGGCTTATACAGCATGATGCCCTTTGGGGACTGGCACTGGGACTCAGTGACCGGCCAGGTTCTATGTTTTGTTTAGGAGAGATGGAACAGAGTCCTTTGTTTGTAGGAAAATGTAAACTTTTGTATCATCTGATAATGCTTTTCCTTCCCTGTCCCGACAACCATTTGCTTCAAGCAAACCAAACTAGATTATCTCCCACCTCCTGGTCAAACTGTTCATGCTAATCTGCCTGACTGCCTGCAGCTGGTTAGAGGATGCCCACAGGAACCTCACTGCTGACAGGGGCATGGTATGGCTGATACAAGCCTTGATGTCATGAACAAAACGTGTCCCTGCTCTCCAGCCACCTGCAAGTGCTCGCTTCTCTTATAGGTCCATCAGTGCAGTGCTGTTGCACTGCTTACGCCATCAGTAACTATGCCTCTCTTGCGGAAACTGTTAGAATGTGAGCTAGTGAAATTAAATCAGAGGTGGCAGCATGGACTGCAGTCTCAATTCTTACTACAGTACAGATGCTCCTTCCAGGTGGAATGCAGTATCATAGAATCATAGAATGGTTTGTGTTGGAAGGGACCTTAAAGATCATCTAGTTCCAACCCCCCTGCCACGGGCAGGGACACCTCCCACTAGACCAGGTTGCTCAAAGCCCCATCCAGCCTGGCCTTGAACACCTCCAGGGATGGGGCATCCACAGCTTCCCTGGGCAATTTGTTCCAGTGCTTCACCACCCTCAGAGTGAAAAATTTCTTCCTAATATCTCATCTAAATCTACCCTCTTCCAGTTTGAAACCATTACTCCTCATCCTATCACTACATGCCCTTGTAAAAAGTCCCTCTCCAGCTTTCTTGTCCACACAGGATGTTTGTATGCAACAGCTGGGGTGTAGTATTCATGTCCTGATTTATTTTCAACAGCTTTCTGGTTGAGGTAAACCACGAGGTGCTGCAAATGCAGGCATATTTAGTGGCACCAGTTACAAACTGGTTATTCTGAGGCTAGCACAGCAACCAAAACAGCACAAGACTTTGACCTTGTTTGCATAGGGTTAGTGCAGATTGGATGTGTGTGACTTTATATTAGATTAGGTACTTCTGACTCTTTCCTGGTGTTGCATACACCTCTTCCACAGTAAAAGTGACTTACTTCAAATTAGTTTAATACATTTTTGAAGAAAGGTAAGCTACTTCTGAAAAGGTACTCTTAATCTGCAGTAGGTCTGTCCTACTGGGAACCGGTCAAATATGCAGCCATTCCAAAATAAAGCTGTGTGGAAAGGAGCTTCTCTTTATTTTGAACAGTGCATTCAAGAGAATGGGTGAGGCGTCTGTGCCACTATGCATGCACCTTCTGAATTAAGCCCCAAGCAACCTGATTTGTAAAATGTTCATTTTCTCACAACTTAATAGGAAGAGGTGACTTTTCAACCAGCCTTCTCACTGTCTCTTTTGAACCATACTTTAACTGCCCCCAACAGGGCAGTTGGGAGATTTGTGTTGCATACAACAACAGTTTAGGTGGTGCACAGGAGGTGATGCAGTAATCGCCATCCATGAGGAGGAAGCTATTACTGAAGCATTTGTACTCAAGTAATCCCGCACCAGCAAATCTGATTTAAATTAATCTGGATGCCGGCAAGCTTCACTGTGAGAGTTTTTCCCAAACCAGTGTGTGGCACATCTGAGAAAGGACTGAAGTATTCTAAAGCACATGAGCTGATGAGGGAGGTGGGTAAACCTTATAACTGCAGAGCCAGCAATGTTTCACACTGTCTTAGCTCTGCTTGCTCATTTGTGTTTCTGTTTGTGTTGGCTTGGCTTGCTGTGGAACTAATGATGCTTGTATGGTATCACACTGTTGTCTTTGTAAGGGTTATGGTCAGGACTGAAACTATACACATAAAATATATCTGTTGCACCCCCACCTAGTAAATACAATAATGCCTGAGTCAAGAGGGAGTTGAATAGATGGCTGCGTCTTGTCCCATTAGGACAGATGTGGTATCGGTTAGCACGGTACAGCTATTCACCACTCAGTGTGTCTGAGCACAGTCTTCTTGGCAAACTGATTTGAGATATTGATACCTTGCTTAATTTTTTTTTTTTAAAGGGTTCAGAAAGTAAAAATGTAATTTCTCACATATTAATCTAGTCTTAACTTAAAATATAATCCTCTCTGCTCAGGTGAGTTATGTCTGGGGATTCCTAATGATCACAGCAAGCAGAGTATCTGCAGTATGTCTATTTTAAAACTTATGGTCTCAGTTCTGAAATTTATTTTTATTGCAGCCAGTGGTGTTCTCATCATCACTAACATACCAAATACAACATTAACTGGAAAAAAATACTTTAAGGGCCTTTTCTTCATGTAATTTACACTAAAACAGAGCTAGCACCTTTCCACCCCTCAAAAAACCCCTTGTACATTCAGTTCTACTTGGTGGTGTTTTATTTGCACTATAACTTACTTTACCTGATTTGTGGATGGATTATTTTACTGGGCATGGCTTCATAGAGAACAGTGCTGCTTTTATGAAGCAAATTGGTAAATGTCACCGAACAGATGTGATTCATAAACATTTTAACAGCCAGTTTCAACCTAGCAATACTTGATAAGATACTAGAAATTATATGGTATAGATATTCAGAATCAAAGAATATGCATGCCCTTTGTAGCTCGCTGGAGTTCTATTTTTAGAGAGAATCTAAGTCCAGTATAATTAGACTCATACTTCAGAAAACATTATTGTAAGTGCAATGTAACTGTGCTGGCCAAGGCTTTGAAGTGCATCTGCCTAGATGATCACTTATTAACTGACCCCCCAAAGACAATGACCAAAATTGCTTTTAAACCCAAAAGAGATGACTTTTATTAGAATATTGCTTAAGAAGAACACAATTTTTAAATAGAGGGGGGGGAAAGGTGAGTAGAATAGAAACAGATTAGAAATAAGGGGAATTAATAAATGACTCTCCCCTTGCCTGCTGTGCAGGGGAATCCTTGCTTTCAGGCTTTGCTTTTGTGAGCTTGGTGATGGTGTGGATTACAACATATTTTATGGAGTCTTCATAGTGTTTACAAAGATTTGGTTTTGTTTTGTTTTGTTTTTTCTAAATTCAAAGAGCTCTGATGCTTCACAGCTCTTCTTTTGCAGATCCCAGTTGCTTACTGTAATACTGTACCCGCTTTCTTTTTTTCTGCAAGATGTCCCTTGGAGCATGGAGACCACTGACCCTGAATAGAGTCCATGGTATCCTAAAAAAATGAGCTACTCCCCCCCTTTTTCTGCTGGGTTCCCCCGAGACAAGTAACTTTTTAAATTAATTTGTACACAGTCTGAGAGAAAAAAATTAAATAAGTAGTGTCCATCATAGTAAAATTATTAGAATTTGAGATTTCTTTAATACAGTATGCTGTTATAAATCCCTTGGTTTTATTCTATTAATGTTATAGATCTAACATATTAAAACATAGTATCAGTAGGATTAAGTTGTTTCATTTTCAACCGACACACAAATAAATGACTATAATATTTATCGTCTCTGATAAGTACTCTGCACTAGACTTTCAAATCTAAGTTTTTTGGTCAATTTTGGTGGGCTGAGATTTTTTTAATTTTTTTTTTTTTAAGAGCTTTTGTTTCTGTTCAGTGTTGCACTGACAGACCCTGGTAGCGAGACAGACAAGTTAACTCATGTTCCTTCTCATATTGATTGCAAAGGAAATAAATTTACCTATGTTCACTATCCAAACATATTATTCCCAAACTTCAAGATGGGTTTTGTTCCAACAGAAATTAATTCTGTTATATTTTCTAAGTGCGTGTGATTCCTTATTGCACTGAAATCAGCATGTTTGGTTTAGGATAGTGCTTCTCAGCCCATGCAAGTCTAGTGGTTTTGAGCTACCTTTGTCATGGAAAGGGTCATTATTTCACTGAAACCGATGCCCGTCATGAAAATTGAGAAGCCTTTCCACCATGGTCTTCTCCTTTTGCATATTTGCTTCTAGATTATTTTGGTATCGCCTTTACTGCTTTTGTTACTGTTTTAACGTTTTCAGTGTTTCAATCAATTGACTTTTATCTGGGATGCGTGTGCTGCCAGCATTCTTATTTAACATGCAATGTTACTTGCACACATCTTACAGAAACGCTTTTGTAGACAGTGTCATTCCAGGTACAGCTACTTCTACTTTAGGTTTTTATGTACTTTTTTTCTGAACAGCACATTTGTAACAAAAATCTGGTAGACTATTAGGAGAGACAAAGAACATGATAGTAAGAATTCTAAATGAAGTTTCTTCTAAGCAAATGCTGTTAAAATCTATGATAAAACAATTAATCATACTACTTAACAATTAAGTTATGCTTTTAGAATAATATAAAGTTCAGTCCTACATCTCAAGATGAGTTCTCGAAGATCATCCTCAAAAACATTTGGTGAGGATGATCAAACATTATATGTAAATTGCCTAATATCTCTCAGAGTAAAAATAGGAGATAACTGTGGCCAGCTGGTGTGAAAAAAAACAACAAAACAACAACATAAAACAAAACAAAAACCCAAAACAAACAAGTTTAAATTAACAGCCTTAAAAAAAATAAATAAAAAAAAATAACAGTCTAAAAGCAGACCCTCAAGTCCTCTGTAGGTCTTCATAATCTCTTTCTTAAAATGTGCTTCTTTTCATATGACCTGGGAGAGGATACTGTGTACTGAGACATATGTATATAACCTAACAAGAAATGGAAAAACACATGAGAGAGACAGCGTTTGCCTTTCATTGTCTTCATATTCGGGTCAGCTTAAAGTCATACTGAGCTGAGTCACAGCACTGTGTGTCTTTAGCATTATTTAAGAAAGCTCTATGTTGAAAACTGAAGTGGACATAGCAAGCAATATTTTTCTTAAAACTACTGCTGCATTTTCAATATCAATGAAATCTTAAGGTTAATAAGTTTGATTTGAAGGTCTAGCTTAGATTCAGGCAACTGAGCCTATGCTCAGAGGATGTGGATATTGGGGACTTGATGGGTGGTTTTTCGCTTTAGAGTTAGCTTCCTTCCTTTCACTATTTTACTCTTCCTTATTGCCATTTGAAATACCACTCCCAAGTTCAAATGAGCCGTTCTTGTGTGGGGCTGAACTCTTACCAGAATATCTCATACGACAACAAACACCGTGAAACGAATTCAGTCTTTGGCATTCAACCTATGGTTGAAGGTAAGGTAAATTTGTTTCATTTTGTGGGCAATCTGGAATGTTTATTCTACATATAGAGCTGCAGAGATGTGTCATCAATTTGAATTTACTGTTCAAATTGACTCCGTGTATTTTCATTTATCAATGAAAGCATGCCACATTCAGGGATATAAATTTACTAGCATTGTTGACTGCACACAGGTATTGTCCTGACATAGCATATTAACAGTTTGTATTTTCTACTTGTGCGACAAATGAAATGTGAGACATCTTATGAAATATAAACACACTTTTTTTTAATCACATTTGATCTATGGCAGGCTGACTGTTTCATACTGGTATTATATTTCTGTGTCTAAAAAGTGGTCATCTCGATAGATCTGTATATCAGGACTTTGAATGACTTTTTTCCACCCTTATATTGAAGGATATATAAAACAACATTGGGTGTACTGCATTTTTCAAACTACAGATCTCTTACCGGTTTTGTATTTTTATGAAGGTGTAAGCAACATGCCTCGGGGTGATATGTGACCGTAATCTGACTGGGTTTTGTAATATGTTTGTTTCGTTGTAACATGATTCTCCCAGTGTCCTGCGGGCTAAAAGTACACACATCACGTGGGATCTGTGGGTAAATACATATTCCAGAATCAAACATTCTCAACTGAAAACACCCTGCAACAGGTTCCAACAAAGTAAGGTTGCATGACCTAGCTGATCATGTTTGTCACAGTACAGGGGAAAGAATGAGTTATCTCTTAGAAAGCTAAGTCATACTATACAGGAATATGTAAAGGCAATATTAACTCTCTGATTTATGTGTACGAGGAATAGACAACTAGCAAAATTTAGAGGGACCTGGTGTAATGTTGTTGTGGTTTAACCCTGGCTGGCAACTAAGCCCCACACAGCTGTTCACTCAGTCCCACCTGGAGAGAATCTGAAGGGTAAAAAAGAAAACTCATGGGTTGAGATAAAGACAGTTTAATAGGTAAAGCAAAAGCTGTGCATGCAAGCAAAGCAAGTTAAGGAATTCATTCACTACTTACCATCAGCAGGCAGGGGTTTAGGGCCATCTCCAGGAAAGCAGGGCTCCATCACACATAACAGTTACTTAGGAAGACAAATGCCATCACCCCGAACAACCCCCTCTTCCTTCTTCTTCCCTCAGCTTTTATTGCTGAGCATAATGTCATATGGTATGGAATATCCCTTTGGTCAGTTGGGGTCAGCTGTCCCGGCTGTGTGTCCTCCCAACTTCTTGTGCACGCCCAGCCTACTCGCTGGTGGGGTGCTGTGAGGAGCAGAAAAGCCCTTGATGCTGTGTAAGCACTGCTCAGCAGTAACTAAAACATCCCTGTATTACCAACACTGTTTTCAGCACATATCCCAAACATAGCCCCATACTAGCTACTGTGGAGAAATGTAACTCTTTCCCAGATAAAACCAGCACAAATGTCAACCCAGTATCAGGAAAGCCACCCTGTTCTCCACTGGTAGTCTCACAGTATTCAACTAAAGGTAGAGCTATGGAGTATTAATATGATCTATGTTAACAGAAATGCAGAATACTTTTTTTTAAAACAAGGAGACCCCGAATGATCAAAAGTGTATTGTTGCATACAAATGGGCTTAAAAAATTACATTTAGTGGCTAACAAAATTATCCTTGGATTGGCTAGTAGCTTGATAAAGGACAAACACCCATTATTAATAGAAACTTAGACCTTGATATTTATGTATTCTCAAGGCCTTACTTGAACAAGCAAGGCATTGCTTATGTAGTATTCATGTACTTAACACTGGAAAACTACTTCAAACAAGTTGCCATTGTCCTAAGAAAGAATGGGCAACCAGACATCTGATGGAAATGGGATGTAAGTATGACCATTCTCTCAACAGAAAACATCCTAACAGTCTCCTTCTTCTATCATCTTCCCATTTTCCAGAGAAAGAGCATGTACGTATTGAGCTAAACCTCATTAAAAGCTCAGAGAATAATCTCCTAGAAATCTTGTAAAGTGGGTCATCAGGAAAATGAATAAAGACATTGGCAATGCCCAGAGATTTGGTAACCAAAGACGCATTTTAGAGCTGTTCTAGTGTATAATCATTCTTTGTTAACCTCTGCCAGATTACTCAAATTAGTCTACCGTTGCCTCTGAATAGGGATGTTCTGTCAGGTTTATTCTACAGGCTGGTGATCAGTAAATGGGCATTTAATTCATAGATCTCAATAACATGGCTGGTTTTGTAAAATATTTTATCTCTGTTTTATAGGTGAGATAATTAAAGCACAAAGGATGTGAGGGATTTATGCGGTAAATCAGCAGCAGATTTAAGAAGGGGAGGACAAAGTTCTCTTGATTCTCAAAATAATGCCCTGGCTATGGGGCTATGCATTAATTTTTATAGAAACTGCATCCTGTGCAAAATTTATATGAACCGTAAAGAGAAAGGGTTTTATAATACTCCACAATTTCCTCCTGACTCCCCTTCAAATTGTCTCACCTTCATTTTGTGGGAATCACAGTCCTGATGAGGTTTTGAAATCCCTTGTTTCTTATTTCAGTTGTGGAGCAAAACTAATGTGATTTTAATTACAAGACCAGTTTTGCACTTTAGATTCTAAATTCAGAATCTCACCTGCTTCCAGATATTATCCTGGTGGATTGCTGCAAATTTACAAAGACAGGTTGTTTGCAGTAAATTTGATTGCTCTTTCACAATAAATCCACTATAGAGTTTACAGCAAACTGCTATAAGGATTTACTGAGCTGGTCTTCATATCTCTTTGTGTTTCACTGTTCAAGATGGAATTTTCTTCCATTAGTTTGCCTAAGCCTTTTTTTAAAAAACATTTGTAATATTCTAGAAAATCCTAATGTAACAAGGGTGTTTGATTACAATCTGTTAAAAGAATACTTAGTTCTGTTTGCTTTAAGCCCAGTGCCTGATATTTTTCATCTGATGACCCTTAGCACTTCAATTATCAGCAGTGAATAGTCACTCCCTATTCACCCACTGCATGCTGCTTTTGTTTTACGAATTTCTGTTGTACCCCTTTTATCTTTCCTTTTCCTCTATGTAGCATCTAATTGTGTTCCCTTATTTTTGACACAGAGGTGTTGTTATCATTCTTTTTTCTTTTTTCTAGTAATATTCTATTTGTGAAACAGAGAGGAGCAGATAATTCTGGATTTGAGCACATTACCGATACATACTATAGCATAATGATCTCTGTTTTGTTCGCTACTTATTTCCTAATTTTCTATTGTCTTTCTGGTCATCAGTAAGCATTTTGCCGTTTATTTCCACAGAACTATCTACAGCAACTATAAGACCTCTTTCTTGAGGGTCGTAAGCTCATTTGTTACTGTGTGCAGTCAGCGTTGCTCATTACATGTATTTATTGTCACTGAATTTCACCTGCTGTTCTATTGCCTGGTTGCTCATCATCATGAGATCCTTCTGCAACTGCTTGCAAACTCATGAATGTTTAGAGCACGAAGGAATTGTTACATGCAAGTAAACTATTTGCTCTCCTAAATATGAAGATTATACATACAGTAATGTGTCTCCTTTCAAGTCAGGTTTTCTTTAGCTCCCACTGCTGCTGCACAAGGTATTAATTTTTATTTAGTTCTACTGTAAGTACAGCTCTTTCTGGACCTCTGTACTGGTCACCACAGAGAGGTTTGAGACTCTGATGGGAGGAACTTTGACAAGCATAGTTTATATATTGGCCACCAGGCAGGATATTTTGTAGCCTCTGAGGAGCTATGGGAAGTATTAAATCAATGTGCAAATTGCTGTAATCAAGGCTGTGGACCTCATTGGCTCCCACCTGCCTTAATAACAAGGGGAGCAATAACTTGTCAGGCATCAGAATTGAAGGTGAAATGCATCATGATAACAAGGAAAAAAGAAAACAATGACGTGTGAAGTAAATTTCACTAAGTTTGAAGGGTGATCGTTGCTTTGGGGAAAATCATGATTTGGTAACGCCAAACAAGTGTCATGTCTCACAAGCTCTCTTTACAAAGAGAACTTTACTTTACTTTACTGAGAGAGCTTGATATTGGCTCTCTATACTAACATCACATTTTAGGAAACAAGAGTAAGAGATGCTTTCAAGTTCATCTGTATTTTATCATGGTTCATGAAGACTGTGCATGTACTACTTACCAGTGGCTGCTATTTGGGGATCGTATCATGTGCCTAAACATAGGTGTCTTGTGCAACTCTAGATGTCTAGATGGACATGGCTTCTCTCAGTCTGAGTAGACTCTAGTTGATTGCAAAAAAGTTATTACATTGGACATTGCAATTCACAGGAGCTACTGGGACAATGATTTTTATGATACAACACCCATTTGCTTATATTAATACACTTTTACATTAATTTCTGGAAGGCTCAATAAATTAAGAACCAGCGTATTTTCTTTATAACGTTGTCTATCCACTATCTGTTTAACTTATTAAATAGAATAGGTGCAGAGTTTCAAAGCCCAGTAGGTGAAGTGCTTCCTTTTACTCCACTAGTGTCAGATCACTGGACAACAGGCAGTCGCTGCCATAAACAAGCATTTAAGATCTGATCAAAGATGATCATTAGCTAAATCCTACCTTTCCTGGTAAACACAGAATAAAGAATGAGCATACTTAAAGTTACATATCTACTAGTAACATGCTCAGTATTTTCAAAGTTAAATTTTTAAATATACATTCAAATAACTGGTTTGTGCCAACTTTAACAGCAAAATGAACAGTACTGTTTTTGCATTTAGTTAACTGCTCTTTGATGGAGAAAATTTCCTTCTTCCACTTGATTAGACTCTAATGTTCACTTGATGTTGAGTAGCTCCTATGTGAGTTTAGATCCTTGGTATTCACTGGATCTCTCTATTTTTAAAACAAAAAGCAGAGTTGTAGTTTTCTGGTGCTCTGTTGAGAACAGTTAATGTTTCCCCAAAACAGTTTTCTGACTAGAAAATTTCAGGTCTGTAGAATTAAATGCGAATTACAAGAAGTTGATTTTTATCTTTTTCTTTTATGAGTTTTGCTAATGGCAGAAGCCATTAATGTTCAAAATGTTTGCTGGGAGCAAATATGGAAGAGGTTTGTGTTTTTCAGATGCAGTCACCACTTTCCCAAGCATTTTTCACAGAATCATAGAAGGGATGAGGCTGGAGGGGACCGCTGGAGGGCATCAAGTCCAACTCCCTACTCAAGCAGCACTACCTACAACTGGTTGCCCTCTCTGGGCAACCTGTGTCAGTGCTTGGTCACCCTCACAGTGAATAAGTGTTTCCATGTGTTCAGAGGGAACCTCCTGTGTTTCAGTTTGTGCCCATTGCCTCTGGTCCTGTCACTGGGCACCACTGGAAAAAGTCTGGCTCCATCTTTGCGCTCTCCTTTCAGGTATTTTTATATATATTTGTAAGATCCCCCTGAGCCTTCTCTTCTCCAGGCTAAACAGTCCCCGCTCTCTCAACCTCTCCTCATAGGAGAGATCCTCTAGTCCCTTCATCACCTTTGTATGTTCATCTTGCCAGTATGTTCACATCTGTTATACTGAGGATCCCAGAACTGGACACAGTTCTCCACGTGTGGCCTCACCAATACTGAGCAGAGGTGTTGTGGTTTGGGCTGAACCTCCCTCCATCTGCTGCAAATTGCCTAACACAGCCCAGGATACTATTAACCTTTTTTGCAGCACAGGCACATTGGTGGTTCATGTTCAACTTGGTGTCCACCAGGACCCCCAGGTCCTTTTCTGCAAAGCTCTTTTCCAGCTAGTTGGCCCCCAGCCTGTACTGGTGCCTGGAGTTGTTCCTCCCCAAGTTCAGGACTTTGTGCTTCCCCTTGTTGAACTTGATAAGGAACCTGTCAGCTCATTTCTCCAGCCTGTCAAGGTCCCTCTGGATGGCAGCATGATCCTTTGGAGTATCAGCCACTCCTCTCAGTTTGGTGTCCTCTGCAAACTTGCTGAGAGTACCCATGGCCCATCATCCAGATCATTAACGAAGATGTTGACCAGGATCAGGCCCAGTATTGATACTTGGGGTACACCACTAGCTACTGGCCTGCCACTAGACTTTGTACCACTCATCATCACTCTCTGGGCCCAACTGTTCAGCCAGATGTGGTGGCTTTTGCATTTTTATTGGGGTTTTCTTTTGTTTGGGTTTTGGGTTTTTTTGGTTGGTGGGTTGTTTTTTTTTTTTAGTACTGCGATTCCTTTATTTTTTAAAAGTTAGTGAATACCATGTTTATTTTTAGGCTATCAGAGTTTAGACAGCTCCCCTTGGCAATTTCAAATATGATATGGAATGCTAAACTCAAATCTAGATCACAATTGTAAAACAACTTTTTTGTGTGTCGCTCCGGTAAAATACTATCCAACTATATATTCTGTGAATGCTCAGCAGTAAGCTTCAGACATTAGTGCAAAATTTTACATGTTGTAAAGTCCTACTGACTGCTGGGCTGATAAACATCGAGGCCCACCTTTGCAAAACGCAGCAAGAAAAAAAGTACCTTACCTATCTTTATTATAGTTGCTCCTTGGGAAAGAGACTAGTGTTTGAAGAGATACTTAAAATAAAATACCCATTAGAATTTCTTTAGAAAGAAGACCCTGTCAGGAGTTCTATTGACTCCTTTTATTGATAATTTGGGGAATCTCAGCTGTAGGCTAGGTATTCAAGTAAGCTGTTCAGTCAAGGGTGAGGATTTGGCCTCCAGTTGCAGAATGGCTTAGTTTCATCTTTAAAAAAAAAACAAAACAACCACAAAAAACTTCCAATTGCAAGCGTGTAGGATCCTATATCAACACCCCATGTTTACTCCGGTCTTGTGGTTGTTTCCATAAAAAGACAGCACTGTCATATGTTGGTGTTTTCAACGGAATTGAAGAGCAGCCAGTATTTTCCAGACTTGAGAGTTAATATTAAACAATACTAATTAGTAGTTTTAATCAACTACAACTTCTTGAAATCTTCCATTTTAAGCTGCAAACAAGTGTTCTGCTGGGCCAAATATTTCAGTGATTATATCCCTCGCTGCCTTATTAATATTTGGAAGACTATCAGGTGTTTTGTGTCCTGTTGTTTTGGGGTTGGTTAATGACACATACTGTGAAGTCCCAAGGCATTTCCTGGGCATCAGTTGAATACTCCCACTATCTTGTACTCAGGAATTCCTGATGCTCTGTTGTTATCAGTATCACAGCCTTTTTTTCTGGTGGACACCCCCCACCCCCAAAAAACGGGGGCTTTTTTCCTTAAAGCAAAATTTCACCTGTGTGTTGCCCTGGTGAACATCTGATTTGTTGTCATGTTGCTTGTGTTCTCTCATTCTTCCAAGTGTTGAAAAAACAGCTTTGGCACCACTTCAGTAACTGCCTAAACCTTGTGTGCAGGTGGTTCCCTTAGCATCAATGCACTTATTTACTCAGTTAAAACTAGGTATTTGCTGAGGCCCCTGTTGAGGGTTTTGTTCATTTGTTAGGTTTTCTTTGTAAAAGAAGCAGTTGAAGTCAATCATCATAACAATAGTGCTGTTAAATAAGGACCATGGGTTTGGGCTTACAAAACTAAATTATTTTTTTCTCTACTTTTTATGGAAGATGTATTTTGAAATAAATTTTCATTAAAATATAGCTATATTTAGTCAAAATACATAATAATATAACCTTATTATTTTCTATTAAAGAATTTAGAACTTGACAAATGAAACAAGTCTAATTATACAGCTTGTAAAATGGTAATACATTAAATACAAATAGCTGCAGTAATGCCAAATCAGAAAATGATGGCAAAAGATTTTTCTTGGTGCAATTAACTATTCTGCAAGGCACACATTTTTAATTTTGGTAATATCATAATTAAGCAATTTAAGTATGCATAAATACTAAGCCAAATTCTGTTTTCAGCTGTATTTGTCTTAGTTTAGGAATAACCTCATTTATATCAGTAGCATGCATGTAATCATGTGTTAAAAAAATCCCCAAACACACAACTTGGCTGCATCCCGGCAAACTGGTAATCCTAGAAAAAGTTCTATGTCTTTTTAATACTGTAAAGACTTATTCAACAGCGATTAACAGGTTAAATATTATACAGCTAAACTTATGTAAATATTACAAAAACAGATTCTTTTAAAATTTATAAAAATCACTGATGACAAGGTATTAATCAAATAAGAAATCCCTTAAAGAAATTTATATAGTTTTGTAAACCATAAAAGCTGAACTCAACACACTTATCCCCAGAAAGCTGGTATAACATTTATTGTTCCTTATTTTTATTCATTAAGTTTCATTTCATTAGGATAGCAAACTAACAATGAAGTGCTGAGTGGTTATAATAGGAGAAGCATGACAGGGTCAGACAAAGTGTGACCTCACCTGAACTAAATAAACACTCAGAAATGAGCTGATGTTCTTTACCAGTGAAACATAACTACTAATATGTCATTACAGCATTCATATCATTATATTACATTTAATTTAGAAAAACCCTATGTATAATCATTTGTTCATTAGTATCTAGCTACACAGGGCTACAGAGATAAAATACTTAAATAGGCCTATAAACAATAAAGTGAGTTAAGGGGGTCTTACCCCTGTCATACTGGATTTTTTATCTGACTAACACTGATAGTACATTACAAACTCCTTTCCAGCAATGCTGAGGTTTCAGATCTTCTTATTCAGGTCTCTTGGTATTTTATTTTTTTTATTAAGGTAGTTGTTTTCTCCCAGGAAACACTGAATTATTGTAATTCCTTGGAACGAACAACAGAAAAATCATGAAATGCCGAATAAAACCAAAAGATTTTTTTTAGAATTCCCATTTAGGAAAAAAATACTGTTCTTTTTAAAACATCTGGCAGATTTTTTTGCTGTGGGTCTTGGTCCTTGAGCTGCGTCCTTGAGGTCACACCTTGAAGGCTATGTGCAGTTCTGCTCCCTCTCTCTCTGAAGGAACACCCTGCCTGTGTATCCACAGGGATGGGCTTTCCCCTGTGCCCTATTTCCCTCTTTACATCAGGGATGCTCCTGCCTTTCTGCCATCATCTACCTTATGCGCTGTGCAACCTTCCTACACAGACTTTTTGGCAGTTTGTGCTCTGCTTTGCTCTAAGCCAGCTCTGCTCTGAAAGTGCTGTGCTGATGTTAATATAAGCCCTTCTGACACCACAGCACTTTTTGAATCAGAGCTGCTTCTGTCCACCTTAGCAAGATTGCCCGAAAGGCTCACAGACAGCCCAGCTGTTTGCTAGCGTGCAAGGCCCGAGTGTAAACTTCATTTAGCTATTTCAAGACCTTGTTGGAGGGGAGGAGAATTCAAAATTTTGGGGTGTGATGGTTATTCAGGTTTAGCTTTTCATCACATTAACACTGCTCTTTCCATAACTGGTCTAGATTAATTGCAATGAGGTTGGTGAGCGGCAGGGAATGTGCTCTGAACAAGGTAAAACTTCACACCTTCCTGCTTTGAAAAGGGCAGGGTATCATAGAGACCTATAAAATCAGGACTGACACAAAGAACGGGACTGTGAAATAATTTAATCACTGTTTCTCAAAATACAGGGACTCGAGTCAGCCAATGGAATTATTGGATTTAAAACTAAATTAAGTGTTTTTTCACACAATGTACCATTATGTTGTGAATTCATGCCCTGTGCAACCTTGCGAGGGCTAGAAGCATAAATGGGTTTCTAAAGAGACTCTGTGAATTCATAAAGAATAGCTCAACTGGTGATTAAAAAATCCGTCTGGTCTGGACGCAGACTCAGGCGGCCCACGTCTGATTACTGGGAGGATATACATGGACCTTTTTTTAAAAGCAATCTCCAGACATCTTCAGCTGGCCACTTTGGAGGAGAGGATCTAGGCTCAGCAGACCGGTGTCTCAGTATTGTAGTTGTCCTTGTGCTTCCTAAGTCCCCGGCTGCTCTAGCTTCTGACAACATGGTCCCTGAAAGTATCTCTCTGTCTGCTTCTGGGAGGGACCCTGATGTACCCCACAGAGAATAAGATGTTGGGCTAGACCTGCCTGTCAGGTTTTGAGAGGTGCAATAAGAACAGAGCCTGGTTGGACACTTGGCTTTTCAGCTGAGCCTTCAGAGAGAGGCTTTGGTGAGGTGTTAAGAGAGATCAGCGATGCGGAGGATGGCATTTGACCCTCAAACGCTTGCGGTTTCATTTGCGTATTGGTGACCTGGCACGTTGATGTCCTATGCTAGACTGGGGAATTATAATGCCACTTCTTGTGTGCTTGGAACTGTACAAAAGAATGTAGTTACTACAGACTTCACGCTTGCTATCCATGAATATAAGCAGCACATAACTGGATAAATAAATTCACTCCGTATAATGTATATCCCAGCTGCCTTTATTCCTCTAAACATACAGCATTGACAGATGACTGTCAATATGAGGTGACTGCAATTTTAGTGTTCATGGAGTAAAACTTGGAGCAAGAAAAGGTAAGCTGTAATAACAAAGCGTATGGTTAAACTGAGAGACACATGTACTCAGAATGGTACCCTTTAAGACTTCTGGGGAGGGAAGCTCAAAGTAAACTGTGATTGCGCTTTCGTACATAAATGTAGAAATCTCATGAGAAAAAGCCATGGTACACCACCAGCTTTGTCTTAGCCCTCCCTACTTACACTAGTAGGGAATGGGTTAAAAAAAGCTAATACTGAATGACTTATCAATAGCAGTTATCATTTGTATATTCAAGGTGTGTACGTACAAAACTAGTATGTTCAAGACATACCCCACCTTGATTTCAAAGCATGCTTAGGTGCTTTTGAAATCTTCAGTAGACACCTTCATTTGTAGATACCTTGGAAAAATGGTGTCATGACACATTTGCAAGTGAAGATTTCTTTGTGGGATGTTTTCTTTACTGTGCATTATTTCTTTAGATTGTATAATATTTTAAGCATCTAGAAATATGTTGTATACATTATGAGACATAATCAGTATTAGCCCTGTAAGCTTATTTTTATATTAATACAAAAGACTAAAAAGAGAATTTAGGCAAACCAGGGATGCTGGAGTCCATCACTGTGATCTAAAAACCTCTACTTGGTAGTAAGTCCATCCCACAAATATATCAGTTGACTAATTCTGTCTCTGAAGACGTGACAGTTCCGCTGATGTTGGAAATCTGTGTTGGTCTTCCAGCTAGAGCTGCTTCTCTCCAGGCAGTGAGATCCCTGCCTCCCTGCCCTGGTGGGACTGGGATGATGAGAAGAGTAGATAGATGCTGTCTATCCTAGTGTGACTTCTGAGCTTGCCAAATGTGTGGATGGCACCAGGCCTCTCACAAGCTCTATCTGGAAGGTACAGTGGGGTGTGTATGTGTGTGTGTCAGTGTCTACCACCTACCTGAGAGCTTACTGGTAACAGGTGGTTACCAGTAAGTTACTGGTTATAGCACTTAACCAGGAAACAGCGGGCACAGGCTCTGCTCCTCTCTTCAGCTTGAGGTTACTCCCCACACCTCAGGGCTTGCCCTGGATGTCGGGCTGCCACCCATGCTCAACGGCAGCATTTTCCTCTTCTCCTCACAAGCTGGGCCGGTGGAGGGGGAAAGAATTAAAAAATCCCTTTAACTATACCAGAAGGCACAGGGTGCCATAGGCCAGTGTTTCAGGCGGTTGGTTGGACACTGTGGCTCCTCGGACTCCAGCCGTGGTGCATGGGATTCTTTCTGGTTTCATTTCCTGTAATTTTTATGCATTTTATTTTAAAAGAGTCATTGGATAAAGGCCTCTCAAAGTTTCTTAGACATTTGATGCAAGCATGGAAGGGAAATCTGGAAATAAGTGTAAAAAGAATTAGGGTTATTCTTTGTAATGTCCAAAAAATAATTTCTCTCATTGTCAAAATCCAAGTTTACTGCACAGAAATATGTTTACATTTGATTTTCGTTTTACTAATCATTAACTTACCATTAAGCTGTAGAGTATGACACTTATAATAAACAGTGGAGTCATATTTATTTGATACAAAATCTACAGTCCTCATTTTGCTGCAACATGCGTCCTTGGTCAGCAGTGGATGCAGAGACCATGCTAGTTAGAGCGAATGATGGCAGAAACACATAGAAAACCTGCTGTCTCAATGTATATACTTCTAGTGATGTCTATGGCAATAAAACAGTGGCAGGGGCCCATGAAATGTAGATACATGCACGCCTTTGTCTATGATTTCAGGAAACCTGCAGCTTATCTTTGTCCTGGCCTCAGTGTTTCCAGCTGTTGGCCACCTGGATATGAACCAAGACAACAGTGTTTGATATCGCATATACTCACATATTTGTATAAGGACACGTTAGGCATGTAGAAAGATCCATTAGATCTAGTCTTGTCTATGCCTAGTTACTTGACATATTTACTTAGCTTTTCCAGAAAAAGCGAGAGTGTGATTCAAACACACAAAATGAAGCTTTCTAAATTTTACACTTCTGATAACATGGTCTTGGACTTCTGTTGGTTGAATAGTTCTAAATAAAAGCAGAAGGACGGTAAGCCCATAAAGAACAGGTCTGAGACATCAAAAGACACCCTCGTGAGCAATAGAGGATACTGTTGAAGGAAAATGACATTACATTCAGAAAGATCAGGCACCTTTGAGAAAAAGAAAAACAAATACTAGGGAAGATAATGAACTAAAAATATTAGATGAAATTTAAAGGGAAAAGTGGACTAAAGGTAGCAAAGAAAACACTTATGGAATAGCCTTTTTTTTTCCCCCTTTGATTCTATTTAGGCAAATAAAAGGAGTTGAGACCAAAGCTGAGATAGGTTTCACGCTATCCTTTTTGAAAAAGGAGATGGGAATGAAAATGAGGTTGAAGACCAAAGAAAATTAGGGCAGTAAAAGAAGCTAACAGAGAAGAGAACATACATAAAATGGAATAATCATAAAAGGGTTGGGGTTATTTTTCTTTGATATTTGAGAAGAGTATTTAGGATTTTTAAATAGGCTACATACCTAGCAGTGAGAGCAGAAGTGCACCTCAGTAATTGAGCTGCTCCGTTTTTTCAAAAGGACATTAAAAGCAATCCAGTTCCTTGATTCACTACTTCAGTGCATTTTAAATCTCTACACGCAAATACATACATGGCCTACAGATGATTGCTTGTTCATAGAATGAGGACCAAAAAAATGGTTCATGGCTCAGGTTATGTTATTGGAGAGAAACGGGGAGATGGCAAACATCAGCCCTAGCTGATACAATGGTAGTTTTCTGGGCTCTCTGCATGTTGCCTTCTCACAGAAAGTTGATGTGGAGGGACAGGATATACTTTTCAGGAGGTTTACATGAACAGAAACAGGGAAAAACTGAGCTAAGACTATTCATTGTTTAAAGGCTTCCAGTCAGTCCGTACTTGAATGAATGCTTAATTTGAAGTACACTTAGAACTAAAAGAAAAGTTAAAGAGCAGAGCAAGGAGTTACTGGAAAAGCTGGCAGAGAACAGGAGAGCAAAGAGAAAGAAGTTATCATGTGCTCCTTTAGGGAGTGGAACTGGAGAATAAATGCAAAATATAGTGCAATCCTAAATAAGTCTTCATGAAAACACACAAGAAGCTGACAAGACTCTGTTCCTTGACCTTTTATTCCTCTGAAAATGACTTTTCATTTCTTTGAAAAGTCTTAACGCTACTGAGGTGCATGGTGTGAGAATTGGAGACAGTGCTTATTAAATGAAATGAGACTCTCTGACTGGATATAAGGTGTTTTTGTGTTTTGTTTTCTTTTGTGAGGATTGTTGGATACTAGAACAGGTTGCGCAGAGGGGCTGTGGAGTCTATGACCCTGGAGGTTTTCAAAACCCTGAGATACCTGATGTGAATTCGATGTTAACCTTGCTATGTGGAGGAAGCTGGACCTCCTGAGGTCCCTTCCAACCTGAATGATTCTATGAGTCTATTTGTTACATCTTCTCTGTTCTCTTTACCAGCCAGGAGGAGAATCAGAGTTGGGGCCTTGTGGTTGTATCCACACTGAACCTTGTATATGAAACTTTAAATGCAACCCAAAACAAACAAAAAAAAAATCAAGGGAAAAAATGGGTACATTTCTTTTCCCAGTAGTTCTGGTTATTATTGGTTCTCACGTGTAAAATAAATGCAGAATTAAAGAGTATTTATTGTTTAGGGTTTTTTCAGCCAGATCCTAAACTCACTGCAGTCCAGAGAACCTTTTTTTTGGATAGCTCCTCTGTAAAGGCCTGTTACAACAGCCTAGCAAAATCAAAGGACACCAACCGCTAGAAACTTTAATAGCAGATTTGTGGCAGTGCTGATTACACATCTGGCTGGCAACACCGCTGCTGGGGAGAGCTGTCCCATCTGTCCAATGACTTTTTTCTTTCATGAGATACCAACAATGCTGTGCTGCAGTTCAGAACCTGGCAGGCGCAAATGCAGTTGAGAAGGCGTTAAGGGTGAAAATTGGGTAGATTAATTTGTCACTGCTATCTGATTATGTAGAGTATCATAGATATGGTGACCCTGATTTAAGAGGATTCTTTGGTGGTGCATATCCTTGGTGGCATGTCCATGGAGCGACAAGCAGATGATGATATTAAAATCTGCAAAAACCTTAGAAAGGGATTAATGGAAAATAATGTGTGTGTTCCTTGCTGTGTCATGTACAAGGATCCAGACTGGATAAGGACTCTGAGACTGTCACATGCAAAATTTCTCAGCTGGTAAAACCTGAAGCTGATTTTTCTAAAGAGCTGAGTAACACACTAAGTGATTTCCTTTTCAAAATGTGGGTTAGTGAAATCACCTACTCTCTGGCATTAGTTCTCAGTGTGTAAAAGATTCTGTTCTTTATGGCAGGTTAACATATACGAACAACTGGGCTGAGAAAGAAGGGTAAGTATAGGTCCCTAATGCTTTCATAAATTTTATTACAGATACAGCGTCTAGATGGTTTACTGATGAACACTTTATACCAGGAGTACTACTTAATTGCATAATGGGTTTTGTCGAGGACTGGTCTAGAAATGCCCCCATATTTGTCCTGGGACAGTTTTAAAATTTTTTCCTCCCTCTTTCCATCAGTTCCCTGAAAAGGTATCTCCACAGGTTGTAGCTGCTCTTTTGTCTGTTTACCTTTTCCTCACCTTTACTTCCCTGACTAAAGCCACCACTTTGCATTTACTGTTGTTAGTGAAAGCATCGTTGTATTTTTTAGTTGAAACCTACAAGATTTCTTACCAAAAATCCTATTTTTCTTCTAGGAAATGTTTTGATGAAAAAGCATTGTTCAGCTTCAGTTTTGTCTTTCTTTAAAGCGTCCAGTATTGATTGGCTGCTGGTGCATGTATCATGCTTGGCTCTGTAGAGGAATATCTATAGGCAAAACCTATGTTCCTTCACAATGGAAAGGTTGTCTAACACCAGTCAAATTTCAGATTAAACTTTTGCAATTCCTTTTTGGGAATAAAATGAGAGTTTGATTATGGGTCAGAGGCAGCAAGCAAGAATGGCTCAAACAGCAGTCTTTTTATCAAGGAAGAGGATAAGTTGTCTTCAGTCTTACTAGAACTAGAGTTATTTCTCCTTTCCTCACTAAAATGTTGCTAGTAAATCCAGGATCACTCTACCAGACATGCAAAACTACATCCAGTGTATAGTAGATCCTTTGCCAGTGATGTTTTCTGTTTTGATAAGGTTGAGGTTACTTAGAGAGAAGAGAGTAGAGGGAATGATTGTCATAAAGGAAATCTGCAAGCAGTTCAGCATTTCTTACCATACTTTTTTTCCCTCTTCTTTTCTAGGAAATGTAGTTGCAATGAGAGATGCTGATCTAGCTTTTGACACAAATCTTAGTTTGCTGCTAGACTGAATGTTGTGGGTTTCTTAATATGTGGTGGGTTTTTTTTTCGCCCCCAATTATGTATGGTTTCTTTTGGCAAAAGAACACTTCAACTAGACTGAACTTTGGGATGTGTCAAAATGTAAAGCCTGGGGGGCCTTTTGCATGTTTATGATGCTTTTGCAAACATGCGCAATGCCAGCTGTGCAAAATGTCCCTTTCCGCCCGAGGCTGGGCAGGAAACTGCACCCTGCCTCCCTAGCCTGGCTAGGCTAATGCATGTTTGTGACTGCCAAGCGTGATTACTGCAACACATTGCACTGAAAAATCAAATTGCTGGCCAAGACCTGAAGGGAGAAATGGAAGTTTCCAGAGAGGTCTCTGGGCTTACTGAAATACAAACTAGGAATGCTACGTCCAATGTTAACAAGAGACATATCTATCCGATAGCAGCTTCCTGGCTTTTGCGTGAGCAGTCTTCCACAAATCTTAAAAAACCTACAACCAAAGCCAGACCCTCTAGTTCTGTTAAATAGATTCCGAGATATCACAAATTAAAAGAGAATTGTTAGGTATTTTCATCCTCTGTACAACCCAGCAAGGAACTGTGGCCTTCATTGCAGTTGCTTTGTAGTTGTGTTACTCATGGTTGCCTGCGAATATTCTGCCTCCGCTGACAAGGTTGACTGGTCCTCTCCGCTCTGTAAAACTGGGCCGTGTTGTTTCTTGGTTGGTGGATTCACCAGCTGAACAGTGTAGGTGAAACCCAGAGGTGTTGATGTCTTTTTCATCCCTTGCCTTTTACATGTAACGCAGTTTCTGCCTGGCTCGCCCTGTGCAGTCAGTCTGCTGTGGCCCCCAGCCGTTCTTGGGCAGCAGCAAGCCATGTCCTCCTGCGCAGCACTGAGCTTTACAGCCATGCCTGGATAAGCCTGATATTTTTAGCTATCTGAAATTTTCTTTATTTGTTGTTCTGTTCGAATAACGTATATCCTGGAGTGCCTTGCTACTGTCAGTGAATGGATTAATTATTTTTAGGTATAGCTGTATCTGGACAGAGCATCTACTTTCTCAAAAAATGTTTGTGTGAAAGGGCATGCAAATAATCTTTGCCGTGTGAAATGAAATGGCAAGAAAGAACACTGAGGAACAGTTAAAATCTTTTCTTGACCATTTGAAATTTTGCATGTCACCGTTTTATTTGTGACAATTGCTCTTTTTTCTTTTATGTTCTGTGAATGATTTGTATTTTTCCCTTGCTGCTGCCAAGAACTCAGTAGTTAGTGCCAGTTCCTAAACTAATAGCCAGTTTCAACTTACTTTCAATCATATATAAAATAAACCTGAACTACTGAATATCCCTGTTTAGTTTCTCACTCTAGAAAGTCAGTTAAAAACAGCTAAACAGGGCTCATGCAGCTACTGAGGAAGCAGGTTGGGACTTTGAGACCGTAGACAGTTTAAATTGCTGCTTTTTCATATTCTAACCTCTACTTATCCACTGCTTGTCTCCTGGTCCCTCCAGAATACCTAGGGTTTTTAGCCTTTAAGCTTTCACTTTCCTTCATAATCAGCTATGGAAAGGGAGCGTGCATAGAGGTGTTTTACAGTGACATGGTATATTTGTTTGTGGTGCATGATATTATAAGTATTAAAATGTGCCATCCACTTAGTAATGTTGTGGTTTTGTAGAGTTAGTGTCTCAGGAACAACTGCTGAAAAAATTACACCGGTTGGCTGAGAACCAGGCTTGTATTGTGTAAGAATTAGGCAGTTATTTCTCCTGGAGGTTATTAATTTTGCCTATGTATATTGAGGCACTCTATTTTTTTAACCTAAGGTCAATTTCACCTGAAAAATCTTAGAAGTTGAACACAAATAGATGGGCACATACTTTAAAACAAAAATTACCTCCATGGCAATCAACTATGAAGAAGCATATGAGGTAAAAAGCAACAAAATATTTTCAGTTTGATCCCTGCCCAGCAATAGTTTTTTGTGAAAGATCATCACTTTGTCTTTCTATCTAGTGAAAATAAGTGGTAATACCTATGAAACAATTGCTATGGAAGTATGTTTCTAAAAATGTTTATTTGCCTGTGATTACTCATTGCAGATGACTGGAAATGGGTATATTGTTTAATCAAAGGAATAGCAGTAGCTACTATAACATCTTTTGAACATTCAGTCGAAAGCCTTGTGTCATGTCTACCGTTTACATGTGCACACAACTCCAGAGACCTGAGTTATTTGGCTGACGCCTGAGGCCTTGTATCTTAGGAACTTAGGCGTAGGAAGACAGAACAGGAACACCAAAAGACAAATTATTCAGTTTTTCTGTCTCGGGTTTGGTTGCTTATTTGGTTGTGTTGTTTTTTTCATTCTAAAAAATACTGTTTAACTCCTTTAGGTCATATTTCTTTTTAAAAAGTAATTTATGGGTTGTGAAAGTTCTAGTCATCTTGCCTTGAGATGGGCCACAAGATCTCTTATTCCCACATTCAAGCAAAGACACGTAAAATGAATATAAATTCTGAAGCTGTGTGTGAATACCAAAGCTACAGCCAGAAGTATGATGGTAATTTGCGTAAAAATGTCTGAGTGGTGAAGTTGCCAGCTCAGGTACTTCCAGCAGTGCAAGCTTCAAACTCTCCGAACCTGGGTAAATACTTAAGGCTAAACTTCACCCATGCCTTGGTGCTATGGCTGCAGTGCTAACAACATCCAATGCAGACAGTGCAAAGCTAGTTTTCCAGTTTCTGCATTAGGTGCAGTCATATCTTTTATTACTGCGTGGACATACTCTAAGGTGTTGCATCCTACATGTAGTCTGTACAAGCTAAAACAGAGAACATCAAACTAAGTATTCATTATATCTGTTGGTTTGGTTTTGCTTTTACTTGTGTTTTAGACATTTAATTCCATATAAAATAAGCTCCTGTGGCAGGTTGTCTCTGTTTTACAAGGTTAAAGTAAAAAATAATCGTCATGAGATAATTGAAGTGAGATCCCTGTATAAACCTTTGAACGTGGAAAAAAAAAAAAAGATGTGTTTATTAAAAGACTGGATACACTTATTTCTCTAAAATCTGTGGTGTCTTGTGTATCATCCTGCTCTTCTCTTCCTGTCAGTGCTGAATGTCCAGATCATCATCCTGGGAAAGGATGTAATATTTCTGTAACATACTTTTTTCTTCTACCTTTGATGACTTAGTTCTTTGCTCAATATTATTAAAACAAAAATCTAGGGAAGATTGAGATGATTCAGTCAAAGTACTTTCCTGCTGAACTTTACTTGCTGGAGATGACTATTTTATACCGGGTTCTTTGAAACGCATATTTTTCAAATGTCACTGATAAAATGACCTATTTCTGTTCTGCAAAAACCTTTATTGTCTTTAGACTTGTTTATTAGTTTATCTTTTCTCTTTGACCTTCAGTATATAGATTGCTGGGAATGCAGAGTAAAAGGAAAGACCTCTTCTATCACTATCCACTCTGCATCTTTCTTCAAGGGAGGAAAAAAGGTTGTTCTCAATTGTTATGCTTATATTTTTGTTAACTCTGATAAAGTCTGATATGCAGGCTGTGCTCATTCATGCTCTGCAAAAGAAGCAAGTTTTCTTGATTGATCCCTTTATCTGACTGTAAGGGACAAAAGAAAGTATTTCAGTTTGCAGCTACCTAACCATTGCAATTTAGATTTGGAGTGCACGTTACATTTTAGATATATATTATTCAGCATGTCACCTTGAAATAATTCTGCAGATGCAGTGTTATCAAACACTCTATTTTAAAAGATTTGCATGGTTCTGATGTCAGTTTTTCTCCACGTTTCACATATTCCCAGTCCATGCCCTTTCTGTGATGTTCGTTCCTATGCCCTCTTTCATGTTCATTCTCTAGCTCCATGCAGATAGAGTTAACTATATTCTGTTAACTTTGCATGGTGATTCAGGGGAATCCTGTAATAATGAAATGCTCTAGATACACTAAAGGTACCTAATATTTCTGGAGCAGCACCGATATAATAAGGTGCAATGTGTATGAGGTGGCTTATGACAATGACTTCTCATGCTCTTACTCTCTTTACATTGGTTTTTCTGTCCCCTTGCACTCTAGTGCCATCTGTTACGGCTTATTAAAACGAATTTCCTATAGGTGCTATGTTACTAACATTCCCTAATACAGTCTACTGCTGTTTTCATGCCATCTTTTTCATTCTGGATATTTCAGCTTTTGCTCCCTAATGTTTTGTAGTGCCTTTCTGTGAACTTTCTTTGTGTCCCCCAGTATTTCAGTTTTCAGCAAAACAGTCACTGACTATCTTCGCTCTATTCTTGATAAGAAAATACCTTTTGTTATAATCCAGCGTAGACCTTTCTCTTGGCTAACTGAAGGCCATTCCCCTCAAAAATCTTCTGCAGTGAAAAGACTCCAGCTGCCCCTTTTCTAATTCTAAGATTGAGATAGTTAAAGGGTCTTCACTCACCAATTACAAACCTCATTTCAAACTTACTGTATGTGTCGGGTCAGAAGATTTGTATCAGGACTGTCTGCGTGTCTACATTTGTACATAATTAATGTACAAATATGCAGAGACTGCATTGCTCATAAGAACTGACCTCAGGAAAAGCTTAGTGGGAAGCAAAATCACAATAATATTAATGTCATCTCCATTTAGACGATAAGTAAAGGTACGCATGGATACCTCCTTGCATAACCTTAGTCTGGCAGCAGAGGAAGGGGACAAATGAAGGAGAGAAGTAGCACCTCACATGCACCAGGCTCAGGCAAGTAGCTGGGGAGATGAGAGTCAGGGGCAATTTTATGCAAAGCTGGTGCACCATGCCAACCATTTATTTTATTTTTCTCAATATGTCCCTCTGTGCTGGTCAGATTGAGCAAATTTATAATATAGATTACTGGTTCAGAATTGGTGAGAAGCACACCAGTGACTGGTGCCAGCAGAAAGGATGAACATAGAGCAGAGTACAGTCCCAAGCCAGTAAGGTCCAACTGGACACTCCAGAAGCCAGCTGCTAAGGATGAGGTATTAGCAGCCCACAAGAGAGTGAGGAGACAACAGTATCAATCCAGGGAAAGAAAGAGAAGGGTGAAGTGACAAAGAAGATGTCAAAAAAACCCAGTATATAGTCCCTGCTACAAATTAATGGAAATTAAGACTTTTTCAGGGCCAGGACCTGGTTTTACAGCCTTAATGCAACTGCTTAATAACAAGAAATGAGGAGCTGTATCTGAATACAAATAGAAATGACATGAAAACAGCTATTAAGGGCTCATAACTTAGGTAGTTGTGATTCCGTCAAAGAGGTTTCCCTGGCATGACAATGGAGCTCTTGCTAACCATTTGCTGAATTAATATTGACGCACACCAGGATAGTGCCATGAGAGGGCGACCTGCCTGAGGCTGCTCCAGAGCAACCTTTCTTACGTGCAGGGAGTATTACAACCATGAATGTTTGCCACTGGTTTGGGGGAGCAGCCATTTTTCCACCTTCAAGCCACCAGAGTTGCTCATGGTGTCTCTGGAGTCCTTTGATTCTTCTTATTCATCCAGGACAGGGTGAATGAGGTGGCAGATGGCATCTCCCTGGTTTTCATCTGCTGTGATCACTCTACTAGCCATTGGCCAATGCTGCTTGCCCTCCATTCTTCAGGTTTCCATTTGACTACTACGTTGTTACTCCTCATGTGGCTGACCTTTGGTCAGCTCCTTTTTTCCTTCTACACTGATAGCTTCCATGCCTGTGTTGGAAAATGGCACTGATGCTGCTATAAACGTATCTTCCAAGATAAGGAGTTACTGTGTCTTGCTACATTGACATTTTACTTCTGCAGACTTTTCCCTCCACTTTGAAAAAAATAAAGTGGTTTGAGAGACTCATCATAAGTCCCCAGTGACCTTTTGTGTGCTCCCAAAATATCCTGTCATTTCACACAATAATTACGCATAATTAAGCCCCTCCTCATGCAATTTATTGATACATTTTGTCCTCATGAAATTCATATGGAAATGCTGTTCAGAATATTGTGGGTAATTCTCTTAAAGACTTCTCAGTCCTCCACAACTCAGCCGGTGCATTGCTACCACCCTGGGTTCCTTTCTCCATCATAACAATGATGTCCTTCATATTTCCTTCATGCAATATAAATAGGCAAACTGACAGGAGGCTGACAAATTCAGCCTTTCCAAGTCTCTGAATTTGAAAATGAGGCCAACATTTCCAATTCAATTCTGCTTATTCTTTTAAAAATATCTGTATAAGTGATTTCATCACAACACACAAACTGGAATTACTTGCAAACAGTAGCACATAGTCACAGTACATGCATGCATTCATCAGATGTGGTTTGATTTTTAAACCCCAGTGAAATATACTAAAACATCCTTGAAGAAACTTGGTTCATTGCTTTCACAGTCATTAGTTTTGACAGCCTGCTCTAGCAAGTCAGATTTTAAAAGTCAAATCTCTCAATTGTGTTTCTTTGACTGTGTTTAGTAGCCTAAGTTTAAAGAAGCTTTTTAACAACCTTTTTGGCAACTAAGCCAAGGGAAGGAGAATGGAGAGGGAGAATTTGAAGAGGAGGCTGGAGCTGCTGCTGGGAGGGGGTGGTCAGGTCTTCTGACCCGTGGTCGCTCTTCAGGAGAGCTCTGTGTGTTCTTCTGAGCGTCTGCCTCAGTAATGATTTCTATGAAGTATTTTCTTCCTAACCTGTTACTCCTCCTCCATTAAATGTACCAAAAAATTTCCCATTTACTATAGTGAGAGTAAAATTGAATCCCAAATTAATTAATTAAATTGATTTCGACGCTCAGGATATTTTCTTGAAAGCTTTGGTTGACGGTTCTTTTTTTCCTCCGGGAGGATATATTGCATCTTTCACTGTTATCACCAGAGTAATATAATTATCTATTTAATCCTTTTGTGAGAAAAATTGCTCTTCAGACAATTGGTTATTCACATCTGTGAATACCAGTGAAATAAATAGAATAAAATGCACTCAGGAATGTCAACTTGCTCTCATTATGTGCTGCTGGTAGTGAAACACATCATGATTTAGTCTGATGTGGCAAATTAGAAACCCAAAAACAGGTAAAAATGGCAAATATAATTATGAACTATTTTGTTCAGGGAGACTCTTCCTATTCCCTAGCATTTATAAAAACAAAACAAAACAAAACAAAACCCCCCAAAAACCAACAAAACCAAACCCACACTTAAAAAACCTGGAGACACTACTACATTTGGAAATATAAAAAAGGACGTACTTTGATTGAACATATTTCAAATTTTCATGACTGAGAGAATATAGATCCATAAAAAACCCTTTGCACATACATCTCACTACATAGATTATGAAAAGTGCTTATATAGCTACTGTTAACTATTTTTGAGTGCCCACATTTGTGTGTGTTACCAGTGCTGAACAGTTACATTTCTAAGACCTAACAGTGTCCGCAAGCAGACATTGTTTTACTATAAAACGCTGCAGGCAAAGGAGAATGTGGAGAAAGTATCTATTTTGAATAGTAAGACGGTATTTGGAGAGGACATCTGCTGTGTTGGAAACCCTGATTCTTTTGCCTCTTCATCCTCTGTAGGGATCTAAACCCACATGTCCCATAAGTGCTCTGGCTATTGAGTTCTAGTGATCAAAGTATTCCTAAATGGGCTTTGCAAGGAGCTGTGGTACCACCAGTCACTGTTTCCTCCTTCTGTGCTTAATAGGAAATGGCTAACTATTTCCTATAGAAAGCACTTAGGTCTTGAAAAAACAAGGAATCTTCAGTAAAAGTAGGTGCTTACTTATTTTAAGGAATTAGATACCACAGTCTCTGAAAAAGGGCATGCCAAGGCATAAGCTTCACATGTTTGCTAATTTAACTGTCTCTGCGCACACTGCTTTATGTGGACCTTTTTCTGTCCAGCCCCTCTTTTGCAGCGTAGCTGCAGGTTCCACTAGACAAGAAGGTAGCTGGGTGCCAGACAGTGTAAAAGTAATTTTCTGCCTAAATTTTAGTCTTCCTCATTGAGCAGTTAGGGCTGACACCCATGAAAGTTCTTCTCTTTTGAAAACGCCTACTGCTTCTCATCTTTTGAATCAATTTTTAATATGCCCATTATGTGTTATATTCACCCATTTAAGAGAGATATATTGAAGATCTTGCCATAACATTTAGAAAGGCTTCAGGCTTACTAGCACTCACATCTGGCAAACAAAAGACTGTTCGTATGTCCTGGGATATAAACTGCCATCACACCTCAAAGGTTTAGAATAGTACCTGGCGAGACAGACTAGAGCATTTGCACTGAAGATTAGATCATTCCATCTCACAGGAATATGGATACTTTGTTGTAACTAACCCTAACAGGTGCTATCTCATTAGTGGCAGATAATTGAAATGTGTTAAAATATTGTTGAAATAAAAATGTGTCATAAATGAACGCTGAAGTGAATATTAGAGATACTGTACATGTGAATTCTGATAAATTTCTTCCTGATGGGTCATCTGTAATTATTCAGGTACAGCTTTTAATTTCTGTTTGCAGGAAGCTCATTTTGACCGTAACTCCTGTTTTCTGCTCCTACAATCTGCCCTTTGTTGCATTTTCTTTCTTAGGATTAGCACCCGTAGTGAGTCTGTTGACAGTTTTCTTACTGTAGTTCATGTGTAGAGTCTTTCTCTCAGTAATTTCAATTGACTTTGAGTTTTTCAAGTGCTTTTCTAATGTGACAGACAAACAAATACTGTAATTTCTCAGTTTCTTCCAACTCTGGTTCCACTCAGACAACGAGGATAGAAAGCAGCAAGACTTTCACAGTGTGAAAGCACGTTCATTAAATTACATTACACTTCTAAGTTATATTGCCTCTTTAAATAGTACGGCATGAATGATTGTGATTGTGGGATCAAAGGCTCAAAGCTTTGTGTATTTGGAAACCAAGATTATGTTTCTTTCCCAGAACACCATAGAAATCTAAATATAAGATTCAGTGGCCAATGGATAAATGATTTCTAACTGCATGGATTTCATGTGAGGTGTTCTTACAACCAGGCAGAGATTATATTCATTTCCTGTGCAAGAATCTGGGTGTAAGTGTGACACTGATCATAGTATTCAAGAGGAATGTAAAATAATTTCCATCAAAGTGGGGAACATACACTGTGAAAATCTTTTACATAAGACACCAAAAGAAGAATAAAACACCAGTACCAATACCTGCATTGCTTAACTGGAGCAGGAAACGTTATTAGCATCCTTTGATACTTGCACCCATTCTCTTTGGGGCAATCATATTTCTGCATAGAAGAAAACATAAGTGAATGATTACTTGCCCAAATCAAGAAGGAGGATCTGGTTTAGGAATAATTAACAGCTCAACCTAGTGTGTCCAAAAATACTGGAACAAAGAATATATATACTACAGACCTAAGCAGCATAAGCCAGCAACTGAGTAAATTTTGGGGGGGTAAGGCCCTGGAGTGCTGCGTGCTAACAAAATCGACTGACTCAGCAAATCACTGGTAGCCCCAGGTGAATTATGTTTGGACTTAAAAGGTTTTATTAAGGAGGTAAACCTGAGTAGCATTTCAAATATTTGAGTTCTGATTGCCCTACTCTAAATAGGTTCATAGATCTCAACTGTGGTAGTAAATAACACTATTTGCCATTGTTTAGGCCATGCTATCATAGACTCAGAGAGTTTATTGACAGAAGAAAGCATTGCATCACACTGGCTGACCTCCTGTATATTCTATTACACCTGTCTTAATAATCCAGAAGGCCCGGAGCTGTGAGTCTGTGTTGTGTGTGATACAGAAGCTTTTCCATGCACAAGAAATCCAGTTCATTAGGCTCACCTTCTGCATGAAAATCAGGGGTGTGTGACGTGCATCAGTTTCATGAGACTTACTGCAATCGAGTGTTGGAGCACTCTTTGCAATGCAATCCCTGATGACCCCATGCTGTAAGATGGACCCATATCACCACTCATTCCGTTTCACCATCTTCTGCATCTATTGATCTGAATAACCTGTTTCTGAGGAAGCTTACTGTTGACTAGTATATGTTTTTCCAAAGAGGACATATTAGGTAAAAGCTGTGCCTAATTTCTGTTTTGAATTTGTCTGATGTCAAATTCTGCCCATGAGTGCACATTTTTTTTCCTTTTAGTTTCAGGGCTTCATTAGCATTCACTAATTTTTCCACAATAGAGATAGTTGTACTGTGAGCAAGTCGCCTTTCATTTTTCACCTGTAATGAAGTGACAGTTTGAATTATCTAAGAACCCTTTCCCCCAAACTACAAACTGTTTTTGTGGCTCTTGATCATCTTCAATTCTCAAAGCCCTTTTTAAAATACAAATATTGACACTGGTTGTGTTATCTGAATACTAGTTTCACTAAAGTTGCAGTCAGAAGTAATTTCAGCTTGCTACAACTGATCGCTGCTTTCCCCTTTATCTGTCCTTTTGGCATAGTATGGTGCTGGGAGTTATTGCTGAACTTTTTGTGCCCTCTCCCACAAGAGTGATCTGATGTCACTCATTAGCCAGATGACTTAGTATGAAAATGCATCTTGTTTGAATGTCCCTTTCAGATGTGAGCATGTGATTCAGTTTGCTCTGTATGATGAAGCACTCTTCATTATGTGTTCACTCAGCTTACGTGAACAGCTTTCCTCACCAACACTACGCACCAGCTGTCATCCAGTCAACGCTTGCTACTCTGCTCATACGACATTTCATTAGGTCAAATATGGGCAAAGGGACCTCACACGTGCCGGCAATCATGGCAGAGCATGCATGCAACTAACCACCCTACACCATGCAAACATATCTACTGTTATTTGTCTTTTTGCTGTTTTTTGTTTCATCTGAGTTTATTACAGCAGTCTTCAGCAAAAAGTTTAATAATGTGAGGCAAAGTAGTTTTGCAGTGCTTTCCTGGCAATTCTCTTAGGGAAAGAAAGTTCCCTTCTATTCCCTGAGATTTCTAGACAGCTCTGTCTTCTGTTAGGTGTTTCTCAGTGAGCTCTTTTTTGCCCAATAAAGTATGCATAAAATGATATTGTGTAGCACTGGCCCCTTCATTAGTATGTTACATGGCACTAAATAAAATGCCTTACACAGTTCTACGTTTATGAACAGCTTGGCAGTTATTTCCACTCCCCTGACTGTTATCTTCTTAAAGTACAAAATGAGACCTGGGAAAGACGATATTCCATAAAAACCCCCTAACTTCTGTCCTTCAAGACTCAACAGGGCTCTGTCCTTACTTGCTCCGGCATCAATGTCATATTCAGTAGCCCATTGTAGTGTAGCTCTTTCTGTTTGTCTTTTTTGACTTTAACAATGCAAAGGGGAAGTTTATTTTTTTNTATTCCATAAAAACCCCCTAACTTCTGTCCTTCAAGACTCAACATGGCTCTGTCCTTACTTGCTCCGGCATCAATGTCATGTTCAGTAGCCCATTGTAGTGTAGCTCTTTCTGTCAGTCTTTTTTGACTTTAACAATGCAAAGGGGAAGTTTATTTTTTTCTCTATATATTGTGCAATGATGGATTTGTTGCCCTTTGTATTAATGTTTTCTGATCCTTTCTTTTCTTTTGCTGGGAAATGAATAAAAATGATACAGAGATAGGAGGTGGGGTAACTTACTGACAGGAAGCTTGAAGTCTTCTTGTATGTGCTACTCAAGAATTGTAGCTAATTGCTGTGTTGACTACTGTAGTCAGCACCGTAATGCTTCAGAGATATCCTGTGTGCATTTCTGGTTGCTTGATGTGCAACAGGCAGCTTTTAGGAGAATCAGTGCAGAAGCTACACAGGTGCATGAGAAGGCGGTGTTTGTCTCATCCTGCTGTGAAATGTTATGATGTAAATCAATGCAGCTTACAAAGAGCATTCCCATAGCCATTATTGGCTGCACAACATCCTTTGCTCTGTGANCTGAAGTCTTCTTGTATGTGCTACTCAAGAATTGTAGCTAATTGCTGTGTTGACTACTGTAGCCAGCACCGTAATGCTTCAGAGATATCCTGTGTGCATTTCTGGTTGCTTGATGTGCAACAGGCAGCTTTTAGGAGAATCAGTGCAGAAGCTACACAGGTGCATGAGAAGGCGGTGTTTGTCTCATCCTGCTGTGAAATGTTATGATGTAAATCAATGCAGCTTACAAAGAGCATTCCCATAGCCATTATTGGCTGCACAACATCCTTTGCTCTGTGATGTCTGAGACATATGTTACTTACGTTACAGGTAAGTGTCCGTTTCCATACGTAGATGAGTATCTCATCAGAGCAAAAGACAGCGTACTTGAAGCAGACAAGTAGCTTGCTCATCCAGAAAGGCTGGCTGGAACTTGCTTCACAATCTGCAGCTGTCGAGGGTACCAGCAGTAAAATGTTTGGATGACAAAAGGGCACGTGTTGATCTTTACTTCAGCAAGATCCTCTGTAGTTCCTACTACAGATGTTTTTATGATGTGGTCCGTGCCACCTTTGGATAGTGCATGAAAAGCTGGACAAGTACATGGCTTACTTTCTTGTCTACTTTTCTAGCTAGGAGAAGCTGAATAGATTTGAATGTAGATAAGAACCTTTGTAGAAAATCCCCTCCGTGAAGGACAATTCTGTACCAATACCTCTGTTAAAGATCTCTGTCAGCTAGTTCTTAATCAATAGCATGTGCATGAAGTGGGATTTGGCCTTTATAGAAAAAAAGAAAAGAAATCAATTTGCATTTGAAATAAGTGCAATACATCAAGCATTTTCTTATGCCACCTTTTCCCACTTGGATCACGGTATTGTACTTTGTAGTGAAGGGAGATTAAACGCTTCTTTTGAACCCCAGTTGGGAAGGGATCCTTGTGTTTGAGGTCTAGATTAATATGCGGTCTGTCCTGCTAAAAAGTACGAAAGTCATGCAGCAGCTGTGGCAAAATCAGCACCAGGGAAGAGTCGCAACAGGATTGAGACAGACAGCTCATTATCCGAGCACAGTGGCAAATCTCTTCTCCAGCCCTGCTGAGGCAGCACAGAAAGGGAAGGGGAAGTGATGATCCCTCTGGAATTTGGCTATTAACACCTGTCTGGACTGTACGAACTCCTCTAAAGAGAAGGACTTATCTCAGAGGATCTTGCTCCCCTGGAGTGAGATGCCAATGAAATGCACTGAAGCTCCTCAGGAACTTCTCTTTGTATAAGGTCTCATTTACACAACAGAAAGAATCTGTCCCTGATTGAGGGTCAGCAGCATGCTGGTAAGCCATGCTACGTGCTGTGCTGTCTGGCTGCAGCTGCAGACAAAGGCAAACTGCCATCAGTGTTGCATCAGAAATGACACCTGAGACCGGTTACTAAAAGGTGTCAAGCAGATGCTGACCATGGTCTGGGCATTTCAGGCTCTGATGTTGACCTCCATCTAGTGCACATGTAGCAGTCCACGTTGTTGGAGTCAGTTGCTAGCCATGCGTTACGCTTGTGTAAACTTGGTTATGAGGGGAGATTCATTTTAAATTAATTGAGGAAACCTGATTCCATTGTACGTGAACAGGTGAAAAGACATGAATATTTATATGAAGGAATAAATGTATTTTCCCCTGGGTAAAGGAAAGGCATGCAGCCTGTTCCACTGTTTGGCAAGGAATGAAACATGCAATAAATTTACATCAAAATAAAACAGTCCTATGATCTTGAATCAAAGCAGCATAACTCAACAGTTAAATGTCCTCATTTGTGAGTCTACTGTGTGATATTTACACCAACAAAACATAAACCCTGCAAATTTTGCAAGCTTATGAAAAATCCCTTCTCTGATATAAGGTATTATACAGTACGAACTGAGGTTTGAAATTCCTCTGTTGTCTATGTAGATGGTTGCTATTGCTTGTTTTGGCAAGTAAGAGAGATGGAGGTGGTCCAAGCACTTGAAGATATGTTCTGGATCATTGAATACATTTCAGAGAAGCTTGGCCATAACTAAATAATATACTTAATTTTCTTAGTTACATAAAAATATGAAGTGTTGCTCCCCTGGGAGCAAACCTCTCCACTCACTCATGTGTAGCTTTGTTAGAGATACTGGTCTTATGGCTTGGACATGAAATAGGGTAGCACAGGGGTATCTGATACTCAATCCTCATCCGCAGAGAGGAAAATGGGAAACTGTGGAGTGGGCCAAAGAATTTGGAGTTTATGCTTTGGCCATGCCAAGCATCAGTTTTTAGCTGGAGGACTAGGGATGAGGAAGTTAAACATATTTTTCAGGTATATCACAGTCTTGTAATAATCACACCACCTTCCTTTTCCTAATCTGGTGTAAATTTGCTGTAAATAGTTAAAATTGTCCAATATAACCTGGCCAGTTTTGCATGATGTGTGCAACCTACACCACTAGCAGAGGAGTGGCCACAACTTTTGTCAGTAATCGTGAGAAGAGGCTGGGAGAGAAGAACCTCTTCTACCGGCACCACTAACGGGAAGACAATGTCTACCTGCTAAAATTGGGCTTGCACTAGATCATCCTTGTGTGACAGGCTTATCTTTTCCTACACATTACTCCTTTCAAAGACCCTGCTTCTTACACCGTCTCGCTTATGATAGCTTCTAATACTTCTTTCTATGTATTTTCAAATGTGTGGTAGGTGGGGTTATGTGTAATCACTAGGAAGTGCTTTCTGGGTGCCACTGTACTGCACCAGATCACTTGTGTATTATGCTTGCCTTTTGAGATAACTAGTGAAATCTGAACTCATCAGAAAGATAATTCAGCTCTCTTTTATCTTATCTACTGAATGTCCTGTAGGACATACATGCCAGAAATCAGACTGTCTTTACAATCGTTCTATATAATTCTGTAAAAATGACAAGCAAGCCTAACTCTTAGATCTATTTAGTGCAGGCACTTAAACATTTTCATTTGGAACAACAAATATTTGCCCAGAGTAAAAAAAAAACAAACAAAACAAACACAAAGCAAAACAAAAAACCAAACCAAAACAAACCCCAGCAATTTGTACTCCCCAAGTCAATAACAGAAGAAAAATTGGCTCAGTGACTGAGCTGTCAGTGCTGAACTCTGTGATATAGAAAAAGTATCTAAGCCTTAAAGCTCCTGCTCTCTGAACAGATGCTATTAACTTTGCAGAAGGACCTTTTTTGACCTTTGTTTTTATGACTCAGAATCTGTGGTTCTTCTATAAGTGCTCATCTGTATGGAAACCACTCTAGCTACACATGTGCCCCTGTATACCACACTGAGGTCTTCAAACACTACTGTTGTTTGGCCCAAGTGTATCATCAGTAATGTAAGTTCTTTCAGCCCTTCATCCAATAAAGACACAAAAGAAAGAGTGACAGCAGTTATCTAACTCCCTCATACTGCTTCTGAACATCTAATCTGTAGTTCATTCTGTAACCTGTCCTTCTCAAACCAATAGGCATTAATTCCTTGTAAAATCTGCCAATTTTCATTCTGATTTTATTTAAAAATTCTTTACAAAATATTTCTCAGCATATTTTGCATCACAGTGATTTCAAAAGTTGGATTCAAAACATGAGAGACTCATCCTCTTCCCAGAAGGCAGAGCTTCAGTCTGCATTGTTTTAAGAAAAGACACTCAGCCGCTCCACCTGTAAGCCATCCTCTTCCAGGAGAAGGAAATACGGACACTCACAACAAAATGAGATTGCTGTCTGAAAGAAAAAAGTAAGACCTTGAAGGTTTTCTATCCCTGATTTCTATGATCTGTTTCTTGCTGTCAGCAAGGATGTAGTTCTCAAGGTAAATAATAGCTAGGAACTGGATCAGCATGGTTCTTAGTGCTGAACTTCCTGCATTAAGGTAGAGAAACTATAGAGGGGTAAAAAANGTAAAAAAAAAAAAAAAAGGAAAAAAAGAAAGATTCAAAGATTCTGTTTGCCTATAGTTCCTGATTGAAAACAGACCTCAAAATACCATTTTGCTAGGAACACCAGTGAAGCTTGTTTGCCAGCCAGCTCAGCTTTTAAGATTGCTCTAGTCCCTACATCTAATATAATTTCTTTGTCCCCATGTATAGCAGTGGAAACACTGAAACAGGCCCTACATCATCGTCCTAAACTACAGCCATCATTCTAAAACTGATTGTAGTTAATTTGTTGTTGGCGCAAATTATTTCCTCTTCATTAGTATCTGGAATAAATTTACCTTTGAGTTTATTAAGGTGCAGAAGCAAATTTACTTTCCACTTTATCTGTAGGGTACTGCTAATTAAAATGGCCTAATACTCCTGTGGCCTCAGTTTCAAGAACTCTCAGGTAAGTTTTTAGAGACTGACGATGAACACCCGATAAACGAAGACGACTGCAGTTTCTCCCAAGAACCTTCATCTTTATCATCATGACATCGGTACACACTGTTCTGCGCTTACATTGCTCCCAATTGATCTCACAGCTTTGCAAGAGGTAGTTGGTACTACCCTGAAGGCTGGAAAATCAATGATCAGAGGTAAAGGGCCATCAATCATCAATCCATTTATGTCCTGGAGACAAGTTAGTGATGTTTATTAGAGAAGACATCTTGAAGTCATTCAGAAATGACACTAGCTACTATCATTCCAGATGCTAAGCAAGCTAAACAGCTTTTTCTAATGACAGCTGTTCCCAGGGATAAAGAACTCCAAAAGCCAGATTAAAATACGTAAAGTAAGTACTCCTCTATTTCAGTCCAACTGTGCCTAACAAACTAACATTATTATGTAAATACTCTTTACTGACAGAACAAAGCATCTGCCTTTGTAAACATATTTCAGTGTCAAGCTAAATAATAAAAGGTTAAATTTTCTGAAGGATATCTAAGTTTCCATGAGTAATGCTGGAAGTCTGGTCCTTACAATTACTTATTTTTCCATATAATTTGCTTTGAAGATTGTAATGATGAAGCGTTCATGAAAAATTCTGGAGAGGAGAACTCAGTGGAGGTTTTTCTCCTTTGAAGGCACAATCCTCTTAAGCAACTGAACATATGACATGCAAAGTCCTAGGAAGAATATCTGCTCAAATATATCATGGTCTTTTGGTGGAAGACCTTCAAAAACCAGGTTCAGACAGCTACAGAGCACCTACGTATTTGCAGTGATAACCAACCAGTTATGCTTTAAGAAAATAATTTTCTTTTCCTTTTAAAAAGCTACCATCATTTACAAATGCAACCAATTTGTGATATAAGCAAGATAGCCCAAGATTGATATGCTGAAGAAAAGTGACAGTTCTTCCCAAATCCTGTCTTCAGATATCATCTCTACCTTTTGTGTTAGGTTGGGGCTAGAATAATCATTAGTCAGGCTCTAGAAGTAATCTCTTTTGGGTATTCTTATCAATTACAGATTCCTTCTGTGGCTTTTCCCATCCTTTTCACGGATGTCTTTAATGAATAGTATGTGAAAAAAAATATAGCCTTGCTTTATGGGATATCTGATTGATAGGAAACACCTTTGGAAATCAAGGGAAAAAGTCTACTACTGACAATTTCTCCAAAATAAAAAGAAAATTATTTTTTCTGTCTTTGACTTGAGAAAACTGGACTGCCTCAGACTCAAGGTGGTAACATTACTTTTCTTTCTTTCTCTCTCTCTCTTTTTTAAATCTTAAGGACACTTTTAGCTTCCTTCAAGATGCGTTCTTCCATACTTTGAGCTCTTTCTTTCCCATAAAATATCTGTGATTCACAGCAACTAATATTCAGACTTTCCCCAGTGCTAAGGATGTTTACAGACAGTGTTCATCAACTAGTTGTGCATACGGAGTTAATGCAGTTATGTCTGTTCAAAAGCCACAGCTTTCAGGACAACACTACAGTCCTTGAACTTCAGCTTTTTTACAAACAGCTGAATCAGATGAGAAACTGAAGCAAATTGTCAGTAACTGGAGCTCAAATGGACTGCAAATAGCAATTGCATACCTTCCAGAGGAAAGATTTCCAGTCCATCTGGATGGTCATCTGTAACCTCAAGATAAATCTGTCAGCCACAGATTTCAGGCTGTTTCAGACTGTTACGCCACATGTCAGCTTGCACTTATGCAATGCCTGAAGCCAGACGTCACCCTTCCTCCATCACAGAGCTGGCAGAGGTTGGTATATCAAGCTGTGGAATGTCAAAAAGCTGTGTATGTATCTCGGCTTAAACCGAGGATGTTCATAAAGATGCATCTTTCTCACGAAACCTCTGTTGCTGGTTTATATAAAGGGCTGCTCACTGAGACCATTGGATGATCCTTGCTATAGGAACCCAGATGGAGATGATACATATTGTGGAAGGCAAGGAAATCAGGGTAACTGGAAGACATTCCTTCTTCCTTTAAAGATTTCCATTGACCGGATGTTCCCAGACAATACATCTCTATGTCATTATGTGAACAAGTATGGAAAAGCCCATTCGTTATTTTCGCAACCAATGACTGGCAACTATTTATAATTATTTTTTTTTTTCAGGAGACAATCTCTCACCAGTCTTAAATGCTCTCTTTCATGGTCTACCCTTGGATCAATGTTTCAACAGTAAACAAGTCCAGTTAAAAACTTATTCACTATCGAAAAGACCTCAGACCTCTATAAACAAGAGTGGAATATGTAACTCAAGATGAAATAGATACAACCCTGAGCCTTCATTCCTTGAGAAAGCCTCATCACTGCAGTGTGAATCAGGCTGTGACACTGACCACTTCATCAGGAAATGGCTATGAAGAAGAAACAGTCCCAGGGTGTATAATAAGTGCAGCTGGTACCTCCCTCCTTATGAGTAAGTTCTTCCTTAATTGCTCTAACAGTAAAGTGTCTGGAGATGTGTATGTGTTTAGGTGATGATACTTGCCGGAAAACCCATGCTTCCTAACTCCTCAACAGCTTATTTTTGCTATCTTTTTTCCTGATTACTAATATTCCTCTTTGAGATGCAGAGTACCTAATGTACATTTACTTTTATCAGTAAAGGATACGTGTTTGCTTCTAGGAAATCCTAACCTTGGAGAAGTAGGTTTCAGGGTTATGTCACTATATGAACAATTGTAAAGGGATCTGTATGTGTGTAGAAGTAAGTATTACAATCTGAGGAATAATAAAAAAGCATAAGTAGTGGAAATTATATGAGACCGTGAAGACAAAACCTGAATTTCATGGCTGAGATAATGAGTAAAGGGTAGGATGCATTTTAAACAAAAGCCTGAACCTGCAATAGATGCCCACTAGATCCAGGCTACTGCAGTTCCTGCAAAAGAAAGCTTGTGGAGAGCATGGAGAACTGGGACTATTGAGATAAAAAAATGTGAGTAGGCTCTTATTCGATAGCATAAACTTGTTTAATCAATTCTTGTACAAGACACGTCATACTCAAAGGTAAAAGCTGG
This sequence comes from Himantopus leucocephalus, assembly GCA_003993805.1. NCBI lineage: Eukaryota > Metazoa > Chordata > Aves > Charadriiformes > Recurvirostridae > Himantopus > Himantopus leucocephalus. Next base: position 89,021,225 of record RSEF01000002.1, read on the forward strand.
AATAAAAGTTTTGAAAGTAGGCTTAGGCTCTTAAGCTTTGAAGGTAGGATTGAAACCACAAATGAGTAAAAAATATTAACTTTAAATTCAAGGATTAAGGAAATATGTAGAATTCAATGCAAACAAAGCCTGGCATTTTTAACGTAGAAAATGGACCAAGTCAGACTAGCAGAATTGCCTAGAAGGCAACTGAGTGATTGAAAACTTAATTGGTAACTTATGTACTAGTCTCTGTACAATATGAGAAAACAGGTGGTCTTGCCAGGAAGAAGAGAGAAACTGACTTCACTAAAAAGAACTTCACTTTTATTTGCAAAGCGATGCTGTAAAGCCTACTGAGGATATGCAGTCCAGGAAACATCTGGTTCTGTCCTTCTGACATATTGTGTGAAGTCTGCCAACATCATTTATATATAATTATACTAGTTTTAGCAGGACTACTGCCTCTGCAACTCTAATGAGAACAAATATGTTGCAATGTTGGCAGACGTTTATGCTTTTCTAAACTTTCTAAACTACAATGTTGGTGCAAGACCCTAGCTGAGGAATTTATTTGCTGGGTAGGATCAGTTCAGCTTCCATATGATACAATATAACTATTAATTTTGTTATCGTTATTGTTCTTAGGACACCCAAACACAGATCAGGCACTCACTACAGATAGCAGAGGATATTGTCTGTCCATAACAAAGGGCAAATAAAAAAAAAAAAGACAAACCAGCACGTACAAGGAGATTGTGGGACAATGCCAATCAAATGGACTTGTCCTCCACACACTAGCAGATTAATCATTATCAGTTGTTTTTGGGGCGGGATTTTTAGGCACTACAGCGAAGAGGTGAGCATCAAGGCGGCATGGAAGAGAAAAGCTTAAAGTGATGCATGTCTGTGGGGAGTTCCATGCCGGCTTGAGGGGCAGCATTTTTGAACAAATAAGCAGATGGGCAATATGTGGACTAATTAAAGCTTGAACCTCATCCCTGGATAATAAATGAAAAATGATTCATAGAATAAGAATAGCTGTCAATGTCTTCAAAACTGATTTTTTTTTGTTTATTGTGAGGGGAACTGTCAAAAAATGCAAAGAGCTGCATGAGCTAATCGAACTGGTGGGTTTTGAAGACAGTCTTGGCAGCAGTGTATAAATAGATATGCCTGGGACAAAAATGCCTTTGTCAGGGCCAAGATGTTACAGTAAGTGAGCTGTGAAATAACTGTGACCTTAATGAGAATTTTAACAGCATGAGTGGATGAAAAAGGCCAAGTTTTAGAGGTGGTTCTGCGGGCATTGCAAAGAGTCTAAATTAAACCTGGCACCCAGGTTACGGGTGTTTGAGACTGGCAGGACAGGAAGAGCCTCTTGGGAATCTGGAGAAGAAACAGGGAAGAGATAACTTGAAGGTGAGACCGAGAGCTCTGTTTTAGTTATATGGAACTTGAGATGGCAGCCAGGCAATCCCGAGAGCATGTCAGCTTGGTGTGCCTTGATCTTACCTGATGAAGGTAATGTTTTTGGTAAGGGAAGAGAGGTCTGGAATGAAGCTGTACCTGAGATCCTTCAGATAAAGATGATAACAGGGTTTATAGGTGACATGAAGCCAGGAGGGAATCAGGAAGAGAAGAACAAGAACTATTGGAAGTGTAGAAAATGTGACCTATGAGGAAAAGATGAAAGAATTAGGATTTTTTCA
>RSEF01000002.1:89036688-89084278 GCA_003993805.1 Himantopus leucocephalus
TTTTTTTTTTTTTTTTTAAAAGGCAAAAAAAAAAAGAAGCAATGATTTTTACTGATGCAATCAAAAGCCAGTCCTCTCAGTTGTCTGAGAACTTAAGATCAGCAGAAGACCTATGAAGCATTATGGTACAGTTTGGTGTGGGAGCACAGTTCAAATTAGCTGGAACAGCATGGTGGACTTCCGCCCGAGTTCCGTTAATTATGGTGAGCATGGAACACAAAACGTTTGCTTAAATTATCTGTAATACAAAGTGTACTTGGAGATGATAGTAAGAATTTCAATATAGCTTCTTTATTCCACTGTCAGCACATACAGACTTTTTCCCCCTGTGTCTTTAAATATCTTCTTGAAAATCTTTCAAAGATAGTTTTATTAACTTAACGTAGTGCAGATGTCACTAGCTGTGAGCAATAAGTCACAATGACTTGTAGTGTTGTGTCCAAAATATCATTAAGAGGCTTAGAACAAAGGGAGCAATTAATGAACAGTCTTCACTGTGAACAAATGTCAGAGACTCCTCCAGGGCTAAGCTGCTTCTGTGCCATATTCATTAATTGCTCTTTTGAACAAAGTTGGTGTTGATGACTGAGTTTAATTAAGCATACCTGAGAAAATAAAAAAAACCAAAACCCAACAGATCAGAAGTATTAGAATGAAAAATTTGCATTTAATTTAATAAATAAAGACTTTTTTCTTCTCGGGGGGGTTTTATGCTTCATGTAACTGTTTCTGGCTGACATTTCCCCCTAACTATTGGGATTGTCTTCACTGGAGATTTTGGCAGAAGATACGTCTTATTGTTTGCTTCAGGATGCATGCCAAATACCGTGCTCACATTTAAATCTCTATGATTAAAAAGGTATTAAAATCCGTCATAATGGAAGAGCTCTCAGAACAGTCTCAGTCTACCTGTTGAAATGTGGCAGGTAAAGGAAGAAGTGCATGGGAGCAGAAAGGTAGAAATCTTAAACCCTAATTGCTAAAGCTTGTTCCAAACTTGCTGACCCTCTACCTCGGTTAAAAATATCTCCTTGGGAAAACCAGAGAGCAGCTCTGTAGCATAAACTCTTCTGTAAAATTCCATTGTCCGTTGTACTTGGTGACTTACAGGTCTAAATTGAAAGTTGATGGTGGTTGTCCCCAGCATCCATGTTGTTATGTAGAATATTGTAATGCATTTATCACCATATTTGTTTCTTCAATTTTTTATTCTGTTTTGCCACTCAGTGAGACAGAGGCAGGTGTGGTTGATATATAGTACAGATGCCTGGAAGAGTCTTCCTCGAAGGTGAAGGCTTTTTTCTGGGTTTTTTTCTTTTCATTGAACTGAAAGTTGTGGAGATATATGTAAAATACTGTTGTTTTTTTTTTTTACTGTTATATATATTCTCTGATGAGAAAGGCTTTGGGGGAGAAGGGAAGGCTAATACACACCACAGCTGACCTCTTCTAATTATACCATTTCCAGGTATTTATTTTGGTTTTATTCATAAGTTCTATTGTGTAAAATCAATCAGAATACGAAGAAGAGTTTTGTGAAAGAACTGTGTAGTAGTTTGCAGTTTTGAGCCAAGGGGTAACTGGAAGCTCTGAGAGCCTTACAGTACCACTTGAGAAGTGGAGATGTGCCATTGGACAGACATGTCAGAACATAGTAAAAATAGCATATCCTATAGTGGGCATTCATCCAGAAATCTAAAATTAGCATTGTATCCTGGGTATAGTACTGCAGGTGGTCAGAAGCCCTAAATAGTATTCAGCACCCTCTGTTATTCAAGCAGGTCTTAACGTATTTATTTTAAACACTTTATGGTTTTATGCAAGGCTGACTTACTGTTATTACTGTTGTTCTTTATATGGCATCAGAATGTCCAATGTGTTTCATAGGTGTTAAAACAAAGTCTTGGCCAGAGACATTTAACATGGCCCTGCATGAATGGAAGTCAGTGGCACGATTCCAGCTGGCTTCAGCTGGGAGTATAAGTACATTCTGACTTATTTCTGATAATATAGATATATAAACACACAGTCAGTTGGTGGGATTGAGAGTGATTTATTTCACATTATGTTATTTTACTTGTAGCATTCCAGTGGAGTTTGGTGAAATACGCTTGAGGAAAAGTGCTATCCCCCGTATTAGGGGAATGTAAAGCTTGAGGAAAAACAGAACTCGGGTATTATGGTTTGATTAATTGCCTGAATATTTATGCAAGTTACTATAGGTTCTGATTAGTTGAGTGGGCAAAGCCTGAATTGACTTTCTTTCCATTCTCCTGCCCTCTTCTGCCCCTTTCTGGAAAAACAGAATGGGCTGGAAAAACAAAATGGGCTTTTTAAGGACTATGGGCGGGAGGTTTCTTTAAAACCTGTTGGAATGACCTGTAGAAGTAAGATAGGATTTTCTTATAGCTTATTTATTGAGTATAGGTGTTACTTCTTGTGTTTGTTTTCAGAGAGTGGTAGCAAGAGCATCTGTTTCTCTTTCTCTCTCACTCTCAACATACACTTCCGTGTGTGTGTGGAGGGGGATGCGAGAGAGACAACAGAACTGTGTATATGTAAATATTCTCTTAGAGAGGACAAACATCTAGGAAAAAAAAAAGAATGTTTCCTTTATTTGTTACATTTTAACTATATATGACCATTTTTTTTTAATTCAAACAGTATATTAATAATTTTTTTGGAGATTATCACTAAAAAGACTGGCTTCTGGCTTTCAAAAACATGATTTTTAAGCAAGGTGAGGGACTTCTGTTCCATGTTTTCAGATTTACTGCACATCCTTATTGCTTTGCTCACATTTTTTAAAGCATGGATTCTTATCATTCTTTGTCATATTGAATAGTTGTAAGCATTTTGGTTGGACTAGATGATCTCCAGAAGTCCCTTCCAACCCTGACCATTCTGTGATTTTAACGACTTCTTGGGGGATAAAAAAAAAAATTTCTTCATCTTTAATTTAAATGATGTCTAATATTTTCATTTAGTATCACTTCTAAGAGTTTAGGTAATGCTGGGATGAAGGATGGGAGGTCGAATTTTTAGATGTAACATTCACTGTTGCAATAAAGAAAAAGCTATTCGCACATACAGAAGTGGTGATACAACAGGTATAGTGGGTAAGGCAGAAGCATCATTTGTCCAAAGATTCATTGCAGAGGCTTTTTCTGTTTATTTGCCATAGCAGGTTAGTGGCAGGCTTCAAAATTGTGTTGGGATCTGAGCGGCACTTTTGCTTCGAAAGCTGAGGGGGAAAAAATCTGCATATTAAATGTTTAATAAAGATATTTTAAACTTTTCTCTCTCCTGGCATTATGAGATGGTTTTTCAGAAGGTGGGGTCTTCAGGACAGTATTTTCTTTTCTCCTTTTTCTGCCTTCACAAAGCAGTCCTTAGGGAAGGGATTTGGAAGTGGAATGCTGGCCAGCACCTGTACAGTAGCCTACCCTTTCCACCACCTGCCAAAGGGATGAGCTAGCAAGAACCGCTTCCCACGTTTCTCTTCATCGATGAAATACTGAGTTTCAAATGCTTTGTGTCTTTATGGAAATGGAAGTACTGCAGCTCAGTAAACATAAACCCAGTGGCCTAAGCAAGTTTGGATTTTTATTTTAGTTGTAAGTCATTGCTATTCTGGGAACACTAAATAAATAAGTGGTGTCAGGAAGAAAAGTAGGCTTTTGGCCACAACAATAAACCTGGCCTTAACATGCCTGTAGTATGGTATGATGCCACAAGGATCTTGATTTCTTATTTGAGTCTTGGAGGAGCAGACGTTAGAGCTGTACTGCCATGGAAGTGAGTGGCATTACAAGATCATCAGTCGCAAAGAGATTTAGCGCGTTAGCTTGAAGCAGAAATGAGTTCTGCAGATCTGGTTTAGTTTCCAAGTGAAATTTACATGCGCATGTTTCTCATTCTTCTCCTGCAGAGATGCAGTAAATGCAAGCGCCAAAAAGAACCTTCTAAGAAAGTATACAGTACAGGATGAGTTTTGAGAAAGCTGAATACTGTGTCATGGGATCTAGCGGCGTTACAGTTATTATTTTAGCATGAAACCTATAATAAAGGCATATAAATAAAGAAATGATGTATAACAGATCAAAAAAGTACAGGCCTCTAATGCCTTTCTCTTTAGGGGGAGAAATTAATTTGTACATGTTTTTTGCAAAACCTTTTGTAAAGGAGTTCAGAGTGCTTCAATGGAAGGTGCTATATAAGTAATTATATATAGGTCAATTATATCCAACTTTAGGTTGTTTGGGGTTTTTTTAAGTAAGCGCTTAGGAACTACTAATACTCTGATAAAGAAGAAAACCCTGATGGTGTTCTAGCGTTTATCTGGACAGCAACATAAATAGTTGAAAAACAGATTTAAAATAGAAAAATTCAGAAGAGCTTTGGTTTCTCCAGTCTTTCTTTTTCAAAAAGTTCTGGTTGTTTTCTAGGACTTTTTTTAAAAAAAAAAGAAAAAAACAAAACAAAAAACAAATTACAAAACCCTTCAAAACAACAGCACCCCCTGACCCATCCCCAAAAATGAGCAATTTAATGCCTATTTCAAATACAATGATTGTGCTGGCTTAGCTGGAGGGCTGGTGAAAACTCCTGACGGCAGAGCTCATTTCTGGACTCTCTCCTTCCCCTTAGCCCTCGGCTCCTGTGCTTCTCTGTAAAAGCACCCCGCAGCAGTGAAGTGTTCTTGATTCATCTCTGTGAACAAGCTCCATCTGTGGCTGGGATGGTTCATCCCTTTTTATAAAAAGGATTTAAACTTCACAGAAATAAATTCTTCCCATATTGTTGGTAGTTTTAACACTAATTTTAGACAAAGTTGCTTTATACATGGGGAAAAATCCTTCATCTTACTTGTTTAGGTGACGACTGGAGCCTCGCATGAGAGGTAGAAAACATGACTAGTTCTTTATGACATGACGTTTTAGGACAGATTGACAAACAGCTTGAATGACATTTGAAAACACAAGATGTTGTAAGAACTCGCTGCCTTAGCTAAATGTAAACACTGCTGGGAGAAAAGCAAGCTTTTATTTAAAAAAAGAAAAAAGATGGGGGAGAGAAGAGCAAGCTATGCTTTAAGCTATTTCCTTGTATGATTAACACCTGGACTGTGTTCAGAAAATGGCACGTCTTTCTGCTTTTATAATTTCAGGGTGGTTATTGACTGAGCAGTAGGGTGCTTTTTTCCTTTATCTGATGCCTTACTGAGTTCCTTTGCAGTCTCCTGACTCTGTTAGGAAGCTAAAATTGGAATTTTAGCTATCAGACATAGCAATCATTAACAACATTTATTGACTTCTAAACACTCTTCTGTTATCTTGATGCTGTCAGATCACCCTTATCCGCTTTCCGCAAAACATAATTGAAAACAATGAAATTTCTCAACTTTTGTGGACAGGTAGCAGACTGGAGAAGATTGTTATCTGAGAAAACATCAGTCAAGATGAAGCTCTAAGAAGCTGCATCTGCTAGCAGTAAGAGCAGCTTTAACAAAGAAATCTCCACTAGGAAGGCTGTGTGCCTCTTCTAGTTTGTCCTTCACATTGAACCAAGAGACGTTTTGCAGAGGTCAAATGAGAAAGTTGTAATGGAAGTGACACAGAAATCCATTAATGCTGACTTCAGATTTTTAGATTTCAGTATCTATAGTTTCATTGCACAGTGAAGTTCAGGTTTTATGGTAACAATTAATGCTCTGGGTTTAATTCTTGAGATTTGATTTATGTATGAAACTCCTTCAAAAGAGTAGGTGCTCAATAGCAAACCGCTTCAGGGCGAGGAAGTAACAGGAATTAAATGCAGCTTTAAAGTAGTGGTCCTATTGACAAAAGAGCATTCCCCATAAGGAGTAATAATCTGTCATGCTAAGAAATGAAGAAAGGGTAAAGAGTAGATAATTAAAATTAAAAAGCAAAGAATTCTTTTAATAGGCCAGAAAGTGGGACACAAAACTTAAAAGCTAAAAAGGAAGCATACTGTAAAGATGTAAACTCTTTTTGTAATACATGAGTGAGTCAATATAATTTTCTTATATTTCAATTTGTATTTGGAACCAGAGCAACACACAGGTACATCTTGCTGGAAATGTATGATTATATTTCCTTAGAAACTTGCAAGTTTCTTTGCATATTAAATACAGTGAGGGAGTTCCTAAATTGATAGATTAGAGAGAAATAAGTTAAAAAGAGATTTAGATGGTTACATTTATTTTATATTAACTTTTACAGTCTGGGGGTGGTAAGTTCTCCCATGTTTCGGAGTACATGGTGTGAAAGTTGGGACTGGTGACAAAAATCTGCTTTCTGACACTGTGTAACAGGGTCAGTTGGAGCAAACCTTTGACCTTTTTGATATGGATTAGATGTTTTCTGAGGGTGAGATGGCTGGAGCCTTCTTTTTTTTCCCCCTTTAAATTTGGTATTGAGAAACAGAATAAAATGCTGCCCCTGTTTGCTAAGCTTTGTTCCTTTTGGTCGCCTTTATGTGCTTTTGGTTTTGTAGATCATCCCTCCTGGGTAAATTTACCAGACGATAACATCTTCTACTTAGATGTCCTGTGCCAGCAGACACTGGGAGATTAAAACGCTCATCAGATCTCTGTATGTGGATTGTATTGTTCTGCGTTGATCTCAAAACTGTATTTATTCGTATACTTTCTGGATGCTGATCGTGTCATGCTGCCAAAGGAAAATAATCCTCCCTGCAATCTATTTTGTTTTGTTGAATTTAAGCAGGTTTTACGAAGTTTCTCCCAGGTTACAGTGCTGTGGGTATGCGTAGAATAGTTGCTAAAATTTGTGTGAGAAGGATAAAAGGCAGGTCGAGCTGAGTGGTCAGGAAGTAGCAGGGTGTTAGGAGACGGGCTTGGAGGGAGTTCAGAGCAAAGAGGCTGATCAGAATGTGTGGGAAACAGATATGTTGTTCTCNAAGTTTCTCCCAGGTTACAGTGCTGTGGGTATGCGTAGAATAGTTGCTAAAAATTTGTGTGAGAAGGATAAAAGGCAGGTCAAGCTGAGTGGTCAGGAAGTAGCAGGGTGTTAGGAGATGGGCTTGGAGGGAGTTCAGAGCAAAGAGGCTGATCAGGATGTGTGGGAAACAGATACGTTGTTCTCGGTCGTAAGATGCGGAAGGCTGGTATTAATTTGTCGGGAGGAATGTGGTGAAAAATGAGACTCGGGTAACTGTCTGAAGGTTTGAAAGCAATCTTTGATCTATTGTGAAATACGTGGCCAGTGACATTTTCTAAAACCAAGGGTGGCATGCAGTCAGCTCTGCTTCACATGAGGACTCCTGCTTTTTTTTTTTTNCTTTTTTTTTTTTTTTTTTTTCCTCTTTTACTTCAGTACTCTGTGATAATGACAGCAACGGGCGATGATAATGCCGTCAGATACACTGGGAAGGTGATGCAGGTGTCCTGCAAATGGCACCTGAGGCCGTGGTGTGGCACTGCCCAGGCGCAGGGGACCGTCTGGCAGCCGGGGCTGCAGCCAGTCTCCGGGCTGCCCGGCTCTCAGGGGCTGGGAGCCCACCTGGGACGTGGCAGCGAGCCGGCAGTATCAGCTTAGTAAATAGCTCTGGGGAACGGTCCTTGCATCACTTTAACAGGAATTAAAGCAGTCATCAGGTCATGCCCAGAGTGATACTCCCTCTGGTTCTCCTTGGGCAGCGGTTTGCCATCAGCTTTGCCAAAGCGTATCTCTGCTTACCAACCTCCCGGCATCTCTCCGTGACTTCTGTGGTACTTGTCTCTGTCGCTGAACGTACGTGGAGCAAAAAGGTAGCCAAATACTCACTGACGGGTATTGTGCATTCACGTTTTCTACTGAAAGTACACTGAACTCAAACCTTTATGGGGCGCCTGACATTTAAATAAAGAAACAAAATACCTCAGCCCTGATAATTCAACTTGCTGCATTCACACCAGTCGTTTTAGTTACATTTGCACTAATCATTTTGATTGTACAAGAGAGGGAAGGAAAACTTGCCCTGACATGAAGTGCCAAGTGCAGCCTGACGGCAGACTGCAGAAGGTGTTCTCGAGGGATGCTGGACTTGCAGTTTGCAGAAATCCTTGTTGGGAGGGGTAGAGCGCTGCTTGGTTTTGAAGAGTGAATTTGCAAATGCTCGCTGAGACTTTTGCCTGGTGACCTTAGTTGCTGCTGGCCTCTTTGAAACATACAGAAGCATGTTTGCTGTACCGTGGTGATTAGAAAATATTAATTTTGTTACACACGAAAGTCCCTAATGAAAGTTCCTAATGAAAGGTTGACCATTTTCTGCCACTGTTAATTTCGTAACTTTTTGCAGATGTAATTGCTGCTATGATTACAGAATGCCAAATTGAATTTGGGGACAGACACAATATCCTTTTACTGCTAGTCTAGTCAAATAATTTTTAATGAGACAAAGAGCTAGTTGATCACCCAAATTGGTTTGTTTACTTCAGTAGCTTAACTGCATTAAAATCAAAGAGCTTGCATGGGCAGGGGGTAATCTGTGTCATTACGGGACGCCATTAATCACCCCCTTGACTGAGGGCAACAGTTTTGAAAAGTGACTTATAGATGATTGAATAACTTCACTCTCTACACCATTAATGGTTCCCAGCAGGCTGCTAGTGTGCAATCACAAACATCTGTGTGTTTAAAAATTTCCACTTTCCCAAACAGAGACATATTTTACGAAGAAAAAAAGAAAAGAAATAAAAAGGAGATTTCACTTTTGCATGAGGAGCTTTTTGGAAAAAGGACTAACTGGACATGTTTCTGCTTTAGCTCTTGTATGTGATAATACCATCTGAGTTCATCTTTAGCTCTTTATGTTCTTGATGGCATTAGAAGATATTTTGGTTTTTACATATGTTTTGGTTGTTTTGGCTCCATGGGATCTTTTTGACATTTGGTATCCAGTAGTGAAAGAAAATGTATTCTACTTGCCAAAAAACTCATGGATGTTTGTGTTGTAACAGTGCATTTGAAGTAAGTGTAGCCACTTGCCCATAGACGCTGTGGAAAGTGCATTACTTATTCAAAGCTGACTGTTCNCTTGCCAAAAAACTCATGGATGTTTGTGTTGTAACAGTGCATTTAAAGTAAGTGTAGCCACTTGCCCATAGACGCTGCGGAAAGTGCATTACTTATTCAAAGCTGACTGTTCCAGCTTTTGGAAACCAGCTTAACAGAACAGAGAACAAAAATTGTTTCTCTAGGCTATCCTACTACTTCTAAATTGGTCTTTTAAACAAGCATTTAAATAGAGAGGGAAAGAACACTGGGCAATGACTATGCTTCCCCTCTGTATTGTCAGTGTTTCCCAGTGCCGCTTTGTTTACTGGCCCAGGTGGGTGCTGTGTATTTGTTGTCACCATCACAGAATCACTGAGTCGAGGTTCGCTGGGACTGGTGCAGACTGCCTGGTCAACCAGCCTTGCTTGAACCACGTTTGTTTGCTTTTAGCCTCTTCTAGTACTTGAGGACTTTCAGTACTTGGCCTAAATATCCTGTAGAGAATTAACCCAAGCCTAGCATCTTGAAAGCGTGGGATTGATAGTGCTGTTTAACAATTCACTTTTCACTGTTCTTGCAGCGAAANTAAAAAAAAAAAAAAAAAAAAAGAGAGGAAAAAAAGGAGAACCGTTCCCCCCAAACCCAAAGGAGGAAAGAATGCCTCCTTCATCGGTCAAAGATAATTGGTTCTGTACTGAACATGCGTTTTATGTTATCTATGGGCAAGGATGTGACAGGCTTAATCAGTTTCACGACACAGTCAAAATTTACTGTGTAATTGAGAGGTGAAAGGTTTGCATCCATTAATCAGATTGGTACTGGGGTAAGATAGAAATATCCTTGAGTTAAAAGTCTAACAATTAATACTGAAAAGGAGAGTGAGATGAATTGTGCGTGTTCTCTAACAGCTATGCAGGATGGGACTCCTCGGTAAGTGTCTGTTCCTCCAGAATATGTTAAAAAAAAAAAAAAAGTTGATGTATTGTGGGGGAATAGGATGTCTAAAGTTTCTGTTAAATACCTTTTTGATGAAGCTAACACTGATCTTGAAAGACGGGGCTTCTTTCTGTATTTCAACATTGTTACTAGAGATGGGAAATATTAGATGGATTCAGAGCTCCCACTTTATTGTCAGGTGGGGAGAGGGATTTTTCGTAGTGTCTCAAATAACTTGGCCAACTACTGAGATGAGACACCCTTTGACTTTAATTTGCCACATAAGAGGTCTGAAGTCCCTGAAAATCCTCTTAATCAGTTCTTTGTGAGCTTCTAATCTGTTTAACTTCTGTGGCCTGTGGTTTTAAACATAAGGAAATTTACTTGTCCCTAATGTCTTGGACTGAGCACCCACAGGGAGATGCCCAGTTCTGAGCAGAATACATGAGTTTTGAACTCCCGGGATGTATTCTGTCTTCTCATCTGAACTGGTCATTCCTATTGTTGGTAAGGAAATAGTGGGGAAAAAAAAGGTGGCTGGAAGAGGGATCATGATGTACCATTATTTTTTGCCCACTAACCTCATATGTTTCATCTCTACATGTAGTGTATTACCTGTTTCCTTTTCTTTAGATACAGAAAATTACTTTGTGATTAAAAGCAAATCCACACTAACAGAGGCGTCCCATGTACAAATACTTCCCTGCAGAATTCCTGTAGCCAGAGGGTTTTGAGCAGCTACAGTAGCAGTAAGGTGCCAAGGGTTGCTTGCAAACTCCCTGTGCCAAAAGTGGATTTCATGTTTGTTCATACTGATGGTCCTGATCCTGTTAAATGCCTTCCACTACCCAAACTATTTGTATATGTATATATTTGTAATAAGCAAGACAGGGTCTTTATGTGTCAGGACCAGGAAAATGAGTTTTCATCCCATCTAGGGAGAATCGATATCAGGAGGATCATTAGCTACTGGCACTTGTCCTGGAACATAAACTGCAGATGCTATTAAAAGAATGTGGCTGTAGATTAAACCTCTCTTTAGCATGAGCATCTAGTAGATCATCATGAGGACATCATATTTAAGTTTTAGAATGCTTTTCCTTATAAAACAAAGGAAGTGAAGAAATCTTATTTGGCCTGCGTGATATTTTTCTTTTATACTTTTTTTTTCCCTGCTCTAGTGCTTGTAGGTAACATTGTATTATTCGGATGCAAATGGTTGTGAATTTATCTCCAAGATTCATAGTTTCATTTCTTTTTTTTTTTTTTTCTTCGTTATTGGTGAGTGAAACTTGGTGACTTATCTGTTCTTTCCCTTCTCTGCTGTAACTGTCAATACTGGTGCCCAGTTCTGCTGATGGATTTAGCGTTACAAAGCTGGGCTCCAATTGCCAGTGTTTTCGGTCGGCAATCAGCAAATGGTGATGCTGACTAATCATAACAAACTGAGGCAAGGTCCGAGCAGACACTGGTAGACAGGCAGCTTTGGATACTGGATTCACTCTTCACTTGTCTGCACACAGTTGCTGTTTTATGTCAGCTCTGAGCTTTTTTAGTGAAGTTTTTCATGGCAGCTTCCGAGCAGCCATGCTCTCGGGGTCTGCTGGGTGCATAGGTCTCCCTGCGCCAGCCCCAACGCGTCCTGCATGTTGTGCTGTGGCTGTACCTCCTGCTGCGGCTCCCGAGGAGAGAGACCTTGTGGCTCAGCTGCGGGAAACCATCAGGATCGTTGTAGAACTGGGAAACTGCAGTAAGTGAAGCACACTGTCCTCAGATCTGCAGATTTGGTCTCATAGATGCTCGGTATTGGAGCTTTTATGTCTTGAGAGACCGTGATAACTGAAGCTAAACAAAGTCAAGCAGCATTTACAAGAGGTAATAAAAATAAACAAGCATGTACATTTCTCGTCCTAGATATCTTCATTACTCTAATGGTTTTGGACTGAGGCTGTAATCTAATCGTCTGAAGTGTCAGCTTCCTTTGTTTATACTTGGCTTCTCTTCTGAATTATGGAGTCCCACCCTCTCGTGCTTGCAGCAAAGTGGGTTTTTTGTTGTGTTTTTTTTTTTTTCTTCTAAGTTGGTAATCAAAAAGCATGATCATATGTTGTGCTCTTGCCCGAGTTTCTTCTGCATCTACTTTTGTTGACACCAAGTGTTAATAACAATTTTTTTTCCCTGTTTTTGTGGAGAATTTTCTAGATGAAACCTGGCTTCCTGAAGAGCCCTGGGGAGAAAATAGGTTGTGTGAGCATTTAATGTATCCATTGTGACCTGGATATTAAAAAAAAAAAGAAAAAAAATCCCCCCAAACTCATACCTTAAGAAATTGCTACACAATCTTACCTTCCTATATTTTGTGGCATCATTGCTATAGTGTTCCCAATCCTTTGTCTTCACTTATTTTCTGGCTTAGATGTGGTAGCAAAAGCTGTTTGCAGGCTTGCACCATGGCCCGTGGTGTGGAAGTGGGCTGAATTCAACAGTTTTTACTGTCTCTGCGGAGTTCTACATTATAGTGATTTTTTTTTTTTTTTTAAAACATTAGTTTGTGTTAGTACATGAGCCAGGTTCTGATAAAGCAAAGTGCTAGTAGGAACGTTTTGTTCTGGAAATAGTCCCCTTGAAGGAGCAATTGAGGATTAAGACGCTAATCTGTGACTTTTAAGAATAATGAGTTAATAAGAGTTGCCTTGTAATAAAATACAATCAACTGTGTGAGGAAGAGACAGTAAGGACAATTTTGGATCTATTTGGAAATGACAAAAAACTTTCTTTTTGTGTACTTATCCATTACTGTTATATTTGTTTTGAATACTTTTGGTCTTATTCTGAAATACTTGCATATACAATTATGTTCAGAGACACCATTGGGGTTATTGTGTGCATTAGATTTACAATGTGGCTCTGAAGAGCATAGGTGTTCCTAAGTTATTACACAACTATTTTATGCTTTTCATCTTCAGATGTGAATTTTTAGTGCTGAGTATTAAGGACCAATATTTGTGCTTAAAGCAAATATATGGTTGGTCGGTAAATTAAAGAATTATAGAGGGAATTTTGGATGGTCTGAGTTCACATGCCTTACAAAGATAGCATAATTATCTTTAAATGGAAAAAAAAAGGATATTTCTGTCTACTAAAGGAAAAAAATAATTTCTAATCAAAACTACAATGGGATAAATTATTTAATGAATTGGGCAGACTAATTTTGCTGTAGGTCGGTTATATACGACGTAGCATCACAAGTAAAAGTAAAACTTTCCTAGGTGTACTAGTATAAAATAGCAATAGGGATGTCTCCAATGTTCACTTCACCCTTACTGCCACAAAAGTCTTGGCTGGAAACCATTCCGTAATAACAATATCCAGTTTTTGGTGGAGTTTTTTTGGTGGTAGAGTTGGCACAAAAATCACAAAGAATATTCAACAGGAAACAGTGAAATTGTTCTGGAACCTAAATATTCTGGTATAATAAATTTAACATTTAAGTTTCAGTGTCATGTTAAGCGTGGGGATGTCCTTCTCACAGCATGCATGGGTGTCTGGGGTGGCATGGCCCACCTGCAGCGTGAGCCAGCGGTGCAGTGATCTGCGTTTGTGATTCACGGTCTTGTGCAGATGAGCTCAGTGTTGCAGCCACCATCGGTCAGCTGTTGTGTAGCAAGGGGGCTGATGATAGGACTCCTTTCCCCTTTGTGTCCTGGCTTTTGGGCTTATCTGTGGAGATGTCAGTGTGAGTTTCTTGGCACGAAAGAAGTGACTATTTCTGGCAATGCTTTAAGCATTTTTTGTTTTCAGTCATGTAAATTGTGTGTGAGCTGCAGAACAAACTCAGCCGAGGTGTAAAAATGCAAAACTTAGAATGAGGTTAATATTTGCTGCTTTGGTAAAGAACAGGTGGTGATAATAACACACCTAGCTATTTTGTGCTATTCAGAATTGCGCTGTTATCATCTGGTTTGCATTAGAAACTGTGAATGATACTGGTAAAAGAAGTGAATAGGAGAAACTAGCAA
This sequence comes from Himantopus leucocephalus, assembly GCA_003993805.1. Classification (NCBI taxonomy): domain Eukaryota; kingdom Metazoa; phylum Chordata; class Aves; order Charadriiformes; family Recurvirostridae; genus Himantopus; species Himantopus leucocephalus. Next base: position 89,050,667 of record RSEF01000002.1, read on the forward strand.
CAAAGCTAACTACTTTCCCATATTTTAAGGTAGAGATGAAAAGTCCGCTGACCTTTTTCATGCTTGCAAGCATAATTACAGCTTGAATAGTATCCTTATAGAAAACAGATTTTCAGCCTTGGGATACTTGGGATTGCAGAAGATAGGCTTTCAGAATAAAAACAACATGCTCAAGCATTTTTTCAGTTTTTCTAAGAATATACAATAATTGTTTCTTAGTTTCAAGACTTTGGAATAAATCAGATAAAGCAGTGAGTTGAAAAACTCTCTTCTGCCCTGATCCATGGGTTGTTGTTGGCTCTTCATACTCAGCTGTATACAGGGGAAGATGTTGAGAGAAGCCTTTCTTTTTCTCAAGAGCTTTGAAAGGTGCTGTTCTTTATTTCTGAGTGGGCTAGAAAAAGAGTATTGCTCAGCTTCAAGCCTTGGCTGTCATCTCTTTTAGCATGTATGGAAATATTCCCCAGCTTCAGGAAACAGACGTGAAACCTGTGAGATGAAGGCTGTTTTTTAACAAATGTAGTCTTAGTATTGATTTGTGCACTTATTAACTTTTATTTTGATGATGAATTCTTTGTTTGCAAAGTGTAGAACATAATTTGTTGCTAAACAAATTATAAGCTATGTAGGCTTTTTTTTGTGCAACAAGGCATGTATGATGCTCTTATTTATTTATTTTGATATCAAATACCATCTGCGGTCTTTATTATAATACTGCAGTTTTAGCAGTTAGCACTACATTGCTAGAGCTGTACCACATATGTTAATAATTTCTTTACTATTTGGCATTGATCTCTTGTTCCGTGCTGTTAGTTCTGAAATTTGGGTCTCTCTTGCTTGCCTCTAAATTACTGATCCCTCAGCCATGAAATATGTTTCAGGTTGTTTTGATACTATGTAGATGTAAGCTTAGAATACTTTAAACCCCTCAGTGCTGTGTGTGTTTGTCTATTTATTTATTTATTCTTTAAATACAACTCAACGTACCTGAGATAGTGCAACTCATTCAAACACAGAAGGCATTTGCAATGTCTCCTGCGCTGTTTTTCTGGGAGTTACCTCTCCTTGAATCATTACTGTGGTTTCTTACTTTACAATCCTTATGCAAGTAACTTCTGGATGGATTGGTTTATTCTGCAGAGTCCTTTGTTCACTGGATTTATCTGAGAGAGTGTATTTAGCTCTGTGAACAAGCGGATGTCTCATGGATTATCCAGCAATGGCTTCATCCTCACCAAGAAAGGAGTGATCCTGAATACGAAGAGAGAGTGGCCGTCATCTCTGTTCTACTTTGACCTGACTATATTGGAACTTACTGTATTAGTGTAATTCAGCCCTCTTACAAATTCATCTGAACTGGTCAGAAAAGTAGAGAAAGATAACTCTGCAGGAAGTATCTGAACTGTTCAGTCCCACTACTACAACTTTGAAGATGATGGCAATTCAAGGGCGCTCCCAGAACTACCCTGTTTCCGTGTTGTTTGGCCCAGCTGCACTGAATGCATTCTGGTATTTAAAAAAACACATACAAAACCCCCAACTTTGTATGATCAGGAGCAGAGAGGTACTTCTTCCTTGGTGTCCTGTAGTGCATCTCGTTATCATGTTCTGAATGTGCCCACACAACACTTAAAGGCAGAAATAAGCTTATTCTGTTTGTGGTTCAAGCTGGCTGGCTGGGAGCCAGCTCCCATCTGAAAGCAATGCAACTTTTCAGTTCAGTGCAGTGCCAGACTTAAGTTAACACAGCTCTGCTGTGTCTACAAGTCTTTTTTTTTTCCCCGCGGGTTTGTTGGACAGCTTGGAGATCGTGAGGTATGAGCCATTCTGCAAAAGATGACATAGCTGTGCTCTTTGTCACATATGTCTTTTGTTTCTTTGGCAAGCAATGAATTGAGATTCTTGGTTAGAAACTTAAAGGCTGTTCAGTTTTTTCTCCTCTACCTACGTGCCCAAACCCATTTGTTGTTTGGAACTTTTAACAGCATTTAACACTTTTTTGTGTTTGATTGCTGGTTTTGTTATTGCAGCACTTCAAAAATGGGGGATGGAAGAAAAACAAAGTCAGGAATTTACAAGTTAGAAAATTTGTAGCTAACTTTAAAACTGGAAAATCTAACCCAGAGGTTTTATATCTGTTTCACGACGGTTTAATTCACATCCCACTTGCAAGCTAGGCACCCAGAAAACACGAGAGGTGCCTGTGGGAAGTTAGCATAAGTGACTTCTTAATAATAGCTGAGTAAAGGGATAGTGTTGCCCCTAAACTTTTGGCTGGAAACCTCAACTCCATCGTTCTCTCCTTTATAACCCTCAGTGTTATCAAAGTGAGAACCTATCTGTAGATGACCTCTCCCTCCCCCAGCCTCTCCAGCTGTAGAGAAGTGTAGAACAGAAGCAGGGCTGAACGTGGGAGATGTTGGAAAAGCACAGAGCAGCAGCAAGAGGCTGGTGAGTGAAACCGAAGCAGCTTCCAGCATTGGCTGATGAGCCCGAGCACATAGCACAACCAAGTCCAAGCAAGCATCAGGTCACAGACCAGTAGTGGCTGAGTAACAAGGAGTTTGTAGCAGGAATTTGAAGTACTTGTGGTCAGCTTGAGCTCCGCAAGGGTCACCGTCCAAACACGTTTTCCTGCCCTGCAAGAAAGTTTTGGGTCTGTTGATTGGCTGCTGTGTTTCCATATTTATCACAAAGGACCACTCGTTGCAGGAACTTAGTTGGTGGTAGGCCACCAAATTCCTTTGACCCTTCAAATGGGATAGCAAAAGAAGCCGAAGTGATATTTTTTGTACTTTTTTTCACCCCTTTCTAAGGGAGTCATGATATTCTTGAGAATACAAACAGAATTGTTTTTTATCAGCAACACTATCTCTGCTGGTTTCAGAAGCTTGGAAGGGATCTTTATCAGAAATTAAAGGTCGATCCTTTTGAAAGAAGGGGTGACGAAGCCACGAGGGTGCAGGCATTAATCAGACCTGCTTGCTGTCAAGCAGGTTCTGTGCTCCCTGGATAATCAGAAACATTGGCTGCTGCTTTGTCATTTAGAAAAGCTAGCAAGCGTTTACAACTACAGAGGGGAGAAACTATTTTTTTTCCAAAGATGCCTCTAGATAGCTCCGGTAATTTCTACATGTCTGTGAGCTGGGGCTGAAAACCAGAGATTAATGGGCAATGTTCTCGGTAGCATGGAAATCTGATCCCAGTTGCAAGATTAAAGTGTGACCTGCTCCTTTTTAGCACCAGACCTTTCTTTCGATATTTGTAGAAATTTGGTTGAAGGTCAGCCATTAAAATGTAGTTTTTTGACACTTGCTCCAAAACTTGGTAACAGTTTCTGTTTCTAAATGTGCAAGGCTGTGATTTACAGCCCCTGCTCTCCTGCCCTGGGTGTCACTGTCAGGACCTATGGCTGCTCCAGCCCATGGATGGATTGGCAGATCTGATTGCAATGCCTGGGCTCTGTCTTTTGATTCCACAAGAGTCTCTTGTCTATCAAAGGTAATGTTGACCATCAGTTTCATTATCTAAAAATCTTTTTTTTTTTGGGGTGGGTGGATACAGCCTTAGCACCTTTAACCTTGGATTTTTGAAAGGTGTATTATTATTGGTGGTGTTGTTATGATTTATTTTAAAGAAATCCTTACCTGAAATGAGAGGTTGGTATCTAGTCATTCTTTAATTGGTTACCTAAATTTAATAGTTCAATTACTTGAGCCTCCATTTATTTATTTAGGTATTAAATTTTTATATTCACTTTAATTTCTCAATTTCTCTGTTGTTGTTGTGGGAGGAAGAATAGAGCTGATGTGTATGCAGGATCAGCCTCTTGCTTATCTTTGCTTCATAACCGTGCATCAGAACCTGGGGGAGTTTCAGATGTAGCGGTTTGTTCTGCTTGGTTGGAAGGTCTGACGCTGACCATGATAATTATATGTGTAACTTCCTCCTGCTCTTCACCTCGAGGAAGATGAGCTATGGATTTTGATTCCTCAGCTTTCATTGGGACTGGATGAGAGGGCAAGGAAATCAAAGATTACCTTTTCCTGCACTATTGTTTTTCTCTTGTTCATCTTTGTGACTAATTTTTTCAAACCTTTGTATATGTAGCAGTACCAAGATTAAGTTTTCAGTGGTCCTGACTTTGCTTCTGCTTTATAACTGAAGTTTAACATTTTTGGATTCAAACTCTTTAAAAGTTTTTCAGTGAAAGAGTTATTAACCTTATCTTTCAGAATTTGATGAAATTTTTTTTTTTAGCTTAAATATAATGAGCGTTGCCATCTGTTGCAGATCTGTAGAACTTGGTATGTGTCTTTCATTGGAGATTATGGAATGCATTTTATGGGGGGGAAGAGAGGAAGCAGCGAGGGAGTGCATTTTACCTGCCACCTGGAAGGTGGAAATATGTGCTCTTCCCCAATTCAGGGGACCTCATTGCCTGATATTCTTCACCTGATATTTTAATGTATGATTGACACAGGGCTCTGTTACCATTCTTCATCTACTGTTTTTAATAATTGCAGGGCCAGCGCTTCAGTCTGATTTGGAAGACTTCATCAGAAATTGGCAGTTACAGTATGGGATGTTCCTTCCCATCTGTCTGCTGAGGGCTTGTCCTCACACATACCCTGGGTGTAAAGTTTGCCAGGTTAGATGCTGGGTTGAAATGGGCCTCACTATCACAGGCTATTGCTCAGTCTGTCTGTGACATTTCAAATTTGCGTTTACTTTCCAAAGTACTCGGTCGGTCTCAGGTTTTGATCAAAAATCAATCTAAATTTCAGTTCAAGACAAGTAGCTTACATTTTTGCAGTCTCTAGGCTCCTCTCTAAGCTTTAAAAGAAGCTTCAAAATTTACAGATTTCCTTAGATCATGCTATTTATTATTTTTTTATTATTATTGGTATTTTGTACAAAATTTTAAGCACTGCAAAGAGTAAAGTACAATAGAGATACCACAGAAAATATATGTGATACAATCATACAAAATGCATGTATTAGCTACTAAATGAAAACAGAGGAAAATGTGACAAGAAAGAGTAGGTAATAAAGGATTGTTTTAAAGAACACTGACAGGAAGCTACCTTATCAGGATGGAAAATCATACATAACTTTAGAGAATGTTTTAAGGAGAGTTTTGGAGTATCTGCAGAATGAACACAAATACACATTCTGTGCCAGAGGAATGTTTTCCTGGTGCCAGGCCATTTCTTTTTGTCATCCTGACTGTTTTTTTTTTTTAATTTTTAAAATCATCTTTATCTAGATAAGGTTAAAAAAACCTCAAAAAAACCCTCTTGAGTATATGGTTTTCAATTTGTTTTTTCTGATTCTGTTTGACTGACCTGTCTTGTCTTGGTTTTGAAACCCTGACATTTTCTAGTCATGTGATTGCACTACATAACACATTTAGGCTTACTGCACGATTTAGGATCAAAAGAGAAGTTTACAAGAGACTGGTTTTCCAGTGTTGCTCTTGTACTTGTGAAACTCTGTTCTTTTTCCTCACTTCTCTGCGGCTCTCTGCAAAAAGTGTATAAATACCACCTTTCTTGTGTAAGTCTTTTTTTTTAATCCCGCAGGCCTGCCGTACGCACTAGAAGAAAGGCATCATGTGTGTTTGTGTGAAAAATGTGTGATATGGGTCATTATCAATAATTAGATCTATAGTGCAGACCACCCATACATGAGTTATTGGAGGATATGATAGGGAACTGATTTGCTGCTGTGTGTACCAGCTTTGGGATAGACCAGAATGTGGCCAGTGAATTTCAGGGCTGTTTGCTAAGGGGAGGAAGGGTGAAGGCTGGAAATCATCAGAGTCATAGACTGGTTTGGGATAGAAGGGACCCTTAAAGTTCATCTATTCCAACCCCACTGCCATTGGCAGGGACACATTCCACTAGACCAGGTTGCTCAAAGCCCCATCCAGCCTGACCTTGGACACTTCCAATGATGGGGTGTCCACAACTTCTTCGCTGGGCAACCAGTTCCAGTGTCTTACCACTGAGAAAAGATTTTTTTTTTCCTTGTGTCCCATCTAAATCTTCCTGTTTAAAACCATTGCCCCTTGTCCTGTCACTACAGACCTTGGTAAAAAGTATCTCTCTCTCTTTCTTATAAGCTTCCTTTATATATTGAAAGGCCAATTCTTTTTTCCTTCAGTAATGCAATGTCTTTCAGTTGGTTTTTCTTCCACAGGCCAACTTTTCAATTTCTTTTCTGTTCCATCTCTGGTTTCTTGTCAAAGTTTGTTTTGTCCTGCTCCTCTCCTTCCTTTTACCTCAGGCCTAACAGACCAGAAGATCCTAATTATTATTATTCTTCCCCCCACCCCTTGTGTTTTCCTTCCTGAGCCTTATGTGGCTGTGATGGTCTCTTCAACCAGCCAAAAGAATCTGAATTTCAGGTCAGATGAACCCTATCTTGCAGTGGCAAGTAGTTCTCTGCTCATGCGTTTTTTTCAGGAGATGTTGCTTCAACTGAACCATTTCCCTCCCTTTAAATAGCTTCCTAACCTGCTGCTTTTCTTCCTTTCTTACCAAGCAGCTTCTTTTGCTCCTTGGGTGTCTCGAGAGAGTCACTGCTAGTGCAGGAGCATCTCTGCCTTCCTGTCTTAGTTTCCTCCTCAGTGGAACTGGATCTATGTCTGACTTCCACCGGTTCCTCATCTGAGGGAGTGTGCTCTGCAACATCCATGTGTAAGCAGGCTGGCCAACTGTTGGTGTTGAAGGTTGTGATTTATAATACGTGTAGTTGTCTCACGTCGTTTGACTTTGGCCTAAAGAGAGAGGTAAGTGGAGAAAGCACAGACCTTAGCTGAAATACAATATGCTGCTATTCTCCAAACATATTGTTTTTATGATCCAGGATAATTCAGCTAAAAGAATCTGGAAACTTTCAGAAATAAAATGTGGCATTTAATGGTTATACTTCTTATTTTATCAAGCAGTAGTAAGCTTGCACCCTTCCACTTTTTGATAGATGAACCAACTAGGGCTCAGGGGATCAGAAGGGCTAGTCTGTAAGAGGAAAAGATCTCACTGAATTTGGACAGGCTATATTTGTTCCAAGAGCTCGACCATACACCTGGTGGACGACAGCTTTTCCAAAGGAGCCAGAGTTTGGCCGGGAAAGACTACACTCCACCCCTTGGACTGAAAGGGTTGCACTGACAGGGGTAAAAAGTCAACATGATAGATACCACTCAGGATCACTCTGGACATTTTTTGTTTTCACCAGCAGATGATGAGGGATCAGCTTGTAGCGCAAGGACTGGAACATGGCCAGGACCGTAGAGATCGCTAGACAAGTTACTTATGTGGCTTCAATGCCTGGCCTGAGCCTGACGCTGCTTTTTTTTTCCTCCTTAACAACTACAGAGCGGAGGTGACATACTTCCTATTAATAGTGTGCTGTAACAGCGGTACTNAACATGGCCAGGACCGTAGAGATCGCTAGACAAGTTACTTATGTGGCTGCAATGCCTGGCCTGAGCCTGACGCTGCTTTTTTTTCCTCCTTAAGAACTACAGAGCGGAGGTGACATACTTCCTATTAATAGTATGCTGTAACAGCGGTACTTAAAGGAGATAAGTAACATTTGCACTCCCATCCCTCAACATGCTTATTCAGTGCAAGATGTCAAAATATGTGACTTAACAAATGATGGAAAGTCTCTGTGAAGAATGTCAATAGGTTTTCTGTTTTTTTAATTTCTACTTAAAAGTTATTCATAATATTCCAAACAGAAGGTTTGGTATATGGTGGTAATTTTTCTGTGTGTTTACTAGCGAACTGCGTGATAGTATCTGTTTAATAACTCTCAGTCAACATTCAGTCTTAGGTGCTGAAGTTTAGACCTGTAACAATTTGACTAAGGTGGAAGATCGTTATCTCTGGCCTGTGTGCCAGAGCAGAGGGAAACTGAAACGGCAGAACTGTAAAAACATTGCATCAGTATTTCTCCTTGCCTTTACACAAACATACTAAAGTTGGATGGTGTTGCAAATGTTAGTCTCTAGGGAGAATCTAGTAATTATGTGGAAATAGATACTGCTTTTCCTTCTCCAGCCTGACTCAAGGTGCAGCCTGGCAAGGTGCCCCCAAGGTTATCTGTGTGCTTGCTGCCACTGCAAGGGCAGTCCTAGTTCTGACTGTGTGCTGGATTGTCCTCTATTGAACAGACTTGCTTGGCAAGTGACCCGACTCACCCAAAAAATAATAAAAGTTTTCTGTTGCTCAGAGGGATGAACTGACTTGTGAAGCATTGCGGTGAACTCTGAAGAGTGGACAAAGCGAGGGTGAAGGGGAGTGGGTCCGTCCATTCTGGCAGCAGTAAGCTCTTCGCTTGGCTCAGCCACCTCGGTTGACCATACAGCAAATTTAGGTGGCATTCAGAGCAGCAGTAGTGCTGAGTGAAGACACTCAGTGCCCTGTCCTTCCCCTGTCGCCAACGGCAGTGGAGTGTCTTAGAGAATAGTCTTCAGAATGGTTTAGGGTGAGCAGGACCCTGTATTTTCCATAGCCTTGGTCCAGGCAGTGACTATACTGTTCAGCTGAAGGTTCCCCTAGGTGTTCAGTCTGCAGTTGCCATGAGAGGCTGCAGTCTACGTGGGTGAAGACAGGATCTTATCGTGTGAGATGTCAGATGGCCTTGATAGTTGGCAGTGACATCCCACCAGCTCCAGCAGCTCTGCTGGTGCGGAGCACAGGCAGAAGGTGGGGGATGGAGTGGAGGGAAGAGAGGAAGGATAAAGAGGAACATGGGGAAGGGGAATAAAGAAAATAGGGAAAAATAAGAGAAACGGAGTAGAAATAATCTCTTGCATGCTTTTTATGTTGCTTTAATAATTTATGTGGACAACGTGGTAAAAAACAAATGATAAGAAAATACAATTATTCAGATTTCCTGGACTCTCTTGTCTGATTGCACTGCACTGCAGTGCCTGAAGGATTCTCCTTTGTATTTCACTGAAATCATTTTGGTTGGTCATCTGTAGATATCACCTCTGTGTGAGGCGGTGGTGAGGGCCACACTAGCTGTGGGACAGCTGGCAGGAGAACCCTGCACTGTCGCTCCTCCAACCCTGTGTTAGGTAGGAGGGAACGCGAGAGTCGCGCCAGCCCGTCGGACCTTGCTGCTTGCTTGTTCTCTGGGCCAGCGTGGGTGCTGGCCACTTGGGATCGCTTTCCGTTCTCCTTCTGGGGTTGGTTTGTACATCCCCTGGCTGTAACAGGGAGCAACCCATATGCTCACAGTCTAGAGAGTATCAGAGTATGCAGCTGGTGTGGGTTGTGGAGCTGGGGGGAAGGGTGTTTATTTTTAGACACAGTAAAATAGGACATGAGGTGAGAGGATCTGGTACGTACCAATCTGACCTGAACAAAGATTTGAGCTACTGCCATTGGTTTTGGAGCCATTTTTCATGGAAGCCTTCTGGGAGGGCTTGCGTCTACATTGCCGTTGTAGTCCTGGGCTGCTTAGCTGAAGCAAATCTCTTGATTATTACTGTTTTAGCTTGCATTTTGAAGAAACCTGGGATCACAGAGATTGGATTCCTTTCCAATAAAACTAAACAAAAAGATGCTCTCTATCTACTAATGGACATTCACTTCAGGAGACTACACTAGAAATAGAATGAAGTGAAACACCCTAAAATGTATATAGTATAGTTATGGACATTGCATCCTTAACTTTATTATTGGGGAAAAGTTTTATCCAGAAAAATAGCCTTTGGACATTTCTTGTTGGCTCAGTTTTCACCGGCTCGATGCCCTTCTCATTTCAAGGGTATGTGGCTATAGTTACAGGTAAACTTTAGACTGGGGAACAGTCTGTGGAAGGGCTGGTGGTAGAGGAAGTCTGTTTCTGTGTGAAATGCCGATTCCAAGTGGATCCACAAGGATCAGCAGCTTTCTGCAGCCTGAGCTTGATGCTAAGGTGATTGAATCCTGTGCCAGATAGCGACAGTGTTGCCATGTTAGCCTGAGTTTATACCAGCATTATAGTTTTGACTTCTGTTGCTATAATTATTATTCACTCTTGAGCCAATTGCTGTTGCACCAGATGGCAAAAGTGATCATGCTATGACTCTGCTTTGCCTTGTCTGAAAGTTCTCAACATCCAACAGTGCCCGCAAAAAATGTAATCCACTTACTACTGAGCACTTCTGCAGATTTGGCTGCTTTATTGAGGTACTTTAATGAGAGCAAAGTTCCAAAAAATCTAATTAGACTTTGTTTATCTGCATGTACTGTATCATATAAACTTGTAGTACAGCCGAGTTTGATCTGTAGATGCATTATGGAAACTCATGTCAGCTGTTCTGAGTGTACAGACACACATATGCACAAGACCTGGCCTTACTTTCATTAACATATGATATATGCACATGCATACACATACTTATTTTTTTTTCTCACTGTATTCCATTCTGAAGCCAGCAAAAATGGAGAAAAAACAGAAGAAATTTTGTTCCTTGTTGAAATGCGTTCAATCTTTAGAGTGCCTAAATAGATGGACTGCGAAAAAGTTAATTTGATTGTTGTCCAGCCTCCTTCCTCAAACAATTGACAGAAAGAGTCTGGTCACTTTCTTATGTCATGGCTGACTGCAAGAGGGAAGACAAGTTACAGTGCTGCAAATGGTGCTTTAGTACATTGCATCAAAGTCACGATATAAATGGGTTAGTTTAAAATTCCATGTAGATTGCTCCTTGGCATATACGTTTACTGGAAGTCTATTTTAGTAATTCTTGGCATTCCATGTGTGTGGTGGCGTTTTGGGTTGGGAGATGTTTCAGTGCAATGACAAACAAGTAACAATCCCATCTGTATTTGATTAGAGCAAGGGAGATGTAGAGGAAACAATTCTTTGCTATGGGCTGAAGGGTCAATGACTTTGAGGTTTTCTTCTTTGCTTACGTTTAGGAGAAGCACAGGCTTCCGTTTTCTTTTTAATGATGATTTTGTACAAAATTTAAATCTTTGAGGATGCATCTCTACTTGTAAATTAGTGTGCCCAGGACCACTCTCTCACACTGAAGCCAAACGGCACAAGACCTCCTGCACTGATACTGTTAAACTTTCTAGCCTTCAGAAAGGGGACTGTATACACGGAATGTTGCCTGGATACTGCTGGCTCCTGGAGCATGCGTAGGAGGTGTTGGGATGAATGTTAGCTAGCTCTGATGGAAGCTGTGCTGGGGGTCATTCTAACAAACATTATGGATAATGAAGTTTCCAGTGCCTGGGAATATTTATTGGTACTATTTAATCAGCTTGTGCAGATGTAGCCTCGGTGGCTTCTAATAGAGCACATACAGCTAGGTAAAAATGTTCAGGAGAGATAATTATATTCTGATGGCAATCAAATTGCAAGTTGTACTGATGGCGCTTTCATGTAATGAGGTACTACTTGTGGATGAATTAATTTGTGCCCCATGCCAACCTTTTCGCTGTCCAGTTTTAGGTCCATTTTTTGCAGGTACTCCCACGGTACCAATAATGTGTTGGTTTGGTGCGCGCATTGTGTGGCGTTTGTGCTCTGCAAAATCTTCTAATGGAATTGGGTTCAAGGTGTGACTGAATTCTCTGCCAAATGTTGGTGGTACCTTTAAATGAAACCATGCTGTAGCCCGTAGTTAGACCAGCATCATTCTAAATAACTAGTCAGGTGTACACTGTGTGTTTACACAAGCTAATCTTCTGGATATGTTTCACAGGGTTGTTTAATCTATTTGTGTGAAAATTAAAATTCAGCTTATTCTTTGTTGAAGTGTATGAAAACTCGGGGTTAAATCTGCAGTGTATCGATTTGGTTATGGTAGGGGGGAGCCTCACGGACAAAATGTTTTTTATAGCTGCTGTCCCATTAGGAGCTGCAGGGAGGCTGGCCTGGAGATGCTTATACGTCTGTAAATGAGAACTCTCCGCTAGGCTTCCTCTTAATCTGGCAAGAAGAGCGTGAGGAAGCTTTGAGTGTCTGGACTTTTCGGGAATGGGGTGAATAGTAGGTTTTTAGAGGGAGAGGCTGGAGATCTGCCCTTAGCAGAAGGGGTGATGTAAAAGGAGAGCGGGACGAAGGAGGACTGTTGTGTTTGCCTCCCTGCAGCAGCAGGAGCGGATGTGGGAACAGGGTGTAGTCACCCACTCTATTTAGAAGAGCTCAGCTTTTACTCTGCTGAACTGGCTATGGCCTCTGTTATCTGTATGCCTTGGTTTTGTTGAAGAACCAGGGAGAAGAAAGTTAATGGTGGCCAGTGCTCTTAGTTGTACTCTTAGACTATGATTCACTTTTCAGACTGCCTTCAGAGCTGCTTTGGAACAGTTTCCGCAACAGCGTTTAAAGATAAAATTGATTAAGGCTTCTATAAAAAAAAAAAAATGTGTGCTGTAACAAATTTCTTTGCTTAATTGAGCAAAATCCAAGTAGGTATGCATTTTAACCAGTAAATTAATATATTGAATTTTTATATGTCCGCCGAGTCTGTCTGAAGGGCAGTCATGGGAACAGAACACTGTCACTAAGCCCTGCCTCCAGGGACCACAGTTGCACATTTTGGAGCTGTCTCCAGGCCACCCTTGCAATCAATATTTACTGTAATTACAAATGAAATGAGGGAGTCTTGAAGTGGTGGGTGCGTTTAATAACATGTTATAATAGCATAGCAATGAATTGAGGATTAATCAAAACTTTTTAAATTGGTGCTGAATTGATTTAGTGATTTGCATTTGGCTTAGTGCTGTATGCCTGTTGACAATAATTTACTTAAAAAAGTGCATTGCAATTTCCTCTTAATTGCACACGGTATGCTTCAGGGTGACAGTGAAGATATTAAAATATCAGTAACAGCTGTGATGCTTGCTAATGGAGCATCACATCCCATATATTTTCCTCATCCTGTTACTTATTTATCTGCAGATGAAGCCTTCGCCTTTTAAAAAGAGAAAATCCTCTTCTTCCTATGAAGTTTTTGTTTTTTTCCAGAGGACTGAACAGGTCATCTTTGCCTCATAAATCAGTAAATGAAAAATAGCCAAATATAATGGTTATGTACCGTAACATTATTGTTACCATAGGATTATTAAGTCTCAAGCTGGCCTTCAGAATTTTAGATGTGCAACACAGCGTTTGGGGTCTGAGCTAAAGATGCCTGAAGGTAATAAATGCTTTTGTAGTCATGTCAGTGGTCTCTGTAGGAAATCCTTTATATTCTATATTCTGTTTGTATTCTGTAGTCTGCCATGGATTCGGCCAGATAAACTTGTTCTTGTCCTAAGTTAACTGCAGGGGATTTCTGTTTCCACAGGCACAATTCTTCTTATATTGACCAGGAATGACAGTGTGTGCAGACCTATACGTTCTGTATCCTGACTTACGTTGCTGCTGACACCCTTACTCTGCCTCCTCTTCACTGCTCTGTGCAACCACTGTCTCTCTTTTGTGCCATGGGATGATAAAGCACCTGAAGAAAGCCAGAGTTCTTGAGGTTTCTCTAAGAGCAGATACCAATACTGGAGATCCAGCGATGGGGAGGTACTAAGCATGCTTCCCAGCTATTTCTCTTGCAGCGTCTTACCCTTTTCCTCAAAGAAGAGTTGTGTCTTGCTTAAAGACTTTAAAGAAATTATTGCTTTAACTCATTGCTAAGTCAACTTGAATTAGATTTCTTCTAAGATAAATTGCATGTCTTTGCTCAGGAGTAAGTATGAAAACTTGAGATTTTGAAGGGTTTTTTTTCCCCACTTATTTAAGTAAAGGAAGGAAAAAACCAAACCCCAGCCAATATTCCTCCCAACCAACCATTAGAAATGTATTAAAAATGCACTTTATTTTTCTACCAATAACTGCTGCCTGCACATCTACTTCTTTGCTCACCTGTCAGAAAGTTTGAAAGAAAACTATTGAATAAAACTTTGCTATGAGAGAAAATGACTTTGAAAGCATAGGAAATTTAAGCCCCTTCAGTTTCCATTTCCTCTTAGTTTTCTCCATAGGTCTTATTGAGAATGAAAATGTCCTCTTAGCCATATGTCTAATCTTGTTGTGATGTAATGATATCCTTTAAAGTCCTTTTCTAATTCTAATATAGCAGTCGTCTTTGCCACTTCTGCTGATACTTAGAACTGCAGCCCAATATGTTCCACCAGTGAGAAGCTGGTGTTCTTATTTTGTGACAAGTAATCTCAATCTGTCACAGACCAACTTCATGGTCCCTGTAACTTCTCATTAAGAACACATATTTTAAATATTTTAATAGCTTAATTTAGCCATTCTTGTGTGTTTCCGTAGAGACAGAATGTAACTTTCTGAAATATGCTGCAGATATGCTGCAAAGTATTGTGCTCTCTTTTGTTAGTCATTTGTTTAATTCCTATTAATTTCTAAGACGTCATCCTAGTTTTCTGATTTATTTCCTTCAAAGTTTTACTGCTCAAATTATCATAACATAAGCAATATCTTTACCAAACTTTAATGTTCCTTATGACTCCGCACAATACATATTGCATGAAATAAGGGTAGACTGAATATATACCAGCGGGTACTAGAAAAATTGCTTTATGGGGTAGCTGTCTGAGAAACTTTCACCAAAAAGACAGCTGCTACCCCTGAAAATGGAAAATAATCAGGTGCTACTTTTTCATTGCAGTGATCTTCCACATAATCCTACCTGAGGTGGATAGAGGCACTCTTGTGTTCAGACTAATAGCATAGTCACAGATTAAGTACTGGGGACCCCTTCCCACCTTTTGTAGACTAAATTAAGGTGATAGTTGCCAGTATTGAGCAGATGCATAGAATGATGAGTTACTTCCACTCCTGGTCTTTGTGAGTGTTAGGGCAGCTCAGGCTTGGTGCCTGATTATCTGTAGTTGCTAGTACATAACTACGTATGGTCTGGAAAGCACAATCCATCTATTGGATCATGCTGACCGACTTCACTGTGTTTGATGGGATGCATCACAAGTGAAGGACAGGCTGACATTTAATATCAACTTTATCTACCTGTGTTTACCTTGTGTACCCTAAGACTGATATAGTTGTGCAGAAAGATGGAAAGGTGTGATTTTTGCTAGGAAAGACATTTAGAGCATTAAATTGGAACCTAACCTCTTCAGCTTTCTCTGGCTCGTGTTACAGTTTTGCAGTATTGATATAGATTATAACCTCCCAGGGGAATCTTCATCCTTGGAAATATTCAGAAGCTGTCTGGACATGGTCCTGGGCAACCAGCTCTAGGTGGCCCTGCTTGAGCAGGATACTGTATGGAAAGCTGCATTTTGGTTGTCTGTACATTCACTGAACTGATATTTAACAGAGCTGCTGATACTGACAGTCTGGAATTTTTGTGATCGCTGAGATCCAAGAGAGCTTAAAAAAATAAAAATTCAAAGGTGCCTACAGGTGAGAAACATTGAGAAATTCTTATTCCATGTGCATTTATTGTACTTTTGATGGTGGAAAAAGTATTTTATTTTTTTTTTTTCAGCTGTGTGGCAAGTGTACTCCATTAATGTGACAACCAGTAGCTTTTGTTTATAGCTGAAAATACTGTTCTAAAAACAAGCTTGCTAGCTTCTGTCAGAATAAACCAACAGATGTACCTGTCTAGTAGTTTTCATTTTGACAAATCAACAAATTTTGACTTCATTTAAATGAAGCACTTTTCAGCCCTATCCTCCTGCATAGGATAAACTTCAGCAGCTGAAACTTGCCAAAATGAACTGTTCTTGCCTTTTGTAGTGTCCTTAATGTCCTAAGTAAAGTTGGTCCTAAACTGACCAGCTTTATTTGGAAATGAACACTGAAAATGAAAACGTATAGGTAGTAGATGAGACCTTAAAACAGAATTTGTGGTAGAAGCAAACTGGCCTTGACAGTCCAGCTGCTTTTCTCGTAAAACCTTCTGCAGACTTTTCTGGGTGTGGGGGATGAATGAGTTGTGAATGTTTCATGTTTGCGTCCTTGATGCCTGGCTGGGTGTAATGCTGTCTGGAAGAATAATGAGAGGGGCCACAATGCTTCCCCCCGCCCCAACTCCCAGCCCCTCTTTAGCCTGCCAGCCTGGGGGCTAGCCACATCTGCAAATTGTATCCCGCTCGTAAATGACTCCACGGTAAATGGCAAGGAGGTGAAGAGAAGCGACCTGACTGCAGTCACTCCCTGGGTGCTTTTTCCTTGATTGCGATGCCTATTGCTTTGTTTCTATAATCAGTCTCTGGTTTGTGCTGCGTAAAACATTCACGTGCCTGTTGTTCAGTGCAAACTCATGTCATGGCAAGCACGGAGCTCAGTGCTGCGCAAGGGACTTGTGTAGCCATTCAAAAGCATCGTGTGACTGTGCAATATACACAGAGACAGGAGAAAAGTGTATTTTGTCATCATTTAGGACATCCAGGAATTGTTTGTCTAGCTGGCTTTAAAGAAAATAGTTTTCTCATGGAAAAATAGTTTTCTAATGTTCAGTTCAAATTACTGGATTTCTGAGTTTTAGATAGATGTTGTTTCTGTTGTTTGGTTTTTTTTTTTTTAAAAAAAAATCATCAGAAGTGAAACTGTACTCTCAGTTGCATCATGCACTTCAATATTAATGTGTATAGTACTTGTATTCCCGTATTCACAAAATAAGACACTGAAATTAACTGTTAAAACCTAATTTGAGAGAAGTCTTGGTTATGAACTGCTGTGGTAACCACCCAATCATTTCACTCTCTTTGTAAATCAAGAACCAATACTGATCATCTTTTTCATCTGTGACACTTGCTTATCTATTTACTTACACATTCCTATCATACAATGAAAAAAGCGAAAACTTAAGTCATCATTGTGCAACTGAGTGGTCAAAGTAGGACTTTATTCAGACATTTTCAAATATGAATATGTTTTCTAATCTTCTACATGTTTTTATAAAAGAAAAGCACATTGAGATGAATAGAGTAATTTTTGAGGGGAAAAAAAAGAAGAACAGTTTTCAACCCCCCGAGTCCTTTTATATGAATGTCATTTTGTCATGGTTTAACCCCAGCTGGCAACTAGCAGCATGCAGCCATTTGCTCACTCCCCCCATCCTCCCAGTAGGGTAGGGAGAAGAGGGAGAAAAAAGAGGGACATCCCCCCCCACCTCCCTCCGTGAGCTGAGATAAAGACAGTTTAGTAGAACAGTAACCGAAGAGGAAAAGAATAATAATGATGGCAAAAAAATACACAAAATAAAGCAATACAACACAAGTTGCTCTGACCACCTGATGATCAGTTGCCCAGCCCATCCCAAGCAGTGATCGTGGATTCCCACCCCCCGGCCAACCCCCATTTATATACTGAGCATAACGTCTGTGGTATGGGATATTCCTTTGGCCAGCTTGTCCTGTGTATGCTCGCTCTCGGCTTCTATGGGAGGCTGAAAAAGTCCTTGACTTAATATAAACATTACTTAGCAATAACTAAAACAATATGTGTTATCAATGTTATTCTTGTACTAAATTCAAAACACAGCAGCTAGCAGGAAGAAAATTAGGTCTATCCCAGCTGAAACCAGGACACTTTCTCATTGACTCGTTTGTAGCACCATGTGTCAAAATAGCACAAAAGTAATCTTATTTTGTAGCCTTCAAAGGGAAAACTTTTTGTAATAGTGAAATATTAAAAAAAAATAAGCAGCATAGGAGTTGGGAATGGGAATGTGACAGTGTAATAGCGTATTGAGGTAGTATTTTGTTGATGGAATGAATAAAGGCATACTTAATTGGATATGGCTGATTAACAAGACAAATCTTGCATATCTAGGTGTGAGTGCTTGGAGCAGGAAGATTTTGAGATTTTACTCCTTTTTTGTTTGTGCTTCATAGAGAAGGTATTTTAAGCCCCCAAATATGCAGAATACCTCAAAAATAGAACTATGTCACATGTTCAAAGTAGTAACTTGTACATTCTTCCTGACTTTATAGGGCTAAAAAGTAGAAAAGGTTGAGCTCAAGACTTTGATGAAGCATGTTAGTGAGACAGCTGAAAAGATCGATAATTTAGAAATAACCAGAATGACCCTCCTGATACAAAAGTTGAGAATTTTCTTCTGCATGCTATTTATTACTCACTATTGATCATTAACTTACACTTTGAATGCACAGGCAGACTTTTATCTTGAGGGTTTGTGGATTGAGGCATATGAATATAGGTTTTCCAAAAAATAAATGAAAGTAATTAAGGCAAATGTTCAGAGAGGAGCTGAGCAATCAAATTTGGCTTCAGTTGTGTTAACGCTGTCTCAGGACCTGTGGCATAGCTCCTTTATGTAATAAATTGTTCTGTCTAAATATGTTTAATTTTTATGTCTTCTCTAATCATAATATTTGAGCACCAGTGGATAAGCACTTGTTAATAAAATCAAAATAGTTGTAAAGATGGTAATAGTTTTAGTAGTAGTTCAGTAATAGTGAGTCATGCAGAGGTGCCAAATACTAGTTCTGTAGGTATGAAGTCCTGGGTAGGACCACGCTGTCGTGGGCATGTGTGACTGACATGCACGCAGATGTTCCCAGGCTAGTTTTCGGATATCTATTTCAGGGGCTGATAGGTTGGAAACACTGGTGACTTGAGCTTCACCCATAGTTTAGATTTGTAGGGACGTGATCAGGTTCATGCCTGCCCTGCTATTGATACCTATGCTAACCGACGTAGAGCTAAATTGGTATGTCTGCAGCATAGATGAATTTTGGAAAGAAAATTCAGTGAAATGCTGCCCTAATCAAGCTCACCTGGAGTTTCCACTGGCAAATGGTTTGCAGCAGTATACGAGAAGGAGAAAGGAGCATTTTTTTCTGACCTATTTACGAGAAGTTCGCACAATTCTGTGGCTACGGTTATTGTGGGGCATTTCCTTGTGTAAACAAGCCCTGCCCTCTGTTTGAAGAGGATAAGTGTGAGGCCTTTTGCTACGTTACTGAGACTTTGGCCGTAGCATGTTGCAGATAAGGAACTCTCTATCCCACATCTTACAGTTACCTTGCAAGTTTCAAGTCCTTTACAGCTTAATTTATAGGTATTTAGGGAATGAGGAATAGCAGCATTTGGTTTATAATTCAAACTGAAATGATTTCTCTACTGCTTGTTAATTGTGTATGTTCACGTAAAGAGACCAGAAAGGTGATATTGACAGGAGCTTGGAGTAACCTTACTATACCCAGGGTCATAGGTGGTGAAGGTACAAATGAGATTAGGAAGACTGAATCAAAGATTAAAAGAGTTCACCTTAAAAAAAAAAAATAAAAAATTGAAGGAGCTTCAGTTTGGGTTCCCAGCTGGTGACCTTTTGGGTCTAGACTAGTATTCTGTTTCACAGAACATGAACACTTACTCTTTTCCTGGTGCACAAAATACTTGTGTGTCCACTCTGTGGCTCATGGGAAAGTTATTTGACCAGAAACTTGTAGTTTGCCTGATACTTGTCTGTAGGAACGAGAACATCTTCCAACATTCCTCATTTTCAGGAAATCTAATGAGAAAAGTAGGAAAATGTTTCTAAAAACTTGTATTTGAAGTCACGTGGAATTTTCTTGTATGAAAAAATCCACCATAGACTTGGCACAGGCAGACATGAATATTTTAAGTTTCTGTTTTGATTCTACTTAATGTGTATTTCCTAACTGCCAAAGTATTTTTTTGCTTTCCAGTTTCCTCTAAGGGCGTGAGTATTCTTTTAATCACGAGCTGGCTGCTCATGGCATTCCCTAAAACACTTGCTCAGCTGCTTCCTCGCTCAGGATCAATAACTTCATAGATAATTAAACTAACCACCTCCTAAAGATAGATGTCATTTTCTATATACTTTACACTCCCACCCTCCCACTCACTCTTTTCGACAGCCTCTACTTATGTTAATCTGCCGAGTTGAATATTAATACATCAGTGCCAGAATGCCTGGCCTGAGCCAGTGACTGATCCTGTGCAAACAGCTGCACTACAGGCATCGTAACTTCATAGCTTGAAATGCAGGGACCTATTTATTTATCCTAAATATAACTAACAGCAATAGAAATTCATTTTTAAAAAAGTATACTTAAATATCAGCCCAGCTGTTGTCATTATGATAGTTTTCCTGAAATTAGTTTCAAATGATATGAAATATTTTTTAGATTTTAAAACTTAGCATAGACTGACGATATTTTTTTTTACCTTTACATACAATATTGAACTTGTGATTTATACTGAAGCACATCTAGATGGCTGCCACAAATGCATAACCTTGAACAGCTAAACTGATCTGAAATTTATAATTCTTGTTATGAAACATGACATTGTGCTGCAGCAAAAGACATTAAGCTGGTGTAAAAGATGCAGTCTTTGCTTAGAAAAAATGTGCATTCATGGTTTAATGGTTTTGGTCTGATTCAGCACAGTTATTGTACTTGTTAAAGATACTTATAATTCTTCCTGAATTGTGTTTTCAGCTTCCCTGGAATAAGCCAGATTTTGTGTACAGATACTTCCAGTGGAAGATAAAGCAGGTATATTCCTTCTCAGGGCCATTCCTGTGTTCTTTGGTTTTTTACTGCACAAAGTTTAACTTTGTTGTCTCGTGTTGCCTCAAACAACTGTAGTATCCAGATCCGGACTTTCTGTTAAAGATTTAGAGATGTTAAGAACCAGGATTAGACAGATCTTGAAAGAGGTCATCTATAAAATGCAGATTGTAGGCCTTTTGGTTATGTTCTGGAAGAGTATACACATTAACGTATTTGCAAAAGGTTAGGAAAGACCTTTTGCCAGATCAAAGCAAGTTTGATGTGTAATACCCAGTGATGTAAATTGGTGGGGGAAAAAATATTTCTGTGCTTCGATGTGAAAACTCTTTACTTTCAGGCAGTGATTGCTTATCAGTGACATTTCATTTTTGTATAACTTGCTGTGATGCCTAAGATTTCCGTGGGGAAAAAAATTGCATAAGGTTGAGATTATTCTCCAGAGGCATTTATATACTTAAAATTTTGTATCCTTGCATAGAGAAGATTACAGCTTGTAAGGTACCCTGAAACATAGTAGACTTATCAGTGAAGCTACAAGTTTGCAAAAGGTGTGTGTGGGGGGGGGATGGACGGACGGACAGACAGATGGACGGACACTAGAAGGATAATACTTTCAAAGGTCAGTCTCCTGGAGGAAATCCTACTCATCTTCTCTGTGAAAACTCTCTTTTAAAACAGATCAGAATGGTTAATACATGGGCCATGATGAAAGGCCTGGTAGCTCGGTTTTCTGAGTTGTTTTCTTAGTACTTGGAAGAAAAGATGACCAATGAATCTGAATATAAATTAACAAGAAATTATGATTTAGAAAATAGTAGGAATGTATTTTTGATAACTTCAGTATGTGTCTTGATATGTGTAGACAAGTTAGTATTTTTTTATATACCTGTCCCAAAAAACATTCAGAAATGAATCACCAAATGGAAAGGAAAATATGTTTAAAATGTTTAATAACTGTGCATTCCCATTCGTCTACTGCATCTTTTTTAGTAGTGGAACCCTTTTTAATATTGCAGAATACTGAAACCGATGCAAAACTAATTTGTATAAATTTCCCTATGAATACCTATTAGAACATTCAAATATAATGCAAATATTTTCATAGGATAGTTTTATGGTTGTGGTAAACTCTTATTTTATTCAATTAAATTTAAATCTTAGTCATTTGGACCGAAGCTCGTGGTGGTGGGTGGGGGAGTGGATTGGGGGTGGGGGGGAAGGGAATCAGTTTTCTCTGTAGCAGCTGCCCTGGTTTGCTCATCCCTAATTTATTTTTCTGCCCTCTCGGTTTTCTGGCAACCCACAATTTAGTAAAACGTTAGTAACATAGTAACTTTTTAGACACCTTTGTGCTTAAAGTACTAAACTGTTAGCACTATCCTAATGGATTTAATTGAAACAATTGAAAAGTTTCTAATTGGTAAGAAACTTTAGTGCAAGTGCTGGCAGGTTTTTAATAAACTTGTAAGTAATATCCAATAAGATATTCTTATGATTCTCAATATACATATTAAAGGAAAACAATATATTAAATAAAATTAATAAAATAAAAAAATATTTCTTATCTATTGTACTTATAAAATTAATAGGCAACTACTGAATGCCTATGTTATAACCCTGTCATTACTCTACCAACACTCACTTGTGGCAAATGCAGACAAGGAGTTTTCTCTGGAGACCACTGTGTTTCAGCATGGTAGTGTAAGCATGTTGTTATGGGGGAAAGCATTTGGTCAGAGCAGGGATTCCCCAGCGTGTCTCAGGTAGGCTTGGCTTTTGGTGCTGACACCTCTCCAAAACAGCTGCTGCTGTCTTCTGATCCGCCTTCTCCCATCCTGGCTGGTTGAGCGAGCTGGCTTTCCTTCCCTTGCCTGTACCCTTGCTGCTGTGCAACATGCACCCAAACTGATTTGCTCAGCAGAGTTTATTGGCATAGCGGTCCACTGCATTCTTCATGTTGCATGTAAATTTGACGCAGTTTTATTCTGAAAACCCCAGCGTACTGGTATGACCGGCAGTAGCAGTTGCAGCAGTTGAGTCCAACTGAAAGCAGCCCCAGGGCTAGAACAGAATTACTGTACCTGATGAGTCAAGAAGTGGAGGGGAAAAACATGACTGGTATTATCTTTTTTTCTTTCCCCCCTCTGTTTTTCTTCACCCCTTATTTTTTGACCTCACTTAAGCTAGTGATTTTCCATAGACTTCTGTGACAGCACGTACACCAGAAGTAAACATTTACATAGTAAGATTATTGCAATCTACTATGAGCTGCCTAGCTCACCCTTTTCTAGCTTATAGGCTCTGTGCAGGAGTTTGGTTTTTTCCCCTGTTCCCTGTTTTAAAACCTCATCAGCTGTTGCATTCTCCGTAGTGAGTGGTTCCAACTGTTACATATAAAGTATATATATTTTACCCACTTTGGGGCTCTGTAGCATTCAAGTGATGGTAGCTAAAGTGCTTAATTTCCTCCTTATTCCTCCTTATTATGGATGAACTGCTTCTTTAAGGACTTAATTTAACCAGTTTGGACATGTAAATGATAGTGTAACGTTTTTCAAGCTACATTGCCAGTTACTCAATACCTTTCTCTGTGAAGTCTCCTTTACTAATAGAAATACTTTCCTTAGTAATGGAGAAGCTGAAGAAAACTATTATTAACTGAGATGATGATGACTTAGGCTAGTAAAAGTCAATTTCGTTAAAAAGGTAGTGCCACTGAAATACCTGGCTTGAGATACAGATAGGACTGAGCAACTATTCTTTCCGATGGGGGAATTTTAGCTTACCCTCTTGTGTCAGAAATGATGGGTGGGTCTCAGCATTTCCACTCGCCCTTCCTGCACTGGGCAGCAGATGTTCCTGCATTGAAGAGGCTCAACAGCATGTTAACAATTCCCCAAATTTTTTTGGCAGCTAAGTACTGTGGCTTCATAATGGAGTGACTGGAGAAGGCTTCTAGGAGCCTTCAAAGGAGTTGCTTACTGGTTTGGTTGGGAATCCTTTTGGGACAGCTGACTTGTCAGAGGGCATGGTTGCTTGTAACAGAAATGGAAGGAGTCTTTTGTTGACATCAAGATACTAATTATGATACTGTATGCTGGATATTGATAGTGGTAGGGTACGAGCTCTTAACTGAAGAAGGGAAAAATATTGCTGTTTGATTAAAAAAAACACCAACCGTTTTTAAATAAAATACTCTTCGGAAAATATGGAAGGTAGGCTGCAAACAAAGGGCNTTAACTGAAGAAGGGAAAAATATTGCTGTTTGATTAAAAAAAACCCCAACCATTTTTAAATAAAATACTCTTCTGAAAATATGGAAGGTAGGCTGCAAACAA
This sequence comes from Himantopus leucocephalus, assembly GCA_003993805.1. NCBI lineage: Eukaryota > Metazoa > Chordata > Aves > Charadriiformes > Recurvirostridae > Himantopus > Himantopus leucocephalus. The sequence goes on from RSEF01000002.1 coordinate 89,074,530, forward strand.
AGGGCTATTTGTTTGAAATCTAATGAGTTTAAAATAGTTGCAGATGTTATACGTGACCTCAAGTTTCTGACTTATTTTTACACTTTTATAGCCACACTATTTCTAAAAAGAACAAGGATTATTTTTTTTTTAAGGTGTGTAGCATTTGGATTTGTCCTTTAAAAACCAGCACCATTTGCAACATGATTTGCCAAAACTCTGAGAGCTTAAATCAACACAGAAACCTGAAATTATGTTCTTTGATAATTTGACACTGCACCTGTGTGCGTCTGCCTTTGCACTAAATATGGATGATGGAACACAAGGGTGTACAGCAGCATTTGAGGGTGTTACAGTGTGCTGTCAGCATTGGTTTCAGCTGGTCTAAGGGTATTTCCGATGGGCGTGTGGTGAGTTGACGTTGGCTGGCTGTCAGATGCCCACCCAGCCGCTCTCTCCTGCCCTGCTGGGGTCTCTCCCTGCTGGGGCTGCTGGGACATCTCCAGGCGTGCCTGGAGCACCTCCTCCCCTCCCCTCGGGGCTGGCAGGACTGTTTCTCACCCGGTTTCCTTCAGCCTTGGCTGCAGGGCAGCGTTTTGCCCTTTCTGACGCAGACTTTCCCCTGTGGCGCCTGCCCGTGGCTGAGGGGCTCAGCTGTGCCCTGCGGTGGGGTTGTTGGAGCCCCACCACAGCTACACACCCGGGCCGACCCTGCAGGCTCTGCCGCTACCGACATCTTGACACCTGCACTGGGTACAACATGTCACCAACGGGGGCAGGGCGTCATCTCTGTCCTGCAACAACTCCTGCTCCCAGCTGTGCGGTCCTGGCCGTAAGGCCCTTGCACTGGCTGCGGCAATTGCTACGCTGTTGGTAAGTCACTTCAACTGGCTGTAATGGCAACTTGCCGAACAACCCCACCGGTACAAAAGCAGTGGGAGAAGAGGAGCGGTTGTGCCAGCGTGCTGTGTCTTCTCCAGCTGTACATGACAAGCGGCAGTGGTCTGCACTGGTGCTGACAGACATTGTCCCTAGTGGATTTTTTTATTCGTCTCCAGAACCAGGGAAGAGCAGAAACAGAAAGACTGGTTTTCAGCTGGATTAGTGCCTGACGGGACTGACCTCACGGTGTCGTGAGGGATGGTGCCTGCGCGGGCTGGGGGAGCCGTGCCCCGGCTGGGGGCAGCGCAGAATCGGAGCGCTCCCGCCTGCGGCAAGGGAGGTTTCCACAGGCCCTGCCAGGGCAGGGAGGGCTTGCTTCCCAAGAGCTCTGGTCCCTCCATCTCCGCATGTGAGGTGACCGTTCTCCAGTTAGAAAGTTTTACATCTAGAGGATCTCTGGATGAGTTTTGAGTCTTGTTCTGCCTGTGTTTGCTAGAGTTGGCAGTGACTTTTGTACAGTGTTTACCTTGCGTGGTGGTCCTGAGCTGCTTCTGAAGGTGTTGCGTGCACTTTTTAAATGTTTCTCCACTAAATTCTAGATTATGAATTCCTAAATATGCCTTCTGGAAGACCAGAAGACTTCACAAGCATAGTGAGAAGGGTTGATCCTGTTCTTGCAGAGATAATGCTGGGTTAGGACTTTAAAGAATGCTTGTCACTATCATCGGGCTGCGTGCATGCGTAGATGTAATATTTTGTTTGCATGTGTTTGGTCTGAAAGTATATCCCAGTTGTCACTACAATGTGTTACTCTGTTATAAGCGCATTTTAATCAGGGGGACATGCAAATATTTCCTTGTTGTTGCAGTGTGAATTATGCACAGGCATCAATATAGATGCTTTTCCTCTTTCTACACTCATTAATCCAGACTGCCATTAACATGAACAGAAGCTCAACTGAGATCTGCTTTGGAGGGTGTTCAGTTTTGGGAGGAGAGTGCAGCACTGTAGTGGCAATGCTTTTCTTTCTTTGCCCACTGGCCAGATTGTCTTTATCTTTCATTACTGGATCATGGTGTCAGGGCCATAAAAATTGCCTAGAGTAAGAGTTCCTATTCTTACTTCATATAAAATGATATATGGGTGTTGAAATTGTGGAGTAGTTCTGGTAATACAGACCTCTGAAGACGATTTTTTAATGTACTCAAAGAATGCTGTATGTTTAAATGGTTAGATTCTAGTTAAAGACAAAAAAAGCCCAGAAAAATAGTTCTTATTTTTTGAAAAACAGTATTTGCAATGTGATGGATTTTTTTTTGTAAGAACACTTTTGAGACCAAGACTGTGATTTGTTTCAAGTTTATTGGTCAGTGTGAAAATTTACTGTGAAAGCTGTCTGTGTTTGTCAAGTTAATTTTTCAGGGGCATGAAGTTCAAACTTTACAAGTTTAAATATTTACCATTGAGGCTGGAAGCTAATGCACTTCCTATGAAAAATGTTATAACTCAAATTGTAAGCACAGTGAATTATTCCAGCATTCATATGGATGATTTTTGTTCTATTTATGTGATTAATTAGTGCTTGTTATGTTCCAGTGAACTGCAGGATGCTAAAATGAAGAGAAAATATTTTATGTTTATTGATTTAAGTCGATTATTTAAATGGATTAATTGAAGTAAGAAATTACTTGGATATCCTGCAAGCATAATAATTTAGTTGATCACATTGTTTTGATCTGTTAGTCTTCAGAATATGTTTGTTTGTTTGTTAAATTGTTAATGACTTGTTCAGATGTCTGCATGCTTTGACATTCTTTGGAATAATGAAATTGCTGCATATTGAGGTAGGAAAACAAAGCTCTTCCAAAGCTTCTCAAATGCAAGTGCAAAGTTAGAAATTTGAGCTGCTTAATGATTTATGCATACACAGGCTCACCAGAAGTTTTGTCAAACATTTAAAAATTTAGGGACACTGGCAGATGATCACTTACACTTAATAACAATTTTGAAAATCCCTCTGCAACTGTAGAGCTCAGCCGCTGACTGGAAGTGCAAGGTGCTACAGTCACTTGAAGTGATAATATGATAAATTCATTTCATTTCACCGATTCTGAGCTCATGTGCTCAACAAAATCCTAGTACCGTAAAAGTGGAAAAATCAGTTTCAGGGTGCCTGTTGATCTGTGTAAATCCTTTGATTTATTTGTTTTATCATACCTTTTGTGTTTTGGTTAGCTTTAACTCTTTCTCAACAGATCTGTTTTTTTGGGTGTTTTTTTTTTTAGTTACAGTACTTGAATGTGTCCATTGCTTTCTTAGCTAGCCTTTTTTTGAATGTGAAATGTTTTTCATCAAGAAGTTCATACTGTAGCTCAGAGTGTCAGTTTTGTGGCTGTGAAAATCTGGATAAATATATGTAGATATTATTGTGAGGATAAAAATTGTAATGCAACTAACATGACTTCATTCAGAATTAATTGATCTGGGGGTGGGTTGACAGGAGTCTAAACATGAGCCAGCTGTGTGCCCTAACAGTGCTGAAGGCTAACAGCCTCCTGGGGTATGTCAATGGGAGTCTAGCCAGTAGGTGGAGGGAAGCGATTATTCCCCATTATTCGGCACTTGTTAGACCACAAGTGGAATACTGTGTCTGGTTTTGGCCCTCCTAGTACAAGAAGAGTGTTGATAAAGTTGAATGAATCCAGTGGACAGCCAACAAGATGGTCAGGGGAGCAGGTAAAGGAAAGAAGAGACGGAGAGAGCTGGGCTTGTTCTGCTTCCAGAAGAGGTGGTGTGAGGAGACCTAGATGTACGATGAAAGAATAAGAGATAAGTCCTAAACTGAAGAGTGGAATTTCCAATTCCAAAGGGAAAACCAAATCATTATGAGGATAATTAAGCACTGGAACTGGTTGCCTAGAGAGACTGTGAAATCTCCATTTTTGGAGGCTGTCAAGAGCATGCTGGATGAAGCCCTGAGCAGCCTGGTCTAAATTCACTGTTGTCCCTGCTTTGAGCAGAACATTGGACTAGGGGCCTCCTGAGGTCCCTTCCAACCCAAAGGATACGGTGATTATATGAAATGCTAAGTGATGAGTGCAATGCAGGACATGCTATAGCTACTGTGCAAGGGCTGTAAACTGCTGAGAAGAGTTTGGTGCAGAGCTAAGAAAAGTCATTAGAGCAAATTTGCAGGTAGAATTTCTGTTGTTGAGGTTTTACGGTATGCAAATGTTGTAGAAATCTGAAGGAAATGTTCATATTCAGAATGTATTTTGCATATAATGTGTAGATATTTATAAAGTAGCTTTATCTGATTACTGCAGGGTTTTATAGAAACTACCTACAAATTTCACATCATCCTGAAGAGTCTCCTATCTCCTGTTCTCTAAGGCGAGGAATGTATTTTCCTTTAAATGTCATACACATGCACATTTGAATTATTTTGGTTTATTTGCATTTGTGTCCTTCCTAAGTTTCTAGTGTATTTCCACTTCTAGTAATTAACCATCTCCTATTTTGAAAGAAAGTAGTTCCCTGTGTGCCTGACTGCTCCTGATTGCAGGGTACTTCATTTTTTTCCTCCTGCTTGGCTTAAGATACATGGTGGGTTTTTTCCACTCAAGTATTTTTGTTTGTCTTGATAGGTTGGTGGTTAAAACTCTTTGCTGTCATGCCAGTGCCTTCATGGGCCAGTTCTTTCAGAATTCTGAGGTGAAAGCTATCATGTTTCTTCAGTTAAAGTTAATTTTGTCCTTAAAGGTTTGCTTCCTCCATGGACAGTCTTATTTCCAGACCTATACTCTTATATCAAGCGTGTTTTTTACTGCTTGCTTGATGTAATTCTTTTTGCCTGCTAATAAGAAAAAGGAATTGCTTCAAATCTAGGATCGCATCCAGATTAATCAGTACTGTATTACTATATATTTCACTGTTCTTCTTCTATTTACATGGCCAAAGGAGAGGAGGAGGAAGAAAAGCCTGTATGCCTGTTCCACTGCAGATGCTACAACATGTAGTAATGGGATCCCTGTAGAATAGGAGGTAGTGGATGGTGGGTAGCAACTGTGACAGGAAGAGGACAACACTGGCCAAAAAATACAAATGGAAAGGGAGAGGAGTTGTTTGGCAGTGGAAAGGAGGAAACTGCTGGTTGGTGCCTGGTGTTGGTGGCTTGAAAGCTTCAGTTACACATTCACAAGGGTTATGCACTCTTAATCTGGGCGTCATTGAGAAGCAGTGGGACAGAATCATCATTATTTAGCAGAACAGATGCTGAAGCTCAATTCTGGAGGCAGTACCACATTGCCTTCCTCATGAGAGTTGAGGAGAAGGATTTAAAAAGCCAAAAGTATCCCCTAAAACAGCTGTGTTCTTTGCTGTATGATTATATTGCTGTAACTGTGGTGCTATTTATTCAGCCCTACACCTTTTTTGTGTATCTTGCTTTTTGTCAAAAGTTACTGTCTTCTGTTGTCTTCAGGGATTTTGTATTGGAACCGTATAATGTACTTTCGAGTGGCCTGAACAATAATTAACAATGGGAATATTATTGCTGTGACTTGTTAAGTGTTTGCTGCATTTCAGTCCCTTGCTGACTTTTCAGCGTTGTCGAAGTGCAAGTATGTTGTTCTTCTAGTGTGGGTTCACTAGTATGAATCTGTTGTTTTCAAACTCCTTGCCCCAGAATTCACACTTGCACCCTGTATCTCCTCAAATCCTCGTTAGAAAAGAGAAATTTTAGGTGTGTAATATGTCTGGGTCTCTTGTTCTGAGATGCTAGGTATTACAATTTAATTTCATATGGTACCAAGTCTTTTTTTTTTTTAATATGTTTGAGAAGCATTTCCTTGCTCTTCTTTCACAGGGGATTTATTAAAAAAAACAAACCCACAACTGTTACTGGTCTGACTTAATACCAAAACTTTACACTGAGGGCTGATTTAATAGTTAATGAAACCAGCAGATGAATTTAAAATAGGAGGAGAATTTTTTTTTTTTTAAATTGTTCATTAAGTTGGGGAAGCATTCCTTTGACTAAAGCTGCTTGCCTCTGTGTATAGAAGTAAATGCCTAGAAATTTGGGTTTTTTTTCAGGTGCAGAGACCGAAAGGTCCTTTGTTCATGCTAGCTGCCCAGATACTTCCCTTCAGAAGACTGGGACACGTGGCTAGGTGATTAGATATGGATGTGGTATAAACATACTTTCTTGAAAATGCTGGGTTAGCCAGGGACACAATGGTGCCTTAAACAATCTTTACTTAAAAACAAGAAAAAACAAAAACCAAACCCCCAAAACCCCAAAACACTACAGAGAAATGATGTGTTGACAGTTAAAAATGAACAAACACCCTACCCCCCACACCAGAATTAGGAATCTTACTGGATTAAAAAAAAAAAATAGTTTTGAGGTGGGATTTTTAGTTTACTCTGGAAAAGTTGGGGGGGAAGGATGTGGATTTCTTTGGTGGTTTTTGTTTGAGTGTTTTTTTGTGGGGTTTTTTTTTGGTGTAGTTTACTGTTGTTATTTCAGGTACGTATATATTGGATCTATGTTGCTTTTGCATTCATTGATTTATCTTAAAAGTGAGTTTGACAGAATCCAGCCTGTGTAATGAAGGTGAAATCTTTTTTTAAAATGATCATTACAAAGATTGTTTTTCAAAACATGAAGCATTACTGCTGGGATGACTAACATTAAAAGTAAATAAACATCACCTTCCGTTTTTTACATGAAATCCCAGTTTAAATACCAAAAGACTTAATTATAAGGACACAACTTCATTATGAGTCCTGGAAGTGAGGGCCATGACTGGGCTGGGTTCCCTCATCTTTTATATTTCCCTTTCATCCATTCGCTAAGGCCAGTTCAGTTATCAGATAGAAGCAGATTGTTTGCTTTATAATGGCTAATTTTGGCTTTTGTCCGAAGCAGCAGAGCCAATCTGAATACGTTTCATGAAAGGAATAAAAGAAAATTGAGTATTCAGCTTGTAAGGCCCGTTGTGGGTGCACTCCAGAGAGTTTCGTTTGTTTGGCTCACTGAAGAAGAGATCTAAAACAGGGAATTTGAGTTGGACTGTATGGTAAGGAATTTAGAATTTATGGTAGAGAATTAAGTGGTTTATACAGACTGTGAGACGCGTACTGATTCCTTGGACAGAGAAAGACAAAACTGAAGCATTCAAAACATTGGAAAAAACCCCCATGACTTTAGATTGCCAGGGTGGTAATGGCTTGTCACATGGAGGTTTCTGTATAAAATAAAGCTGTTAATAAATGACATGCGTAGTAATTCAGTATAGTGTTCTAGTTATGCATTTGTATCTTTCTGCCTCTCTTGCAGATTAGAGGGGACTGTTGAACATTAGTGGTAACAAGGTGCACCTCATATGCATGCTAATGGATTATAACTTTTTATAGGTGCAATTTGTACCTGTCTCTCAGTGGATTCGGAAAGTGGTGCATGAGGAACAGATCATTAAGCACCAGTAGCCAAGCTTTGCTAATTAGCACATCTTCAAGTGCCAGCTCTCTTTTGTCCACTGAGAGAGAATGTAAATTATGCTTATTTTCTCCCTCTATCTTTTAGGCTTCTTGCGCAATGTATCTCTTTGGAGTGTAGAGACTGCAGATTTGTAGTTTTCAATTCTCATGATTAATTGAAGAACATGCATGGTTTATTCAAAAGCAGGAATGCTGCCAAAAAGGATCTAATTGGTTAAATAAATAACCCTGAGCTTTTATTGCTCAAAGTGTTTTTTATTGAATTAATAATGCTATATCACCCTCCAAATCAGTAGCAGTTAATGACTGATTCGCCTGAGGCTCTTAATATTTTTCCAATCAGTGCGAAATTGCTATGATGACTTCTTTTGCTAACTTGTAGCTCACTTTATTTGTTCACTTGATATAATGGTGTTGATTGTAAGAAAACACTGGAAAATAGCATCCAAATTTCAGCTGGTTTTAGTTTTTGTTTTGCTCCTGAAGAAATATTTCATTCTGTTCAAAACGGTGATTATGAAGAACATTTTTGGTAGGGGAAACAAAAAGGAGGACTTTTTTTTGAGAACTGTTTGGCATAAGTGGGATTCAAAAGCAGATAAGCATAATATTTAGACCCTTTGCTGGGAAAAAGGAGGAGTAATTGGAGCATAATATGATTTCATGGTGGTAAGTAATATTCCAATATATGAACAGAGGTGTGTACTAAGAAGTGCTGCAGCATAGCATGGAACGGTTCTGAGCAAGTGCCTGGAAAAAAAGATTAAATTGGCTCTGACCTATGCAAGGCACTAAAGGTCTTAGAAATTAGGTTTGAATCCTATTTCTTTATATCTGTTTAGTTCTGCGAAAGACAACAAACCATCTCTGACTGCTTTTGCGTACAGGAGTAAGATAGGTAATCATCTAATTAACTATATCACAAGGTTGTTATGAATGCTCGTGGAAATATGGGTATAATTCTGAGAACTCCTAATTAAATAAAAGTACTTTTAAAACTAGAAAAATGTTTGATGTTATTGAATATTAGGGGATGATATTACCATGTCTGTATTCAAGTGAATGTTGTTATGAGCCTTTTGTTTCAAATCTTAGCCTTTGTCCAGCATGTGAAGTGTAAGTCTGGCAGCTGTGAGTTGGACTTCCTTTCTTCTCTTACCAGATGTTTGGAATTTTTTTCCTTTTGAAATTTTTCCAAGTGGGCCATACTGCAGCAAATAACTGAGCCCCTTTCCCTTGAGCTGTTTGAGAGTAGGGATGGATGACTAGTCTCCAAGAGATGGATAAATGCAGTAGTAAGAGGGAGTAAAAAGGCCATGGACTCTTCATGGTGGAGAGAACAGACTCTGAAGGGGGAGGAGAGCTGACTGAGTTTTAGAAAATCACAATATGGAAAGTGGGGGAACTGTTGTTCACTAGTTCCCGCAATACAAGAACTGAGGGAGCTCCAGACGGCGGTGAACTCCTGGCACTTGCTGCTGCAGGAGGTAGTGGAGACAGACAGCATCAGATGGGATCAAATAGGGGTTTGTCAAATTCATGGACAACAGGTCCATAAATAGATACTAAAAATACTGCCCTCCAACATCTCTAATTCAAGAGCTTTGGAGATGCTGGAGGAATAGGAGGGAATAGGCTATAGAAATTGGCCAGGTCTGGGGTATTCCTGAGATGCATCTTTTAGTGCTCTTTTGGAGACACAGCACTGGGCTAGACAGACCGTTGGCCGAATCCTGTGGGGCATTTGCTAACTTCTTAGAGATAACAGTATTGACATGTGGAGCATTTTTAGCATTTAAAGATTTAAGAGTTTAACTAAATCCCTCTTCCTTAACCCATCAGTGCAAAGGGCGTATGAAGTTCCTTCAGCTGCTCTCTGTCGAAATTTTTTATACCACCATAGCTCCTACCCTGGATTTGGGATTATCTTTGAGGGGAAAGGAGGTAACAGTACTTCTTCATTCTGGTGGTCTCTTAGCTTCCAGACCAACCTCTTGGGGTGACTGAAAAAGTGGATATATCATAGAATAGCCTTGAGGATGTGCAGCCAGAAGATACCCAAAGGCTGAGAAAGGATAAGGGGGTCAGTGTGTGTGTGATGAGAAGAAAAAAGTCCCTTTGTCATCTTTGTCTCCTTCTGTCCTTCCGCTTTTGTATGCATATGTGATAATACTCTTGTCCTGAGAAAGTATTGGAGGCTGGATAAACACTTTTGAGATTAAGCTAATAAAAGTGAATTTTTTTGGAGTTCCTATGTTGATTTTTGTGCATATTCATAGTTATATTCATAGAATCATAGAATTGTTTGGGTTGGAAGGGACCTTGAAGATCATCTAGTTCCACTCCACCTGCCATGGGCAGGGACACCTCCCACTAGACCA
>RSEF01000002.1:89094218-89115130 GCA_003993805.1 Himantopus leucocephalus
CTTTTTTTTTTTTTTAATTATTTTTTTTTTCTTAAGCACAGCTGAAACCTTCAGAAGGGAGGTGGAAATGGTGTCTTAGTGAAAAAGATGTGCTAGGAAAATGCTTTTTTACAGCCATGTATCTGAATGGATAAGAATGGGCCACATCTGTGTTTCACAGTTAGCAAGGGATGTTGCAGTAATTGCACATCCTTTGCATTTCTCCTCTCAAGCATATTTTGCATAGATGGATATGAAGGCTCAGGCTTTAGAAAATGTGTGTGTGAAGATTATTCGTACATTAGATAAAAGGTCTTGAGTTTCAGCTACTTTGCGTATTTCGGCCTGAGAGTTGCCTGCACGTAGTTTTCCTCACCCTGGTGTCTGTCCATGGCCTTTATCTACAAGAGCCCTCAGCACCTTAAAATATCGACTGACTTTGACAACTGCTCTGTTTGTGGAAAGCAAATTTTGCACGTTATTCTTGCCTGTTGTGGAAAGGTAGTGGAAATGGCATAGGAAAGGGTGCTTTAGAAAAGTGGCTGCTGTGGTAAGAAGTTACTTGCAACTGCATTCTGAAAGAGGATCCTCTAAAAAAAACCCCAAAACCTACAAAAGATTTTTAAAATATAAAGAATTCTAGTGCTTTTAGACAATTATACCTCCAGGAATTACAGACCTCTACGAAATTGTTTCATTTCTCAGGGAATTTTCCCAAGAGGTAAAATGCTAATAATTTTACAATGCATCTTTGGCTAAACTTTTCAATGATTTCAGTGTGGATTTAACTATGGGCTTTTGTAATTTAGCAGTATACGCATTTATGAACCTTTTTCGCATTGCTTTTAAAAACCTTTCCTATTGCTGTTTGCAAAAAAAAATAATTGTGAAAGTGAGAAATCCTGATGATATAATCTGTGTGAAGAAAAAGGTAAACATCTTTAAACTGATGTTTTCTTTAGAATAAAAATTTATTGTGGTATAAGCTTGTGTGCCTTTGTTATTACAGCTGGGTCAGTCTAAACTTGTTTCTAGCCTCAGGTTCCCTTCTTCCGTCTAACCTTTTTGTGCCTCAGAGCTTGCTCAGCCCATGGGAAGTCTGGGACAAAGGAGGAGGACCCTGTGGGAGTGTTTGGACATGTGTTCTGAGTATTTCTAGATGTCCCAGCTGTCCCCAGTTGTTCTTCATATACTTAGGAGGAGACAGGCTCTAGTACGTTTTGCTATTTTTTTTTTCTGTTTTACTTTTCAAGAGGAATGAAGTTTTGTTTTGCTTCAGGTACCCTTCTGTTGGTCCTCCTTCATCTGGTGAAGTGCTGGACTATTGATGACTGTGACCAGCACTTAGAGACTAAGTTATAAACTACTAAGCTGTTACTATTTCCAGTTATTTTGCTGGAGAATTTAGGTTTTTCAAAATCCAAATGGAAAAGCTTGTGTTCAGGTCAGAAAAAGAGCAGCTTCTTCTAAGGCTTCTAAATAATATGCTGAGAGCTGCGACTGATTTAAAATAAAGGTTCATAAAGTACAACAACGTTCATTGTAAATAGGGGCTGGGCGTAAGCAATGCATTTCAGGCACATCAGAGGTGAAGATATCACATATCTAGCAGCTGAGAGAGGTGCAACTAGTGTTCAGGCCTTCTGTAAAAGACAGTACAAAAGAGTCATTGCTGGTATTTTCCCCTGTGCTCAGGAAGGCATTTTTGCACTGCCTTTACAGTCTGAGAACTACTAGCGGGGGAAATAATGTAGATCAAACACAGAGCGTGCAGTGGTCCTTGTCATTAGGCCATTGGTTTTTCATGGTTTTGGTGGAACAGCTGCCTTTTGTAACCAGATCTCAGTAAATTGTAATTTGTGACTGGCACACTGGGAATAGATTAGTTGAAACATCTTGATGGTGATGTGGTTAATCCCATGAGCTGATTGCTAATACTTTATTATTCCTGCAGGCTTAATTTTGGGTTTTTTGGAGGAGGATTTCTTGTGCATGGCACAGACATTGTGGCCCCTTCTGTGCCTCTTTTTGCCATATTTGCTTCTTGCAATTAATAAAAAGTGTTATCTGTTCTGGTTAACACCTTGAACACTGCCTCTTTTCTTGGTTATTGTTGTTTCTGTTGTCCCTCCATTCTTATCTTCAGTTTCCAGATTGTTCTGTGTCATGGCTTTCACATTTCACTGCTTTCACATTTTCCCCCTCTTGCCTGAAGATGTGCTGTTTATCAATGGCAGTGTTAATAGTAGGATCTGTAGTATTCAGTTCTGCACAAGGAAGGGACTTTGATTTGCCCAGTCCAGGAACAGAACCTTTAACGAAGGTAACTGTCCTGCGGGGTAACTTTGTGCCTTGACTTGAAATGGTTCTGTTTCTGAACTTCAGAATCCCGATTGCATCCTAGGCCAGGATGTAATAGCGTCTCTGGAGACACCTTTTATGGTAGAAGCTGAAATGACAATGCAGTGTGTGGATGCCTGGATTTTAGAAAGCTATGGTTCTCTAAAATCTTGCCTTGGGCCTCTTGCTGCTGTTTGTTATTTTAAGGTATACTACTACTTTTTTTTCTTAAAAGAAACACTTTTGTTGGTGTGAGTTCTGAACTAATTATATGTGATGCTCATAACTAGGTATGAAAGAGCTATTGCGATTTTCTAGTGACTGATTTTCCCCACTGTTTTATGATAAAATATTTTAAGACTTTTATATAATGGTTTGGATGATTATGATAAGTGATTCTATCATCGCTCTGCATTTTATATACATAAATGTGTATGTATGTGTGTTAGAATACTTGAATTTTAAGGGTGATGGGAGATGATGTTAGAAACAGTACCTGCGTATTTCTTTCTCTGTTTCGGTGCAATTTACTTACCTATGCACGCGTCGTAAAATAAAATTAAATGGTCGTCTCTTATTTTTAGGATTGGTGGTGGTGGTTTTACTTCTTTCTTTTGCTTACCTACTCCTTAGTATTAAAATTGGTGTCCTAGAAAATGGGAAAACAGTGCAACAAAAAGGGATGCTGGCATCCATAGAAATATCTATAAATATTGTTTCCTTTTGTAGCTGGAAGTAAGCAAGTTTTCTGAGGACGTTAGTGAGAATTCAGTAAAAATAAATGCTGGCTGGGCTCAAGGGATGATTTTCATTGAGTTGCAGCTTTCTATTATATTTTAAATGTATTCCTCCTTTTGGTTCAATTTAATAATCCATAACATAGAAGTGGTTCTTAGAGCTGTTTTGCAGGACTAAGTTATGGGTTTTTTAAATGAAAAATCGGGAGGGAACTCAAAGCTTGCCATCTGCAGAATGAGGTACTAGCATTTTAAATCACTTCTTGGTTTGAACATCTCTTGGAGAAAACTCTTTGCCTTCCAAAGTGTGGCAGATTATATATTTAAAAAGAATTTCAGAAGAGTTGCCATGAAGTTTTTGAAGTTTAATTTGACCAACGTTGCTATTCAGAAAAATGTTTGAGAACTCCAGGGGACAACTTTCCTTTGGTTTTGTTGCTCTTTGAAATGAGAGCTTAAGGTGATGATCCAAGATAAGTAATGAAGGATTACATTGTAAAATTAGATCATTAAAGGAGTGCAATAAAACACTGAAAAGTCCTTTAAGAGTGAGCCACGCATTGAGTTTTTACTAGAATAATTCTGTTTGGGAGGTGATTTATTTGGAGTGATGATGCATTAGACTTCAGAGATGTTGATTTGCTAGTTTTATCATATGTCTGAAGTTCAAGAACTCAATACCTACAATGCATTTCAAAAAAGAATCATTCCGCATTCCTGTGTCTTTAAGCATAAGTATTAGATCTTTTGTGGAAGGGGAAGAACATCCAGTATTCCAGTAAATTCAAAGGATTTTGCATCTTGGTCGGTTTTCTTGAGGATCAAGCATAATTATTGCCTTGTTTACAAGAGTTCATCCACATCTTCAGGTAAGTCAGTCTTATCTAAGTCTGGAACCCTGTTTTGATGACTAGGGAAGGAATTGAAATGATGTAACTTGTCTGAACAGAGCAAGTTGTCAAAATCCGTCCAGAGCCGTTCTTATGTGACAGATAGTTCTCCCCCATTCTTTGAGTCATGTCCCATTTGTTTCAGAGAGCCTTAATGCGTTTTGTAATATATAAATAGAGCCATTTTATGAAGCAGATGGTTTAAAAAGGACTGTTGGAGAAGAAAGATGAAGCAGATGAATGTTTTTCTGCTGTAGAATGAAATTCTTGGAAATGTTGGATTCATTAAAAATCCACTTCCCTCACTACTTCTCCCAGTATTTTAAGGATGAACTTCATGTGCTGCACAGTACCAAGTGTCTTGCTTTCTGATTTTCTGTCAGTATTTCTTACGAGATGGAGAACTGGCTTCCTCATTAGTCCTTTGGGAGTAATTACAGATATTGAAAGGCTGGAGCTGGAGTTGAATGAATTCCAGTCTTGTTTGTTTGGTGTTTTGTGGAGACCAGTGGGAATGCTTATAGTGACCTGAATGGAATTTTTACCACGGTTGCTATTCTCCAACTCTCCTTGTTCCTTTGCCATCAAGGGGACAGCTCTGGCATCCTTAACCATTTTTTTCTCTCTAAGGAGGTGGACCACACATCGGAAGTAGTCTGTCTGTAAAAATAAACTGAAGGAAAACTAAAACGACTCCCCGTGGTTATGCTGGTGCAAATGAAGTTGATGTTCCTTCTGAGGCAATTTCTGTAGAGGAGGTTCTAAAAAAGGGGTGGGAGACTTATGTTATTGTTCTGACTTTTTCCATCTTTTCCTTTCTTTGAATCGTTGACATACAGGGGCAAGTAAAAGAGCACTAATAAAGCTCTGACATAATCTCTTTGATGGAAAACAGACTAATGCAGAATGGGAGAAGATGCCTGAAGAAATAGTCCGTGTCCCTGTGCAGTACATAACATTCACAGGTACTAAGGTGGGCAACTAAGTTGGGTTTTTATACAACTTTCCCCACAAGATTTCCACTATGCACTTTGGGGAGTCAGAGCAGAGGTGCTCTTGAGCAGCACTAATTGCTTTTATTGATTTTGCAACCCGTTGTACAGATGAGATGCCTGAAAAACAAGCTTGTTAATTTTGCCATACTGCTGTCAAAAGACACTGACATTTCTATAGGTGTTACTTAATAGGCTATAGAGAAAACGTTGTGATGGCTGTAACTTTCTGCTTTAGCTTTCACTGATTAACTTTAGCTTTTATTGAGAAAGCTGATTTTAATTTACAACTGCAAGCAAAGCTCTGAACCTGAAAAAACAACAGATGTCTTAAATACCAGTGATATATCCTCTGTTAGAAATCGTAGTAAATTCTACCGTATTAAAAAAAAAAATGGGGGAGAAATCATAGTGCACATGGCATACCCATCAAATTTTTAAGTAACCAGTTGTCTGTAATGACTCTTCTGACTTACAGATGTTTCAAAAGGTGTAGAAATGAGGCATGAATTGGGATGTTGTCAGGAAACAGCAAGTAGCGCTGTCTCTTGTTGCAGTTTTAAGCATGTAAGAATGTGAAAACAAGAACAAAATACTTGGTGCCGAGTTTATTAACCTCCCCCTTGATGACTTGCCTTATCCTTTCCATTTCAGTATTAGTTTTGATTTCCTTCAGTTATTGAATCAGGACTTTTTCTTCTTCTCTCCTGTGCCTTAATACCTGCCTCTCAAATGGGATCTGCTTTTGCATTTAGAGGCTATGCAGTCCTTACACGTTAATGTTATATATGAAAATGAGGTGTTTTCTTGGCTACCCAATATAAAAGCAGATGATCCTTATACTCTGTAAAAAAAACAGGAAGGCAGCCTGTATACCTAAAACCAGTGTATCAAGAAGTGTTTATTGCTGTCTTTCATTGTTACTGGTCTTCTGAGCTCCCAGTTAGTGGATAGGAGGATAAGGAATTACTGAGCCACGGGAGTATAGCTTCTGCTTTGTGTTTTGTGCCTATAAACTCCATTCTAACTGCTCTGAGATATATCACCAGCCTGACATAACAAAATGTGCATAATAAAGTAAAAATAGAGTGCTCGTATTTATTTTCCCTGCTCTATTTGTCCTCTGCCTCCAGAAGTGCCCCAACTCAGTGTCCCAAACCACGCTGACTGCCTGTTTGTCTATTTGCTCTACCTACTTTGAGGCTTTAAGCACAAAGCACAAGGCCTGTAGGTCTTTTGGGGAAGAACATGCTCCAACAAGGGAATACAAGAACCTTTCCCTTTTTTTTTTCCTAGTAATTCCCAGTAGTTGTATACAAAACAGTGTGAAAGATCTCCGTGGAAGTTGGTAGAGAAAATTTTCTTCCAAATGCTGCTGAATCTGAACCATGTCCTTAAGAGGATTTTTTGGGGAATGAGGAGGGACTGTGACATAGTCTTAACTTTTATAAAGAAGAACCGTTTTATAAAGAAGAACATTTGCCCTTCAGATACCTGACAAACCCCCCCGGAAGTAAATTGTGTGCAATGTATTCCTCATCTTTCTGAAAACAGTGGTTTCACCATAAAATCTTTTTCTTGAGAGAATTAAAGTAAGAAAAACAACGAAAAAAAACTCAAGCCGAAAAACCTAAACAACCTGAAATGTTCTTAACATGCAGCTGCATCTGATCTGGAGCTACAAACACTATTTATGTGCACATTTAGTGCACACTGTAAGTAAAGCAGACATTTGAAGTGGTCTGGGAGTTTAAATGTGTTTTCATGTTTCCTGATGCTTTCACAGTTTTGTTCAGTTTCATCTCATCTGCGATAATGATTGTAAAATACTACAATTCTTTGTAAAATTATGGGGGGTTTTACCCTATTACTTTAATGTTATTCTGTTTAAATCCCATTTTAACATTGTTTTTATCTGGGATAATTTAGTATACCTTTCTGTGTGGTCTAATTTTCATTTACAATCTATGTACCAATACTGCCTCCAGCACAATGTAATGTGAGAGCCAAATTAATTTGTTTTGAAAAAAATTCAGACCTTGGGGTAGAAAGAGAGTAAGTTAAGATGCGGGGTGGGTAAAAGCACTGGCAAATGCAGCATGGGCACCGAGTGTATGTGTTTAGTCGGTAATAGTTTAGTCAGAGTTCGAACCTTATCTTAGACAAAGCCTGATTATCTCACATATTTATCTGCAGTGTGTGTTTCTCTTTGCTTTGTTGCATTGTTTCGAGTTCTCCTACCTTTGAAGGAGGATGAGAACTTTGGAACATGGCAACTTTTCCAGCAATCTTGTTTGTATTTGTGAAGGGAGCACCAGTCCTAACATCAGGATTTCCATATCAAGTCTGGGTGTGCCTTAGTTCTTTCTTCTTCTTGTTTGTGCTATTTATTTCCTGCACTTATTCTAGGAAGATTTTCGGGACTTGCTCTGGTGCAGATGTTCTAAATCAAATGCCTTTTTCTTCTTATATAATTACAAGCGATCAGAAACAGCGGAATCGTACAAGTGCTTGCAGACAGGACATGCATCCTTCCATCCTGTCCTAGGAAGCAAAATCTTCTGTGTCACAATTCAAGTTGTTGAATATTCCTAAAGGCATTTCTTATAGGAGTTTCCTGTTTATTGGGCAGTTTGATGCAGCTAGTTCTGTATGTATTACTGACTCATACTGTTAAGTTGTGAATTAACATCTAAATTGTAAGTGTTGCTTGGTGAATTGTCAAAGACAGTGAGAACCAATACCAGATACTGAAGTTAACATTGCATTTTAATAAATGCCCCTCAGGATAATGTACTTAATGTCTCTGCATACTTTTCTGCGTAAGTTCTCCCAACCACTTGAGTGCAAAAACTCCAGATCATCCCCAGCACCAGCTACCAAAACCTCTTGCTCTTTTACGTTAAGTTTTTACATGAAATGGGTATCTCAAGCAGACTTGAAATACAGGAGCAAAATCAGATCCAGGTATTCTTTTTCTGCTGCCTGAAGTGAACATGCAGGACATCAGTGTGCCAAATGCAGAATCGTGCACTTTGTGCTCTACTTAGTGGTTCAACCTTAAAAAAAAAAAGGTGAGTGTAATATGCCACTTGAAAGTAAGTATAGATTCTGCGAAGAATGAAGATACTAGAGAAGGGCAAGGAGGACTGTGAAAAGAAGTTAGCTGTGGGCACAGTACAGAGCAATTCTGGGATCTGCTGCCTGCTTTGTCATTTATGCCTAGTGCACAGCAGGGGATAGTAGATGTTTGCTTTTAATAACAGCTTATGATGAACTAGGCATTGTAATGAAATTTTTGACAGGGATCCTACTCGTACATTAAACTCTTCTCCTTCCTTAATTTTGTTAGTACAGAACAGGAGAAAAAAAAAAAAATCTCTTGAGGAAGAGCTTGGAAATTATTATGTGTGTCTTCCCTGGGATGATGCCCAGGACTAAAGTGTTTACCTCTGTATCTTTGCTTTGCCTGAGGCATTTGTGATTGCTTCAGCACTGAGAGCAGCCAGGGAGATGGGAGTGTGCATGCACGTTGGGTGGCAAAGGGAGGGACAGGCTGCTAGAAGAATGCCAAAGCATTGAATGCTTTCACTGCTGATGGGGAAAACATTTGGCCCTGGGTAAGAATAATTCAGACAAGTCTTGGAATATGTCCAGATCACAACCACCATATTCTTGCTATCTCTACAGCCACCTACAAAAAAACCCCACAGCATTTGACTTCGTGCTGAGGAGAGAGTAGAAGAGCTAAGAAGCTTGCTGGGGGAAGGGGGGAGCATCTATCAGTTTGCAATTTACGGTACCAGATGGACTGTGCTGTGTGTTCTGGCTCTGGTGATGGATATGCTAAGTTTTTTCTTTCTCTCATGCATGCTGAGAAGGAAGAAGGGAAAGCATCCATCATTGAAGGAGAACAATCTAAGCCAAAAAAAATTGAGGCAGAATATGAAAACAGTGTAGATTAAGAAACTCCTGTTAATTCTCTCTCTTATTCTTATATCATAAATGATTCCAACACATTTGGGCTGGGAACCTAAATTGTCTGAAGCTTGTTGCTGTGTTGCCCCAAAACCCCTGCCCCCCAGTATTATTTAAGAACTCTCCCCTGTTTGAAAAAGAATGCTACAGATCCATTTTTTTTCCTGATACATAGCAATTAAAACTAATAGACTTACCCAGGATTTAATATGGTCTTCTGTCTTTAAAATAGAGTGGATATGATTTCTTTAAATCATTTTGGAGCATTTAGACTAACAAAGTGGATAAGCCAGCTTGTGGAATAAACCAACATGCGTGAAAACTGGCACAGTTGTTAAACACTGCACATTGTAATGGCATTTTGTTGGGGTATTATTACTTCAGCTGCACAATTATGGGAGCCTGCTACATATTAGCAGAAGCTTTCCTCATAACCTCAAGCTATATGCGCTGAGTTATTTTCCTCTTCAGACTATCATCTTGGATTCTCCCAGACTACATATCATTTCTCTTTTTCCTCTGTAGCAGTGCATGCTGTAGGCAATAGTGAGTGTAATACTTTCTGCATTGTTAGGCAATGAGCATTATCAGCAGCTGCAATATTCGGGATTAGTTTTTTCGTTATTATTTGGCATCTGCAGTACCTACATGAATCTGTTCAATCCTGTTTCTCCAGAAGGCAGCTGGGCTCTGACTGAGAGAACGCGACCATAAAGCTTTCCTGAAATTGTCACTATACTCAGGAGTTCACTCTTAATTGGAACTGCAGTTGTCACAATGCAGTTCACTGAGATACGTTATTTATTTAACGAAACTGGGATATGTTAAAAGGCATTTTCACATTTTATAATGGTGAAATGGGGACAGGGCAAGGTTCTCAAGGCTGCACCACAAATCAGTTGCTGAGCCAGAAATATAATCCAGGCCTCATAACCCCAAGCTTCATCCTTGGTCCGCTAGCAAGCAGATGTCTCTGAATTAAGCATGCTACAGAAAATATACCAGCTGGTGTCCTGCAGTACGGAAAATGTCTTTCAGAATAGTAAATAAAACCCAGGGTTTTCCTGAGGGTTGTGGACTTTTTTCTCTAAAAGGTGTCTGCCACCTNTTTTTTTTTTTTTTTTTTTTTTTTTTAAACTAGATGGAAAACATTCACTGGCTTTTGCAAAAGGTCAAATAAAATGTAATATATTATTTTATGGTTACATATCTAAAGATGCTTTTGCTCAGGATTTCTCTTCTATGATACTCATACTATTGGTTTTACCTTTCTTAGCTTACTTGCCTTCTTTGGGAAATAAAGTAGCCATATACTGGCTAATGAAAGAAAGGGAGCAACTGTTGGTTTCATGCGGACTAAATGCGTAGATTACAGTGTATTCTGTTTTGCTTGTTTTTCCTAAATTGACATAGATATTGAAGAACTTAAGCAGCGATCAATGAGATTTAAGATTTCCATGCTAACATCAGTTTTGAGTGTGCAACTTAAATTTGAGAATTACTTAGGACATGAAATTACTTGGCAGAATTCCAGAAGAGGAATAGCATTTTATTCCGTGGCTCTTATCAGGGTGGGTGGAGTGATGTTGAGACTATTTTTCTTACAGATTAAAAGTGTAGAAAAGGTAGAAGCAGTACAGTGTTGCATTTTGGGGAAGAAAGGAGAATTCTCAAGAAGGTTGCTGCATGGTATTTCTCCTGCAATATTAAAAAATACCCCACTGCCCTCAGGGGAGGGGGGGAACAACCAAAAAAACAACACAAAACATGTATTGATTTTCATCTTAAGGACACCCAAAAATGTTAGAAACATTAATTTTTATCTAAGTCTTGTAGACATGCACACACAAGTAGATCTTGTGTACACTATGCTATAGTGTTTAATAATTCTCTTAATTGACTTTCATTATGAAGTTTATTTCTTTGATCGTGAAACTCTCAGCCTCTTGTGTCGTCAATACTAACACAACCTGACTGAAAGGTGTTGTAATTGTCAGTATCCTGGAACCAGAAAAGACTGTCTGGATTATCAATCCAATGAACTTCATGTTCAGGAAACCATGGAAGAGTTTGGAGATACGTAGACAGCAAATACCAGTGGCAACAGAGCACTTGAAATGTCCTATAGACTTCAGTCAAAGGCTAGAAAAACACAAGGATAAATGGTGTCATGCTCAAGAATAAATATTTTCAGAAGAAGTTTTGCTGTCAAACTCAAGGAGATCAGAGTTGTATCAGAACTGATTTATTTTAAATAAAAATACTCAGTTGTGTAATTTGTAGAAAGTTGGATAAAGGCCATGTTTTCCCTGCTCTTTGAAGTCTTCATGAAAAACATGACTTCAGTGGGAGCAAGACCACAATAATTTCTCCTTTATTACTGTTTTTCTCCATCTCCACCATTTCAAACTGGGTAATACTGTTCATTCTGTCAGCAGTCTTAATAATGTATTATACTTTAAAAATTACTATTTTGGGAATCGTGGTTTTTGGCAAGAACTGAGTGCTGCTCTTGGACTATAAATTTGTGGTGGTTAGTTAAAAGGTTAAATTTACACTAACATGTCTTGTCACTTTGACCCAGGTGGAGTTATTGCAAGTAAGTAGGGCAAGTTCAGCAGATTTTAATGAACTATTATTGGTCAAATCCCTGCAAAACCAAATCAATGTTATGTCATTCAGTTTTACAATTTTCAACCAGAGGACTCCAGCTGACTGGTGACTTCACATATTCTGATCTGTGCTTTCCTGTCAGCAATACATTTCCTGTCCTGGCACTCCAGTCTCTACATTTATTCTTATTTTGGCCTAGTGAAGATTAAAACGATACAGTAAATAGAGTTAAAACTTTGGTTAGTTCATGAATCTAACTTTCTTTGTCAAGACCTTCCCTTTCAGAAAAACTGGAAAAAAGGTGCCATGGCCGGAAGTATAGCTGTCAATATGCAAAATATGACCAGGACTCATATTCCTGAGCGTTGGCATGTGTTACAGCAAATGCAATGCGTATGCTTTTGGGACTCTTTTTTTTTTTTTTTCTTCTTTTCTGCAAAGATGATCTTCATATGGGCCGTGAGTGTCTTGTGTTTCGATTATGTTGGATTTACCATACCTATGAAGTAAGCCTGACAAACTCTGATTGAGTCATATCTATTGCTTATGTGATTTGTGTAGGGGAGCGTGTATGTCCACGGTTCTTCGTGACTTGGAGCTTGTGTTCAGCAAAGGAAGAACAATGCTGGAGCTTAAGGGAGTCCTCGTACTGCTCCTGTTTTGTCCAGATGCGATTTCTGGGTTGACCCAGAAGACACATCTGTGAAGACCTGGACATTTCCCAGCTCTTCATGTGAAGGAGTAGGGAGTGGGTGTAGCGCTCCAATACATCGACCTTCTGCTCTGCAGCGTGTGTCTGCCTGTTTGGGATACCTTTGTGTGGGCTGGTTCTGTGGTCTCAAACAGTTGCAGCTGGGACACGCTCAAGGACGTTGTTGATTTTTCTTTTGTTCTTTTTTCCCTTAAGAATTGCTACATTTATTTTGTATTGGTTTTAGTTTACTCAATATTGTGATTTGAAAGGCATATAAACAAAATGCAGGTTTGTAAGAAGAGTATTTTTCTTTCGTGTTCCGTATGCCTAAATTTAGCTTAATAATTGCCATTTTTCCACATCCATTCTTTAGTCCAGTAAATAAACTGGATTTAATGAGATCTCTTTCCTTACGTGAAGTCCTCTTCAGCATAAAGAGAGAGAGAGAAGTAGTAATATTAGCTAGCGCGCATTATGAGGAGAAATGTCAGTTTTTGGAGAAGGAGCACAAGGTTGTATATAGCAGCTGTTCTAACCATTCATGCTTGATTCATCCCAGAAAGTGGGATGTATTTGCATAATGCAGGCGTTTTTGGGAGGAAGGGNTTTTTTTTTTTTTTACACCCCCCACCCCACCCCCCCCAGTTTTGGTACACTGTCAGTTTTGACATGATTTTCTCTCCTGCTGCCAGATAGCAACAAAAGGAAATAATTTTTTCAATAGTATTTTAAGCAGTACATGAAGTTTACTTATATGTGCTCAGTCCTCCTGTGTGTAGACGGTGAGAGCGCTGAAGCAGGGTAAAAAGCCATCTCCCTGTTGCTGCTGACATTTCTACTTCAACCCCACCAACGTCAGCAGAAGTCACTTGAAGCAGCTTGCCTAACTCAGGTCGTGATCTCTGTGGAGCAAAAGCCAAGGCTGGCTGGGGGAGCGGTGTGGAGCAGGCGTGTTCTTATCCCTTTTCTGCCTTGTGAGGTGAGCAATGGTTGCCATTAGGTATCGTATGAAAATCCCGGGTGCCTGGGCAAGCTCCCAGCTGACTGGGTGAGGCGAGGTTGCCGCTGTGGCATCCTGCCTGAGCAGTGCCGTGCAGCTACAACAGAAGCGGGAAGTCTCAGCACGCAGACGAGCCACGGTGTCTAGACATGCTACGATTATTTCTTTGCTCAATTCAGTGTGTAGTCAAATATCTTTCCAAATATTCTAGACAGATTTGAGAGCGGTGCCTGTATCCGTGTGACAGTGAAGGCTGTTAACTGCATATGCATCCTCCTCCATGTCTCCACCAAATTTAATCGTACAGCTTGGTCGTACCAATGGCTTCAGTCCCATATTCTAACAGCAGTGGGAAACAGCACTCCTATCTGTTCATCCTTAAATCTAGTGAAGATTTCTGGAAAACTTCCACTACTATACAAATACGTATCATTTTTATCCATTTGCAGAAGGGTTTTTTTCCCCGGTTCTTTTAAATTTATGTTCTTCCGGGCAAATAAAACGTACCATGGCTGAATTCCCCTCTTGTGTGCCTGCGTTTGTCACTGAGAGTAGGGAAAAACAGCAATTTGGAAAGTGAGTTTGTCTCCTCTTGTTTTGCCTGGCCATTTTCATGAAAGTTTTTGTGTTAGATTGAAACTGGTCATCGTTTTCAGAAAGAAAATGTTAGGAGACAGAGGCAGGGAGAACAGCAACTGTAGCCTTTTTACTCTAGCAAATGATGTTAAACCAAAGCAAAAGTAAACTAAAACATGGTTATATACCCCCAAGCAAAAAAGCGGATGTGTTTTTTCCAGTCAGTGTTCTGATTTTGGTGGCTTAATTTACAATTTCTATAAGGTTTGTTTAGTGTGGGCTGTGTAGGCTGAGTTAGCCTTACTTTAGCTTAACTAAATGAATACTCAGGCTAATTTCTGGTGTTATCCCACCTACAGCATATACTGTATTGTGCCTGATGAGAGTGCCACCACAGTCATAGGAAGACCAGGGTTGCCATGTTAAGAGGTACAAAAGAAGCAAGACATGAGTCTGTAGAAATCCAAGCTTGCCGAGTTTGATTCTCTGTGTGTGTATGTTTTCTCTAAATCAGTAAGGTGGATTCGGAGTCTGCTTTCCAGTTGAGTCTAGGTAATTCTTAAGCTTAGAATAAAAATAAATTTTCCAAAACTTTTATTTTGCTAAAGTAAAATCTGAGATGTTTATGTAGAAGTACGAATTGTGAAATGAGTGGTGAGGGGACAGTGGGTGGGTTGAAGTGCATATAGAAAGCCCTAGTACTGTCAGGTTTGTTTAGAAAAATTGAGGTATACGGCGTTCTTTGTAACGTTTCAAAGTGTAATAATTCAGCTGTTCATTCTGGTGTAGTGAGTGCATACATAAATCACTAGCACACTGCATCTTAGAGATGGGTTGCTTGTAGTTGTCTGTAGAACTTACTGCATGGTAACAGTTATAATTAATTACTTGGAAGACTGAATGTCTCAGAGTACTTTGTCATCAACGTGCACGGGTGGCGGGTAGTTGCGCTGAGGTGTTCAAGTATTCTCTGGTACATGGTAATATAAAAAGCAGAACTTGATCCTCTTCCAAGATTTAAATTTGTCCTTGCCTTTCTGAAAAGTGGGAGGCAAAGAACAGGTGATGCAATGTCTTCTCAACAATATAAGCTTCACCTACCACTTTGGACTGTGAAATTCAAAATGACCTTGTATCCTTTAGCTACAGTTGATCCCTATGCCATGGAGAACACTATCTAAATCTGCTCTTGGCAGCTTCTACAGCAGAGTTTGACATCACTGAATTTTGTGGAGGGTGTGTACATGCGCGTGTATGAGATAAATTCCAAATTTAGAAGAAAATATGTAAATGTTTAAAATCTGAAGTACTTTGTGATAGGGAGCAGGGGGTTCGTGAGAAATTTTGACATGTTGAATCTGGGTCTTTGTTGTCTAACCTGGAGAGTTCTTGCTCATGTGAGGTTTCCTTGTTATAAAACATTTTTATGCAGTACTGCTTATGCATTCGGCAGATTTTCTGAGACTTTCATAGGTCAGAAAAGCACTGGAAAAAAATCGCAAGCACTTTCAGTCATCTAGTGCAGTCACTTCATATAAGTGAGTAAACAGAGTGGAACAATGACTCCTTTTTCCCTCATGCCCCTGATTAGGTTCAAGGGGTGAACTGTTGATTGCTAGTGTATTTGTTCTGTGCAGTAGACATTCTCAAAGAAACGAATGCTTAAATTGGATGGACTATTGTTGTTTTTTACTTATGAAGTGAAGTACCTTCTTGTTGAGGTGTTGAGAGCAGGAAACAGCTATGTGATTCCTGTCGTCTTGTTTCAAGGAAGAGTAGCACTTAATTGATTAGCAGTACCTTCTTTGTTTCAATAAAGAAAAAAGCGAGATAACTTTTGGAATGTTTTTATTGTCTTTGCCATTCCTACAAAATGGGTTAATGCCTTTAAGTGTTCTAAATGATGCATCTCTTTCTTGAAAATGTCTTTTGTAATGTTTTGAGACATTAGACAGTAACTGTGTTTTTTCTCTTGAATTTTCTTGTGGAAAGGTGAAAGAACACTAAAGTTTTGCCCACCTGAATTTTGTCATGGATTTCACTTGGGGCCAGATTTCAGCCCATGCTTTAGGCATGTTTAATTTTAGTGGTGGTTGGGACATCAAGGAAGATTTTTACAGTGAGGATTTTTCTCAAATTCACGTCCCATAGATTTTGTTAATTCTGTGACAAGTACTCCTCTTTTCCGATTCTCATCCCAAGCTGCCAGTTACTTTAAAGAATGATATTTTTTTCCCCCTGCCTCTTTCTGTTTGGTTCTCGTTCACACTGTGTAGTTCAGTGCCTTACGTTTCTAATTTATTGTCTTGAAAGACAGATGTTTTATGACTGGTATAAATGTCTGAGAATTGCTGATGAGCTGTCTCTTCAATTTCTCTTTTATGTTTCCTTTTCTCCTAGGAGCCTACAAGGTAGACCCAGGAACCCACTGTGCTAGGCTCTGCAAAGACGCAGAACAGAGGCAGTAAATGATTACAGAGGGATGGTAACTAAAAGGTGGGTAAAAGACTGTATTTTGTTCAGTGGGTAGACGGTGATGTCATGGAGATATTGTAAACGCTGTCTGGAAAAAGACTGTGAGGTGGTTTTGTAGACCATTACAGGTATTCTGCCTTTCTCTCCTCCCTCAGCTAAGACAATGCAAGAAATGGAAATGGGAGGAATGCAAGAAAAACAACCCGCAATTCTCCTTTGTGCTCCCCTCTCTTAAATTATGTTCAACTTCAAAAAGGGAAACTGTAAAAATGGGGATGTTTGTTTAAAGAAAAACTGAAAGGGCAACTGTAAGAGTAACGTGTTTGTAGGTGGCAGAGACAGTATTTCAGGATACTGTTTTGGAGGCTCCACACAAACGCGTACCATCAGTCTAAAAAAGACTTAAGAAAAGGAAGCCTGTATAGCTAAATGACAAGGTAGAGGAGACTATTAAAAGCAAGAGGACATCTTAAAAAAAGCTGTGGCTGCATTCAAAGAAGGAAAATAGGACCTTTCAGCCTAATCATAAAATTAATAAATGCTTTTTTCAACCACACCAGTAGCAGGAAGCTAGTGGAAGAGTCTGTGGAGCCTGCGTATAATGACGTTATGAAATGAATGATCTGAGATAAAACCGTGGCAGAAAACTAAATAATTCTTGTGTGTATGTACTCACCACTGAAAAGCGTGGGTTAGTTCCTATTTTGGAACTCTTCTTATGGGAGGCTTATGAGATTGCCTTTCTCAGCTGGAAGCATTTGTAGGAGAGATTGTGGAACAAATTGCATGTTCCCAATTTAACAGGTCCAGATGCAGCTCACTCAAGTTTTTAAGAAACGGAAGAGTGAAATAGAACAGCTACGGACTGTGGTGTGAAGCCTCTTGCTTTAAAGTGTCTCAGCCATTGAAAACTTGAAGATGTCTAATTTGTTGCCATGTTTTAGCAAGCATTCATGTGGAATCAGGGAGCCTAGAAACCAATAAACCTCTTGGAAAATTGAGTGGATTAATTAAAATATTAGATTAGCGGCTGTTTTAGAAAGGACATTGGATAAATATGATGGAGATACTGAGAAAGAATTGATTTCTGTGAAGGGGAGCCTGATGAAGAGGAGTTTTAGAAACAGGTTAATATTAGTCTTCAGCTACTTGAAGGGTGCTTACAAGGATGATGGAGCCAATGTTCTTAGTAGTGGCAAACCACATAACAGGTGGTTAACATACACAGATTGCAGACTGGAATGTTGTGATTGGGCCTTGTAGGAAATCTTTTTCACTAGGAAGGTAGTGCACACTGGAAAAGTTACCCAGGGAGAGGGAGGTGGCATCTCTCCTGAAAGAGGCTTTCAAGTCTCAGTTGGACAAAGCTACAGCTGACCTGATCTACTGTGGCTTTTGGTGGTTGGTCAGACCAGGTGACTTGCAGGGATCCCTTCCAGCCAGCATTTTTGTGATTCAAAGTCAAGTCTTGCTAAACTGCTGTGGTCCATTGAAGGAGGTAACCAGCATGCAGATGAAAGAAATTTTATGATGCATTACTCTACTTAAATTTTGAAAAGGCATTTCGTATTCTAAGTCCTGGCAAAAAATTTTTAAAGGAAATAAACAGGCACAGGTTAAGGGGAAGGACTGCCAATTGTGTAAATAATTGGTTAAACGGTAGGAAACAAGACACCAGGAGAAAAATGTGTTGGAAATCACCAGTGGATTTCCACAGAAATTTCTGTGAGTGCCAGGGGGATCTTCATATTCGTAAGTGGCTTGGAACAGAAGTGTGACGACAAGGCTTATTTCTGAAAATAAGTTATTCAGGGGAAAAGAAGGTAAAAGAAAAGGGGGCAAACTGAAAAACTGCATCAGAACCTTATAAAACTGAGTGGTCATTAAAATGGTGGATGAAATTTAGGGTCAGTAATGGTGAAATATTTAAGATGGCCTGAGATCTTGTTACTAGAAGCAGTAATTTAATGACAAAATCAGCTCTATTCTTTAGTAGCAGTCAAAAAGCAAATTTATATAGGGAGTTGTTCTGAAAGGAGAGAGATCAAAATATCGTTAGGCCACTCTCTAAATCTGCTGTGTGTTTGTGTCTTAAATATGGTGTGCTGTTCTGGTCTCCTTGTCTCAGAACAAGCTGAGCAGAACTGGAAAAGGTTCAGAGAAAGGCAACAAGAACGAAGAAAGGCAGCAGGATGCAGAAGGCATCGGTGGAGCAGCTTCCATGCAAGAACAACTAGCCAGATGAGAATCTCCAGACTGGAAAAGAGATAGTGGCCAGATGCTAATGCTAGAGGTATATAAAATCATAAGAGCTGTGAGGTGTGTGGATGGGAAATGAATACTCAGTGACACCTTATTTTTATATTAGAAGAGATGCAGGTGAAACAGGCAGGGAACAGTTTCAAAGCTAGGAAAATAAGTTTTTCTTTGCATAGTGTGTAAGTCAGTTCTGAAATTCCTTGCCACGAGATGCTGTGTGTGCTGCATGAGTGTAAAGAGCTGCTGAACAAAGTCAGAAAAGGAGGCAGAAAAAAGGGAGAGAAAAAAAAAAAAAAAAAGAGATGTGGCAAACAAAGTTTCTACCTCTCGGTAAGGAAGTAACTGAGCTGCAAATTGCGGAAAGCTGTGCTGTAAGTGTTCTGGTGGGAGTGGAAGAGAATATTTCTATATGACCGCTCTGGTTTTCACTGTTCCCTTAGACATCTGCTCTTGGCTGCTTCTGGAGACAGGCTAGTGGCTCAAGCTGGATATTTAGTCTGATCCAGTTTGGTCATTCCATTTGAACTAAACATCCAGCCTGGCCCACTGTGGCGGTTCTTACGCACTATTTTATACATAGTAAGGTTGCAGGGTGCAGTCTCAGAAGAGAACTCTGTTGATAAAACTATTTTTAAAAATATTAAGCTGTTATGTAATTTGAGGTCTCACACTGAGCTTGGAGCCTTTTCCCTCATTGTAAGGTAAATGCTTTTTAGCTTATTTTGGCACGTGATAAATTACAGTTAAATTCATCTTAATATGTTCCAGCTGTTTCATTGAGAGTTCAGTTCCTGGTCCAAAAATCTCACTTTTTTTCTTACTTTGTTCCCTGTACAGTCTGTACTGCCTGTAAGGCAGGAAGGCAAGGAATTACCCAAACACCTTTCCTCACTACGTAAGTCCTAGTGACACCTGTTCTGGTGTAGAGAAGGTAGACTTTGAGGGGTGAGAGAAGCAAGATGAAATGGCAAAGCCTTGAGAGAGTACAAAGAGAATGAGAAAAGAGTGCTGAACTTGGAGAGCCTTTTGTGGTTGTGAATTAGCTTGAGGGGCAAAATGTTGGAGTTACAATGATCGGGGGGCAAGGCTCTCAGTGACAGTTATATAATGATAGCAGTTGAAATGGCTAAAACAGAGAAAGCTACTGGAAGAGAGAGGGTCGTGGGAGAAGATTAGTGGAAAACAGGTAGATTGAACTGAAGGAATTGAATGGGAAGAGGTAAGCAAGGATGAGAAACTACTGAAGACTTCTTAAGAATTAACAGGATTTTAGGAGCTTAGAGAGAAGCAGATACTGGGAATGAAAGAAACAGTGTCTTTGATTTTTTTCAATCAGTCGTTTATGGACCGGAGATGGACGGATCCATGCAGGTATTAAAGAGTGTTTAAATTTCCTGTACCGGTATCTGTACTTCCTCTGGGAAGTTTTCCAAGGGGACTTGAAATCAAAAAACACGGGAGGGGAGAACAATGATTTTTCATTAGATTAGAGTGTAGTTGCTCTTGGTAAAAATGAATTTTGTTAAAACAATAGCAAAAATGAGACTAAAGCTGCTGAAATGGAGACTCAAAGGATTTCTAAGTAACATGGTGAAAACTTGCAAAGACAAAGATGACATGAATATTTCGAATAGTGATGTACAGAGTCCTGAGGAAAGAGTATTTTTCTTGCAGGAAGAGGGGATACAAGGGTGTGATTTTAGATAAATGGACGCAAACTGCAGAATAAGAGCAGTTAAAGAGAAAAAGGAAGGGGAATATAACAGAGGTCACTACCAATTAAAAGTATTGCTTAGGTCAGCCATTTCCCTGCCCACCCAGTTCTTTGAGCTCAGCTGTCTGTGAAGGAGAGTTCTTCCTCGTGGCCCTTCTAACTCTTCTGGTGTCTTCCTTCTGGCTGCGTGTGCTTGGTGGTGGGAGGTTTCCCTTTGTGCCAGGCTTGGGGAATTTTAACAAATGAAGCATAACAATGAAAGGCTCGTTAGTAGTAGTTGTTTCTGTTTGTTAAAAGGAACCTGCATTGCTTCAAAGCAGCAATAGCAATTTCAGAGTGGAATGAAGGAGCTTCATTCTCTTTCAGAAACTCTGTGCCTGGTGTGTAACATAAAGTCGGAGCACTGAGCTGCAAACAGCTTTGCACTGAAGTGATGAATTGTGCTGTACTTGACTCTGCATATGAGGTGAAGGAGGATCAGAGAGGGATGGATGAGGTCATTGTGTCTACTGGAAAGACCCTTTGTTTCTTGCTGCAGAGAATGAGACTCTTCCCATTGAAGCCTGTTGTTAAAGCTCTGAGATTAATGGCATCTGGAAGCAGGGCTTTAACACCTGGTGTGAAACTAAATGGTCTTTGATTTATAATTTTAATCTCTTTTTTTT
>RSEF01000002.1:89115165-89127546 GCA_003993805.1 Himantopus leucocephalus
TTTTTTTTTTTGACTTAAACATCTAGTTAGGAATAAAGTTCAACTTCCCCCCACTGACACAACAGCCCTCCCCCAGGTCGCACTTCTTGAAATAGAGGTACTGCCTTTAATTATTCCAGATATGTCTCAATTGCCTGAAGTCTCATGGATTGCTTTATCTTGTCTTGATCATTGAAAACGTCAAAAGAATTTTTAGAAAAGGGTGCTGTTTTGAAACCCTTTGAGTTGTCTCTGTTGATCCAGGTTTGGTGTATTTTTTTTTCCACATGACAGATTTTTGTACTTCCAGTGTGTGCATTAATATAGTGTGTATATTCTGCTCTGGAAGCCCTTTTTACAACACCACTGCAAGCATTTGGAATTATTTTTCACTCAGCTTCAGGTTGCATCTTTATGAAATATGGTGGAATCCAGTGCTGGAAAACATGCAAGATTGACAGCCCTGGAAATTGAAATCCTGCTTATCCATGGACTAGATACCACAACCTCGCTGGAGCAAACTCTGTATCTTGGCATTACAACTCATGATTTACCTGCTGAGATGACCGCTGCTTCAGTTATTTATTATTTACAGAGCACTGAAGGTTTGCAAAGACTTTGCACAGTGAGAGCATCATGTTTCAATTTGTGTTTCCGATATCTTTCTATATGATGTGTTTATTACAGTATAAATACAGATTTATGTCTTTAAGAAGCAAAGAACTATGAACTCTGCACTGGATTTTCCACGAAAAAGAGATGTGTTTGTCTGTAGTTATATTATTAGTTGTAGAAATTGATACGGCTGTAGTGACTGAACTACTACATGATAAAATGTAATCTTTTATATTAAAAAAGTTAACAATTTAAAAACCACAATGCATCATGCTGACTTTAGCAATACAGATTTTCTGCTAGATCGCTCTGCGACTGTCCCATCAACATCAAGGTGAAGTGGTATGTAACAGAGGAGAGAGTTGGCTAGGTATGAAGGGATGGAGGGAACCCGTTGCTGTACCCAAGCTATGCTTTTGGGACTCTTCAGTAACATGCAAGTCCCATCCTCTCTGGGGTGAAGCATGCTGAGGTAGAGCATAGCAAGCACACTCTGTTAGAAAGTTTGTTATTACTCTCTGATTAGTTGAGTATCATTCACATATTAAATCTGTTCTCCTGAGTTATGCATTTCCTACTGCTGCCATAAATTGCCAATTTTTTACTTGGCCAGATGCATACAATATCAGCAAGTTTCTTGGTTTGTTTGGTGTTTTTTGTGTCCTGTCTCTTCTCCTTTTTTCCCCTTTCTAGGTCAAATTCTGCATTTCATTATTACACAAGGCTCCCTGTGGAAAGGCCTTGCATCGTCAGCATTTCCCTTCTGGGCGCTTTATTTTGAATTCCAACAATTCCATTCCATAGACCCTTCTCATACTTATGATGTTTGTATCTCATTGCACCACTGCTATGTAAACTGACACTTTTCTGCTCTGACTTAGTAATTTTTAAACACCACACCTGCAGCCAAAGGGCAGGTTTTACTTGGACTTTTATTTGTAAGATATTTTGTTGTATTTGTGTTTTTCCTTGTGTCATTGATAGGGGCTGTTTACAAGGGTTTCATGGGTTTGGGTTTGTTTGTGGTTTTTTTTTTTTTTTCANTTTTTTTTTTTTTTTCAATGGCCATTTTCTTTGGTATTCCTTCTAGAACTTTATGCTTGGACTATTGTTCTGGAATAACAAGATGTCTTTCTGTAGTAATATGCAAGTGACATCAAAGCAGAGAGTTGGCAAGTAAAGGAGAAGGAATTTAACTGCAAAGGGATTACAGAAGAGCAGTGGAGATTACAGGAGATAAGAGCATACTTAGGACCACTGACAGGCTGAGAAAAGAAGTAAAAAGAAATACAGGAAAGGAAAGGTAGTAGTTTGGCATTTAATTTGTGTTTAAATGAATACCCTCTCTGGCTGATCAAAGAGGGTTTTGGTTTCCTCAGAAAAGACAGGGACTGAGGTCTATAGTGACTGGGAAGCTGAGGGCACATGTGTCAATATACCTTGATTTGTAGGGAGGCTAATGCATTCCCTGACTCTGAGCTCCACCCTTCCTTTAGGGCATAGTGGAAAGTGGCATTCATGCGGTGGGATAGCTGGATACCTGTCTTGGGACACATCAAGAAGGAATGGTCTATTCCGCAGCCACTCACAGCATCTTGGATACGTCTTCCCTAGCTTTCTTATTTACTTACATGTGGTACAAGCCATGACTGCCACGTAACCTACATGGTGGGCACTGAGTGGTCCTGTCATTATTTGCCAAGGCTCTGTGATGAAAAGGAGATGAGAAATCTGTACAAGTCTCAGTTGCCAGTGTGAAGATTCATTTAAAGGATCCTGTGAAGGAGCACTTCAGGGTCTTTTTTCTTTTAAAAATTAAACTGGCCTCTTTGCTTCCTTTAGAAATGTTGCTGGAGTGGTGGGAAGGGCAGGGCTACGCATAGTCATGCAGAGACCTTTCTTCCTTGTCTCTTAGCCCACCCTTCTCCTCAGACATCAGTGCATCCAGTGTAGTATGCCAAATTTTTGTATTCCTGAGCAAATGGGCAAAAGAGGTTGGTCTGGCTTGTCATGAGTGCATTGGTTGGCAGGTCTGCAGCTCAGGGTGAACTAAGGGAGTGGACTCATAAATGTGCCATCCTCATTGCTGCTGAGGAGTGAGTGGGATCTTGGGATACCTCATACCTAATTATGTTGCTGGTGCATGTTCATAGCCTGGGTTAGCCAGCAGCCAGCTCAGGACGGAGGTGGCTTTCTATAGCTCGTCAGAAGCAGGTTGTTGTGTTGCCTCTCCACAGGGTATTGAGCGAAGAGGAGAAGGAAGCTGGGCTCCAGTGGAGGGAGAGTGGAAAGGGCAAGATCTGTGTGTGGCAGGAGATGCAGTGTGATCTAATGAGCACAGCTTCTCTCAGGCTTTACCCTTCCTATTTGCAGCAGCTATGTTGGTCTTAAAAATGCAGCTGGTGGCTGGTTTCCCTTTGGGACAGGGGATGACTTGAGGGAGAAAATGGTGACAATTATGAGTGAGTGCATGAATCTGGCTGTAGCAGCATGCTGTTGTTAGCTGATAATGGACTAAGCTTCGATACTACCGACTGCTAGGAAGATCTAGATTGCTTGGGAGCTAGGGTCTTTCCTCAGAGTGTGGTGTTGGAACAGGGACATAGACTTGGTATGGGAGAAGATGAAGGGGCAGGCCAGCAAAGTGAAGTGGAGGCTATACTGGTCTACCTGGGGCAATGCCTTTGTTTATTGCTATGGGCTGTTGTCTAAGTGGGCATGTGGTCCTCCCAGCAAAGCGTACGACATTCAACTGTGGCATGTCAGTGTGTTGCTGTTGTGATTATTTGTTCATCCCAGGAAAGGAATCCCTGCCTCTGCCATGCGTGGATTTCGGTTTTTGAGGAATGCAATATGTGAGGGTATGAAGATATAGTAGTGCAGAAAGGGGTGCAGGCCATACTATATGGCTTTTGGGTATAGATCTTCGTGGTCTCAGGCAACACTAGCTAAGGATGTTTTGACTGCAGGTCATCCAGCCTTGTCTTAAGCCGTGCTGGAGGGCTGGCACAGTGGGGAGGGAGGTTTTCCATAGCCTATTGCTATGACACCAGTGTGTATACTGTGTGGCATAAAATGTAGGGATGGTCAGGAAGTTCGCCTTTAAGCACCTGGGGGGGTACTAGGAAATTTGGATGCAAGCAAAACAGCCTAAGAAAGCTGAAACAGTGCCTTTATTTTTAGAAAAATCTAAGGGAAGATGTAATCATCCTCCATGTTTCTATTTATGAACTCAAGGTGACTTTGACACATTTGATCTCTGAATCTTAGACTCCTCAAAAAGAGGAGTCTAAGATATGTTTCAATGTATGCAATCTGTGCATACATAGTGTATGCTTATAAGATTCCAAAATGATAAATGAAAAATGACAGCTACAAAGCTACAGAAGTCTAAAGTGATTTTGGATATGATGGAGACATCACTGACACTTCATGTAATTTAGTCTTTGACTGATGGAAACTGTCAGCCACTGAGAAGCCATTGGGAAAGACGTCACCAAACAAATTGGATTTTCACAACTTTGTTAGTTTGTGAAATAACCTTATGGAATAGATTTTTTCCTGAAAGCTCTTAAATGGAAATCATTAAAAAGAGCATCATCATTAACAATTAGATAAAACATGGAAATGTAAGTAAGTTAAAATAACTGTTTAAGAGGGTATTTCAGACTTGGAGAAAACAGAGTATATTTCTTTTATTTTTTTGAGACACAAATACACAGAGCAGCACAATGCATGCTCTGAAGGAAAACCCACAAGAGGCTTCTGTGTATTGAAAGAAATATGTCAAGAGTTATTTCTCATTTAACCTTAGGTTATTTGACATCTCCTTATTTGTTGTTTGATAGCTTCATTGGGTGCATTCCACCAGATAGTATACGATTTCTGTTGTGTCAAATTTTACTACTTTTAAACAGACTTAAAAATATAACTTAAATTTTTAACAATGATGTCGGAGTAAGAAAATACAATTATGATTTATTCTCTTTAAAAGACTTTTTTTTTCTTTTTTTTCTTTTCATTTGTCAGGCCGTATCTTAGGATCCAGCAAAAAATAAGCAAATTTGTACTGACAGGAAGTTCAGGTATGGGCAGGGATGTTCCTCATATGTGTGAAACCTTTGTATGTGCATACATGGAGTTTTAAGTATAAGCACTGTATTCATTTTGAACTTTGCCTTGTGTTTTTGAGGACTCTGATAGATTGGATATTTTAGCTGTAGAATGATCACTGAAAATCTTTGTGCCTTCCATTATTTTTAATTTTACCTGGTTTATTTTAGGAAAGGATTTATTGACTTGATCTTTCACAGAAGGTGTAAAATATCTGGGTCTGGATTCAGGATTCACTAACAAAGGTAGATGAACTTTCAGAAAGATCTAACAGAAGCCTTGGTTTTCCCTTCAGATTTCTTATTCCAGGATTCTGATAGCTTTGTCAGGGTTTCCTATGTTTCTGATGGACATCTTCAAAAGACAGCATGGTTAGCCACACAGTTAATGTTCCAAATTAAAAAGAGGCATGTTCGTATGATGTCTCTGAATTATCTGGATATTAACGCAACTGAATGTGGCACGGAAGGGAGCCGTGTGATTTTTCTGTTGCAGTTGTCAGTTGAATCAGAGATCTAAATGTGAAATCTAGTATGCAAGAGTGTCTTGTCAATGGGTGGGTCCCCTTTGAGCACTATTGCCTGTAATCATAGGAGGTTAATCATGGGGTTAGAAGAAACATTAAACAGTGCTTTTATTTGTGTATTAAATCTTTGTAAGTGTGCGGGAGAACTTTTGCCGATGTATAAAAAAATTTAAATCATCTTTGCAGTGGTAATGTTACAGAGCAAGGAAAGTGAGATAGTAGGCTACTTGCACTAGACATTTTGTATAATCATTGCAGAGACCATGGATGGTTCAGTCCACCTAAGCATTCTCTGTAGGGTACTCTCTCTATTGCTTATCCAAGCACTGAAGGAAGAATCCAGAAGCTTGGTGAGATGAATGGATGTTTTGAGTGCTTACCTTGATAGAAAAGCTACATATAAATAAATAGGTGGGGAGCAGAAGCGTTCCACAGCGGTGATGTGGGATGGGAGCTCTGAGCTGCATGACCCCTCTCTTTCCTTCATGTCAGTCTGCTAAACCTTGCTGTCATTTAAGCTTTTGATGTAAAGACAGACTATGTTGGTTATTGATGGTAAGAAGCAAATCAAAATCTGATAATCAGCTAGGAGTTGAGAGGTGGTGGGAGTCTGAAATGCATTTGCAAATGGGGACGTGGGGGTGAGTGGATTTGACATACAAAAGTGTATTCTCCTCCACTGTATTTCAGTTGACAAAGCTGTTACCACCATGTATTTGCTGAAATGTGTTTAATAACCACTGCCCTTTAAAACTGTACTGAAGAACTGCAGGACTGAACCCACCACAAGAAGGATAAATTTGCCTGTATTATTTAACTGAAGCAGGCTGTCACAGTAGTAATTTCATGACATTTTGGAGCTCATCCAGTAGTTCTTTTAAGTAGTAACTACTTAAATATAATCTTTATTTTGGAAGTTTGCCTAGTATTAATGTGCAGAATATCCACTAATAGTTTTGTTTTAGCAGTACAATTTTGTCCTTTAGATTGGTGATTCACGTTTAAAAATGTATTATATTAAGTCCTTATGAAAGTTAAATCCCAAGTACTATCAAGTACAGTGAGATACAAAATGGTACAGAACTGTTTTCGGCTGAATATAGTTTTTTAAAACCCAGCTATTTGAAGTTGCTGTATTAGTGTCTTCCTTCTGGTTTCTTTTACATCCATGTACAAATTTTGGCATGTTTTCCTTTATAATTTATAAATATTAAAAAGCATGTCCAGATGGCTACAGTCATAATCTGTGATGTGATGATCTTGTCTCTTAATTATTCAACGTGTATGACTCCAATCTTCGTGTTGCCTCTTCCTGATTTACATAGAATGCAACAACTAAACTTGCATTACTTTCATGTTACCTCTTTTTTACCTGCTTCCATTAACCTTGCCTTCACTTAAAACTACTTTTTATACTGCAACTTTCATCTTATTCATTCTCCTCTCAGATGATAAAACTTCCCTCTTTTTTCCTATGGTTATTTCGGTGCATTGTCTTCTACTGCTCCATTGCATGGATCTCCTCCCAATGCTGAACTACTGCCTTCTGTTCAAACATGTCATGTTTTTAAACCTGCCTTTTTTTTTTAATATAGTTCGCAGCATAAGACAGTTTATAATAATATGAAGGGAAAAGAAAAAGATGACAAAGCATCCTATGCTAGAACATCTCCTCCTCCTCCTATCCTGCATCATACCTGAATTTGGGTAGAGGTCCTGGTAGAAGGCAAGACATGTGGCCAGCTTTCAAAGGATGATCTTTTGTTACTTAAGAGTACTTTTTGTTTTATATGTAGTGAAGTTTCAACACATAGTTAATGCAAATCAATAGTCACAGCTTTACTTGTAGTTGTGACTCTGGTCCCACATAGATTCCTAATCCCCAGTGGTGAAATTTCAAAATTCACTTTTTCTGTGAGCCCCTTGTTATATAGGAAGCACAGATGCTTTTTTAGCAGAAGTTTACAAAAAGTAGGTTAACAGTAAAGCTAGGAAAGAATAGAGTTTGAAGGCTGTTCAAGAAATGTCATCATTACAGTAGTTCCCCTCTAGAAAGACATACTTTTTTCCCTTCTAAAAAAAATATGTAGTTAGTTATGTGAAATCAACATAATTATGTAGCTTAAAACAAAGGAAAAAATAATGCCATAAACTGAGACTGCCTTTGCTAACAGATATGATGA
Source organism: Himantopus leucocephalus (assembly GCA_003993805.1). NCBI lineage: Eukaryota > Metazoa > Chordata > Aves > Charadriiformes > Recurvirostridae > Himantopus > Himantopus leucocephalus. The sequence continues at coordinate 89,122,582 of RSEF01000002.1, forward strand.
AAATAAGTGTTAAAAATACTTCAATTGTCTGGTCGTTGCTTTTCTTATTAATGCCTGTTCAATGAGGTGGACTAGCATACTTTTATTATATTCACGTTTAATGGGTAAACAAGATTTTTCACAAATAATTTTCATTTACTGAGGTGTAGAAATATGTAGTATAGCATCTTCATTCAGGGGCAGCATTACTAGGTCTCTGAAAGTACATGTTACTTTAAAAATTGTTGTCCATAGCTTTGTATATTATATTTTATCTCTCAAGAGTGTGCCAGGGATATTTGGAAAGCATATTTGTAAGGGTCACCAACAGCATTGCTGGATAAATTGAAAGAAACTTCTAAAATATAATTTATGTCATGTTTTGTGACAGTTTGAAGGACTACAGTTAATGACTACATGATTCTGTTGAAACTGAGGTCTTTGCTGACTCGGCTAAAACCAGGAGACAGATATCTTTCCAAACCATAAGGCTTCCTACTAGATGGGTGAGGGAATATTAAAGAAAAAATGCCATGGATTCTGGATGCTGTTTCTCTTTGTGGTCGTAACTCATGTACTGTAGTACGTGCTTTGTAAAAAGCCATGCAATGGATTTTCCTTGTCTTACAGTCAGATACGTATGTTCACTTTTCACTAGGCTTTATGAATAACTCGTAAATGCAGACTGGTATGTACTGCATGGCAATACAAGTGAATAAAACACAACCTATGAATGTCATGCAGTACAGAGCTGAGATCTTTGCAGAACATGGGAATGAATGGCTGTGCTTGGTCAGAGATGTATCCAGCCCAGCAACTGGTCTCTCTCAGGAGCAAACAGCACGTGTCTCCGGGAAAAGGGTGAGACCCCAGGAAGCAGCTACTGAGACTTTTCCTGAATATTGTTGCAATATCAGGCTCAGGAAGTTCCTGAATTTCACACTGCAAAATGAGAGCGTCTAACAATTTCATAACCATCAGTGGATCCTTTTCCTGAGTATCTGCCCAATCCCATTTTGAAGCTATGTCGTTTTTTAAAATCAACAAGATCCAGTGGTAAGGACTGTCTACTCAACTGATATTACTCACAACACCTGAAAGTATATTTATACTACAGAACAGCTTGTGTTGGATGCCATGTTGATGGTGTTGGGCCCTAAGAAAATGTGTTTGTTTTGCCAGTAACAGTACCAACCAGAAAAGGAGCAGGCAAGTAAGGTATAGAAAGCAGAACATGAAATGCAGGGATGTGTACGTAGGTCTCCCAGAATTGCTGCAGTTCTTCCCTCTCCATTTCCTTTTCCTTCACTAGCTGACACTTCTGCCCTCTCCTGGCTCGTCTTCTCAAACTTCATGCCTTTCCTTTGGCTGTTAAACTTTCTCCGATTTTCCTTCCAACCTTCTCACTTTTTATTTGCAAACAATGATTACCATTTTGTTTTTCCATTACAGCTATTTTGTAAAGGAAAAACTGTGCTGGCTCTATGGTTTGTCTGAGACGGAGAGTCCCTCCTTCTTCCACCTCAGTCTGACTTCTGATGGCCAGACTGAAGATGACAGTGGATGTCCCAAGCAAACCAGGGGGGAGGGTGCTCTGGGTGACTGGACCAGGACACTAGCTGGGAGGGGAGGGAAATTAGATGTAGGAATCTGGGGCTTGGGAGGATACCAAAAAGGCTGAGGAGCTAAGGCATAGTTAAGAGAAAAAAGGATTTGAAAAAAAAAAAAAGAGCTGAGATTGTACTGGAACTTGGGCCTAGGCTGCGCTGATTTGACTACATTTATTCTTACCTCTAAGCTGCTTGTGGTGCTCTTCTGTGTGGACCTGCTGGGTTGGCTGGTGCTTGCTCGAGGAAGCTGTGGTCCACTGGCACTGTGCCCCACTGATGAGGCAGACATGCCCACAATGTGATAAATGAGATCTGAGGTCTTATTACAAACTTCTTGGTTCACTCGGGCCATTGTTCTTGAAGCAGTGCTTCCTTTGCAAAAATCGTAGGTATCGCAGCTCTTTGAGCAGTGCTGGAGAACTAGCTTTGGTGACAGATCCTGCTTTTATGAGTTGTCACCATCAGCTACAGATATTAGCAGACTTTTGGCAGAACGTCACTATGAATTTAAGGATTGATTTTTGACTGTGTTAGTCAATAACAGCTGATGGGTGACTGCCTCTTGCAGATCTTAAAATTCATGCCACTGCAGAAATGAATGGCAATATTAAAAAAAAAAGTTAAAGGAACTCGGTAATCAGTTTGTTAATTGAAGCTGACTCTCACTTTATGAGAATACAAATTAGAATATGCTACTCCGCTGCATAGCAAACAGTCTGCATTGTTGGGTCCGGTGATGAAACATCATAGTGTACGGCTGGATTCTTTCACTGAAGAAGCTCTATAGCCTCCAGTCTCATCTTGATGTTTAATGAGGTGATTTTTGAGCTGTTGCTCTAATCGAATTGTGTATCTGAGTGATATACAAACTGTTTTTCTAAAGCTAGACTGAGGAAAGAATATATTTCAAAGTAATTATATTATAAAGAGGAATAGCTTTTATTTGTGCATTTGACAGGGGAACAGATTAATCACTATCATAAAAACAACTGGTTGGGTTTTTTTTGCAAACAGGATTTAAATGAGTTTTGATATTTATTCACCTTGTGTCTATGTATTATTAGGAGAAGGGTGACTAAAAAAATGAACCTCAGTTAATTTGTGAAAAAAGTGAAATGTGAATGTCTTTGACACACAACATTCACATTTTTCACTGGAGGAGAGAGAAGCACTGTTATTTTAGACTGATGCAGCTCTCTTGATGCACCCCCCACCTCCATCCCTTTTTCCTTCTGGGTTCCAGTGGTGTTGCCCGGACTGGGAATTGAGAGCCTACACATTGCCTGAGAATTTAGCTAGATTTTTTTTGGTAGGTGTGATGACAGGGCCTTTTTTACATATTCCTTTCTCTAGATGACTGCTCATAGCCTTTTTCCTGCTTTGTCTGTATGCTTGCTAGCAATGTACAACAGTGTGGGCTTTTTTTGCTAAAGAGGAAACAATAGTTCTCCCTGTCTGCTCATCACTTGCAGCAGCCAGCAAATTTTCTATTCTTTTAATAAATTGTAAAAAAGGTGCCACTAGCAGTACAGTAGATAAACTAGGTATTGACATGACCAAAGATGAAATAATTATCACTAACTATTTTGAAGTGTGTACAGCAGCAATATGGGACAACATCTTTCTTTGGACTCATAATTCCGTTCTAATGAACCCATATGATGTATAGTCTGTTTCATTACATGAGTACTTTTTTCAGGTTCATGTTTGTGCACAAAGGTGCATGTTATCCGGAGTAGTTAGTCAGCATGAGTAAATTTTTATCCAGGAAGTGGAGCGAGGCACCCAGGAGAGGTGGAATGAGTCTCCCACAGCGAATTACATGAGCAGCATCTGTGAGAGTAGACACTGGTGTGTATGTAAAGAAACCCCAGACCTGCTTGTGGATGCATGTACCCAGAACCGGTCCTGAAACTGGCATCTTTTAACCATGCCAAACTCTGCTCTTTGTTGTATTGACATAAGTTCACTCCGCCATTAGCTGGAATTGCAGTTAAACTGACATTTACAGAATCAGCAAAGATAANACCGGTCCTGAAACTGGCATCTTTTAACCATGCCAAACTCTGCTGTTTGTCGTATTGACATAAGTTCACTCCACCATTAGCTGGAATTGCAGTTAAACTGACACTTACAGAATCAGCAAAGATAATTATTTGAAAGCATCTTTGCTGCTGGACAGCTGCAGTTAGTGGGGCAACTCTCTTTTTTTTTTATACAGCAGCTTATTTTAATCAAACAAAAGAAAATGTAGTTTATAATTCAGAGATAAATTGTACTTCCAACACGGTGTATTTTAACCGATCTAGAAGTATTGACATCCTGATTATTTCATTTTAAACATGACTTCAGCGCCTGGAGCGAATAGTCTCTAAATGAATCTGCTTGGACCTAGCAGTAGCAGTTACATGCCTTGCATGCATAGCTGTTCACACTTTCTCTCTTTAGCCCTTTTTTCCCCTCCCCACTTCAAATACTGTTGACGGAGAAACTAAATACTATGTTTGTAAAAAAAGTTAAAAAAATTAATACCTTTACCTAATGGGCCTTATTCATCTTCACATTTCTTCTAGGCAAGCTAGATCAAAAAAAAAAAAAAAGTGAATGAGGGAGAGAATGAGTGCACAAAACCCTTTACATATAGACATAAAATGTATTGCATTTTATATTTGTGCTTTTTTTTTTCTTTTTGCATCCTCAGATTGTTTTACAGACTCGTAAAATGCAATTTGTCAGAAGTCTGATTAAAGATCTGTGCTAGAAAAACTATACAAATAATATAGGTCAATGTGCAGGTTCCCAAATGTATAGCAATAGTTACAAGATGATCAGTGTCACTATTATGGATATGTTTTGAAGAGTTTTGTCTTGACGATTATATTTCATTGTTGAGAGAGATTTGCATTTGGAGATTATAGAGAAATCAAGAAAACTAGCCTAAACTTTACATGTTTAGGGTTTACATGTGTAGGCTTTTGTGTCTTACGCTCCAGGCTAGCTATCACTTCTTGGTACAATAGTTGCACTTTCGGTAAGGAGAAGGTCCTATTTCAGGAAAGGCTCCTTTGCCCGCTTTAGGACTTCTGACTCCTTCATTGCAGTGTTTCAGAGCTGCGTCGGTAAGGAGGGTAGGTGCTGCCTCCGTGGGCTCGCTCTTACAGCAGCTGTCTCAGGCAGAGATGGAACTTGTGCGGTGGTCCTTACTCAAGGATGTGCAAGAGGGAGCAATCTAACCTCTGCAAATTCTGTGGAAAAGAATTTGGTTTCGAAGGCTTTTCTAAGCTGTCCGTTCATGCTGTGGGTACATGTTGAAGGTGTGTGTTTTGCTTGTTGGGTTTTTTTTTTTGGGGGGGGGGGGGGGGGGGGGGGGGGGGGG
>RSEF01000002.1:89127646-89148581 GCA_003993805.1 Himantopus leucocephalus
CTCAGCGTAAGTTTATAATTGACTTTTTTTCACCATAGTGGAGTTTAGTGAACTCTTCCCCCAAATTTCAGTGTCTTAGAAACCAAACAAAGCAGTATGGTGAAAATTTGACACTATTGGAAATTCTTAAATCCCTTTTCCATCACTGATGTTCATGGTGCGTGATTCTCTTCCATTTTTGAAATTCTACAGCCCCTAAAGAGGTTCATGACTTTTTTGTCTTAATAGCAAGGTAGTGAAGATCCCAGCTGGGATTCAGACTGGATTCCCGTTGGGATCTGCCAATGTCAAGCACCTACGTAAAAAGATATGATCCCATGGATGCCTCATAAGGTGTCTCCCATAGTGACTGAGAACTATTGATATCGTTGCACAAGGTTCTTGGGAGACTTTAAACTGTAGTAGTGTGTATTATTCTGTTTATATATGGTTAAACAAGGTTAAACAAAATTAGAAAGAGATCTGGGAAAGGGCTACTAAAAGGCAAATGAAGAGGGTTGGAATTGTAGTGCAGGAAAACAAAGGCTGAGTGTGTGCCCAGCAGCTGCCCATAAATCTATCAGCAGGTACATCTGTGGAAGGAAATAGCTGTATAAACTGCACGGTAGTGTTGGCAGAAAAACAAATCAGTTTAAATTGGCCATAGGTAATTTAGTCAAGAAACAATGAGTTTTGTCACATTTTACCAGTGCGAACAAAACAAGAACAGAAATATTTTTGAGATAGTGATCTCTAAATATATAAAAGGGACATTATTCTATAGTATTTGCCATAGCAGGCAATGACCGGGAAGATAATTACTAGTCTTTATTGCTAAGATTAGTCTTGCTTGTCCAGTTTGGGAAATAAAGGTGGTCTTCTGATGTCTGCGGGCATTCTGTAGTTGCTGTGCAAAAATATAGTTTTTACAATTTTATCTGCCCTCCCCCCACCTCCACAAGTTGTCTTCCAGTCCTTGGGAGAAGTCTCCGGTTGATATTTTACTTCATTCTGCAAAATGTCCAATTCTCCTATAGGTCTTGAGTTGATTAATTTGGAGTCTCCTAGCCTTATTACCATCTGCAGTGATCTACGAATGTTACTACTCCAATACTAGCGCACACCTTCACTTTAATCATCCAGTCCACCCTGGCACTGATATTTCCCTTGTGCTGAGGAGTTGCCTAAGATTTGGAGCCACCCCCCCCCCCTTTCCCTCTCCCACCACCCCTATTAGGGAGAGAGGCTACTGATAGCAATGAAGTGTTAGGTTGATAGTTGGACTTGATGATCTTGAAGGTCCCTTCCAACCTAGACAATTCTGTGATTCTATGATTCCATGAAGTTTGGTTTTGGCTCAGTCTGCCTTATTTCTAGAGTGTGCACAGTCATGTTTCTCTGAATGCAATAGAGACAAGTAACTGCAGTCCATTTTGTTGTTCACTTTTCAAATTCCTCACAAATCCTGTACCTCAACTGTGGGGAGTGCCTTTATTTCTTAGGTCACAATCATACACATTTCCTACTATGAAGTTCAATGCCTTTTAGTAGCGACTGCTTTAGTTTATGAATATTGCTACACAGTACGTGTTCAATTATACCTCCTGTTTTAATTGTAAAAGGAGCTAGCACAACTTTCAGGTTGAAGGAGGCTTGCACATATCTTTGGGTCAGAGTCACTTGACAATCATTAATGCCTTCCAGTGTAACAGGTCTGCTGAATAACATATATTGGATCTGAAGTGTAAGTGTTGTAATACTTTTGTTTTAAAACAGCGTCATTTGGTCTTCTGTCAATATGTTGTACGAAAGGAGATATATCTGTACTATTGGTGAGGGCTTTAGAGGGAGAGGAATGTCTTCTAAAATGACTGATGAGTTAGCCAGGATCTCAGTAACAACCTACAGTCGCCCTGCTTGCCTGGGACGTTTTGGCACAAATTGTCCATGTAGAAAAATTCATTTAGATCACTTTGAGAAATGGGGGAGTGGGGCGGAGAGAGTGGGGACAGACGGGAAAAGGCAGAGGGAGAAATTTATCTTGCCCAACTTTGATCAAACAGGCTAAAGTGCATAGTGAAGACAAGCAAAGATTACAGTTCAATTTATGAAGTTGAATTAAGGGAAGAGGAATGATTTTCATTATGGTTACTGGATTTTAAAATTTATATTTGAAGAATGTGATAGATTTTTTAGTGTTATGTCAGTTAGGTCTAGATTTAATGTAAAAGGAACTTTATTTCTTAATAGATATGTGCTAGATTGTATGAGATGATATACTTATGTAAAATGGAAAAAAAAGGAAAATAGAGTAATAAGAAACACTCTACAGAGAAAATTCAGTATGGATGTAAAACAGTTGTTAGTACATTATGAAGCCTATTGGCTTTTGACACAGGGCAATGTAGCTACGTTCCCATGAAACTGTATCTTGAAAATTTGCCCCAGGCATTGTTCTTAACATCACATATGACCTGGCAGATAAAAATAAATGAGTTCTCTTGCAATCTGAAACCTTCTAGGGAATTCATTTGTTTTCTTCAAAAAAAAAAACAAAAACAAAACCAAACCATATGGCAGGGCAGAATTTACTTTTATAATTAAGTGGCATCAGCGAAGGATTACTCTCAGGGCATTAGCTCCTCAGTAAGCTCAAGGAAATGAGAGACCGCTTGTTTATTTTATTCTGATAAATCCTGATAAAATATTCAGATTAATATATCTCGGTGTGTTATTTGGTGGGCTGACTTAGCATCTTATCAAATATGATAATGATTTCTGTATTTTGAAATGCCAGGAAGCATGCAGATTCATGGATTTCCCCAAGAACAACCTTGCCTTCTTTTCCCGTGTGGAAGTGCTTTGCCATATGTCCTGCAGCATTTTCTTTGTGTCTCTCTTGGAAAGGTCAATTGAGGGGGGAAAAGACCAGCTCAGGGGAAGGATACAGCAGTGTCTGGATTGCCCTGGCAAATTGTGTATTGCCTTTTTTTCCTCCTTGTTCTCTGACAATGCACTGAACAGTTATCAGCTTTAGCTTTTATAAATCAAAAACCGTTAAAAGTGTTTCAGCCATTTTGGTAAAATGAGAGTCAACTCGAAGCACGTCTCAAACCCAATAGGATTGTCCAAAAATGTTGAGGTTAAAAATAATTAGTTACATTTTCCTTTTAATCCATTCTTTTTTCTCTTTTTTGTGACCTTTTTGTTATGGTTTTATTCAGACCATACAAGAATTATGTTAGAAGAAACTTCTTTCTTTAAAGGAAAAATAAAGCAATGCTCCTCTTCCCAAGCCTCTTGTGCTTGAAATTATGAACTGGTAGGAGCCTACCTGGAGTTCATTCTTAAGATGTGGTAATTTATTTTTTAAAATTCAAGTTGAGCTCGTTCAGCTATACTTTAAAATTATATAGTTACTTGTCAGAATTGGGACTCAAAGCTATTAGTCTTCTTTTTTTAATTGGATAATATATATTTAGACATATCTTACATTATTTTTTACACAGAGCATCCTAATAATGGTGGCTTTCTCCTGTATGTTCTCCTGCAACTTAATTAAACTTGCTTTGAGGATTATAAGTTGCTTTGAGGTGGCTTATTGCCTCAGTCACTCCTTATCTCGTTGATGAAGGACTGTAACAGTGTGCCTTTTCACTTAATTAGATGTGTGTTTGGGAACGTTAATTTGAACCATTACCACTACTTGCCATAATAACAGAACAGCAAATTAAAGGATTCATTAGCAGTGGTTTAAGAATCTCTAATAAAGGAATAAATAACTGTACAGGTTTGCTTCTTGTTGTCTGCTCCCAGCAGGAGAATCTGAGAGCTTCTTGTTAATGAGATGCTCTGAGCGCTACATATTGGGAGAATATACAGGCTCAGGAATTAGTGCTGTATTCTTTGAACATCCATCTGGGTTTTATTGCTCATTTAACACTTGGTTTAGGGTAATCGATGTCTGTCCTTCCACTGATTGATCTGATCTAATCTAAGGTATGGTTTAATGTTAAATCTAAGAGAAATTATCAGCTTACTGCTGTGGAAAAACGGAAGGTCTTTCTCCCCCTACTGCTTCTCTTTCCTGCCTTGTCAATGGGTTCCTAAATATTTTTAAAAATTAATGCTTTGTACCTCTCCCGCTAATGCCTTGTTCCACTATGCAGTTTTCCCCTCCCTTGCACCAACTCTGGTAATAGTCTGGTTGCGGAGTAACACTCATCAATTCATTAACCCCACAAAAATTACTTGTTTTCTTGTGCTGATTTAATGTCTTGCAATTTTAATTACTGGAACTAACATGATGCATCATTATAGGAGCCCGGGAGTTGACTCAGGGTAAGATGAAAAGAGAAATGGCAGGGGTAAATGGGACTTCTTTGGCAAAGAACACTGATACTTCATTGTAAGTCATCTTTAGAAATTACATCAAATGAGTGGTCTTCTGAAGGTACCTGTCTTGAATTGAAGTCATGACACACTTGGTCTGTGCTAGCAGTAGTACATGTCCTGCTGCAGAATATGGCAACTTATGTCTTGTTTTGATGCCTGGTTAGACTGTGTTCTCATGTGAGTTAGCTGCTCCTTTCTTCTGCAACAAATATTACTCCAAACATAATGGTTTCTCTTCTACAGGACCAGCAGTTTGGTCCTTGCTGAACTTGTCTACTTGTATGTGCCTTTTATGGCACTGAAATGCAGGGCAGGAAGCTACCACCTGGTCAGAGGTGGATATGTTAATAAAACATGATTACGTATTTCATTCCTCGAGAATGCCTAAATTTTAGAAATTACTAAAAAAGAGCGATAAGAAGACCAAAGATCACTTCACCATAATTTTTAGGTTGAATTAGCATGACCTGCTAGTTTGAAAATATTTATTTCTATGTATGTGCTGTTTTCACATATTTAGCTACTTTATCAGTAAGGTACTTACTTCATTACTCTTATGTGCTGAGACTTTTATTTCCTGCAAAATGCAGACAAAAAAAATCACTTATTGACTGTTCTGCTTTTCATAATTGTAATTTGACCATTTTCATATAGTTATTCAACTAGACCACTTTGATTAGGTTTCTTTTATGTATCATCCTTAGCTTTTTCATGTATTTTTCCTATCGTATCTTAATATAAAAAATGAATTTTCTACCTCATATTTTTTTATTTATATTGATTATTTCCTTTCCTCCTATTTTTATTTCTTTTTCTATTTTCGTTTTATTTCCAATTGCTGATTTTACTGCACTGCAGAAATAGAATTGGCTTTTACCCAAAACTTTCCTGTCTTGATTGTGGAATCGTGACTTTTTGCTTAGTAGTTGATTCTTACAGAGCTTATACTTTTCATTTTCAGTCTTAACATTTTTTCCTTCTAGTAAATTCAATAAAATTTTCTTCTTTCATTTGACATAGTTTCTTGAAAGAAGTGCACAGGAAGGAATCTTTTACTGGTTTATTTCCAGGAGATTTGGCAGCATATCTGGTCATGCCTTGAGTTTCTGAGTTTGCTGCAACCCCTATTTATTGATTCAGGCTTTCAGTTGCAGATGCATATGGGGTCTTGGGATGGGTTGGTACGTTGGGGTTTTTTTTGCTATCTTAGGAGTTTTTCAAAAGCTCACTCTATAGTACGTTTTCCTAAGCTGTATGTGCCACTTTAATGTTCTTCTAATTCATGTCTGTGTTTAATGCAACAGTATTTATTGTTGTTGCATTCATGTTTTGTAGCTTGCTGTTTCACAAAGACAAGGCTGAAGTGCTGGATTTAACAACCATTACTAGCATGCTCTACTTCTGAATCTTTATTAGTGTTCAATTGATTTTTGACACGGGCTTGTTTAGGAACATAGAGAAGATTAGTTTTATTCTTTCGTCTGTAGTCATACTGAATGTATTCACTGCATTCAGTAGATCAAAATACATTGTCGTCAAGGAGGTGACTGGAACATGCTTTTTTGTGGTGCCTCATTCAGTTCCCAGTGGTAACAATGGAAGTCTTTGCCATTGGGTTTGAGCAGGCTCTCGATTAATAGGTTTTAGTTATAATAGTTTAGCTAGAAAAGTTGTTCAGTGCTGTGAATGTAAAGCAAAATGCTTATTGCCTGCTGGCTGTCTGAAGGAATACAGGATGCTGCTTTATCTCAGAGTTAGTTGTGTTTTCCTCTCATTACAGTGTCCTTCTGTTTGCAGATTTATGTAACATATTTGCTTTCCTCATTCATTAAGCACCAAATGGAAACAAACTTACCAATTACCGCCGGTGTCAAATCAGTTTAATTCCAGCACGTAAAGCTGTATTTGTCTCGCTTTTATTGCCACTGTATTTGGACAAGAGAAAAGCCTAGGTGCTAAGAGGTCTGTGTCTGTGCTTGTATCTATGTACTTGGTCATTTTTATTTCACATCCTTTGTTGCCTTCGATGCATAAATGCACTAAAACTAAACAAAGGTTGAAAAATGGCAATCCAGGGCATAATCTCAATAAATTGGAAAAAGTATTGTCACCTATCTGGTACAGAGCCATTAGGCTGTTCACATGTCATGAAAATTGGCATTGACTTTTTCTTTGGACTGCCAGATTTATTAATATCATATTTCCAGTGTGGTTTTTTATTGTCATGCTTATATTTTTTCTTTAGATTTTTCTCATATATGTCCTTTTTGAATGAGTTCTCGCATGTTAGAGGCGCATGCCTTAGAATGTTAAACAAATACAATAGGTACTTGTAGAGCTAAATGTAGTCCTGCAAGTTTTACTGAAGTGAGCACATTTGGGAAGGAGTAACTCTGCTCTCCAAGTGCTAGTTTGCCACTTGTCGTAGCATTATTTATGTAGTCACAGTCACTCTGTGCTGTCCATTTGCTCAGTTTACCTCTATGTTGCTGAGGTGTAATGCTTTCACTATGCTTTGCACATTGCTTTTCTTCTTATTTAATTTTCCTTCTGCTGGCTTTATGATGCTGAAAATAATACTTTAATTGCTTATTGGCACCCACGGGAAGTTGAAAAATGTAGGCTAATTAGCTCTGGCTCTTGGCTCATTCCCATGAATATAGACATTTTAGTCTCCCTAACACTTATAGGGTCAATATTTCTAATTCTACATTGGATATATTAATGGGTAAAAGTGTTGTGCTCTACTGCATAGGATATAAATCTCATTTTCCAGGAAAAAAAAACCACAAAACTTTCAGCCCCTGTCTTTCTTCAGGATCATACTGTATTTATGTATTTTTTTGATTTAGAATTTTTATACTTTGGGACAATAGTTTACTTATTAATAGGCTGAAATGATGTCAGGATGAAAGACCATAAAAAGACATTAATAATTTGGTAATCTGTCTTAAAATGCCACGTCAGTGATAAATCTTCAGTAGATATCTCAAGATGAAGCACGCATAGAGATTGACATGACACTATGCTAAGTACTGACCCAAAAATGAGAAGTGCGAGGTCAGTATGCTCATATGTTCTGCAACAGAGACTGCATTTATTTGTAGAGTGAGATGGATCATTTATGTGCCACTCCTGTGAGTCTGATACCACTGAGTTAGGAAAACAGTTTATGTCTGCTGAGGATGCAGTTCAGTTTCTCTGGAAGAAAAAAGTTGTTCTGCTTCTGTAAGTGGAAAAAAAGATTTGCAACAGTGGTGAAGTTGTAGGTTTCTTTAACTTTGATATCTGGAGTGAAAGAAGCACTATCAATGGTGGTTGATGGAAACTTATATGCAATGAGATGAGGAGCAGACTAAGTATTTATGTTCCCTGCTGAGTATTCCTGAGCAAGACATTTTGCTGTTGTAAAGGTATTTTTTGTCCTTACAGAGAGCGTGTAGATGGGTTAGAAAAACTATATGCATCACTTACTGACATTTCAGTGAAAGTCTTTGAAGTCAACTTGTACTTAGCTTGTGGATGAAACTTTGTGTAAACATTGTCCTGCAATGTACTGTTTTCTTTGTTTGCCCACTTCAGGTCTCTTCATGACTTAAACCCAACTATTTTAGTTATTTCTTTGTAGCGATTTATGTGTGCTAATAACAAATATTCTGTCTTTACTTTCTCATAAATTCTTGCCTTAATAACCTGCCTCTTGCATTTTGAGCAACTCCCTTTAGCAATATCCCTAGGAAAGACTCGTGATGATTCCTGTACATCTCCAGTTTAAGTAGACCACGTATGTACCAGAGTCAATAAATAAATACACATAGCTGCACCCCAGAGCCCCTAAAGCTGGCCATGACAGTATTTCTTTTTCTGAGATACATGCTTTGGAAAAGAATATTTTTTGTTTGTTAGACACAGTTTATTTTTGTGTTGTTGTCCATCCCTGCCCCCCATCCACCCTGGCTCCTTGTGCCTCTTTGGAAAGAATTAGAATTATTATCCCAAAAAATGGGGCCACAAAAATGATCAGAGGGCTGGAGCACCTCTCCTGTGAAGACAGGCTGAGACATTTGGGGTTGTTCAGCCTGGAGAAGAGAAGGTTCTGGGCAGACCTTATTGCAGCCTTGCAGTACTTAAAGGGTCTTATGAGAAAGATGGGGACAGACTTTTTAATAGGGTCTGTAGTGACAGGACAAGGGACAATGGTTTTAAACTGAAAGAGGGGTAGCTTTAGATTAGATATGAGGAAGAAATTTTTTACACTGGGGTGGTGAACCACTGGAATAGGTTGTCTACAGAGGTGGTAGATGCCCCATCCCTGGAAACATTCAAGGTCAGGTTGGACCGGGCTCTGTGCAGCCTGATCTAGTTGAAGATGTCCCTGCTCATTGCAGGGGAGATTGGACTAGATGGCCTTTAAAGGTCCCTTCCAACCCAAACTATACTATGATTCTATGATAATTTTAATTTAGATTATACTTCTACCTGTTGCATGGGTGTAATATTGCAGATAATTTGTGAATATTGCAAATATTTAAACTTAAAGTTCAAATTTAATCATCTCTTTGTTATCTATTTTTTGTTACTTTAAGTGAATTTAAAATCTTAGAAATTAATGTTACAGATTTGTTATGAATAAATTTAAATTGAAGTAATTTATATTAATCTTTCAAAAAATATTTTTATTTATAAAACATAATCACTCTGTACTGACATTGGAAAATCAGAATTGCTTTAAATAAGGTAAAAATTAGACAGAAGAGTACTGAAGAATATTATATATGTGAAAATGTAGTAAAAAAAAAAAAAGACATAATGGAAAAATGAAAATGGGGTGTGAGAAGAAAGAAAGAAAAAAAAATCGGGCAGGAGGAATATGGACATGGAAGAGACCTGTTGCTTACCTAGCATGAAAGAGAATCTGTGCTAGAGAAGGATGTGCTGAAATCAGTTCAAAGATGGTGTGGTATTCGCTCATATTTATGAGGGTCGTGGACTGATACCACAAGCACTACCAACAGCGCTGGTTTATAAGAACAGCTGTAACGAGACAGCTGCTTTAACTAGACGCAGTAAGTTGGGAGGAGTTGTGGTTGCACACAGGTATTGCACCAGTACGTGCTGAAGGATGTGTTTTTGGTCAGTGGGGCATGCTCACCTTTCTGAGTATCCTAACCCATCTTTTACCCAGGTATCAAGCAGTGCCTTTGCGTCACATCTTGTTTGCGGTTTGCCTAAACTCCTCCTACGCTCTGTAGGTGCAGTGATACTGCTGTAGAGAAAAAGTGGAGTGAGAAATCCTGATGCAATAAAAGCATGAGCTTTTGAAAAATATGCTTGGTTCGTTTGTAGCTCCTGCTGTACATTGAAAAAAATCCTTGGGTGTCAAAGAAATTAGACTGGGTATGAGAGGACTTCAGTCAGAATTGTGAAAACTCTGTGGCTCCTACAGACGCTCCATTGTAATGGGGTTCTTTGCTTCAAACTTTATGTATATGTGGATAGCTAATTGCGTAAGGTTCCCACCATTGCGGAGAGAAATGGGCAGCCTTAATCTGCCTGTCCTCTTATTCTCATTTAGACATCTAACACTGGTCACACGAATCTGCTGAAGCACTGAGTATTTGTTCCCATTGATTCTAAAGCAAGACTGGAGCAATGAGTCAGGTGTACATGTATGCAGTATAAATATCTACTTTATTCACATGCAGCCAGTCCTTCAAGCTGAAAATCTGTTTTAGAAATTGCCTTAGCCCTTAGGCAAAAAGGGCTGTATGTTAAGACAGTCCCTGAAAGGATTTAGAGTCCTGACTACCAATTGCGTTTTATTTTTTCGTCTTTTATATTCATTTATTATGTTTCTATTTAAACACTAGTAACAATTAATTTTTATCTGCTATTTTTTTTAACCCCAGAAACTACCTCTTCAGGTTGCAGCTTGAGGATCTCTCTCTAATACAGGTATGTTTTATGCTTGTTTTCTTAGTTCCTCTGCATGATGTAAGTAACCAGATGTTTTAGAGCAGATAATCAAGGTATTCAGAAGCTTCATAGCTACAGATAAGTATGCATCTGTTTTTGTCCTGTTTGTGGCTCCATATTATATAAGACGTATTATCCATTTTAATTCCAGATTAGCCTTTGTCCCAGGCCATACAGACCTGATGTTACCTTACTCTCTGCTGTGATTTTGTTAGAATGGATCTATACAAAATGGAGGCTGGAAAGGAAGATCATGTTCCTTAAAGAAATGTTCCAACTTATTATTGTGCAGCTTTGGTATTCAGAATGTATTGTTACTATAGAGACGATATTTTTTAAAAATAATGATAAGTAAAAAATTTCATTCATACTTGCTGAAGTTAAAGTAGGTAAATGAATCAGCAGATTTTCATGCAAGAAGTATAGTGTGAACACAGGTATCAGAATCTCAGTTTTCTGTGTAAGGCAGCTATCTTATTTAAAACTTGTTAGAGCTTGGGAGATGAAACAAAGCTTTNCTGATCAATTTATTTTAGCATGAACATCATCTGACTTCCCTATACCAGCAAACTCATCTTCCCTCAGTCTTCGAAGTGGCGTTCCTTGCTTAGGTTTTGTTGGCTTTCTCTTTCATTATTTTTGTTCTTGGCATCATGTCTAACCATCATTCTTGTGTTCTTGGCTCTAAGAGTTGTTTTAGTAAATTTAATTAAGTTGGCTAACTTGCTAAGGTGTGGAAATAGAAAATCACAATGAAATAGAAATGTATGTTTTTTCATAATCTTTTCATTTATGCAATTTGAAGTTAACTAGCTTTAGATTCAGTATTGTGCCTGTTATTTCACAAAGCAATACTATACAGTTGAATATGGAAAACTAAAATGCATTCAGGTCAGGCTGTCTTTATGATTTGTAGAACATCTTGTATATACTTTAATTAGGCTTGCAGACTTCCTTTACCCTCTCAGACTGCTAGAAACAAGATCTGAAGTTGGTTTATAATTAACCAGAATTATGTATTGGTAAATATTTGATTTTGTTGCTAGTGCTTGAGGCTGTGATGTACCAAGCACTTTTAATATACAGAATTCAGACTGTCTACTTTCACCTTACGTGACGTACTCAATATCCTGGCAGATAATTTGAGTTAAGTCCTGAAGGTTCTTGTTGAGAGGCTGCACTCAGAGGTCTCTGATGGTGCTGTTGTAGTTTATTCTGCTAATTCATAGATTGAAGTTCACAGCTTTCCCCTGTTAGGATAAGTATCAGTAAGCTGAATTCACTAATGAGGGAGAAATCTGTAGATTAGAGGTTTATAATTGTGCTGACTGGCTTGAACAAACACCCTCCCACCCCAGTCAGCAAAAAATATAAAATGAGGACAGAAATTATACTGCTGATGTTATACTAGATTTTTGTCTTATGAATGTGCAGAAGCCTTTAAACAGACAGTCTTCTCAAGTTGACTTTTGGTAAAGTTTCTTACTCCCATCTTCAGTGCTGTAGCACCACTGGTTTTCCTCTGTATCCTCAAACCTTTTTCCACAACCCTTTATGGAGATTGTATTTCTAAATCAAAACCAAAGTATATAATTTTTTTTTTCTTTCACCAGCATATCTTTATGACTCCTAGTCCAAGTATTCAAGTTTTTTTTTCCCCTATTTTCAAGCCTACCATTATGACTCCTTCATATTTGTCCTTCAAAGATCTTTTCTTCCACTTCTTCGCCTCTGCTTCCCTTCTGGTTCTGTTAGAGTGCCCCAGGACAAGCCTTATCCAAAAGATGTGCTTCCTTGGATGTGCTAGTTATGGAAGCTCCAAATCACCTGTGAGGTTGCTGAAGCCTTTGTTTTGATGCAAGTAAGCCAGGATGTAAGGTGTATCGTTTAGGACTCCGAAACTCATTACACAACACTCTCAGGTCATCTCGTAATCTGATATGAAAGTATGAAGTTAGTCACTGATTTTACGGTTATAAAAATAGGTTTGGGAGAGTTCTTCAGAGGCCATTTAGCCCTTCCAGGTACCCCAGGCCAGGATCAGTGGTCAGTGCTGCTGTTCTTACTGGTGGTTACTTGTCTGAACTCTTCTTACAAGTCTTCAGTCATAAAGATCCACAGCTCTCAGCCTTTATTGGGAAATGTTAATACATGGAGAAAGTCTCTGTCTCACAGTGGAAAGTGTGAAAGCTTTAGTAATGAAAGGGACTGTAACCATTCCTGTGGAAACATGGAATTGAAACTTACCATCTACCAACCTGAAACCCACCTAGAGCCAAAAGTGTATTTACCAAATGATTCACCGAGATATATAGACCTTTCAGACAAGTTTTGTTTGAATGACAGAATCCTAGCTGCAATTCCAGTCAGCCTAATATGTTATATACGATTACCTCAGATGTGATTAAAGTAGACTTCGATTCCTGAAACTTTTAGGGCATTTGAAGTTTCTCTCATTCATGTGGTGAAAGAAATATTTTGAATAGGATTAGAGGATATAAAGTTTACCAAGTTAGCAACTAAAAATTACAGTATTTTGAAGCTCCAGATTTTTAAAATCTGAAACTGAGGAAGATAGAAACAAGAGTGAGAAATAAAATAAAAGTTATATGAAATTTGTGCTTTGATGCTTTGATTTTTTTATTTTTTTTTTAGTTTGATGCATCAGTTCAATCTTTCTATCTGGAAAATAAAGGGAATGCCCAAAACTTAATCTTGACTTTTTAATGCACTTCAGTTATTTTTGTATAAACAAGTTCCCTCGTCTGTCATGCTTAACTGTCTGTTGGAATGTCTCATTAGTTTGTCCACACAGTGCTATTACGAAGGTAAAAGGCTTCATGTTACATCGAACAAACTGGAAGAGCAAGAATCATTTAGTTATAGCAAAAGCATCTTTGCAAATCTTTTGTTTACAAATTTCTGTATATTTTTTGAAAGACTGACATTTTATAAATGAAGTATTATTTTGGAATATTATCAGACATTGTTTTCTAACAGGAAAGCTGTCTGAAAAGGAATAAAGTAAAATAATGATTCCTTGTTTGCAAACTTTTGCAAAAAATTACTTTGGGCCAAAATATGTGTATGCCCTGTTTTCTACAAGTTTTGGAAAACAGTTTTGAAACACAAGATTACCTTCCTTTAAAAAAAAAAACAACAACAAAAAAAACCCAACCCCAAAACCAGACAGCCATTGGAAATGCAAATTCTCAAAAAGAAACGCACAACAGAGATTCACGTATTAAAAGGGTACTGTTTCCATCAGTCTAGTGAAAGTTAATCCCTTGTAAAAGTGAGGGTTAGAGTGCTACTAGATTGCATCAGACAGGATGTGTATCTAAGCGTGAGCTGGGACTATGCAATGAGACATCCTTGCCCATTGTGGGTACATCAAAGTTGTCATCCCACATGTCATGGTTCTGTGCTCCGTACTTTATAGGAAAAGCCTGTTGTTTGAGTAAGCAAGTTCCATATGATGGTGTCTGTAGCAAACCAGTATTTGATGTGTCTCAGCAGTTTCCTTTGTGTAGCAGAAAAAAGAAGACTAAAAGAGTGAAAGCCTTTTAAGCTCTTGCCGGTGAAGCCTAAGAGTCAAATTGTTCAAAACTGACTGTTGGAACAATGTACGCATAGTGATTATGGATTAGGAAAGAAGCACTCATTGAGCTGTTGTTGTAGAGGGACAAATATTTCATAACTCTCGCTACAGCAGTAGTAGGCTCACAGACATAGAAGGCCTGACTCTGCATGGTTTTGTTTTGTGAGTTTTGCTTTGTTATTACGCACCTCAAGTAATAGTAGAATAATCCATAAAAGCATTGGCTAAGATGAAAGCTGAATTCCCTGAAAACTCTCTTATATTCCTTAAAATATAAAAGCAGGAATCTAAATAGTAGTGTTTAAGTGAATAGATTTGTTTTCAAAAATGTTTGTAAAAAAGGTGATATCTAGCCAATGTCAGGATTAATAGTGGGGCTCTGACATCATGTAGAGGATAGCTCAGACAAGTGTCTATTTTTAACCTTTTTTTTTTTCTTTTCCAAGTTCTTTGAAAAGAGGGCTTCTAAATTCAAATATTTCTTTGTGTCTAGCTACATGACAGGTTTGATGATGTATCTGTAAAGAGTGAAAAGCTAATGCATGATGGTTTATGAAAGTGTTTATGCCACAATTGCCATATACATTTTTACAAGCCAGCATGTATAGGCTCTTCACAAACCTGATAGAACGTATGCATCTTTTCTTCATTCATAAGATGAACTTAGTTACAAACTCAGATTGTTAAGGCATTTACAGGGCACATGCTTGAGTTTGCCTTTCTCATCTGAATCTTCCATCTATGAAGCCTATTGTCGGTTTGAGATGCCCAGAAGGCTGAATATGAGCCTATTCCACCTGCTCCTCTAGTTACATAATTGTCTTGAGATTTTATTCTCATGCTAAATCTGCACATCTTTCGGTTAGAAATGTACATACCTCAAAGTCCATTTTTAAAGGAAATTTTAGCCCTTAGTTTACTGCAAGATTCAAATGATATTCCTTATGCTAAGAAGGCTGGACGTTCTTTTTCCTATCTTTTATTCAACTTTAAATTCTGGATTCTTGAGGTTTTGGGGGTTTAGAGATATATATACACACACATAGGTGTGTGTTTATATAGATACATGCACACACACTGATCAATGAGGCATTCAAGGAATTAAAGGCAAGATTGGATCCATAAATTGTCAGGAAAAGGAGATACTTTGGAGAATTAATTTTACCAAAGGGAAATCTTTCTGGTGTTTACATGTGTTAAGAGTGTCTGAAATACCTGTTACATATGATAGTTCATTTTTATGTGAGCCATTAGTGGCTAGATGCTAGGCTAAATAATGAGTTAAGTAAATTGTAACCTACTTTGAATATATACTTTGTGTTTCTCTAAGTTAAACAAAGGGAGAATCTGACTTCATGAATTGAGTTTTTTTACAAATAACTTTATATGTATAACCTGAAACACTTTTATAAATTTTTACCTTAATTGTAATAGAGAATATAATTTTTTAACAACACTTGATTTTTTTATATTTTTTTTTAAGAATCAAATATTTATCAGGGTTGTAATCACATTTTGAAAATAACTATTGCTTGTTATTATTATAAACTGAGATCATATTATGTGTTCTGTGAGAAGTTTTCATAACCTTAGTTTGTCTTTTTGGCTAAGGTGGTATTTGGCACAATCTAGAGAGAATGATGTTCTGATAGAGGTGCAAATCACTCAAACTCGCTTTACAGTTCATTTTTTGGGACAGTGCCCTAGGGTTCCCTTTGCTATGAACAAAATAAAAGCTTGTAAGAAGTCATCATGTAGAATCAAATCTTGAATTTATGCTCATATTAAAAACTTCCAGTTATAATCAACAACAACTTCAGAGATACAGGTAAGGGAGCTAAGCTTTAATCTTCTAATACCTTTAATTTGTTGAGTTGCCAAATAAATAGAACCCATTAAAAGACAGCTTAATGCTTTTTCTAAAACTTTCATTCAGTGTATTTCAGCCCATATATTTTTTGTATTGTATGTTACTTACAGTCACTAGTTAGATATATATCTGATTTGTGAAATACATGAAAGAAACCTAATGAATATTCATTTTATTTTGGGGTGAAGCTACCTGTGCAGAAAAGGAGATGCAAGAAAAACTTTCTCTGATGTCACACTTGAAGGCATAAGGGAACTAACCTAAGGATGTCCTTAACTTGTGACAGCCCCAGGTTGGCATTGTTGAAATGCAAAGCAGACTGAGATTTAACATTCTATTTGGGTCCCTAAGGGGGGGAAAATCCAAATAAAACAAATGAAAAAAAACCTCTGTTGGGTTCTCCTTTACCTGGTATCGCCTTAAAAGTGAGGGCAATAGAGAGTATTCCTCCCTATTACAGATGTTTTTTACCCTTCTTTATGCAAAGGGAGCATCAGCCACCAAAACATTTCTCGTTAGGCCCTTCACATTTGTGTCTGGGATGTGTGAATGAAAAATGGATAAGCAGAGTGGGTAAGTTAGCATTACTTTTGATGCTGTTCCAAGTTACTTGAAATCATGGGACTGGAGGAAGTAACTAGTGCTCATAAAACTTTTCCAAAGAAGACTGAAGTGAGCAAGTTGTAGAGTGACCAAAAGGTGATAGACCAGGTGCAAACTTCTGCTTGGGTGTTAGGCATGACCAAACTTGAGGAGGTATTTGAACTGTTACCTTTTGTATAAGGTGGGGTTGAGAGCAGAGTTTAAAAGAGAGGGGGGAAAAAAAAAAAGACGACAAAAAAAGACAAAGCACAGTATATCTGCATTAATCAATGCCACTTCTATACAGCACCTCTTCCTCTTCTTGATAACTTTCTGATGGCAGACTGTTGGATATTATTATATAGCAAGTCCACAAATAATTAAATTAGACAATTGGGAATTTAAAGAAGGATTAAGAAGTACTTGTGAAGCCAGAGTTAGTCCTTTGTGGTGGGTAGACATGGACTTGGTGACTGCTTTAAGTCCATTCCAGTTCTTTTTCTGTGATACCATTAGTATTTTCATTATGTTGTTTTCTGCTAGCGGAACAGTAGTTTCTGACCAAACTTATAACTAGTTTGATGCCAGAAAAGGATGAATTCAGCTAGCAGTGCATAATTTCACATGTGTCTTTACCGAAATGACCTCTTTTACATGCAGCTGAAAGGGGCTTCCTCAAGCT
This sequence comes from Himantopus leucocephalus, assembly GCA_003993805.1. NCBI lineage: Eukaryota > Metazoa > Chordata > Aves > Charadriiformes > Recurvirostridae > Himantopus > Himantopus leucocephalus. Next base: position 89,144,732 of record RSEF01000002.1, read on the forward strand.
ATGTAAAACATGTTAGATCACATGAATCCTGATCTTCACTCTATAGTGTATTTGTGGGCAAATCAATTATCAGCAGACAGTGCTTCATTTCTGTTGAAAAGAAATGTGCCACTGAAACAGCTGGTGTTCATAGATTCACCTACGTATTAATGCAGAAGATGGGTACTATTCTTAAACCATCTTTGGTCATGCTTGGCCAAGTACTGATTCCCTCTTCATTCTGAATATTCTTTCCATGCATGGGATTTTTCACTTGCATAGGCATAGTTACATATATTATCTATTGGTTTGAGGGTTTTTTGTGTGTGATGTTCTGAGTTCATATGCAAGCCCCCATTACAAAACTACAGGGAGGGCATATGAGGTGGCCAGTTGGATGTATGAGTACTCTTCTGCTCATCTCTGCTTGTTATTCATTTACATTTGGCTTCTACATAATTGGAAGGTTTTAGTCTTCAGAATTTGTAATTGCCTACCTTTCAGTACAGCTGAAATTTGTCACGTAAATTTATAAAAAAAATCTAAGTGAAGTAAAAGAATATTGGCAAATTGGCAGGGATTTGCTGCTGCTTTGGCTTATCAGTATGTGTTAGTATTTTGGGAGATGGGGAAAAACAGAAGAAAAAGAAAGCTAGGCAGAGACGTTGTCATTTTTCATTTATTTGCTGTATCTGTCATTGTTTTGTGCTAGTACTGAAATACAAGTGCAAGTGTGTTTCTAGACAAATGAGTCTGAACGCATCCATTTAGCTAGAGAAGCTTAGCTTTTTTATTTCTATTTTTTCTTTCATATCCCTGCTTGTTAGGCTGCATTTCTTCTGTGTTTATAGTAATTTTCTCTTCTGGTTTCACAGTAAAGAAGAAAAATAGGTACTAAAGTTTTTTACTTCCACTACAGTAAAGCTCCTCTTTTCTTTAGATATTAAACATTTGTGTTTTTTCTGAGATAAAGGGGAAACCTGGATCACCTGAATATATGAGTTCATTTGTTCTCATGAGAAATAGAGGTGATATTAAAAGGTATGTGTGTATATTTTACAGCAGATATTCATGAAACAGCTGATGTGGATTTTCTAGTGGTATAATTTAGACCTTTCTGAAATACAGTCAACCAGACTGTATTACATGCTCTAAAAGTAACTGTGGAGACATGTCTTCCTAAGAAGGTGGCACTCATATTTATATTTTCACAAACATGAGTAAACAGATACAGCTGCACAACAGTAATCACCAAGTAGTGGCTGTTTGAAAAGAAATTGGGCTGCTTCTTTCCAAATATCTGGACTGTATAGGACTATGGCATCCAGCTAGTTCTGGACTAAAGCAGTATTCTGTGTCAACAGGGCACTACTTGCGGAGGGACACAGGCTCTCCTTTGAGAATCAGCCTCTTTCTATGTAGCATCTGTACTGAAAAAGTGCAGGAATGTTAGCAGACTGTGCAGAAAATGAAAGCAGAAAATACTAATATGTATACTGAAAGCAGATTGTCTTAATTCTTATGTTGTTTTGCCCAGGTGGAGAGTCTGCCGCAAGCAGTTGCTGATGGCAAGTTTCAGCTCTTTGGCACCTAGGTGCCGCAGTGCTGAGCAATTTAGAAAAGAGATGGAATATGCAGCGTGCTTTGAAAGTGATTACATCTGTAACACAGTTATCTGCAAACATGATTATCGATTTTTGCTTACAGATACTGATATGGAACTTCATTGCCTGTTCTGGCCTATAACAACTAATTTGAGTTCAACCAAAGTTTTTATGACGTGCATATCCAAAGAGTAGGCTTAAAGACACATCTTCTCAGTCACAGAGAGGATTGTGTTTTCCCGTACTGCAGAGATCAGTTCAACAGTTGTGTGAAGCTAATGGACATAGATGCTTTTGGGTAATTCTACATACAGGAGGCAAGTTCATCTTACACCTCTATGTTAGTGGTCACCAGTATCTAGCATGAGGGCACTGTGTGGTCTGTAGCATCCCCTGCCATTGCTTGTTGACCCATGAAATTCAAAAACCCCGAATTTAAACTGAGAGTAAGAGAAAAAGGTGGAGCAGCCCCATGTCCCCTCTCCACTAGGCAGAAAAATTTAAGATACATATCTCAACACTGAGCTCTAAGGAGCCTTTCACAGAGTGCTGTTAAAGGATGCACCCAGCTGCTGAACTATGGGAAGAACTGGCTGCTTCCATAAGGCAAAAAGTTCTGCTCCTTTCATGCCTAGGGAAGAGGTGGAAAATTTTTCAAGTTCGGGAGACTAGTTTTTTGCTACTGCAGTTAAGGGAAAGCAGGATTCTGTGACAAACATAGACACTTGTTCTTATAACCTAAGGAAAAAGAAAGATATGAGGAACCTGCAAAAAGAATGCTAGTGGGCTAGAAGCCCATGCAGGGGTGCATAGAAGGGAGGGTCCTGCTCTTCTAAGTGGTTCAGGGCACAAAGGGAGGGTCTGTACCGCTTCCAGCATGTTACTTGCCCAGTTAGCACTACTGAGCCCAAAGTAAGATGTGGATTGTTGCTCCTAAACGTTTGAGAGAAACACTGCTTAGCCATAGCATAGGAAGCTAGTCCTGGTCTGAATTGAGAATAGAGGACTAAAGTTGTTTCAAGTTTTATTCTGATAGGCTTATCCAAACTTTTGGGACACGTTTTGCCTTCATTTTGCCTATCCTTATTTTTCTACTGCCTTTTCTGTCCTGTTTTTAGTAGATGTTCTCTTCTCTTTTGGCATGTATTGTTTTACCCGTCCCAGATGGTACCACAATATGATGCTTCTGTTGTCAAGTCTGGGAGCTATAAATCATGTCAAAATATGGAAATCAGTTTATTTATTAAAATTGAAAACTAGATGTGCTTTGAAATATCTGGTGTTAGACATATATGAGACTTCTATATAAAATTTTTGGTTCAGCTGTTATTTTGGATTTATTTGAAGACAGGCAAACTGAAAATACGATTTATTTAAGTAATGTACCGACATCATGAACAGCTATGTTATTTCTTTTAATTGCTTTATGGGTAAGATTATAGCCTTTAGAGAGCAATTCGATATAATGAGCATTTGGGAATTACGCTTGTTCTGTGGGGTCTACACCTGCCTGCTCCATCGCAGTATTTTTAGGCATCTGCCCTTCTAATGGAACTTGGAGTCCGAGGTTAGGTGCTTAGGCCCTCTGTCGGGTGCATGGGGCTTGCTATATACCCCAGCACAGGATCCACTGACATCTGAGTTCTATCTAATCCCACTGAGGAGGAATGCTGAGAGCACAGGGAACCATAAAGGATCGAGTTAGGTATCTGTATGGAATTTCACAATAAGGATTTTTTTTTTTCTTTGTCACCCATATGCAGCAGGCTTCTGTTATGAGTAAATTGCATCTAAAATGTATGTTAAGCTCATTCTGTCATGGTTTCTAAACTGAAATAGCAGTACGAAGTTGAAGACTGTGTGACCACTATTGTGCATTCTTAAGCAAGGCTTCATTGCTGACTGAATGTGGGCTGGTCAATTACAGAATTAACCTTGTTATAGATTTATTTGCTGTATGTTTGGGTTTTTTTTCCTTTTTTCTTCTTTTTTTTTTTTTTCTGATTTTAATACTAGCTTCTCTAATCAGTACATCTGGATTTCACATGTTTGCTCTAGTGCCTGGAAAACTATTGATTTTCTTCTCCAAATCTGTAAAATAATTCTATGATGTGATGGTGGTTGGTATACTAATTTTTCAAACAAATTAACAAAATGTCAAAAGAAAAAGAACAGATCATTACAAAGTTATGGGAAATTAGAAATGGTAGGTTCTATACTTGGGCCTGTAAAAAGGAGAAGGGACCAATAGGCCAGCTGAAGTGCTT
>RSEF01000002.1:89148681-89196044 GCA_003993805.1 Himantopus leucocephalus
AAGTAATGACAACAATAGGTTCAAGGAAAACAAATGAATTAATACAGAAGGAGTTTGATTAGAGGTTAATATTTATACCTGCAGTTGTGCATATATTCAATTTTGAAAATTACTTCCTTCATGAAAACCTATTAGTCTTTTTCCCAGGGTACAGCTACCATTGTAGTGATCAGAAAATAGTAAGCCCCAAAACAGTTTGTGGTTTTGTTTAGGTTTTAAATTGACTGATTCAGTTAGGTTTATTAAAAGGCAAATGAAAGACCTGAGAAGAGCTCAGAATTCCTTATTTATGTGGGTACCCAGGATAAAGCAACACCATGGAAATCAATTCTTGGAATAATGAGTAACTGGGACAGAATCAAAACAAATTTGTGTCAATTATTAGTTAAAGAACAACTTCATTGTGGAGTTGACCATTTTTTTGTGTGTGGTATGTGATTCCGTTCCTTAACGCTTTAGTCTCTAAATAAAGCCTAAGATGAGTATGATTTTTCAGAATTTTGAAATCACCTTGGGGATAAATTGATTTGTTAGTAAATATTTCTCATCGGGGAAAAAAATAATAAGTTTAATCACTCTTCCGTTGTTTTGAAAAAACCACAAATTTATGCTATTATATTTTTATGACTTTCAGAGCTTTAAATTGAGCATTTTGAATTAAATGCTGCGTCTGGTATGTGCACTGCACATTGGTTTCTGTTAATTACATTTAAATATGAGTAAGAGAATGCATTCATTCTAAAGCCACATCGAGTGGAAAATGCAGTAGCTGCCCAGTATTTGTACGTGCCATTACTTTTAAGATATGTTAGTAGAAATCCTGCTTATAAGTGTTATAGCCTTAGGCCTGTAAGCTCCGAGTCTTTGCCTAGATATTTTGACAGTTTTGGGCAATGGTTCTGTGCTTCCTCACGCTCAAGTCAGGGAGCCAAAATGACGAAAGGTCAAACTGTTCCTTGCTTTTTCCCGTGCCTTGTTACTATGAGATGAAAACAAGGTCTAGTGAGAGGAGAGACTTTGTGGGAAGTGGAACTGCAGAAGGTCGTCTGCATGAATGTTCAGACTTTTGCACACATTTTAATTCCCATTGATGAGGTGAAAGCTTCCTCAGGGAAATTCTTTCTGACTCCAAGATTTGTGGTTATTTTTGTTACTCCAGTAAAATTTTGCATACTGTTTTGACTGAATACCTGGGCAGTTAACAAAAAAGAGAAAAATATTGGAATTAAGTTTTATACTGTCAAACACACACAAAACCTTTTGTAATGGAATTTTTTCTTACTTTAATTAGGCTAGGATTTATTAATGAAGCTGTTATAATATGTCAGAACAAGTCTGAAGAGACAATAATGCTGTAAGTTCATAGAAGATGAAAAATATGTCATCGTATATTTATGGAGACTGCTCTAGGCATGATTCCACAGTCTTTTCTCACATGGCTGTCAGTGGTGTTACTTGTAGAATATTGCGCTACTCAGCATGAGAAAATAAAGCTGAATGAGTTGTACTCAACAAAACCATGCATATGCATCGACAAATGGAAGCTGAGTGGAGAATTTCACGTGCTAATGCATATGTAGACAAAATCCTCCATAAGCTGACTTTTTTACATAATATGGTCCATACTGATGAACAGGAAATGAAGCAAAGGCATCAGGAGACCTGCATGGATACACAAGGACCTCCCAACTGAATTGTGGCATAAAAATGAAGTGTGCATGAGGTGGAACAGGTGACCCAGGAGGAATATAGAGACGCTGTCCAAGCAGACCAGGGTGGGATGAGGAAATCCAAAGTAGACATGTAGTTGGATCTGGTGAGGGATGGGAAGAGCAACGAGAACATTATTTTAAAATAAATTGATCAGAAAACAACCAATTGTTGTCATGTTTCTCTTTAAGTTGTATTAAAATTATACACCCTTTTAATACTCCAGCTACCCAGTAAAAAGGAAAGTTGAAACTTGGGAACTGATGTATGAAAAATCATGTCCAAATAATCGACAAAAGCAGGCTTGCTGTGTGAACCAAGAATACTATTTCACTAAAATTTGTAGTTTCGTTAATTTTCCTGCTCCACACCCCACTATGACACACAAAAGGAAGAATTGCTTTCATTTTTAATTGGAGAGGAAAAAAAATGGCAAGTCATTCTTGTTTCTATAAAATTACATCTAAAACATTATAAATTATTCATTAAACGATTGTATTTTAATGTAGGTGCACACTAATATAAAGGAATAAGGAATGATAAATCTACCCAGACAAATGTGGAACAAATATTTATGTTGTCATGACCAAATTTTCCAAAACTTCATGAACATCTGTGTTAAATAATGGGTAGCATGATGAAAAGCTGGTTTCTAGAAGGTGCATTCTCCCTGAGACTTCCAAGCTGCAGAGAAGAAAAACTAGACAGGATGGAACAGAGGAAAAGAATGAATTATTGTGAATGAATCCAGTCAGGCTGAGGCACTGTAAATGCATTGTAGAGTTGATGCGATGTAAAAAACTCCTGAACAGCACAGTGCTATGGAGGGCCTGTCTCTGCTAATCACCCTTGTGTATCAGGAACGAAAATGCATCTTTTAGCCTGAGCACACAGCTACGTGAGGGCAAATGCACCTTGCAGATGGAGTCAGGGAGCTCACTGAAGGGAAAGTTCCTTGTTTACTGCAAAAAGTAAAAACGTATTATGTGTTTCTATCTGTGAAGAAGTAATATTTACCAGTCTTTTCCCGAACAGCAGGTATATGTGCAGTGCTGAACATAACAGAAAGCATCTTCGAGTCCTTGCTGGGAGAACCAGCCATGCGTAAACTCCCTGCTGCTTCTAAATAGCCAGCTGAAGGAAAAATACCAGAAAGCTGGAGGTAACTTTTTCCAAACAATACACAGATTGAATCTGGTTTGTGTAGCAAATCGGAGTCAAATAGATCAAAGAGCTTTAGTCGGTGTAGCCAAGAAAATGGAGTTCTGGAAGATAAAATCTGAGGAGAAAAGAGGATTAAAACCAGTAGTTTCTTCAAGAACATCATCTGGTCTGGCTGAATACATTGCACAAAAAGCAGCCCTTTAAAAATGGCCACAAAATGGTCGCAAAACTAGAGTATCTCTGGAAGCCAGCCAACATGAAAAAACGTGAGAGACAAAACCCACCCGATCACCGTGGCAGAGAAGGCTCGTAGAGTGCCAGAGCAGGTTGGAGGCAGTGTAAGTGTATGATGAGCAGGCTGAAGGAGAAAGGCCAACGCTGTGTTTACCAGGCTGATATGCGTAATTTTCAGCCAAAATTCTTACAGAACAGGTGGTTGAGACTCTCCAGATGCACATCTCTACAAAGATCTGCAAATGGCTGTGCCGATCCTGGGTGTAGTCATTCAGGTTTCCTGGCTGAAGCATAGTCTGCTGAGAGCTGAGCAAAGGCCAGCGACTGTCTGAAGTTATTTACAACTCCTAAATCTGCAGTCAGGGTGACAAGTTGTACCTTGCTTCTGAGATCACACAGCCCAACAAAATCACTCTGTTACCTGCAGCTGGCCTCTCAAATGCTGCAAGACTGTTGCAGGCTGTGAAAGGGAGTACTTAAGTAAAAATATGTTTAGTATCCAAAGTAGGAAAGGGAAAACTGAAACACAGAGCATCTGAATCAAGTGATTCCCAAATTGTTCCTCCTGTAGGAAAAGTACTGTGGATTTTCTCATGTATAATGGACTTAGTACAGCTGATAAGCTTACCTGCTTTTCTTCTGCAGGGCATGATGTAGCTGACACGTATCAAACCCCATTTTTACAAGTGTTAAATCCATCTAAATTGGAACCTATTTTGGGCCCACAACCCCAAAGCAAAATATAACTAAACTAAAATAAAATGAAGATAAATTAATTGGAAGACTGCACTGTATCAAACAGTCTCATTCCCAGAAATGCCCATGATTCTGAGATAAAACAGGATAGAGATGGACAGAGAAAATATATAGTGGATTAGAATATCAGAAGAGCTTAACTACTTTTCTATTTCATTTGGAGGTAGTTTGTCATATCCCTGATAAACATTTTTTTGGTTGTCTATGTGAAGTGGAACATCTCAAAGAGGCAAGTGAGAGCTGGTAAGTGAAATGGAGTTAATAGTCTAATATCTAGCATACTGCCTTTGAGTGTAAGACTCTGGCTCATGTCTTTATTTCTGATTCACAGCATGGATTTGGACTTGCCTCTTCTGTAGCTTAATTGAGTTTCCTAAACAGTAGGATTCAGAAGGCTCTTTGCGTTTTCTCATTTTGCAGGTATTTAATTCGAGCTCTAAGAAGCTTTTCTAGTAAAGTTGTAGTGAANTCTTCTGTAGCTTAATTGAGTTTCCTAAACAGTAGGATTACTCGGAAAAGGTTTTGAGAACGGTGGTGATGGGTGGATTTTTAATCTTTATTTTTTTGTTGTCGAATCGACACTTTCCGCAGGCATCTTTGGTACTATTGTCAGAAGAGTCCTGGCCAGATTTAATGTATTTGTGTGGTATAAGATTGTGGCTTTAAGGGAGGGGAAGCCTGCAGGACTTCTCTGATGTGCCTGTGGCGTGCTTCTGGGGCCGCAGGCCGGTGTGCTGTTAGTGCTGGCTGGTGTTTGTTATACCGACATTCATGTAACGTAGCTGAAGTTTTGTAACTCTTCAGGTCTCTCATTTAGTTTATGTCTTTTTTGAATGATTGATAGGTGAATGGGTGGGTGCATTTGGATAACGCTGCTCTGCTACCCTCACAGTACAGCGTAGGCCTTGCTAGAAGCACTGTAGTGGTTGTGCACATATGTGGCATACTGGAGGCGCATTAATCTAGCTAGCGTGTGGATTGATGGCAGCGTTAGCTGGAGAAGCATGGACTTCTACGCAGACTGTGCACCAGGCTTCCTAATATCATGGGTCTGGAGTAGCAGATGTTTGTGTTAATTGAAGCATGTTGAGATATCCGTTATCTCACCTGTCTGTGATACAGACATTGCTTAAAAGGGCTGTTGAACAGTGTGATTACTGTGTGGAAGTTTATAAATACTGTAATTACTGATTCTGGTGTTATTCTTATGTTCCGCTGTTATGATAGCCATGGGAATATTGGTTGAGTCCCTTTTCCTACTGGAATTTGTTTTCCCTCCTGTTTGTTTTCAGAAGAGGAGTACAAAGGCGAATTTTGCACCAGAAGCTTCAGAGCAGTCAGATCATGTTTGGTACAAGTCTCAGAAAAAAAAGGAGTATCTAAATGTATTTTTCCTTGTCTTGAAAGTAAATAGGCTGTTACAGGTTCCTACAGCAAGTTTTAGAGAAGTGGATTGACTTTTTTGTCTTTGTGATCTGCTTGATTAGCAGAGAACTCTGTGACATGCCTGAGACCGTGAAGAGTGTTTAATTCTTCAGGACAGTGGAAAGCAAAGTCCTCACAGGGGGAATGTTTGGTTTCTCATACAAGTTCTGATGTTGTTGCTGTCATTGCTACTAGGACAATTGAACTGCAAAAATAAGCTTCTCCTTGAAGAAATTACTTGGACAGTGACAACGTGACCCTGTTCGTCTCCCACGTATGCATTATGCAGTGTAACCACTCTGCGAAGTTCTTGTAAAGAAAAACAAACAAAAATGCCACCCTTACAGACTCCATCTAGGATATATTCTTCCCTTCCCATGTCTTATAGCTAGTACCAACAATCTATCAGCTTGAATTGCATGCTTGGTAATACTCAGAGAATCCTGCAAACACCTTATAAAAATGAGCCGACGGATTGGAAATCTGATGAATAATCCTGTTGGTAGACAAAGACAAAGCAGAGCTGAGGTTGCTCTTTCATGGTGGTGTCAACTCTGCAGGACTGTCTGGTGTAAGAAAAATGAAAACATATTAGTTTTGGAGAACAGATGGGGAATCTGAATACACACAAGCAAAATTGATCTACAGAGTCGTGCTGAGGGTAGGTTGCTGCTTTTAATAGGCATAGCTACTTACGTCTTGACATGCTTTAGTATCTACCTAATGACTAGAAGAAATTTGCAGCACTTTTTCTTCTTTCAAGGGGCTTTTAGCATTATTTTACTGGACTTGAGGATCAATATTATATGAACGGAAGCTTTTCAGCTGTACCCATGGATAGCTATTACCTTTTAGAAGAGAAAGCGTATAACACTGTTCGTGTGGGAACATCCTCCACACATAAGTTAGTGGCAAGCCTAAATGTTTACTGTTTGTAAAAATTCTGTGTCTATTTTAATTTATTACTTTTTCCAGGTAGATAGTATGAGACTTCTAATGCCATTTCTGGAATGCTTATTACTCTTGCTAGTACAGGCCTTTTTGATATCATGGTTAATTTTGATGTAGTCTTATACAAGGAATTTTAACAATATTGCTTTGCTAACTTCACAAGCTTAAAATAATAATAATACTCATTGATATTACTGAAAAAATAAAAATAAAAAATGATACAGTCTCTCTTCTTGAAGTTCTCTCCAGAATAATTCTTGGCTTCCACATGTTCTTATAAGGCTGAGTTATTCATCCAGCTCTAGTCTTGCCATTTTAAACTCTGAGACCACTGTCAGGACTTCAAGCAAGCACAGGGGACATTTATTCTGCGCCTAGGAGACAAACAGAGATCTCAGAAGTTTAACGCTTAAACAGATGAGGGAAAACGTAATACTGAGAAAAAGCTTATATATTACTGTACTGGTTGTAGACAAGACTGTGTGATAGGACTTTATTTCTTGGTGAGACAGAGTCATGTTGTTATGACTGGCATGCACCAGAGCAGAGCAGCAAGCCCTTTTATACAAGAAAGAGGAAAGTGTTAAAAAACTTTAAGGGAGAGGAGAGCAGACAGGTTGCATTAAAAGTAGTTGACCAGAAACTGTTATGAAAGAACTATGTCAAATGTGAGCAGGACTATAGCTTTTTACAGACTTAGTTATGTTAAAAACAAGTTGTATTTGTGTACACAAGTAGTATTTGTGTAACGGAAAGTGCAACCACAATGAGGATAGAGAAGACAGTTAATTTGAGTAAAGATTGTACTGATGAGGTGATAATGTCAGAAGTCCATACACCATGGAAAAATATGCCTTAATGGGAACTCCTTATATGTCTGTGCCTCCTGTAAATTCATTGTGAAACTATAGCATGCGTAAGGGGCAGGAACCCCAAGCAGAAGGTGGAACAGTAGATACCAGAAACTGCATTAAATTTGTGAACCTTTGCCTACTTTCTGCTTGTAGGTGAAACAGAGAATTAGAGGGGAAAAGTACAAAACTTGTATGCAATACATATGCCGGGATTTAAGTTCTAATTTAGTAATTCAGTAAGTCTAGCAATTTAAAAACAAAACAAAACACGAACTTGACATTTAAAACCTGTTTTTACAAAAAAACTATATTAAATTATAAAAGTAAACTTGTAGGACTTCTCAGCACAGATTTACATGTAAACTTAGCAGCAAAGTATTCAACATAGTTAGGCAGTATTTATCTATTTCTAGCATTCTTCTTTGTATAGTTCAAGACTGATTATTTCTATTCAATATTCAACATTTCTAATGTTAAAGAAAATTCCATTTGAGAAACTCTCTTTCATTGGTTTAAGAATATCCAGTGTCTCCATATACCTGAGCTGAATGTTTCACTTCTTACATTACTGTAAGATCTTTCCAGTTTTTTGACAGCGTAGAGAAGTTGAAACCATTGGTGAGAAAGAGACTTCACAGTCAGAGCACTAAGTCCATATCTTAACAAGAATTATAAAATGAGTTTAATGAATGTTCTGCGGTATCTACTAATACCAGCAAAATTTCATAGATATCCATAGATTTATATGATACTGTGTTTGCTATACGTCTATCCTCACTTGCGCAACTTCCCATGTGTACAGGACAGCTGTAGAGGGGCACTCATTATTGTTTCAAGGTTGCTTATTTTTGAACCTTTTTTATTTTGAACCTTCTGCTCAGGTTCTTGACCATTTATTTTATGGAATTATGGTATATGAGTACATCAAGTTGCGTTATCAGCTGTGCGTCTTATAACAGGGTCTTTACAAGACCCTTTCAGACAGCTTGGTTTCAAGTTTAAATTCTGAATGTTGGAATCACAAAATGTTATGTCCCATATACCTTTTCAATTTCAATAAATGGGGAATTTATGGCTCTCTAAATGTTGAAGTCCAGAGACAAATTCTCTGTTCTCCTATTTGAAAACCATAATACCTCGACAGCGGGGATTGTAAAGATTAGAGGAATGGTGATGATAGCACTCAAATGTAAAACTTTTTATTCAACAGCTGGATAGCCTTGTAGGAGCTTGCCACGTGCCACTGACTTCTCTTCTTTCCACTGTTCATTAAAATAATTTGCAACGTATGAAAGATTAACTTGAGGACATAAAAGTGTACTGATCTCTTTCACAAACTTCAGTCTTTCATGATATACTGAAGGTATGAGCATGTAATCCTGACTTAGGCAAAATTCACATTTATGTCAAAAGAGGCTTTATGTCTGCCGCATCAAGAAGTCTGGCTACTCTGCTGCCAGAGGGACATATAAAGAACAGCTTTATGTTGGATGTCTTTGCCTTATCATTTGGTATTTCCAGATTCATAGACAGAATCCTAAATCCATTGTTAGGCACTGATGAAGTAGTACTCAAAGTGCTGAGTACTTAGTTCTTCTCTGTTACATGCAGTAGGAGTTGTGAGGCATGACGTATTTATTTGAAAGTAAATTTAAATACTTAAAAAGGCAGTCTGCTTGCTCAGGGGTAGATTTGCTGTGGAGACTGCCAGAGAGAAAGGATGCGTTGAGGTGGCTTTTCTTTATCTCCATCCCTCTTATCTGCAAGTTGAGGCTGCATCCATTCCAACAGAAGTTTCCTAATTTTGAGTGTCTGAGCCTCATAGTTTTCTCAGGTCTAATAACTTTCTTTAGAGGACCACCAAACGTTTTCAAAAGAATAAGTAGATAAAACTCCTTGTGGGTGATGAGACTGATGATAGTGTCAGTCTGACAGATCCTCAAGTGGCCAAGCTCCTCAGGCTGACAGTGTGATCTGATTTAATTGAGGATGTCAGCATTCCTACCCATCCTCTCTTGCTCTGTTTGTGGCTGAGCATCGCCTTCCTCTCCCACTCGGCACTCTCACTTTTCTGCTCTGTAAAGAAAAAGTGAATGTTTTTAGGCCATTTTAGTTGATGTAACCAGCTCACTGTAAGACCATGCAAATGTGATGGCACAGAGGAGGAGGCAGGAATTTGTGACCAGGAGCAAGATCAGTTTGGGGTGAAAAGGAGCACTGAAAGGACTCACCAGAATTGCCCGAAGGGGTCTTGGAACCACAGTGCTCTCATCTTAGGGCAGAATTGGGAATGGAGAGGGGAACCCACTCTTCAAATCACCAGCTTATTAGTAGAGGTGAACTCATCCTCTTAAAAATAAAACAAAAAAACCTCACCTTTTATTTTTTTTTTTACTAATCCTTTAATCCTTTTTGTCTGTCTGTTTCTATTTCTTGAAAAGAGGAAGGGGAGAGAGCTGTGATTTATGGGTAGTAGGTAAAAATACAATGGTTGTGAATGTACATGCTGTTAAAGAAAACTAACTGAACAGAAACCTCAGAGGAATCCAAAACCTCTTAAGAACACTTACTCTTCTAAAATTAAATTTAAAACGTAAAAAAAATTTCTGAATTTGTGAGCTGCAACTACTAGGGATGGGTGCATCATCTTGGAAAGTAGTAGTATGGCAGAACTTCCCTGCCGTTCAGCTGCCCTTTTCAAGTGCTGCTGCTAGAGATTACACCACAGCCTGCAAAGGCCAAAGGCTTGGACAGTTTAGAGCTTGAGGGAGTATAGATAGCATTGTTTTTTCTTTAATTATAAGATTCCACACCTCTACTATCACTTTTCCTCTTAAACCGTTATCTCCTTGAAGGCATTTTTGTGGCTGCTGTTTTGTATAATCCATGTCTGTGGATGCAGCTGGACTGAAAAATTGTTCTAAAATAGCTAATTTCCTTTCAAACAGAGTTACTTCAGTTGAAAATCTATTCTGCCAGTTTATAAATCTCTGTTTTCTCCTTGTCTTCCTTCAAAGTGAAATTGGTAAACTAGCCTTGGAAGTTTCAGAATTTAATTCCTTTAAGGTATCTTGCTCTTCCAAGAATGTCGAAGAGGGATAAGGCAATAAAAGAATAATCAGAAAGCAAAGCCAACTGCAAATAAAGCTCCTAGGCACAGTAGAGGAAAAGCCTCTCTTAGTAAGTTGATGTTGGGCAGTTTTGCAATGAGGTGCTTATATTGACAGAGGGCTGTAATGCGACTGTTCCTAGTCTCACTGTTAAGCCAAGTAATGTTTTCTGTACCACGGATGGCACTTCTCATCACATGAGTTGTATGCTATGGAGCTGCATGAATTTAGAGATTCTTAAAATACCACGTGTCCATTTTGCTAATGAAAAATATATTGATAGTAGGTGGTTTTATAAATACACAAGTGAGGAATGAGTCTAATGTTTTTGAAAGTGTTAAGAATGAATGAGGAAAGTCACTGTATGCAGACAGCACACTTCTATTTTGAAAATAGGTGTGTTATTTCCACCCACTCTCCTGCATTTTTGGGATTGATTCCCATCTGCTCCCCACGCTGCAAGGTTTAAACAGTGTCTCTCAGGCTGTTCAAATTGTATTTTCGTACACTAACTGTAGGGTAAGGTGCTGCCTTTTGTTTGAATTTACACCATGCCTCAGTATTTTATGTTGAATGGCTAGCACAGAGACTGGATAGACACCTGGGAAAATAGTTTTACAATTAAAAAAAACAGTTGCAGCTGGTCCTTGGCAAGCTCCTCTGTCATTTTTATTGGCAGAACTTGAAGACGTTGGTCTTTGTCCTGTGCCTTGGAAGTTCATGGAGCTCTGGCTACCACTAACTTCAATTCAGCCCTACTACTTTTATCTCAAGAACTTGCCTGGCAGACTTCTCTCTGAAATAAACTCAGTCCAGTGTGATCCTTGTGAGAAACACCAGATTGATCACAGCAGTATGTTTCCCTCTTTAAATCTGTATCCCAGCTTTCAGTATCATAACATCTGAAATGGAAAGCAAGTAGTAACTTGGCTTAAGCAAGTGTCCTCATGCCAAAAGCCACCATCAAAAAAACCACAAACCAAATAAAAAATTCAAACCCAAAATGCCATGTTACATGGTTTATGACTAAACTAAATCTGTATAACTCGCTTATATTTCAAAATTGGGACTGCTTCTTGAGCATCTCAGCTGGAAGCCTGGAACTATTGCAGTAAAAAACAGTACTCGCGAGACTCGGACAGAGCGCTTCAATAATGCATCCCTGTGTCAGATGTGCAGAGCTACTGATGAGCAGAATAAGAAAGACAGGCTTTTTAATTTATGTTTATGCCTATTCATGTGGGAAAAACTCATCAAGTCTTGTTTTTCCAACTGAGATACTTAAATTCAAAGTTGAAGGCATGTACTGTTTTCTTCGATACTTATTTTGGCAAGTGGTCATTCATCCAATTTCATGTCATTTTAATTGTCTCATTTTACACTGACATTATTAGCAATACCACATAATGTGATTTAGGTTAATGTTGCTAAAGGAAGAAAATGGGGAAGACCTACGTATGTTATAAATCCAGTAAGCTTGTTCCAACCAGCATTATAACCACAGGAGAAAATTGTGTTTTATACCTCTTGCAGTCTCCTTCAAAGTCTCTCTTCCTGTGGCTTTCCTTCAGTGACAGGAATAACGTTTCTTACTGGAATCACAGTGACCAAGCACTCGTGTTTGCTCTTTGGGCCAAAGAGAAATCCCACCTGTGTTTGGCATTATGTAAACCTTTATCTTGAATGGAAGACTAACAAGATGATTGAATCTATTCAGAAACAGCATCTCCAAAGTAAAATGCTTGTTTAACCCTATTCCTAAACATACAAGGCAGAGTTAAGGTTAAAAACTGTAAAAAGACATTTATTCATGCATTGCTTCTAATTGTAACCTCAGTCTTTGTCTGTAATTATTTTTTTGTTCCTTTTTCTCCAGCTAATTTCCAGTTATGGTTTATCTGGACTCCTGTGTAATCTCTTAATCAGTATGTCTCCTTTTTTTGCCTGATAGTACTTGCTGACTCTAAGCAGTCTCTGGTTTCCCACTTGTCTTTCTGCCTGTTTTTGACTAGAGGATTTTCAATATTTTCAGTAGGGTTCCTGATCCAGGGCTTCGCCTTGAAAAGGATAAATCGTTATTTGCCTGATTGGAGATTGATAAGGGATATTTTCCAATAGACATCCCCTTTATTTTTAATCAGGAGTCTTTGTCTATGGCTTTTACTCCTTCCTTTTTTCACCTCTTTTGTCATGGGAAAACACTCGGGGCTACATGCTGTATTTGTAAAGAAGTTTTCTGAAAATTGTGGAGTTCAGCTTAAACTCAAACATGATGGTGACAGGATCTTCAGTGTAGTGAGGAGATTATTGGAAACCAGAGAGAAATCATTGAAAGATAATGATAGAAAGGTTCAGAACTAGGTGAAGACTACAACCTGGTAATTTTTGAAGATAGATGAGAATGATGTTGGTGAAAAAAAAAAGTGAATTCTGTCCAATCTTAGTGAGCTGTTGTAGCCAAAGTAAGGGAATCTGGGATTATTTAAAAAAATCTCAGCATATTTTAACACTTCATGAATTAAGTCCTTTGAATTTTTCTTCCAGAATTGTTTGGTTTTGAACAGACTTTGGTTTATACTAAGAGGGAAAACAGCTTTAGAAACTCAAACAAGGAATAGTCTAAACACGTTGTATTAAATTAAACATTCAGTTGATACTGAATTATTTAGTAGAAGTAACAAGAAAATTTTTTGTATTTGTTTTGGCAGCTAAACTGAAATAGCCAGTTTTTACAGCTCTGTCTGGGACCTTGTCCTGCTGGCCATTGCAGTGTTGTGCTGGCAAGTAGAAATGATTTGATCAGGACATGGAGAGTAGAAGGGAGGTCATTGGTAGACTTTAGACATTGGTAGGCTTAGACAGATGTAAGCTTTCAGGTAAAAATTGGTATGCATAGCTGCAGCTAGATTGGATCATGTTAACTGGATAAAAAAGCTCTGAAACTATTGAAGAGTTGAATTCATAAATCTGTTTGGACTTCCAAATGCTAACTTGTGTTTCTCTGTGAGACTTTTTAGGCATTTGTTCACTCTACTTTCTAAGCTTGGATGTGCTAACATCACAATTTGATGATGTTTTGATCTTCAAAATGTACCTCAGACCCAAATCCTTTCCTTTTTTTATTCGGTAGTTGCTTTGAAAGGTGGGACTTGGTTTTCATTATTCCTTGTGAGAAATTCAAAGCTCTGACTTTGGCATCTATGTCACACAAATAAAGTCCTTGCTGCAGGCAGAATGGTGCTTCTGCCTGGCAGGTCCATAGCTAGTGCCACGAGACAGTGAACGTATTTATAATATGGAACGAGGACAAAGCACAGCACAGGCTTAAACAGAACCAACACAGTGATGTGATTCCTGGACGGGTGCCACGTAAGTGGAAGTAGGTGGCTAGGACTTCAATGCAATCAATGCAGTGCCAAGGTACTCGAGCACCAGAAAGTGAATACCAAAACCTGAAGCCACTGTTACTGATTTGAAACGGCTCTTNTTTTTTTTTTTTTTTTTTGAAAGTAATGTACCTGCATTTTTACTACAGATCAGCTAAAAATTTGTATGGCAAGTAGAAACAGATATTTGTGGAAGTGCATGAATGAGCAAGGAGTTCCTAACGGAACTTGGAAGACATAAAAACGAGTTCTACAAAAGGTGAAGGCAGGAGCAGGTGACCCAGGAGGAGTGTAAAGTAGCTGTCTGATCTTGCCAGGATAGGCTTAGGAAAGCCAAAGTTGACAGTGAGTTGAATCTGGGAAGGGATGTGAAGAGCAACAAAGGATTCTACAAGTACCTCAGCAGCAAAAGGGAGACTGGGGCAAATGTGGACCCGCTGCTGAATGGGCCTGGGGAACAAATTACATGGAAAAGGCCAAGGTACTCAGTGCTGCCCTTACCTCAGGTTTTGCCAGTAAGACCAGCCTTCAGGATTCCCTGGCCCCTGAGACCTATGGGAAAGTCTTATCTCTTCTTTTGGTGCTGTCTTTTCTTACTCTCCCTGTGGGGCAGCATCTAAGATATCTCAAGCTCTGTCTTTTTCCCTCCCCCTGTTGCAAACATCAGCCTGCTCCAACCACATCTAAATGACAGCAGTGGGTGCATATTATGTTTCCCTGGCTTCTCCTAGCAGGAGTGGAAATCTAAAAAAGGCCAGTGCAGATAGCAAGAATGTGTTTATTGCACAGGTGCCGGCATGGACACAGAGTGTAGTCAGGCAACAAGAAAACAGGACTTTCGTTTATCAGACAGGAGGCAGAACTATCTCTGCATGTTCTTCCCTCTGCTATGAATCAGGGAAAGCAATTTGAAAAAGTAAATGTGCAGAACATGCAAAATTTTGCACAAGGGAAATTTCTGTAGCAAGAACAAATCATAAATGGGGGGTACATAGGTAGAAAGACAAATTCATATTCAGGTAACATTGTTATGAGCTCTGACTCATAACCCGCCTAGAACAGAACCGATTGTAAGTCACTGGAAAAGTGCTTCCAGTGTAAAATAAATAACATATGAGGGAAGAGGAGGCAGTGCGTGCTGCTTGAACCTGGATGTTATAATAAAAAAACGCATCTTGGGTCTAGTCAAGACTTAAGACAGGATTTAGATTCTTGATTTTATTCTTTTAATTTACAAAAAAGACTCGGTCCATATTTGATAAGCGTTTCATATTATTTCCCTTGCTATAAAGAATAACTTCAGTCATGTTAATTATAAATGATGTTCAACTTTTCTTTAATGTTTGCTGAAACTCTTTTTAAACAGCATCAAAATATATAATTTCGATGAAAGGTTATTGCTTATTTGAAGTAAATTAAGCTAAGGCTGATAATGGGTGATGTAACTCTAATTTAGAATTAGAATTAGAAGGTCATATTGATGCCTGTACTGGGTCAGATCATACCTAGTGTGCTGTCTTGCCTTCAGGCCACAGCAGGTGCCTAGGAAAAACCTAAACATGTAATGATATTTCCTCAGAAAACTTTCCCAGCTATTTGAAACCCAGGAGCTTCCTGAGATGAAGGTAGTGTCTTGGATGGTTTTTTATTCAGTCAGCTTTTCAGCTTTCACAGGGGATTTGCAAAGTGGGGTAACCACACAAACAGAACCACACCACTCAGTGGTAGAAATTTTAATCATAATGAAACAATTATCTGTGTTTGATTTGTTTTTGTAGCACAAAATACAATCATGTAATGACAGCAGGGCAAATTCAATCAAGAGCTTGCTCACCTGAGCGATATTTTTATGTCAGCTTCACCCTGTGACATTTGACTCACATTTGCTTTTTGTATCTTCGTTGTCCTGTGGAAAAGAATTCTGCAACTCATCATGTGAATTAAGAACTTCTGGGTTTTATATCATTAAATATTCTTTACTATTCAAAAAACAGTGAATGCACTTTTAATTCACTGTTAAAATCAGTGAACAATATTCCCTGTGCACGTTTCTCATGATTGTATAACTATTATCTCTCTCCTCAGATGTCTTTTTCTAGGCTGAGGAATCAGTCTATTTAATCCTACCCTGTAGAGAAAACACAAAAAGCTGGAGGTCTTTTGTCCCCTTTCTATGCATCTTTCCTAGTTCTACTTTCAAATTTGAAATTAGGGGTTGGATCAGAAATGCAAAATCTATTGAAAACAAGGGGGTGAGTGGATTTGTTCCATGTTTTCTAGTGTTCTGTACATCTCATAATTTATTTCTAATTCCTTTTTTTGTTTCTGTAGCTTAAGATCTCATTCTTGAATAGTTATGTTCAGTTCAGAGCCCATCACTGAATACATGAAATTAAGTAATTTCATTCTGAAAGTTCTTTTTCCTGGTATGCAACACTGTATTTAGTAAAACTGCAAATTAAATTCAATATAGATAACTAGCCGTTCAGATTTGTAAGGGTTTCCTGGAACTCAATACAGTCAGATCTCTGTTAACCTGAATAACTTGGTATCGTTAGCAAGTAATGTAACTTCACTGTTCATTCTCTTCTGCATCACCTAAGGATACATTCAGCATTTATGAGTTCTGCCATAGATTTCTGTGGGTCTCAACTGCTGACCTCCTCCCTTCTGAAAATCGACCATATACCTATCCCACCTACTTCTTAACCTCTTCTTTATCCATGGAAGAACCTTCCCTCTTATGCTCTGATTGCATAGTTTCTTGTAGAGGTTCTTAAGGGTCCTTTGGTAAGAGAACTTGTCTCTGCTTGCCTGTTGGAAGTCCAAACAGAATGTATCACCTGGATATCCTTTAATCACACTTTGTTCATATCCATATCTATTTTTTTTAGACAGTGTTGTTATAGGAGGTTATTCCATTCCAGCTGCAGGACTTGGCCTTCGTTGAACTTTATAACGCTCCTGTCAGCTTCTTTCTTCAGTCTATTGAGGTGCCTCTGCAAAACCAGCCCTGCTCTCCACCATATTGATCTCCCATTTTCTCTGATTTTTCTAGAATTTACAAACCTCCTGAGACTGCATTCTGTCCCATTGTCTAGGTTGTTAATAAAGATGTTAAACAGTATTGGCCCAAATATCAGTCTTCGACTGACTGATAACTGGTTACCAGATGGATTTTTTGCTACTGAATGCAACCCCTTAAGCCTGATGATTCAGTTTCTGACTTGTGTTATTTTCTGTTAATCCGGTCAGTATCTCAATAACTGCGCTGTATGGATACTACAGGAGACAGTGGCACATATATTTCTAAAGGTAAAGTAAAACAGTGTGCACTGCTCTCATCAAAGAAGGCAGTCAGGTTGGTAAGGTGCGATTTGCCCTTGGCAGACCTGTACTGGCTGTTCCTAGTTGCCTTCTTGTCTTCCATATGCCTGGACATGGCTTCTAAGATGACTTGGTCCATAACCTGCGTGGGGACTGAGGTGAGGCTGACAGGCCTGTAGTTCTCCAGGTATTCCTTGGCCTTCTTGAAGAATGGAAGGCAAATGTAATTTTTCTAATGGTCAGGAACTTCCCTGCTTGCCATGACCTTGAAAAGTTGATAGAGAATGGCCTTGCAATGGCTTTGGCCAGCTCCTTCAGTACCTTTAGATGCTTCCGATCTGGTTGTGTGGACTTGTATACATTCAGTTAGTTTAGATGCCCCCTAACTCTGATGTTCCTTTGCATTGAGTAATGCTTCACTTCCGCGGACTCTTCTAGTAGGCTCAGGGACATGGCAGACCAGCGGGCAGGTCTTACCAGTGAAAACTGAGGCAAAGAAGGCACTGTGTACCTCAGGGTTTTTTTTTGTGTCGCTTGACATTAGCTGCCCGACCCACTGAGCTGCAAGCTGGCGAACTTACTGATGCTATTGTCTTTCTGATACTATTCACTTTCCATCCTGGTTTCAACTCTGGCTGAGCTTTGTCTTTCCTAGCTCCATTCCTGTGTATTCAGGCAGTGTTTCTAGATTTTTCAAGGAGAGCTCATATGTTCTCCCGCTCTCTGTATATTTCTTTTTTGTGTTTCATCTCTATCAGGAGTCCCTTGCTCACATGTGCTGGCCTTCTGCTGTGCCTGCTCAGATATTTCCATGTTAGAATGGACCATTCTTATGATGTGAGATGTTGTGCCTGAGGATCAACCTGCTAACCTGCCCTGTGCCTTTTGGGGCAGTCTCTCGTGGGACGATGCCAAGAAGATCCTTAAACAAGCTGAAATCTGCTATTCTGAAGTCCATGACTATAGTTCTACTATTTGTTTTGCTTGCTTTTCTCAAAATTGTCCACCCTACTCTGATCGCTGCAGCCAAGGCAGACCTCACCTTTCCCACGCCTGTTTCACAGTAACAAGTCCAGAAGATCATCTTCCCTGGTTGGGCTGTCACTCACTGTTATCAACGAATTGCCATCAATGTATTTCAGAAATGTCCTGGACTGCTTATACCTAGCAGTCAGGGTGGTTGAATTTGCATACCAGGGCTTGCATCTTTGTTCACTACGGTATTACTTATTATGTAGTGTTTGATAATTTGCTTGGTACAGGCATCAGTGCTGCCAGTTTCGTAGGTCTTTCTGGAGTCCATTTTAGAAATAGATATTACATTTGCTATCTTCCAGTCCTCAGGTGACAAAGCAGTTGTAAGCTAAATGTCTTACACTGATTTTATTATAAAAAGGAGGTGGGGGAGGGGTTCAGTCGTTCAGCACTTTCATCTCTGAATTCCTTTAATATTCTTGCATTAAAAAAAATCCTGAAAATCTGTTGCTTTTGTTTTATCTGTATTCTATAACCTCTTGTAACAGCACTGTGGTTTGAGACAGAGTTTTTGATGAGCAGCACCGCCCCCCCCCCCCCNGAGAACCCCCCCCCCCCCCCCCCCCCCCGCCCCCTATTCTGGGATGAGAACTTCCTTGAGCTTTTCCATGATGAACTTGGGCAGGGGGGAAAATATATTTTTTCTGGTGTGGGTTTATCTTCTTAATCACTTCTTTGATCATTTACTGCTTCTGTGAACTGTCAAGCTTCCTGCTTTTAATGTGTTTGAAGAAGGATTTATTACTAATATTTATGCCTTTTGCAAATTGTTCTTCAAGCTCTTTTTGGTCTACATTGTTAGGTTTTTAGATTCTACCTGCCAGAGTTTTGCTCTATTGTTTTCTTCATTTTGACACTGCTTTAGTTTTCTGAAAGATGCTTTCTTCCTTTTATTAACTACTTCTGCCCTGCTGTTAATCTATGCCAAGTTTACTTTTGCCCTTTCCATTGTGTCTTTTTTTTTTCCCTGATAGGTAGTGTTCATTTGTTTTGTGTCTCCAGCTAGGTATCCTTGAAAGCTGCCTGCAAAACTTTAACTCTCATCTGCTTCAGTTAGCTCCTTTTTATCAAGCTTCTTCATACTGAAGTTCACTGTTACGAAGCAGAACATGCTGTAGTGGATTTGAATCTAAGTACATCATGATTGCTATTACAGTGCTATTCCTGCACGCTACTCAGGGCAAAGTCAAGAGTTGCTTCTTCACTCTTGGGCCTTATGGTGAGTTGCTTCACAAAAACCTTGTTTTGTGTCTAAAACTTTACTCTTGCTGCCAGGCTTCAATGTAGTGCATACCCAAACTTTCTGAGGGTAGCTGAAGCCTGCTATTGCTACTTCATTTTTGGACCTCCTGGCATCCCTCAGAATACACATTCGGGGAGACTACCTGTTACACTGGAGAGGATGCTCATCTACATACCTTAATTGCTTTTCTTCCTAGCTGGCCAGTGGAGAGGGATTTTCCTTTTTCTCTTTCCCTTTCTATCCTTGTTTTGTTTCCATAAGTAACTTTGAAGATGATGTATGGCGTGAGCTATGGATCCCACTAAACTTGACTCAGCTTGTGCACCACCTGCTGATCAAATCACTACTGTAACTTCTTTTTTATTGGCTTCTCTGCTCCCATACTTTAGCACAGGCAGAGAGAACCCAACACTGGATCATTTTCCTCTTCTGCTCGGTCACCTGCTACCACATCACTGGGACTTCTCTCTTGGTTATAGTACTGTCCTGCAGTGTCCCTGAAGGTCATCTCAACAGATGCTTGTATCTCTTTATCTAATTCTTCAACAGTTCAGTGCTTTTCACTGTCCCTGTGCAGGCGTTTACAGTGAACTTTTCCCTCTCAGTCCAGTTGAGGATTCTTCCCAACTACAGTACGTAAATTTCTCAGAAAAGACCAAAAGACGCTTGCCCTGTCTGCTCACTGGGGCACATAATCACATGTGATAGTGAGATACTCTGCCTTTTCAGAGGTACAGCATATTTACTGTGCGTGACTGCCAGTAATATTAGCTAGTGCACTCTCGTATTCCAGTCCTGCTTCCATTTGCATTATTTAGGTTGAGGAGCATGCATGAAGCATGTAACGTGGGAAGTGAAATGAAAGTTGTGTTTACTTGTTGTGCTAAGATATGAAAGAAATTCCCTCTGTACTCCCTGTGCAGCACAATACATCTGCCTCTTGTGAGCAGAAAGTAGCCGACCCATTGAAATTTTTGGCTTGTTCCTTTGTTTTAATTTATACAAGTGTATGTTTCAGTTTGAAATTGAATCCGAACAGATTAGCATTTGTGGAGAACCTACCTCCTAAAATAGACAAAACTTAGATAAGAGATGTTATTGTGGTGAGGACAGTGGGAGGGATTTGAAAGCATGCATTTTAAGTATGTTCAGACTGTTACCAAGTCAGAATTGTTGTCTGCACTCTGCCTTGCATCACATCTGCATTATCCCCCCAGGATTCTTGAGATACCAATCTCTCTTCATTAAAACAAGAACAACAGCCAAATGATTGAGATTCCCTCTTGACTGATCACATCTGGAAAGCTAGCATTCTTCTGACAGTAAGACATGACAAGCTACATCTATACTAGAAAAATAATGTATGTTAGAAAATAACTTTCAGCTAGCACAACATCAAACATGATTTTGTATGTAATTTAGATTGAGATTAAAAACATTTATTACACATGCTCTATCCATTTATTGAGACAAGTTTGTACTTACTGATGCTATGACTACTGTATACTGGAAGTTGCTCATGTGAGCATTAAGAGGCATTTGGTGGGTTACTGGACTGGTTAGTTAAAATGTGCTAATTTGGTTAGCACGTTTAGGGAGTTAATTCCACTATAGAGGAGTTCACGGATATGTTTGGAAGGAGGGAATTCAACTGATGAGTAGAAAAATAATTCCTAACTGCCATTAATCCAGTGCAGCGGTTTGTTGGCAGTGGATTTGGGACAGTGGAATAAGAGAAGATGATGAAAACTAGCAAAGGCTAAAGCCTTATGTCTTCCCCTTCCTGTTTTTGCTTACTGGTATGATAGCTTTTATTTTACGTTACATTTAGTTCAAGTGCTTTCAAATTCTGTTAATACAGCTGTGCTTTCTGTGTTCTCCTGCCCTAGCAGTTAATTCCAACTGTAAGGGGACAGTCAGTGCTCTAAAATGAAGCATATACCCATCTCATTTTGGGGTACCTCTTTTTCCTTGTATAGGTTACTAATTTGCTTTAATATTGCTATTATTGGTGTTACTGTTGCTATTAGTACTAGCAGTAGCAGTTTATCTTTAGGGAATGCATGATGTTCTTGCCAAGGGCATTTTTTTTTTTTTTTCGTGAGGAAGAATTTGTTTTGAACAATTGAGTTTTCTTGCCTGAGGACATCAACCATCACTATAAAGTTATTGAGATGTTATTGAATTGTCCCAGAAAAACGAGCGAAAAAATGCAAAATCCACTTCATGTGCATTCATAATTCTCATTCTATTCTGAAGTTTTGCTACCCTAATAACTTTGTAAAATCAGAAGTTTTTTCCGGTCAAACACAGAACAGAACTTCTCAAAAAGCTGCCTACTATGTTATCTTATTTTCGCCCCAATCACTTTGTGATTGTGTATGTGGAAAAAGAAAGAGGCAGAAAGGAGTTTTACAAATGGAAGGATTGAAAATGTTTATTTTCCTCTACTCTCATTCTTACAAATAAATTCTCTTGCTCATATTTTCATCTCTAGCAGAGGAAAATTTCAGTCTAGTGGAGGTTTGGAGATTTCAGTAGGATGTGAAGTACCAGGAAGAGTTAGAAGCAGATTATTATACTAAAGCTGTAGTTAGCCCTATTGATTAGTCATAAAAATACAATGTGTGTTAATGGATCTTCATAATTTTCAGCGTTATCCAATCTATCGCTTAAGAATAGAAAAATGTGTACATTTTTGGAAGAGTGATTAAAAAACCAAAGAAGGTATGAAGGTATGCATCAGAATCAATACTTTTAAGAGCTAAAGTGGCTGTGAGATGAACTTTTTTTTTCCCTCCCTGAACTGATTTCTGGCAAATGGAGAGCATCACGAATGAAGATTTTAGGTGATTTGAAGCGGGCAGCATGCAAACTAATACCAAAGAAAGTGCAGAATCGACGCAAAAAAANTGCAAAAAATTGCCAGACACATATATAATAATTTCATTAAATATATATATAATTTTTATATAATTACATTTATATAATGTATCTCTAGAATATATACACCCATGTAATAATTTCATAATTCCGATACAGTGGCATGACACTCAAGTTTTTGGATTTTTTTGTTGTTTCTGTTTCTCAGTGAAGTGGCTTGTCCTCGCTTGCATGCAACTCACATTGAACTCTATCTGCCATATCTCACTATAGCAGAGATTTTGTGGGATTAACTGGAACTGCTTTCTTGCAGAGCTAAAACTTTCAAAATCATTTTGGATTAAAAAAAGGGTCTCTAGCTATGAATGTTTTTTGTGGCAGGGAAAAGTGTGAGGGGGCAGGAGTGGCAGAGAGGAGATGTTACGGGCTGATGGCAGCCCCCCATTCCCCATCCCCAGTGCTGCTGGGCAGGAGGAGGTAGAGGAATCTGAAGGGAAGGGATAAAGTTGATCCTGTGAAAAGGTGGTGTGGGGGGGAAATGTTTTATAGATTTGTCTTTGTTTCTTACCATACTATTCTATTTTTAATTAGCGACAAAATGAATTTATGAGAAAGCAGCTGGGTGGGCATCTGGCAGCCAGCCAAGCAGCCTACATCCTAGCATGGTTTTCAAAATACTCTTCTTTCTGTTGCACCTTCCTTCTCCTTTCTCCATTAATTCACAGATTAGAATTAATATTTAAAGTGTCTGAATTCAAAGCACCATGATTAACACAGAATACTGATAGCTTGGATGAATGTTGCCAGAAATTATCTAGGGCTATTTCTAAGAACCTGGCTAGGGAAGAAAGCATTGTTTTAATCCATTAAAAAAGTTATGGGGACATTGTCCTTGAAAAGATCTGGCAGTGAGACAGGGCCTGCCTTATGTTACTGATGTGAAGTTCCTCTTCTGCTTGAGGAATTGTTTATGTAGATTCTCAGTCACAGTTACCATGCAGGCCAAAAGGATGTCTCTACCCTGGTTTTAAAAATGAGGATCACTCAGTTTCCTTTGCCACAAAGAGCAAGCAGGATTCACTGACATGCCTGCTCCTTTTTTTGTAGTATAGTTTGTGTATTGTAAAGCTGAAGTGTGGGTATTCATCTCTTTCCTTTAACATAGACTCAGGTCCTAGTCCTGTAGGTAAGGCCTTATTCTCTCCTTGAGGATCTCAGGCAGTACACGAGTCTGTGTGCTGGGAAGCAGTTGAAAATTCAAGGCTGAAAAGTACTCCAAGAAAAGTTATTACAGGACAGTCTCGTTTGGTTCTGTCCGAGTTTAGGCCTCAGATATCTTCCCTGAGGAGGCAATAGCCTTGCTCACATTGCAAATTCATTTAAAATATATTAGTTCCCTCTTCTTTGTTCTTCACACCTTTTCTTTTTTTTCCCCAAACTCTTTTTGATTTGTAGGCATTCTGCTTTCAGAGTGAAAGAAACATGTCTGTAGATGCAATATTTACCATGAGTCTTGGGCTCTATGTGAATTTTTATGTGTTCCTTGAATTTCGGTAAAAGAACTGGGTAATTTTAGTAGTCAGTGAAAAATTTCACCAGGTGTTTCACATTGGAGAAAACCTCCATTGCAAGGAGAGCATACAGAATCTGCAAGCAGACTGAGATTATTCAGAATGTCACCATTAAAATTCCACAATATCTTTTAAAAGCACAACAAGTCTTATTTCTTGAACTCCGTGACTTTTGATTTGGCTGCTGTTAATACCTAGACTTTCTTAAGTGTGCCTCACACTGAATATTGCAGAGAAATGCTAAGCAACTGTTTGTGCCATTGAACTGTTTTAAAATAATGCATATTCCTCCCTGCACTTTAAGGCAGATACAAATCCAGTGGTGTTTTTTCTCTGAAGTTTTTTTTTTTTTTTTTTTTTGAACAGAGATAAAGATTATCCTTTATTTTTTTCCCCTCAAGAATACTGAGAAATCTTTATTTTGATATACATTAAACTTAAAATAGAAAATTAATTTTGAGGTTTTGGAGCTTTCTGACTTTGCAGCTTTGTAGAGGAGCACTCAGAATAGTCTGATCACAGTTTCAAACCCATTTTACTATTCACAGGAAAGTAAGAGCTATAAATGAATGGACTTTGGGCTAATTCTAAAGTTCTTCAGTACTTAAGGCATATGCTAAGGGGGTTTTGTATTATAAGCTAGTGTGCAGTGTAGTCCCTTTTCTATATTGAATATTGAGAATGTTTACATTTTCTAGCCTTTCTTCTGTTCTTCTTAGACAAAACTCCCTTTGATTTTGGAGTGGTTTGCTATAGTAAAAGCTCTGGGTTTTGGAACACTGACTTCAAAGGACTCAATTCAGCAGAAAAAGCACAGGAGAATTTTTAAGAAATAATTGCTAGTAATAAAGTTTTTGTTACTTTCTTTTTATAATGTGAAACTAGTATGCAATATAAACCAGTGTTAAAAAGCTAAAAGCTATAACATACCCATCAGGGGACAAATTGTTAATAAGGTATAATTTGATGGGGGAATGCTGATGGTGCCTGCAAAAAGAAATAAGAGCCCCATGGCTGCATAGAAGTGCCGTATTAACAGTTGCCCTGGGCATCCTGTTGAATGAGCTTTATTTATTATATTTATATAGCTACCTCCACTGAGGTTTCAGCTTCTGGGAGAAAAATACCAAAGTACAATATTGTTCTTCCA
This sequence comes from Himantopus leucocephalus, assembly GCA_003993805.1. Taxonomy (NCBI): domain Eukaryota; kingdom Metazoa; phylum Chordata; class Aves; order Charadriiformes; family Recurvirostridae; genus Himantopus; species Himantopus leucocephalus. The sequence continues at coordinate 89,173,481 of RSEF01000002.1, forward strand.
GTGTAACAATCAAAGGGTTTCTAAACCAAGAAAAATTGAAAAGAGGATACAGGAGGAGGAGAACATCACACAGTTGATTCAGAAACAAATTTTTTTCAGTTAGGCTCCCTGTGTGAGATTGTTACTAGAATTTGTGTGTGTCACTGAAATTTAGGAGATATTTTCTCAACACTTAAGGGCTCTTTTACTTTGACTTTCTTGATATAAATTGAGATTTGAGCTTTCTGTCATTAGTTTTAAGGGCCTATCACTTTTCCAGTTTATTTTATGGATATGGGTGTTGCTCTTCAAGGTTCTGTAACATCTATGATACCAGTGTTTTTGCCTTGCTTCATGAGTTCTCCCATGGCTGCCTTCTCCCTATATAGCTTCCAGTTATTTAGAACTGCAGACATGAGTCTTTGGGAAAGTGTGATGTTATTTTACAAATATTTGGGATTTTTCCACTGGAAAAAACGGCAAAAGGAGGATGCAGTTAGAAACTTTTGCCAAATTACTAGCATTGTAAAATAATCTAGCTCGTCCGTAAAACTCTTCACAAAGCATCTGATACATTTAGCTAGGCATCAGTGTTTTATGAACTATTTTCTCTTTCTTTGTTCATGAATCTCTAATGCTAATGGCTCATGCAGTAATAACAAATACAGAATTCCCAGTCTGTACACCAGGCATCACATCACACAGATTGTGATTGTTTTTCCCCTCCTCCATTGATTTTAGAACAAAAGCTCGTTTGCAAAAATTATCAGAGCTTCACCTGTCACAGTGTGGGTTTGGGTGCACAGCAAATAATCACTGAGCAGCAAGGACATATACTGAATGGCTATCAGTTATTTATTAAGTTTCATTGCATAAATACTTTTTAGCAGTTTAATTAATGATTAATTGTGTAACACAGTCAACCTGTTGTTATAAGTGATTACTCAATCTGTCAGATAATAGGTTACATGAGATTACATAGGTCCATGAGTAGTGTTTTCTACAAATGTGCTCGTGACCATTTATAGCAGATTTTTCAGGTTTAAACCAACTGTTAATAATTTATTAAATCTATGAAAATTTAATCACAGTTTGAAATACGAATTGTCAATTTAATCTTTCACATACTCTTAGAAAGTAATGACTATTTTTTCATCTGTCTGCCGTTAAAAATACAGTTGATTGATAGTGGAAATCATCCACTGAGGAAACTGAAAGCATACTCAGTGACTTACCTTCCTTACCGGAGGAATATTGATGGCTGAGGTTTGTAGTGATTGGCAGTAAACTGAGGCAAATAAAATTCCGTGGCTCTGGAGTGTTCTACCTGCAACATGCCCTCTAGCTGCAAGTGCACAAACGTCACAAAACTTATCCCCCTTTATCACATCTTGTTTATTGTTGTTTTCTTTGGAGCACATTGGCTGGAATCCTTAGGCTGAGTCTAAAGATTGAGTAGAGCTTCCTCTAACTCTCCTATGTCTGCTGAAATATGAGGTCAGCGGGGAAGTAAATATGAGCGGAAAAATTGGAGATGTGTTGCTAAGATATGATGATGATCATTGTTTCGGTGACTTCTTTTCCCAGATTCCTTGTCATGTGGACTAAGGTAAATGTCTTTATATATAACAGGGGTAGTTCTTTCCATCTGATCATAGAATCATGGAGTTGTCTATGTTGGAAGATCATCACATCCAACCATTAACCTAACATTGCCAAAACCACCACTAAACCATGTCCCTAAGCACCACGTCTACCCATCTTTTAATTACCTCCAGGGATGGCGACTCCACCACTTCCCTGGGAAGCCTGTTCCAATGCTTAACAACCCTTTCTGTGAAGAGATTTTTCCTAATATCCATCCTAAACCTCCCCTGGCGCAACTTGAGGCTGTTTCCTCTTGTCCTATTGCTTGTTACTTGGGAGAAGAGACCAACCCCCACCTTGCTACAACCTTTTTTCAGGTAGTTGTAGAGAGTGATAAGGTCTCCCCTCAGCCTTCTTTTCTCCAGACTAAACAACCCCAGTTCCTTCAGCCACTCCTTACAGGACTTGTGCTCTAGACCCTTCACCAGCTTCGTTGCCCTTCTCTGGACACACTTTAGCACCTCAATGTCTTTCTTGTAGTGAGGGGCCAAACAGGTCTAAGCAGCCGTTCTACTGTCTCTGCAAAAATGGCCAATGATTACTCATTTGGATCTTAATGTTTATCTTTTAGAAATTGCATAGAAATGACCCACTCATTTCACATAGCTAATACTAGGTTACCAGATGTCACTGAGTTCCACTAATTAATAACTTGAATGTTGTTTGACACATAACCTAGAGGTGAAAAGCTCCACGTGTCATTGACATTACTCTAGACTATTCACTTGTGCTTCTTCATAGCCTCACCATTATCTCAAATGTTCAAGATGAAATTGTGGTTTAAAGTTGCATTATAGGCCTCCTCCTTCCCTCTGCTTTTCATTGCAATTGGAGTACATGATGTTCTCTTGAAGACTTTTTCATATTTTGAGCAGATACTTTCCTAATTCTCCTGTTTGTCTTTCTCACCCTTGATTTCTGTATAATTTAACAGTGCAGCTACACTCCAGTGATTTTCCTAGTAGCTATAGGTTCAAGCTTTCCTGTTTTAATAAGCATCTTTTGCTCTTTGTATTTAATGAGAATTTTTGTCTGCTGTTCTTTTTTTCCTTTTCTCCACAGCTCACAATATTATCTGTGTGTTGATGACACTCATTTATGTGCCTCGTTACTTTTTATTCTTCTCCATATTCTTGCTCTTTTGTCTCGTATTACATTAGTGTTTGTCAAAATAAATCCAATTATTTTAAAGTAAACATAACCAAAATAGAAATTACTTTGTTTCTTCTTTCTCTGAGTGAACCATCAGTCATGCTGCCATGAACTCTGTTGCCAACTCTGTGGAAATTTGGTGGTGTTTTTCTTACTGTGTTCCATTTTGCCCCATCCACTTTCTAAACGTCTTCTATATCTATGTGTTATTCTTAAATGGCAAGAAGAAAAATTAATATTGCTTTTCCAAAGTCACCTTTCTGATCAATTAATTTAACTGGTTGGATGTAAAAAATCTTATATTTGTATCTCTGTCCTGTTGAACCATTTATTTCTTTACTGGCTTTTCATTAAACAAGCTGTACAAATTGGTGGTCCTTACATTTCTTCCGTTGTTAGCATTCTGCATTCGCTCTGCTTTCATTTGTCTAAAATCTTCTTACCTTGATTTGGTTGCATATTTAATGGACATATATTTGTTAAAGTTCCTTCAACTATTTTTGTCTCTTTGCTGTCTTGTAAGATGCCATTTTTAGGCTAACTGTTCAAAACAGTCTTTTTTTTTATTGTAAATGAACATTATTATAAAGTCACTAATGTTTTCTCTAGAACTATAGATGTGCATTGCTATGAACAGAATCAAGCCTGCTGTCACTAAAGCCTAATGGCAAAGCTATTTGAATAAATAAATAAAAAATTGTTATTCTGTTCCTAATGAGACATTATGTACAAAATTTTATACATACATATAGAAATAAAAAGATTTCTTTTTTATATTTTCAGTTATTCAGTATGACTTAGAAGATGTTATAAATTTCATCCTCCACCGTATCTCTCAGGTTCATCTGTTTTTGTGAGCTCAGATCAGGAAGCTATAATACAGCTGTCTTGGACATCTCAGGGGCAATGAGATGAGTCAACATATTGACTGTGCCTCTCAGACATTATTTCAGGAAGGTTTTTGATTTGCACAGTCTTTTGAAGTGTCATACCTTCCCTGACTGTCTGTGGCTGAAAGTTAAGGAGCACTGATTGCTGGGCTGCTTGTTTAATCCCACATCCCGTGCCAGCATGGCTGTCTTGAACAGCACGTTAGCACGGGCCGAGACAGCACACCTTCTGGTGCTGCTGTCTCCTTTCCCATTTCCATGTTTCTTAGCAGCAATGGGCAGGTGTACAGGAAAATAAGCTTCTGCCTGCCTATGCTCAAGGTCCAAACCAACATGTTGTGGCCCTCTGGTGCCAGGGGACTCTTTTTTTTTCCCACTTGTTCTGTTATTTAACCTAGGGGGTTGACGAGTATGAAATTACATTGAAGTATCTTTCCCTTCCCTGAAGTAAAGAGAATCCTGACATTTCTCATCAGCACTTAGAAGTTTACAACACTATTCGTAAAAAAAATAAAATGAAATGTTGCTTTCAAAAGATCTTGGAGCCTACTAAAATCAATCTTTTTGCCAAAAAGCAAGAAATGCTTTAAAACTCAGTGTGCTAACACAGATGTTAAATCTTAGAGGATTCACATATAATTTATTCAATACATTAAACTGACTATATGTAGTATAATTTCAGAATGTGCATTAAAAATATGTTATGAAATTTCATTCCTACCTGCTGAATGGCTGCCAAATTTGGTAATGCAAGAATATTTTGTTGTTTTACCCCTTCAGCACAATCCTGCATTCAACTTTTAAATGTCCATAAAAACCGTAAAAGCCTCAAAATGCCAGATGGGAACATTCAAAACTTTGAAAGTCACAGTGCAACAGTTTTGTTTTTTTTGAATAACTCTCTGGTGGCAGGACTAACCCCTAGTTCTGAACCTACTTAAGTTTTGAGTTCCTAACTTCCAGGTTTGGAACTGCATTTTCCCCTATAAACCCCTCTTGGTTAAATATAAACCAAATGGATGTTTTGTGACATTTAGAAATCTTTGTAGAAGACAAGGAGAGGAATGCACAGGTGAATGGGTAGGTGGCGTTCGTGAAAGTTCAGTCTTGGGCAGAGTCTTGTGTCATTAAAGTCAGTGAAATAGCCCAACACTGAGGGTTTGTGAAAGATGTAGTAACTCTAAATTCTTCCCTATTATGCTTAATTTTTTTCTTTTAATTTTATCATATTAATTCTGACAATTTTCAACAATTACTTATTTGCATAGTCAATAAAATAAGCTAATTAAATCTTTGGCTACTTCATGAATTGGCAGGGTGTGTACTTCTCACTTTTTTATATACTTCAGGTTAGTATATTTGAAATAAAAATGACATCAGCTCCTTCAAACCGTATAAAGCTTCATATATTACATGCTTTAAGTATGAAATTATATATTTATCAGGGGATCTCAGTTCTTATTGAATTCCACCCCCTGGAAAAATTGAGCATGTTTTGATGTTTATTTTCATACATTTCACACTGCCTACTTTATAAGAAACTGTAATTTTGTTAACTGTGGATGAACAGTAAAAGCTGGTTCTGAACAAATGAAAACACACATAATGTTATTCCCAGGAGAATTGGCTGTTTCATGCGGTAATTAGTGGCAAGATACTGCAGTGACTGTAGCCAATTAGTAAAGTTGTCCATATGTTGTTGGACTTCTTGTATGAGCTGCTGGCCTATAACTTCATATGAAAGCCTAACCAGGATGCTGTTAGTCCCCAGAAACCAGCTTTTCCTTTTTGGTGAGCCAAAAGGGAAAGGTGTGTTAAAGGGAAGTCCCTTTTTAATATTTTACTCTAGTTTTTCCACAGAGGATATTCGCTCTCCGAAGCTGACTGTTTGTCAGGAGTCTATTGGCAAGATAGCTCCAGCAATAATGGCTGCAAGGACGAGGGGTAATGTCTCTGTGGAAAGCAAGGAAAATGGTTCCTCTGAAGTATAGAGAGGTATAAATCTTTCTTAAGTGGCTTTACATATTTGCTGGAAGCAAGGATGTCATTATACCAAAGCATGTCTTAAAATTTCTGGTAACCATCAAAACCACCACTAACTCTGCTGCTGCTAATTTGCTGCTAATGTCTTGCTGGTACACTTCTCTGTGGCTACATTCTTTCTTTGCATTTACGATCCTGACGCTCTTTTTATGGCCTCTTTAAACTCAGCTATTGGACTCCAGCATACATGTTCACTGAGAGCTAATTAGGCAGGCTGCAAGACACCCTCGCCAAACAAGTCACAACTTTTTGAAGCCATTCCATTGCTGAACTGGTGTGAACAATAAGGTGATATTGCTCACATTTGTTGACATATATTATTATGGTTATTGCCATTATACCCCAGCTCCCCAGAGTATTGTTTAAATACATGATATAAGAGATCAAAGCAAGCAGATAATGAAAAAGAAAAAAGGAAATATCTTGTAGTTGTTAATTTTTGGCATTGCGTAATTAAAACATCTTCTTTAATGTTATTCTTGCCAGTATCTAATTAGCAGGGCCATCTGCCTAAGAAGTACTGGACCATCTGTCTGGAATACTGTTCCGTTCATTTTTTGGTTCTTGACTAATTAACTTCTTTCTCTATGAAATGTAAGGGTACATTCTGTTTCTACACTTCAAAGAAGTTCATATATAAAAATACATATGAATGTGTACCCGTCTACACATATATAAGTATCTGTATAGCTATAGGAGCATAGTTCTTCCAGGAGATCTGATTGTACTCAGTTATGTGTGGAACTTCCACTGTAGGTGAAAGCCATGATTTTTTTGTTGACCTGTTAGTAAAACTAATACGTATCTCACTTAACATTCTAATTGACCAGTCCTTTCCTGACTGTGTTCAAATTTCCTGTCTGCATTTACTGATTAAAGTTATAATTGTAGAAAGGAGCTATATTAAGGTTAATTACTTAGGGCTTTGATTTTTTCTTCCCTTTTGTATTGTGTAATTTTTCTGGAAGATCATAGAATAAGTTAGGTCGGAAGGGACCTCCAGATGTCTTGCCTGGGGACTGACTTTGTTGCTGCATGTTGGGCATGAAGAGAACCCCTTGACAGGTATTTCTTAAATGGGAGGACCATGTGAACATTATTCACTGCTTCTACACTTTCTGTGATTCTCTTTTAGTGTTCTTCTAGGGTATCTGGATAAATCACTTTAGATAGGAGATTTTCTTTTGGTTTCCATTTGAGTTATTTTTTTTGCATTTATTTAGTTTGTCTGCTGAAGATACAATAGTTTAACTTTTAAGCAAGACTCTTATTGTTCATTCAGAGAAATTACTGAAATATATTTGTTGTTCCAAAGAATATGATTCATTTTAATACTGTAATTTTTAACTTAACATAGATGGGTGTTGGATGTATGTTTTTCTTCATTTTGAACAGAATAGATTCATTGTATAGTTTGAGTTGGAATTTTTTTCTTCTCTGGCTGGAATTTCTCTCCTCCCACTACCCCTTGAAAATGCCAGGAGAGATTGCATTTGAAGTTTTTGAAGCAGTTTACAAACATCAACAATGTAATGTTTAAAACACTGATATAGTTATTTACAATTGAGGTTTTACAAAAAGATGCCTGCCATCAGTTTGGAACTTGAGTTCAGATTTAGGGTTAAGTGTGCACCAAAGCCGTGTTTCTGTTCAGTCTGATTTTCTGTCAAATCTGTGTGGAGCTTTGTGCTCTGTGTATTTTTTTTAATTGAAGAATACAGTATGTGTTCAAACGTGAACTGTGACTTCCTCATCGGAGTACACCGGGTCAAGTTCAAGTTGTACTTGCAAGTTCAGTCTTTAGTCTTGGCCACGCTGACTTTCACAGGGCTAAAAATTTCACTCTGTACATTTTGACTGCTCTGTTGGTCACTGTTACATAATTAAGGTTTATTTAGGTCTACTAGAATGTAGTCATGCTGAAGATTGGGAAATTAGAAACAAAATAAGCTGAGGCATTAAATTTATAGAGGTGCTTGAAAGACCATATTGGCAGCAGGATTTGTAAAAGCCATGCTTCTGTAAATAGTGTCGGCTTGCTATCAGAAACAGCCTGATGTGCTACCTTAAACCCTACCCCTTAACCTCTGCAGCTATGTTCTTTGCAGAGATGCATAGCAGTAGCTGATGTACTACCCATCCTTGTTTTCTCTAACACTAACGTTCAAATCCATGTTTCCTTTTTCCCCAGAATGAATAAACTTGAGTGTCTGTAATTTGGTTCAATGAATTTTATTGCCAGGTCAAGTAGAATTATAATATTAATTAAAAACAGTACACAAAATGCTGAAGGTTGTGCCTTGTTTTGCCTTGTGAAAACTGGAGCTTCTTCTTAAGAAACGTAGGAAAGAAAAGATCCTAACAGGATAAACTTTAGCTGTGTAGGCCTTCATAGTGAATCAAATATCCAACATGGTATGCACATCATATTTGCACTGCTCATCTGAACTTCATGGAAATATCAGCAAACTGTATCAAGCAGGAAGATACGTCAATTTGACAGAAGCAGTGGATAACAGTAACATCTTTAGGTAAACATGGTTTTGCACTTGCTTTCTAAAATAACACAGCCCATATGTGTCCGTCTGGTCTTTCAGAATTAAAAATTTAAAGTCTTAATCTTCTACTGACAAAACCCACATTGCTATTGTTCTGTTGGGACATTTTGTTTTGTCTATATGTGCTGAAGATTCAGGACACATTTTTCTCCTCTCTTTTCCACACTGAAATGACTTTTAACTTGAGGAGTTTTCCACCTGTCTTCCCCCTGTATATTACCAGCAGGCTGTGTTGAATATCTGAATTTCCATTTTTTGGGACACACACCCGCCCAATTTCCTGAAGATTAGAAGAAAAAAATTAGCTATATATGGAAATGTTTGTCTATACTTGCTGTTTTCATTTAATCAGCAATAAGGCATATGTATGCATTACTGAACTATGCAAGAGCCTTAGGGACCAAAGTACAACAGTTTGAACTACTCAGCTTTCTTCAGATGCCTTTGGAATATATTTCATTTACAGCCTGCTCTGTTACTGTCTCCTTCAGCAATGGAACCCAGGGCTATAGGACTACAAGTACACTTGATTTCAAAGATGGCACTTAGCTTTGCCATGAGTGTGCCTGTGCTTATTTCTCGTCCAGACAATATTACTCCTTTGGCATATGTTGTCATGAACAGGGTTTTCCCAGAGAGTATGCCATTTGGTTAGCTTGCCAAGCATATGTACTTATATATAGTTACAGTAGTTTATTCTAGTTGGGTTCTTGTATGTGCTGTTAACTATGATATCCAGAAATATTATATATTTTTTAATATTTAATATCTTTATTTAAACCTATGCATTTCGTGGATGTTGAAGAAAGAAGAAATTTTATTTTCAGTTATGCTAGTAATGGTATTAGTGGTTTTGTGGTGCAGTGGTAAAATTGTTAACATATAAGATTGGAGAGGTCTAGCTAAGGTTTATCCTAACTAAAAGAACATTCAACTAGAAGCTAACAGTCTGTGATTATTTCCAACTCACCACTCCTGAGCTAAGGTAATACCGGGTGTGACACTCTTACAGGCTCCACCAAAAGCCGTATCTCCATATTGTCACGTTATTTACCGTTTGATTCCTCCTTAGAAGTGTGACAGTTAGCAAGCTCCTTAAGGAGTCCATCCCTCCAGGGATGGATACCTGGCTTTGCTAACGTTGAAATGATTGTTTTACTTCACCTCTTTCTTTTTTTCTGAAACATTACGTGGGCTGGGACTCTGCGATCACTTGCAGAGAACAGGGGAGCAGAGAGGGAGATGTTGTCCAAATGTAGTCTCACCTTGACCACAGTTAATAAAGCTTCTGCCTGACTTGTCCTAAATTTTACTTGCATTATTGTGCACTCAGAGCCCCCAGATTCTCCGACCATGATCTGCTTGCAGAGATGTGTTGTATGTTTTTCTCAGCTTTTGTGGAAAACTTGAAGAACTGTCACTTTTGGCTTCTGAATTTCCCATCTCCAAAGTCTGTTGATTTTGTTTTCCAGAACTTTCAGTGCCTGAGAAATGTACTTAATTTGCTTGATTTGTGACATTGTGTAATTTTTGCAGTTCACATCTTTCTCCTTCAAATTACTCTTTTACCATGGACTTAGAGCCAATTGAAAGCTGGGTATTCTGTCACTGAAAATTGATTCATTGGTAAACATTTCATCTTTAATCCAAACTTTCTGTCTTCTTTCTTCCTGCTGTTCATGCTTATCATATTCTTCTTGGTTCCGTTTTGGCAAGAACTTTCCTTCAAACTTTTTTAAGCACCCATATTCCACTAAGTTTCTACTCTGACCTCCTACTGGTAACTCTTGTGTTTCTCCAGGCATTTGAAATTTTTTGCGGTGCTTAGAGATAATATATTCAGTATTAGGTACTTGTATCTAGTGCCATATAACATAGATTCAGTGTGTCCTAGTGGATTGATTAGGAAATTAGGTTGGTCATCCAAGAGCAGCCTTTTGCACTGTGATCTCCATTATGGACGTAAATTGCTTTTTGCATTACAGATTCAAAAAATTTAAGTCATTGCTGCCTTTTTGTCTGACACATTGCTGCTTTTTTATCTAACTCAGTATGAGATTTCTTTCATGCTGCTAGATACAGTTTGTTATAAAAGCTAGGGTCATTCACAAGTGGATTCTTCCAGAAATTTTCAATATATTCCCCAATATGCTGTAGCTGTTCATCTGCAAAAGCAAATGCTGTAAATTGGAAAGTTTGGGGTGGAGGAAGAGAAGTAACGGCATTAGTTTTTATAAGTCTTTTTTTTCCTGAAATGGAAAAGCTCATTCTTGGGCTCATTGAAGCACAAATCAAGAGTACTGCATAGTATACGCTGAAGGCATTTTCCCCCTTAGTTTAAACAGGCTTTCACCCTATTATTTTTATTAATTATAGAGTCTGCTTGCTATTAATATAGGCTCCATTAAAAGACAGGTACAAAACATTACCTATATTAAGTCTGAATGAATGGTCTTTCATTATTTCCTTGTAAGTAAAAATGAAAAAGCTGTGGTTTCAATAATTAAGCAGCAGTGGTCAGTTTAGAAAACTCAATTCTTCCTGGTAAAACATGAAGTGTTTTGTGGAATTTTTATCTAAAGAACATATGGATGTGCGCTGTCAAGGTGAAAGAATGCAGAGTGATTTAAAATGCACTTTGACTACACAGCATATACAGGCATTCAAGTATGTACAACTCTTGGCACATAAACTACAAGCATACGACCTGCTCCACTGAACAGGAGAGTTCATAAGTCATAGCTGTTGAATGTTAAATATGGAAATAATTGGAATTAACTCATGCAGTGAAACTGCAGTAGTGCAGACTGGGCGTTACAGTCCTTGCGTAAATCTGTTGAAGCAGAGAGACAGCTCAAAAAGGAGGATAAATTGCTTCTGCTTTGCAGTACTCCGTTTCACCGTTGTCTTGTATGTGTCTGCCCATTGCTTCTTTCTCTGAATGGATGTTTTAGTGCTTCTGACTAGTGCTGCAGTCATACCTTGAGAAACTAAGATCTCCATTTGATGCTTGAGATAAGTAACTGCAAAAACCACAACAGGGCACACTTGCCCACAGCGCAAGGCCTCTCAGCAGAGCTGACCTCAGGTGCTGTGGTGATGCAGCCCAACTCTGCTGGGGAGAGAGGTTCAGCCTTTCTTTGTGTTCCTAACTGTTTACCTTAATAAGACGCATGAAAAGGTAGCTAAATGGCATCAAATATGACTGTGGTTATTTCTGCTGCAGCAGTAAGTACAATGAGTCATGAGGATGGCCAGCTTCGCTTCAGATTAAGACACTGAAAAACCATCAACAGCAAAACTACATTTCTAAGGAGAAAAAGCGTATAAGGCGATTATGGATAGAATCACCCTCAGCTAATCATCAGTATGCCTGAAGCACATATCTCAAGCATGGGCTTAGATAGCTCTGAGGTTTATATTTCTGTATTCCCTGCATTTCTAACTAATTCCTGTTGGTTGCAGGCAGTGGAATGGCAATGTGATGAAGCTACTAAAAGAGCCTGTTACAGTAAAGGCAAATCAAAGGTAAGCGTGAGACAGCTGTTGTGCTTTAATAAAATTTGTATGTTAATGACAGGTATAAGTCGGGGTGTAAATATCTACCTTATGCATTTTTACTGTCTCCCTTTCCGAAGAGAATTGTAGGAAACGAGTCTGGCACTGATTTATAAGCAAAGGAATGAAAAACATAGGGAGTGTGAGGTGAGACATACAGTCACGTGATTCTTTTCTGAAATGATCAAGAACTTTAGTGTCCAATTTACTGTTTTGTCTCTACAACACGTCATACGTAATGGACTGTATTCTCACTTCATTTTCAGTGCTTTAAATCCTGGTTATCTGTGTACTTACTTTGTAAAATCCTCAATTTATTTCCTTCTGTATTAGATACAGTTTTAGGAACTTCTATATTTCATATCTGCTGGTGCTAAAAAGAAAATAATATGAAATTCACTAACTTTTTAGGCATGGGACTTGATATATTTTTAGTATTCAGAACCAATTCCTTATCTGCCCAATTACAAATTCTTTTATTCAGCACAGGTAAGTGTAATGCGAAGATGGAACCTGTATGGATGCTGTGTTCTTTTGTGGCTGTCCTAAGCTGAAGCTAGTTATCAAATTAGTTACAAACGCAGTTACAAATGTGTACAATTTATGTTTGTAATTACTATACTGTTTAATGATTAAAGTTAATTGAGTTAAAACTTAAAGGGAAAACACATCAACAGCAATAACTGCAAAAAAGCACACTTGCTTTCAGGACCCATGTTCAGTAGAACATACCAGCGTATGTGATTGATGTGCAAAACTCCAAAAACCCCAAGCTTCAAAAAGATATTCCAAAAGCTTCTACCATCTAGTAGAGGAGTCTCTTCTGCACAGTGATCTCATCACCGACTTTTTAACTTCTCCAATTAAACAGTTTGTTTCCAGCTTTTTTAACTAAGTGCTGGAAAATAAAGTTGCAGTGTACCATGGGCCTATCCATTTCTGTTTGAGATTAAAGAGGAAGAATCACCTCACTTCAGAAGCAGGGCATGTTATACTGTGAGGAGAGAAAGAGGCAGAATTCCTTTGGGGGAAAAAAAAGCAAGTGTACTGAATATGCAGTGTAAAGCTTCATGCGTGTAAGATGATTGTCTTTATGAAGAAACATCTTTCGCTGTAGAAATGAGTTTACTGTACTGGGAAAAGGCATTAAGAATGGTGTTGCATTCTTTGTCCTCCTTTCCCTTTCTTTCCATCCCAGTGTAGGAAACAAATATTTAGGGATTACTGGTCACTAGCCATTGAAGTGCAGGATTTCCTAGCTATATGGAAGGTATTAATAGCTAGAGAAAATAAATGGGTTGGATTTTACTTGAAGATTTCTAATTTGAGTAGACAAACTCTGGTGACTCCAGTTATGTGTGAAGGCGTTAGTGGCACAAACAGGTTATAGATCAGAAGGCTTACTAGATGCTTACTTGTCAGTTTATAGAGAGAAAAGAAAGAACTTTTGGGACCCCATATTTTAAGCAAATGTTTCATTTTGAAAGTTGTTATCTCTCCCTAGATTTGTGCTGCTTCTTCATGTAATATAACCCTCAAGCCTTCATCCTTAGCTTTCAGATGGCAATACTCTGAAGTAAGAGACAAGTGACAACAGAGTATGAGGGATTGCATTGTCAGAGTAGAAACTATTGTGGTAGGAACGCAATGTGTAACTAAAAGTTTATGCCTTTGTTTTACACTGATTTTCCAAGTTTAAAACTGAGAATAACATTCAGCTTGTCTGTAAGTCGCAGTGCAGTGACTGTGATCTAACATGATGGATGAAAGTAATTGTAAATTTGAGACTACAGTAGCATACTTTTGAATATTATGTTGACAATACTGTTTGTGGTGTAAAGTCCACATTAGATTCAGCAATGCAGAAGCTTATGTTCCTATTAAACAATTTTGCTGGGAAGAATACTCAACAATGGTGAAATGCATTTGAGAATGGACCTTAGTGTAGTACATACATGCAGATTTTCATTCACGCTCACCACACCCTTGTGAAGAAGCTGGTGATTAGAAGTTATGCTGTCACTGTAAAATATTATATATATGTTATTCTAATAATGACCTCTGAGATTGTTTCTTAGTATTGTTATTAGTTGGATAAAGATTTAGTGTTTCATTTGCATCCATAGCCTTGTTCCTCATTCACGATCTAGAAGAGAAGTATAGTCCTTATATTTCATTACATTCAAAGGTAATCCTGGGAGGAAATAGTTCTTTTCTTATTGTTACCATAGGGCTTTTTTTTGGTGTGCAGACTTTGTGGCCTGAAAGCTTCATGTGGGTGTTGCTGGAGAATGCAGAGGTATTCACTGAGGCAACCCACCCTGCTGGAACAACAACTGTCTTTTTGAACTTTTCGTGCCTCTTTTGCTTTCACTGATGTGATTGAGGTTAAAATCAAAGGGTCAATTTAAGGCCTGAGAAAGGATAGCCTAATGATGCCTTATGTCCAAGACTAAACAAGGTCATTATACTCTCTGTATAAGGAGGACTTCTGCGTGCAGATGAGGAAAGCACCTGATTGCTCCTCTTCCTTGTCAAACCGCAAAAGCCTTACCTTGGAAAAACTGGGAGGAATTCAGTTCAGTACTACAGAAAATTGTCCCTTTTCAGAGGAAGTCCCCTGGGAGACACAATTCCAGTTACTGTTATCAGAAAGACTGCATCCTTGCTTGTTGATGTAGAATAAACAGAGCTAGCCCAAACTGGGAAGTTACTGGAGGTTGCGTTTCTATAATATTTCTTAGGATGACTTCAGATTTCAGGGCAGAGTTGTGTGACTGTAGGGAAGGGACAGGAAAGATTGGAGACAAAATATACAATGCCAGCCCAAACTGTGGTGACGGAGAGATGACAATTACAAGGATGACTGTGGGTAAGTTATTCATTCAAATCCTGGTTTCTCTTGAAGCTCTGCTGCCCACAGAGCAGCATGGGGGCGATGAGTTCAGGCAGCAAAACTAAAAGTCAAGTGTGCTCATGGAATGATGGAATGCCCTGAAACCAGAAGCTAGCTTTGAACCCTGAAGCAACTCTAGTAGTGTTGAGATAATGGTCAGTTAAACACAACTCTTNGTCAGTTAAACACAACTTTTTTTTTTTTTTTTTTTTTTTCCCTCTTGAGAAAGGAGCTGCACAGAATTTTTGCCTGTAGCCATTAGCAGTAGTTGTTGTTCTGAGGTTTATGCTTTAGGAGCCAACCAGGGAAAAGAGCTGAAGGGGAAAATATATGGGACATCTGTCACATTTGACAGTGTAATGTGCACTTGACTTTTGAAGGCTGATGTTTGTTACTGAGACTTCAGACATTTATCCACCAATTTAAGCTGTTGCTTAAAATAACTAGTGGCTCCAGGAGTGAGCCAGACAAAATTACGTCCTTGTGGCCAGCAGGCGTTAGCATTTAGAAGTCTAGAACAACATACATGGTTAAGAGAATAAATTAGGCTATTCAGACTGGCACTTGTGGTAGCGACTGTTATAAAGAAAAAAATATAAATGCACATGGTAAAAATACAATAAAACAGAGAGACGTTAAAAAAATATATAATTGAAGTAAAGTCTCTTATACCTTTCTTACTTAAGATTCTAATGGCTGTCTGTGTTAGCATCTGAACTTTCAATAAAAGTAGAATCATAGAATCATAGAATGGTTTGAGTTGGAAGGGACCTTGAAGATCTAGTTCCAAGCCCCCTGCCATGGACAGGGACACCTGCCACTAGACCAGGTTTCTCAAAGCCCCATCCAGCCTGGCACCTCCAGGGATGGGGCGTCCACAACTTCCCTGGGCAACATGTTCCAGTGCCTCACCTCCCTAACAGTAAAGAATTTCCTCCTAATATCTATTCTAAATCTACCCTCTCAGTTTAAAATTGTTACCCCTCATCCTATCACTACACTCCTCATAAAAATGTCCCTCACCATCGTTTCTGTAGGCCCCCTTTAAGTAGTGGAAGGCTGCCATAACGTCTCCCCAGAGCCTTCTCTTCTCCAGGATGATCAACCCTGACTGTCTCAGCCTGTTAGGCTGTTACCTCATAGGAGAAGTACTCCAGCCCTCTGATCATTTTCGTGGCCCTCTTCTGGACCCACTCCAACAGGTCCACGTCCTTCTTATGTTGGGGTCTCCAGAGCTGGACACAATATACCAAGTGGGGTCTCAGGAGAGCAGAGTAGAGGGGCAGAATCACCTCCCTCGACCTGCTGGCCACACTTCTTTTGATGCAGTGCAGAATATGGTTGGCCTTCTGGACTGTGAGCACACATTGCTGGCTCCAGTTGAGTTTCTCATCAACCAACACCCCCAAGTCCTTCTGCTCAGGGCTGATCTCAGTCCCTTCTCTGCCGAGCCCTTATTTGTGCATGGGATTGCCCTGACCCACGTGCAGGACCTTGCACTTGGTCTTGTTGAACTTCATGAGGTTTGTACAGGCCCATCTCTCAAGCCTGTCAGGTCCCTCTGGATGGCATGTCAACCATACCACAAGCTTGGTGTCATTGGCAAATTTGCTGGGGGTGCACTCAATCCCACTGTCCGTGTCACCAACAAAAACGTTAAACAGTATTGGTCTGAGTACCGACCCCTGAGAAATGCCACTCATCACTGCTTGCCACTTGGACATGGAGCTGTTGACTGCAACTCTTTGAGTGTGACCATCCAGCCAGTTCCTTATCCACCAAGTGGTCCATCTGTCAAATCCAAGTCTCTCCAATTCAGAGACCAGGATGTTTTGTGGGACAGTGTTAAATGCTTTGCACAAGTGCAGGTCGATGACGTCAGTTGCTCTCCCTTTCTCAACCAACACTGTAACCCTGTCACAGAAGGCCACCAAATTTGTCAGGCTTGATTTGTGTTTAGTGAAGCCTTGTGGCTGTCACTGATCACCTCCTTATTTTCTATGTGCCTTAGCGGACTTTCCAGGAGGATCTGCTACATGGTCTTTCTGGGCACAGAGGTGAGACTGACTGGCCTGTAGCTCCCCAGGTCTTCCTTTTTTCCCTTTTTGAAAATGGGGGTTATGTTTCCCCTTTTCCAATTAGTGGGAACTTCATCAGACTGCCATGACTTCTCAAGTATGATGGATAGTGGCTTAGCAACTTCATCCTCCAGTTGCCTTCGAACCCGCAGATGAATCTCATCAGGTCCCATGGATTTGTGCACCTTGAAGTTCCTCAGATGGTCTTGAACTTGATCTTCTACAGTGGGCAGTGCCTCATTCTCCCAGTCCCTGCCTTTGCCTTTTGTGACTTGGGCAGTGTGGCTAGAGCCCTTGCCAGTGAAGACTGAGGCAAAAAAGTAGTTGAGTACCTCAGCCTTATCCATGGCCCGGGTGACCAGGTCTCCCATTTCATTCTGGAGAGGACCATGTTAAAAAGTATTAAAAAATTAAACACATGTGTGTTTAAAATGTCAACCTATACAAGAAACATCGCTGCAAATGGATAACCATGTGCAGCCGGATTGTCCTTGAACTGTCAAGTTGATCTTAAACAGCAACCTAGCCTGCTTGGCTGCTGAATTGTTTCTACTGGTTGCATTTTGTTTCAGGTATACTAATATAAAAGTAGAAAGTACTTGCTAAATGAATTTCTTTCAGAGATATTTTTATAGGAGAATAGGAAAGTATATGGCATAGAAGTCAAGATAAAATGGAGATTAAGATTCATAAAAGATGGCCACTAAACCTACCACCACCCTCCAAACTTAAAAACCTTTGGTTTTGAAGTCCTTTGCATTCACCAATGCCACTTCTACAACACACATCTCTTTTGACCCTCTAAACAGTGAATCAGTTCAGCTGAGCTTGACTCCAGAGCTAGAAAAGTGACTCTGAACAATTCAAATAACTAAATAACTGAGTTCTTTTTCAATATGTTTTTAGGTGTTGATAGGTTTATTCATGACTGGTTTTTTTAAATTTGTTTTGTATTATTGTGGATTTTTCATATGAAGAAAATAAACAAATATAAAAGCTGTTCTTTCAGTTTTGATTTTGTTGTACTATGTACCCAATAAAAATTTGATATAAGATATCTGCCCTGTTGCAGTAGGGATTGTTGTGAAGTTGGCACAGGACTTGGGAACATTAAAGAGAAGAATCTTGTGAATCCTAGGAATGTCAGCGTTTAAAAAATTAACATTATTTTTGAACAGAAAGAGTGGGTGATGAGCGTGCAAGTAATTTGGAAATGGCACTATTTCAGGGAGCTCTGGAATATGAAGAGGAGAGGTTGGATGGGTTGTAATGTCAGAACCCACTTATTTTTCCTACACTTACATTCCATGACTTGCTGCAAAGGGCAGGATGGAAACAGCCCAAAGAATAAATTACTGTGTTATATTCTATGAACGTCCCTGAACAGCCTTCCCGCAAAAAAAAAAAAAAAAAGGAGGAATTGCCTTTTTTTTTTTTTTTTTTTAGTGTAGTTAAAACAATCTGCAACAGGAAAACTGCCCAGAAGTGAAATAATTACTTTTTAAAAGTCTTGTTGCACTGCCCAACTCTGTTATATGGTTTCATGTTGGCTTCTGTTTGGTTGAAGGAATATTAAGATGACAGTTTTGGTAAGTTCAAGATAAGATTTATTTTTACCCAATGGGAATCAAATCTTAATTTGATGTTTGACACTTATCTTTAAAGGCTCAAAGAGGACTATTAAAAAGATACATTTTCATGTGAGACTAATGCAAATGTGGGGTTTGGGGGTATTTTTTCAAAGACATAGGGCTCTTTGCGATTTTAACTTTATTTTGTATAAGGAAAGATACAGGTTATAAATTCTGAGAGTTTTCTCAGAGATCTCTAAAGTATTTTTCCCATCTTGCTTTGCAGTCTATTTTGTGCCTGTTCAATTTATTCAGGGTTATATTTCTTGTCTTCCAGGATGAGAGTCTATTTTCCAGATAAACAAGCAATACTTTTAATATAACTGTGGGTCAGATAATGGGACTTCTGCACCATTACTACTGCATGGATTTACTTACATGATTCCGCTTAATATCGGTTGAGTAGCTGTATTTTCACAAGTTTTTTTAATGCTTTACACAAGACTATCTTGTGAGTGAATGCTAAAGAGCGTTCAAGTGGAAGGTTCCTGGAAACTTTATTTTTTCCAAGCGTATTGTTGATCTTGTTCATTTTATTAGATAGGGACATTCATTTTTGCAGGAGGAGTGTTTCCATCTCTCCTACATAGAGTTCTCGGAGATTTTTAGTACTTCAGAAGGCTCTCTCTCTGAGTAAACACTAGAAATTGCTGTTGGTTTCTAGCTTCTGAAATGAGGGAAATGAACATCATAAAGCCTTCACACATTCCAATGGGGTAAAAAACGTATAAGATTATTCTTCAGGGGTGAGCATCTATGTGTTGAGGTAATGACATTTCTTGAGAAGCTTCAAATTAACAGAACCATAGATGCTTGAAATAAAACATATTGTGCAAATTATGGAACTAGTAGTGACAAATCTACATCTGGACATCTCCAGAATTTTATTTGTACTGTTTTCAACATACTCGTGTTGCTGACAACCTTTTTTTTTTTCTCCTATTTTCCTTCCAACTTCCTCCCTTGGCCTGGTCTGCCTTCGAAAACACCATCTGATCTCTTGAGACAGTGGTGTATTATTTAAGTCAGCATCTATCACTTCAGAGTTTAGCTAAAAATTTGAAATATACACTTAGAAGAAATCTTCAGTACTGAAGAGGTTTATTGTTATCCTATTAAGAACTTTTCACAAAGATTGATGGATGCAGGTGGTGTAGTTAGGAAATCTATGTATAACATGATTGCTAATAATACATCAGGTATGCTTAAACCTTGTTCCCCTAAATTTTTCTGTGGACACATAACCATGGAAAGCAAATTGTAATTAGTCTCCCTTATACTTTGAAGTATCACTGAATGTTCTGTCCTTTCTTCATGGCAGGAGGAATGCCAGAACTACATTCGAGTGCTTCTTGTTGGAGGCAACCATCTCTTTACCTGTGGAACCAACGCGTTTACTCCAATCTGCACCAATCGGACGGTATGAGTTAAATGTTTCATCCCACAGAGGCCCTGTTCTGGGCCAGCAGCTGAAAAGGCAGAGCATGCTGTGGTTGAGTCCAGGCTATTTGCGTATTGGTGGGTGAGCTGATGTGGAAAAGGCTGATGTAGCTAGTGGCAGGCCAAATAGGAGAGTTAACTGATGATCTCTTTTTGCAGTCTTTTCCTCAGCTATGGGAGAGAGCACAGCTACAAGCAGCTCCGTTCCTCCTCCATGCCAGTTTTCATGAACCTTAGGTGTTTCTAAGACTTCTGCCAATCTGTCAGGTCTGGTTGGCATCAGCTGGTTTAGTTATAAGATGTAGCTGGGTAGCTGCATACTGTATATGTGTAGTCCTGGAGAAGATGAGAGTACCTGTATTAGTGATTTCTGACTGGCGAGAATGAGAAATCTTGGTTGAGAAAACCTGTCATTCTCTTTCTGAAAAAAAAAAAAACAAAACCAAAAAACCAAAACAACCCCCAAACCAATTTGTTGTAATTTATGGTATCAAAGAAAGGGAGTCCATTAAGGATCAATAATAGTCATAATAAATATCAAAACGTCACTGTGTGGACTAAGCTGGCTATTCATTTCAGGAGGGAAGAGAAGTTTAAATACGAAGAGTAGCTGTATGACAAAAACCCCTCCTTGGCACATTTATTATATTTAAACCTATTGTAGCTTTATTTTTCAAATAACACATTAACATCATACTGTGGTTTATGGCTGAAAATATTAGGGATACTAAATCAGAGAGATAGTTCTGCTGAACCGGAAAGCTCCTTTTTTTAATCTAATTTTTCATGTGAGATTCTTTCCTAGAACTCACCACCAAAAAAAAAAATCAGATTTTAATTTTTTTTATAGTCTGACCATTTGCTGTGGTGAATACCTTAGCTGATTCTGGCAATCAGATCTGGGTTTAGTTTTCATAATAACAATCTGTGTAGAGATAAATATTTTTAAAGTTGGTTCTAATATAAAATATTTTAGACATAGTGGCTAATGATTAACTTGCATGTTTCACATACCGAAGGGGCAAAAGCGAGATCAGACATTGCTGTAAAACTTTCTATATGAGACAGTTTCAGATTGATGTAAAGGTCAGCTAATTACTGTTGTACAATACCAAAGCAGGTAACTGCTGTTTATGATAGGATTTTGCTCAGACTGATACAGCCTGGCTGAAATTATAATTTTCAGGTCATTTTAATCCCTTTTTCTCATTCTTTTACAGTTAAGTAACTTGACAGAGATACATGATCAAATTAGTGGCATGGCTCGTTGTCCTTATAGCCCCCAGCACAACTCCACTGCTCTGCTCACTTCCAGTGGGGAATTATATGCTGCTACAGCTATGGATTTTCCAGGAAGAGATCCTGCCATTTATCGCAGTCTGGGGGCCCTTCCTCCTCTCCGCACTGCACAGTACAACTCCAAGTGGCTGAATGGTGAGTGCTGATGGACCATGAGACTCATCTCTTTTTAACCCATGTTCTCCAGATTCACAGTCTTGAAATTCCATTCTGAGAATTTGAATGTTTTTAGAGTACTGTTTAGCTCGTTTCAAAATTATTTTGCATAGTACATTTTTTATTTTACTAGTGTATGTATTATGGCATTTATTTAATACAGCTGCAGTTTGTAGATGTGCACTTAAATATATAGGTCATGTTTGCAGGCATAGGGATGAGCTGTACTGTATCTCTCAGGTGTGCTTACGTGGCAAAGCTGAGTCAGCCAAGAGTGGTAGCTTGCCTTGAGCGTTCTTTTGTTGAGTCCTTCAAAAACCTAAGGTAAAAAACCCCCAGTTTAGAATGAACTGAATTCTCCTGGCTTTCGCTGCAGGTCCCAGCCTTGAGAAGCAGAAAAAGTTGCGGTTTCAAACTGCTTAGGTGGCAGACTGGTGTTTTTGACGCTTAGTATAGCCAAAGGGTAGGGACTAGTCTGCAAAATGTATCGTAAAATTGTGTTGTAGCAATGACTCCTGTGTCGTGGATGTTAATCACCCGATGAGGAATTCCAGCTGGGAGAAGCTGTAAACTGATAGGTATTCCTGAGATGTAATGGGGCCAGTTGCCCTTTTATGTATTACAAAAAAGAAGCAGGTTCTTCTAAAATGAAAATTATTATTTAACATAAAATGTAAAATTAGGTATAATTTTTATATGCTTGTCCCGGTAGGAAAATCCCTTATTTTGATAACTCCTGCTACGTGACACAACAGTCACTATTCCCACAGTGCATTTCATGTTATGTTGGGATTATTCTCATGTTTGAAATTAAGTACAAGTATAAACCCTTCCAACTTCAGAACATTAGGTCAGCTGCAAGTGATGGACTTTTTTTATGTAGTTCTTATATATAAGTTCTTATCTTCTTATATATTATATATATAAAATATATTCTTATATATTGATAAACTTAATATTTATTTCTTATATAATCTGAATGCTGAACTGTGGACATTTGCTGGGTGTATTTTCCTTGTACAAAGAAGGCATCAGAGGTAGCCTGGAGAAGTTTGTGACCTTCTCTGAAGGTCAGCTGATTTTAGAATATTAATTAACAAACCAAAATCAAACTGCATGGAATGTAACAGAATTATAGCAGTGCAAAAGAAATGTGAGAGGAAAAATGAAGTCTTTGTATAGGTATCCCTGTTCAGGCACCTTTTGTCAACACAGCCATGGTATTGGAACTAATTGC
>RSEF01000002.1:89213923-89237140 GCA_003993805.1 Himantopus leucocephalus
TTAAAGGTCCCTTCCAACCCAAACCATTCTATGATTCTATAATAAGTAGAGCTTAGTAGAGTTGGTTAGAAGTAGATCCTAATTAGACTTGCTAATAAACTGTTTGAACAATAAGCCTTTTTCAGTTGTTCTGTCTTGTTTGTACAGTATAAGCCCAGAGGGAGATTGTATTTCATCCATCCAAGTAGATGCAACTGGTCCACATCACTTCAATCATTTCACATAGGGAGCTGCTGCTAGGATGGAAAAGATGGTGTTCGCACCAGTTCCACCTGAGGACATGCAAGTGTCTGCTCGCAGAAGTCCATCTTTGCCAAGCTGAAGCAACTAATCACTAAAGCATGTCCCCACATCCACAGACCCCATAGGTCTCCCCAGGCAGCTGCTCCCCCACATCCCTGGGACAGCAGGCAGGGAGAACCTCTGTCTGCTGCTCTGATTTACAATACTGGTGTGATTATAAGGAGAAGGAATCAGGAAGAGGAAAATTAGGCTCAGTGGTTTTGCACCATTTTCATGGTGAATATTTACATTGGGTGGTCATGTGATTAAGAGCCTGATCCAAAGCCCACTGAAGGGCACAAATGCCCTCTATATCAGGTAGTGTGGGGAAAGCTCCTAGGAGAGGTGAAGAGATTTAAAAAAAAAAAAATAAAAGGAGGAATAAGACGATTTGGAAACTCTGTTACTTAACAGAATCTTCTGTATCTTAAGTAAAAATGTTCCTTAAGATTGTCAGAAAGTGGTGCCCAAATAAATTGTCTTGATTGCCTCTCAGGCATTTAGTGTTCTTTACCCTGCAAGAGATTAATAGACTGAAAGATTTTTTCTGAGCTTCCTCAGAGCCAAGAAATCCTTTGGGCCTGTAGATGTTGGAAGATTCATATCGTAATTATTTTTAGGTGCATCTGGGGCTTTAATTTATTGCAAACATGGTTTTTCTTTGTGTCTCTACTCTTTTGTAGGGGGGAAAGGGAGACGCATTTACAGCAAAAACAGCATATTTTTTTCCCCTAATAGTGATATCCATTTAATAATATTTCTGTTCATATGGAATATTGCTCACGTGCGTGCTGCTCTGAGGGATAGCAATGCACTCGCTCATTAATGAAGGACTTGAACTTTCAAAATGTATTTCTTTTCTTAATCCTACATAGATTTCTTCCTTTAACAGTTCTGAATCATATTCTTTTTAACCACTTGAGTGCTGCAGATAATCTTGACTTTAGAATAGAGACTTTTATTTAGGGTGTACCATAAGGATTTTTGTGGTTAAATTTTTAGAGAAAATCTTCATATGAATTATTCTTGTGAAACTGTGTAATTCACTATTTTGCTGGATGCAAGTCTGGTGAAACACCATAAAATACAGTAATTTTTATGATTTAGATTTTAATCTTGTTTCTTTCCATTTGTATTCAAGCCTCACCTTAAGATACTTCATAATAATTGAACTGAAGCTATAAAAAGTGTGGTTTTCTAGGTATAATTCCTGTGCTTTTGTCATAACGCATTACCTTTTTTTATAGATAAGGTTTTCTCAAATTGCATTTTCTCTGTATTTCTTTTAAGAACAAATCTTACGCTCCTCAGTAGTACAGAGTAATCTTCCTGTGCTTTTCTGTGGTGTGAATTCCTAAATCAGTCTCTTTGAGAAGGATACCAAAAGCTTAGGCCTGGCTTAACTGATTCCAGGTCTATTTCTGAGGAGAAAAAGTCTGCTTTTGGTGTTGGTCATGTTGGTCTGAATGAAAAACTCTTTCAGCCCATTCAGCCATAAAATTAAAGGAAATATATGCTAAACTAAATGAAAGTACCATCAAGCCATAGGCTTTCTGTCTAGTAGTTATCTTTACCAGGCAAATCTGAGGCTATTGTCACAGGACAGTATAATTATTCATATTTTACGAACAGATTGCTTAGGGTTTGTATGAAAGATGTGGTAAAGAAAAACTAGAATTAATGAGGTAAAATGAAAAACATAAATCCAGTTTGATTGTCTAAGGCAGGCATAATTCTTTGCTAAAATTTAAGTAGTATATTGTTAGAGATTACTGTTGTACTGATTTTGGACAGTTAAGATATAAGATATAATTTGTGTGGTTTTTGGGAAATGTTTTGTTGAGTGGCAGGATTCCTGTGCGGGGTTCTGGTGAGACTGTAGCTGAGGATTTCAAGTGGTATCATCCAGCCAGTGTTGACTCTTTCATCAGTCTCTGTACTTGTTGTTACTGTTCAGCGTTTTCTCTGTTGCAGGATCCACAGCCATCACAGTTACTCTTCTCGAAGCGTTAAATCAGAGAAGCATTTTCTGTGATGCCCTTGCCCATCTTCCTTATTGATGCTTACATTAAAGTAGTTGATTAAACATATTTGGTTATTGTAAACAGTAACATTACTGTAGGTATTAAATGGATTGAACATTGCTGTCAGTACTGAAGCCTAATTTAGACACGTTCATTAAAGAAAGCAATAACACTTGAAAGATTTGCAGGATTCTGCAGCACCTGGTAATGAACAATGTTTCATATTAACTTGTTTCTATTATCAAGAAAACAATACTTGAAGTTACACAGTGAAACAAGAATTGATTGTCAATAAATTTATAGGTCAAGATGCTATCAAAGTAAATTAGCAGAGACAAAGTGGCTTTTTAGAAGGTGCTTATACATTTCTTAATAGCAACCTCCCACCTATGATGCAGCTGTAGTAACCGTAAGTGGTGTTTATGAAGATCTACATAGTAGGAGGACCATAAGACGGAGATTTACTGGATTAAGCAAGGGAAATAATTCTTGTGTGCAAGACAACACTGACATGACTCACAAGACAACCTGCAGGCTTAAAGGTGAATCTTGGAAGATGCTGAGGATCCTGCGGAGGTGCTGCTGAGGTACTTTCTGTTCTATTAAGAGTCCTTAGTTTGATCTTTGGCTGTGCTTTAAGTGTAGCCAAAGCAAGTCTCAAACTTGGTGTAAGCATTGCTTCCTGCAATGAAAAATATTGGTTTGACATGATTACTGTAGTAACTGTAGTGCCTTTTCCTCTAGATACCATCCGGACTAAGGGTATTCAGCGGGAACATTGATGTATGAACCTTGTGCTGGCCATTTAGATGATGATGAATTATGTTGCATGGAAGTAGTTTCCTCACGGTCACAAAGTCTATTTTAAGGTTTAATTTAAAATAGTGGCTCCATGTGGTTTCTTGTGTGCACGTTGCTCTGTGTGCACTGTGAGGTCAGAGCATGCCTTCTAGGTAATAAATGCAGAGCAGGAAACCCTACCTTTATGCTTCTGCCCATGTACAGTGTTATTCTCTTCATCTGAGGCAATCTCAATGTTTGCTTTCATGGCTGCTGTTGGCTGGCATAGCACGAATCTGAATTGTATTTTCTGGCTAGTTATGGTCAGCTCAGAATCTGTCACTCTGTATGTCAAATCTCTCTTCTTTTTCCATGTGCATAACTTTACATTTATCAACAGTGAACTTCATCTGCCACGTAACTCCCCAGTCTCAGAAGACATCTGTGTGAAGACAAAAACAACGCTGAAGTGTATGCCCTTTACAAGGTTTGTTTGAGGGCCTTTTTTCTTATGCAATTTCACAAAAGTTATTTTTTAGAATCTTCCTTCCCCCTCAAGGCTCAAATGCTATTTTTTTAGGAAACCTTCTGCCCCATCCCTCTTGAGGTTCACCCTCCAATTTCCTCACCTCAATGTTAAAAAATTAGTTTTGGAAGGCTGAGCAGAAAATAAAACTAAATTAATAGATGCGTTTGAATGGTAGCTTTGTGCAGTTCCTCTTCTGTAATTAGAAAATTGTCTCAAGTTCTGGTCTTCCAAAGGTAGTTATGAGCAAAAGGTTGAGTTCTCTTTTTTTAATGAGTTCTGCCTGATGCTGAGAAGAAAATCTAGTCTGGTATGGAATATATTCAGTAGTGCTAATTAAACTGTTCCTCCCACTTATTGTAAGTCAAATTAGTTTGATCCAATTGAGAAGCTAATGTTTTACTAGGGCAGCTGTTTAAACCTTAACAAAATAATTTCATGTCAGCTTAAATGAGAGTTTAGGTTTTTTTTTATTAAGCAAGTACCCATCTCTACTGAGTGAAATGGAGCTTTTATTATTTTTTTTTAATATTGTAAGTGGGAGTCTTGAGTAGCCTCAGCTAGTTAAGATCCTGTTTCATAAAAGAATGATGATACCAATTATAATCCTAGGTGTGTGGCATTTTTTCCCATTTTTGCATGGAATTACTGTATTTTTATTTTATTAGAAGGAAAATGAAAAAATCGGGCATTATTGCTGTTCTCTCATAACTCGGTTGCTTAACTTGTTTTTATCTACTTACATGAAAGTAATAAAAACTTTACTATCAGAACTGCAGGAGATGGTTTATTGAAGCAAGCATCACCCTGAAAGCTCTTTAGAGTGTTTAGAATCAGAAGTTAAAATGCTAGCAGGGTTAGACTATTTTTTTTTTTTTCTGAGCCAGTATTGTACCACTTACTGAATTTCACTGGTTTGATGGGACTATAAGGCATGAGGCATTTTTCTGTTATTGCTATGGAAATATCAGTGAGTGAAGAGTTCATATCAATACCCTGGGCAAAACTTGCCTTTACTCTGTTGCTACTTGGACCTGCCCAGGCATATTGGATTTAGGTAGGGTGTCATGGTTTCAGTTGGGATAGAGTTAACTTTCTTACCAGCAGTTGGTATAGTGCTATATTTTGGATTTGGGATGAAAATAGTGTTGGTAAAACACTGGTGTTTTTGGTTGCTGCTAAGCTCTCGAGGCGTTTTCTGCTCAGTAAGACCAGATGGCTACAGCAGCAGTACTAACTAGCTCATTGGCTCTGTTAAAGATGAGTAGTTCCATTTTTAGTGCAGTGATTAAAAAAGGAAACTGTTTTGCTGGTGGAGTTAAGGTGGATCTCAGCAATTAATGCAGTTTACAAATAAATTTCTATGTTTCTGTTATTTGAAATTCCTAACCAGTAATAGGCAAAGCCACTTAGCGTTTGGCATAATACTGGAATATGCAGATATGAAATAATGCGGATGGTAGGAGGCAGGATTTTTAACAGACAGCTTGCCAGGGCAGGCATCATATCCAGGGGTTTCCTTCATAGTCAGGAAGGAGAAGCCAAATTCAGTGGTATGTGTTTATTACTTGGCAGTGGGAATGCAACACTGTGCCATACTTGTATTGAAAAACGTGAGCAAAATTCAGTGTCTTGTTACATTCTTACAGATTTAAATTAACTTTTTAAATTTGTAGTTTATTAATTCTGTAAGTCTTTTTTTTTTTTTTGTGGCAGGCTGTTTTCAGTGTCATTTAAAAGAAGTGGAAAATACTTGAATGGGAGGGCTGCCAAAAAGTTGAGGGATAATGTTCATGATTCTTTTCTCTGAGCAAATACTAGACACTTGTCACTCTTGTGTTGAAGGTGCCATGTTTATTAAAATGTTTAATACATCTAAGTGTATAAAAGGGGAATGGCATTTCACGCTGTTTTCTGATGAAAGTCTAGGCCACATTCTGCTTAGGAAAAATTGCCTTTCAGCGTTGATTTGTAATTCAGTAAATGCATGCAGTTCCTAAATAGGTGAAGTATTGTCCTAAACCATTAGTGTCGTTTTTTCATGTAGGTAATGTGAAGGGAGATCCCACCATTTCGGATTAGGCCTTTCTCTAATGTAGTTACATTTATCCAAGGCGCTTCATGAACAAAGGGCATATTTCATGACCCTTTTAAGTGTTACTGTAAAGAACAAGTTACACTGGCCAATGTGATTTATTGCACAGATTTTCACAGCATCATTAAAATTTTGTTTGGAAGCAACCCCTGGAGGCCATCTAGCCCATCCTTCTGCTTGAAGCAGGTCTGTTAGCAACTCTAGATCAAGTCAGCTGTGGTTTTATCTAGCCAATCTTGAAAGACTCTAAGGATCGAGATTCCACCTATGTGAATAATATATTCCAGTGCTAAACCATCTATCTAGTGAAAAAAATTTTCCTAATGTCCATGAATCTTCCTAAGTGTAACTACTCCCTGTTGCCGCTTGTTTTGACATCAGCTATATCTGAAAAGAGGTTGTCTCCATTGTCATTGTAACTACCTTTCAAGCAGCTGTAGGCTGTTATTAGATCATGTCTTTGCCGGACTAAACAAGCCCAAGCTCTCTCAATCTCTTCTAATGGGTCAAGTGCTGACCATCTTTATAGCCTTCTACTGAACCCTCTTCAACTTCTCAGCATCCTTCATGAACTTCAGAGCCCCAAAACAAACATAACTTTCCAGATATGGCCTCTTGAATGCAGTAACTCCCTTGATCTGATATAGCTACATTTTTCTTAATGTAGCCCAGTATTGGCTTGCCACCTTTACAGGGAGACTGCACCGTGGCTCACGTTCACATTGGCAACCACCATGGGCCCTGGTCCCTTCAGCAGGGCTGTGACTCAGGCAGCCAGTTTCCAGCTGTACGTGTGCATGAGGTTATTCTTCCCCAGGCGCAGAGCTTTGCAATTCTCCTTATTGAGCTTCAGGAAATTCCTGTTGGCCTAGTTCACAAGTTTCTTAAGACTGCTATGAATTAAAACTCTACCACTCAGTGTATCGGCTTTCCCTCCATTTAGCATTGTCCTCAGATTTTCTGGTAAGTGCATTCTTCTTCATGACCCAGATTGCTGATGCAGGTAAGGAATGATTTCAGACCCAGAAGCAATTCTGTGGTTCTCTTGTTATTGACTGCCACCTGGACTTTGAGCCATTGATTACTGTGAGCCCAGTGTCCAGCCAATTTTCAACATATCTAACAGTCCAGTCAGCCCATAGTTTCTCAGCTTCTGAATCAGTGTTGTGGGAGGTTGTGTCAAAAGCCTTATGAAAGCCAAGGTGTATCATATCCACTGCTCTCTCCTGGTCCATACAGCTAGTCATTTCATCATAGAAGGCAACCAGGTTGGTCAAGCATGGTTTGCACCTGGTAAATTCCTGCTGACTATTCCTGATTAACTCTTTGTCCTTCATGTTCCTGAAAATCAATTCCCTTTTATCTTAGTATGACTTGATGGAGAAAAGATATATTCTCTTTGAGACAAAGGCATATAAAAGCAATGTTCTACTGGCAGCAGCAGAGGTATTTTATCTCCAGAGAGAAGCAGGGATAACCTGCTTTATTAGTATAGATAAGTTCTGTTTTAATGAGGAAGAAAGATAACTCCATAAATGCTAGAGATTAGTCTTTGTTTGACTAAGGTAAGATTTTTCCAGGAATATAATGACATCTTCGCAAACTTATCCACATTGGAAGAGAGACCTAGAAGTATTATGAGGTCTATATTTGTGATTCACTTAGGAGACATTATATTACATGGTATATCCACAAGAATTCATTGACATCTAAATTATAATTATAGCCCCTGAGTTATGAAAGCGAACTAGTAAATCTCTAGATCTTTAATAAAGACAATGATAACTTTCTCTATTTTGGATGAAATATTGACTAGAGATCGTGAAATTAAAAGCCAATCAGTTCCTAAGTAAATCATTGGGCACTTGAGGTGAGAAAGTGTAACCCCTTTTGAGGGAGAAATATACTGTCTAAATATCTAGCAAGTTATAATTTTATTCTTTAGTATATTTAAAATTCACCTTCCCAAATAACTTCAGGGAAACTCCTTAGTCCTGCCTCCATATTGTTTAATTAATCGCTTTCTTACTTTCTCCTATGCCTATATTAAGGTGGGCAGATGTTATCATTCAGAATGTATGAAGACACACAAATGCGTATCAAGTCCTAGGTAACATTTCAATTTCAACAAAATCCTGATCTACTCTACTACTACAGCATTTGACAATTCCAACTTAGGGCTCTGTTCACTATTTCTGGTTGCTCTCTGAAGGATTTGGTACTCAACTTCAGCTACATAAGTTGCAGTTAGGTTTAAATGAGTTAAAAGAAAGTAAGCCCCCAAAAGTTTGCTTGAACACTTTAATTCTGAACTTTGAGAGACCAGATCCATTTTGTTTTTGTAGGAAATATCTGTCTTTGCTTCAGTCATCTTCTGTCAGACTTGCACAGTCCTGGAACTTCACCAAGTTTGTGCTGGGAGTGCTTAGTATATTTTTGCTACTCTTCAGAGGAGAAGAGAAGATGGATTGTTTTCTGTGTTGGTATTTGCAGGTCAGGAAATCACTGGGTGTTATGGCTTTTTCTTTTTTGAAAGAATGGTTTCTGGAGATAATTTTTTCCAGTGAGACTTGGAGTTCCCTGGCTTTACCTTTTGGCTTTTTCTGAAGATGGATACAACATTTGCCCTTCTCCAGTCATGCGAGACCACTTGACCTCTGTGAGCTTTCAAAGGTAAGAGAGAGCAGCCTTGCAAGGATGTCGGCCAGCTCTCTTCATGCTCTTGGATAGAGCATGTTGGTTCCCACGGACCTGGGTTGAATTCTCTCAAGTAATCCCTAACTGAATCCTCATGGACTGCTGGTAGATCTCCGTGGCCCCTTTCACTAATCACAGAGGTATGGTAGACCATGGTGAAGACTGAGGCAAAGATGACATTGAATACCTTGGCCTTACTTGTGTCTGCTGTTGCTAAATCACCTACCTTGTTCAGCAGCCTATATATTCCTCATTCAGCCTTACAGCTGTTTTTCTACTTCTAGTCTTCAATGAGACATTGCCTTTCAGTGAAACCATTGTAAATCAATAAACTTATACTGGAAGACAAATGAATGTGAAGACCTTTAACTAGATGTTACAGAGTTTACAAGTAGCAGGTAAAATTTTATTAGGTGACTGTGAAACTTGGAAGATTTAAACCAAAAACTGTCATGTGCTCCTGTTTACAGCTCTTGCTGATGGTGTTGTTGCAAGTTGTGATAGTCCTGCGGGTGCCACCAGCCTTGACTGTCCCTGCCTAGCCCTGTCCCAGCAATGCCACGGCAGGGCCGGTCTCCAGCTTACTACCTTTCCCAGCCATGTGCCCCACCGCATTGGGCCCACGTCCCAACCTGTCCTCATCCTGTCCCTGTCCCCAGGGAGGTGCCCAGTCATCAGGGCTGGGGGTTCCCCGGTGCCCTCCAGCTGCTCTGCTCCTGTCTGGGGTGGTGGGACAGGCCCTGACTGATGGGCTCTGCTGGCTCCCCACCCCATAGGGAGCCACTGTTTTTTGCTGCTCCCTGACACAAGTCGTCTTTCCAGTGGGGTCTTTTGGGGATCTACTTTTATTTTTCTCTAAAAGCAACCAATACCAACTTTTCTGAAAAAGCTGTCTTCACTCATGAAATGAGGGCAAATTTAAATAGTCAATATTAAACAGTAATCCGTCAGGCGTTTCACATAGGATCTTAATACATTACTCCAGAATACTCTGGTGCGTACTTCTAAATGCATTTGTTCTGCATATTAATCATATCTATAAATTCTGATGCAGGAAAATAGGGGACATTACTAAAATTAATCAGGGACAAAGAACCAGTGTGACAAGGATACTATGACAGCAAAGTGGTAATGAGCTACTAGGTTTAACTATCAGGGTTTTTAATTTAAGAAATTACTCAATACACTTCTATATTGACTTTTTTTTTTCCTAAAATGCTCTGGACAAATAGCAAGAAAGCATGGATGAGGGGAAATTGGATGTCTTAAGAAACAAAAAAAGAGATTGTTGATAGTGTTCAAGCTCTAAGGTGTTAAAATTCAAAGCAGCAAAAATCTTAAATGCGCTATCCTCTGCATATAGCACATTGCAATGTGTAATATTTACAGGTTTCCCACACCAGGACATACTGATTTAAAATAAATAGGGGAAAAATCCCTTTTATTTTCAGAAATAGTAATCTGAAACTTTTTGTATGAGCTGGGTATTTTTCTTGTCCTTCAAATGGTGCTTCTTATCTGTATTTGTATTGTAGGTTTCCTGGACAGTTTTGCGGTACATAGAGTATATTTATTTCCTATATTCCATTGTGCACAATATACATAAGGCAGATTGAGTATCGTGACATTTCAGTTACTCTTAATTTCCTCATTGAACATGTTTTGCAGATGATGGTCTCAATTGTCTAGCCTGTTGTTGCTTTTCTCTTCAGAACCTTTTGAGCTTATTGCCAGCTTCTGCATCTTCTGTCTGAAGAGTATCTTGAGGACGCTGCTGAAGAT
Organism: Himantopus leucocephalus; assembly: GCA_003993805.1. NCBI lineage: Eukaryota > Metazoa > Chordata > Aves > Charadriiformes > Recurvirostridae > Himantopus > Himantopus leucocephalus. The sequence goes on from RSEF01000002.1 coordinate 89,224,110, forward strand.
TATGTTTTGGTTTTGTTTGATTGCTGCTTTCACCTGCCCAAACCACGTACTAGCTGTTTGTGTTGTCTAGGGGATCTACTGCATTTTGTGTTCTTGGTTAAGCCCTGTACCAGGAAAGGGATGGAATGCAAACCCAGGAGAGCTTGCTGAAGAAGGTCTAGGTAATGTCTCTAGATCTTAGACTTCCCTCTTGACTCCTTCACGGTCTTTGATGAGGCCACCTGTTTTGCAGTGCTAAACTGCAGTTCTTGTACTCTAAAACAAGAACCTTTCCTTAAACAACTCAGTCATCATATTGCCTTTTTTGCGCTCATGTAGCTAATACTGAGACGTCTCAATCTCTAGTAGTAATGATGAAGGCAGATAGGCCGCACAGCCTGGCCTTCTGATTTTGAAAGTGCTTGTGACCCCTGTGCCGTGACCACTATGCACCACTCATGCCCTTCCGATGGCAATACTTAACAGGAGATGGAATAAGGACAAGCTTTAAAATGCTCTTGATAGGATATCTTCATTGCATTGTCCTTGAATGCCAAATGTTCCACACTCAGCTAGGCTGACGCACGCAAACAGACAACAGAAGGATTTTTCTCACTGGGAACCTCAGCTGGGCCTGTTAACTGGCAGTGTTCAGTGATGTGCTGCTCATAGAATAACTTTGGGTTGTGGTCTGTTGCCCATGTGCACAAATGGGTTCAGGGATGCATCTGAGATCTCCCCATCTTCTTGAGACTGAGGTTTTCTTCTTTCCTTCTCATCCTGCCCTGGGACTTGGCCTGTCTGGCACAGTGTGACTGATTTTGTCCTCTGGAAATAGAACAAAACAGAAAAAGCCCCCCTAGTACTGAAATCTTCTTATGCAGCTTCAGAATAAGCCTTTCTACCTATAAGTAGGCTCCTGAAGAAGGATGAGCTGTTTCTCAAAGTCACAATGTCCCTGCAGTTCCTATTGATTTCAGCAGTATTTGTGGGTGCTCAGCAGTTCTGTTCTGCTTGCTGCCTGTATATGCACGGGCTTGATCACACTCAACTGCATAATGAGACAAGCTACAGGGAAAAAAATCCTCAAACCCTACTCTTACCTTCATTTCCTCTTTCAAATGCAGGTGATGAAAGGCCTGAATTAATTACTGGAGAAGCTGCAGAACACCCAAGAGCATGTCTTGATTAATTTGTTTTAGAACAATTAGATGTAGCACCGCTCACAGAGAATGACACTGAAGCGGGCAACTCCTAGGTAGCTAATATTAATTTTTCACTAGGCACTCAAAATTATGCACATTTGTATTATCTTTCTTCCATGTATGCAGTGCAGTGGATCAGAGCCAGACTTCAATATGAGGATTGCAAAATTATCTCCAGCGCATTTTCCATTTTTATTCATTAAGATCTGCCACTCGTAGCAAACAGTGCGACACTTTTCAAGACTCCTCGCTCTTCCTCTGTGCATGACATGCCTTCTGGGCTCCTTCCCCACCCCTTATTGATTTAGATACTGAAATGATGAAGTCCGGAAGCCTGATAACTTCCTTTTTACTGGGCCAGAAGAAGTCATTATAAGTGTTTCTCTCTGCATAGCACTGTGAGGTGAGGTCTCTGCTCTGACCTTCTTGTAGCTTAGGTCTGAAGAAAGATGTGCTTGAACATACGATGCATGTGCATCAGCTATGCATAAGAACATCAACTTATGCATAAATGCAAATTGCCAAATGCTCAGCATTTGGTGGGGTTTGGGTGTTTTTTTTATAACAATAAAATAAACCGAGGGTAAGAAGTTTCTGAGTTGCCAGTCTGATTTCTGCTGGAATGTTCTGGTCCCAGAGTGTTAAGTATCCTTGCACTAGAGAGCAACACTTTGTCAGCAGAAGTAATAAATATACTATGGGTGGCCAGTGTATTAATTGATAAGGTGCTCATGCAACAAAGTTTCCTTCCTAAGGCCCTCCAGCAGTGGCCATAGCTTTTCACTAAAAAAAGTTTTCTGCCAGCCCCAAAGTGGAGGGATTTTCATCAATTCTCTAATCGAGAATTGTTTACATTTTGTTCTTGGACTATTTTGTCTGAGTTTTCTCCTTTTCCTTATCAGCATGTTAACATTCAGGGAAACCTACCTCTCTGTTTTGGATGTTTCCACCATTCTCTGCACTTAGTTCTAGTTTTCTGTCTGGTACTAATTAGTGTTGCCTGGGAGCAGATATTGTTTCCTTAAGCCTTTGTCAGACTTGATGAATTTGATAAATGACATTGAGAATCTCTTTTTTTGCTTCCTGCTTGGCTGGACAGTTTCTCTGCTGTTTTCTACTCTCAGACAATTTGATCACTCTAGATGACTCTTCCCAATCTAAAAGCTGGGATCTAGAATCACATACATCTGCCTGGACTCTGTATGTGAAATGAAGTCTATTTGTTGTGTTTATTTTCTCTTATGCAGTGGTTTGACCCTGTCTGGAAGCTAAACCCCCACCCAGTCGCTCACTCACTAACGCCAGTGGGGTGGGGGAGAGCATCAGAAGGACAGAAGTGAGGTAACTCAAGATAAAGACAGTTTAATAGGTGAGGCAAAACTGCAAGCACAAGCAAATGGAAATAGGGATTCACTCACTACTTCCCATCGGCAGGCATATGTTTAGCCACTTCCAGGAAATTAGAGCTCCATCACACGTAATGGTTCCTGGGGAAGACAAATGCTGTCGCCCTGAGTGTTCCCCCTTCCGCCTTCTTTCCCTGAGCTTTTATGGCTGAGCACGTTGTTATATGGTATGGAGTATCCCTCTGGTAAGTTCAGGTCAGCTGTCCTGGCTGTGCCCTCTCCCAACTTCTTTCTCATCCTCAGCCTACTTGACTGGGGGGGGGAGGGGCAGAGTGGGAAAAGGGAAGGAAAAAACCCAGCACAAAACAAAAACTCGATGGTGTACAAGCAGTGCTCAGCGATAGCCAAAACAGTCGTGTGTTATCAATGCTGGTTTAGTTTTCAGTCACAAGTTCACAAATCCAAAACACACCACCATACAGGCTGCTATGAGGAAAATGAGCTCCTTCCCCCCAGACCCAGTATATCTTATTAAACTTTTGAGTCAAACAGTATGTGCAGACTGATTTAATTAAGATATTCTTGGGATGATCCATAATCATTAATTTAAATTAAAAATCGGCTACATTTTTTTATAACATGTGTATTTTATTTTGCAGTAATTGGTTGACAAACAGTATTTTTGTTGGATTTATGTTTCAGAACTACTGGGGAAAAAACATGTGTAAATATTATTGTTCCCTTCTTCATTGACTGAGTTGTGTTCAGCTCTGATCAAGGTCTCCTTTTCCTGAACTGGAGCACTCTGTCACTGTGGGCTTGTTTCTCTTGGCCATGCACTGGGAGTAAATCCACTGAAACTAATGGCACTTCGCTAGTTCAGACATGGTGTAAAATGGATGTGGGAGCTTCAAGCTTCCTCTGCAGTCGTCACAGGTCATGCCAGCTATAGTTTTTCAGGCCTTAAAGAAGCAGAAATGGCTTTCAGTGCTAGACTCTTGGTTAAGAAACCTCTCTGCTAAACTTAAAGCAACTTAGTCTAGTTCTGGAAAGATGGCCATTTAGCATTTCTTTAATTCAAAGGTCCTCAGCAGGTGAAATAGAGGAAGAGAAGACAGACCGACAGGATTTATCAGGGAAAAGAGTAAAACTTGAGCTTTGGGAGAAAGTAAAATACCATAGTTTTAATTAAAATAATAACTCCAGTGTCATTTGTACTGCATGTAATTCATGCGTAGTTCTGACTCTTTCATGTTCCCTTAATTTAGGGATACACGATATACTTCTGTGGCCGTGTTTTTAGGGTTTGGCATGAGAAAGATCTCTCTGAAGCAGGATTAGTATTAGCTCTAAGGGAATGCCTAGCAGTGCTCTCTGTGAGCAGATGGCTTTCAGATGTTTTGCTTTCTAGATGATGAGGTGTCTCAGAAATTAGAGAATCAAAACTGAAAGAACAGAGCACACTTCTTACTATTTTTCAAAGTGTCACCAATACTGTGAGAGAAAAAAAATCTACCTCAGACCTGAGACAAATGTAAGATACTGCTGAAATGAAAAGACACACAGTAAAATTTCAGCTTTATCCTGTAGGTAATATCCAGTATTCCTAAAGTGACTGCTAGCTTAGCAAGAGCCAGGAAGACCTGGCAGGCTTGGCTGAAGTTTAGGAGTAAGGAAGGAAATGTGATTAAGACAGTCATTACTTCGGACTCCAGAGGAGTTGCCAGATGACCTCTCAGCCTGTCACCATCGTGAAGCAAGGGATTTTTCTCATGCTTGAGAGGAAAATGAGAAGGGCATGTGTTTGGTTCCCTCTTCTTTATGTAAGTGTTATTGTCTGAAACTTTAAATTCATTATGGATTTTTTACTGGTGAACAGGGAAAAGTGCAATACAGAGCCATGCAAGATGGATGGAGGCCTTTGAAGGGAAGGAACTGTGCTGGCCTCTGGTATGGATGGCTAACCAACAGGCCCAGGCTCAGTTGCATTTGCGATCTCTGGAGTATTTTGTAAAATCACAATTCTGTTTTGCATTTGTAAGTCATAATATATTGCTGTTCTTGGTGGAATGCTTAAAAAGTTAGAAGCCATCCGTAACACCAGCCTTGAAGAACCATAAGTGGGGATAGCCTAGTCACTGGAAGGGGTGTTTCTAAGTATTATGGACTTACTCATTGGACTTCCACAGCTGATAGTTCCTTTTTCTTTCTTTTCTGTAAGACAATGAGTTTTACAAATTTGTGCTTTGTTGTTGGGAACGCCCTAGTGATATGATTTTAGCTTCCTAGGTATATGAATGGGCTGGCATTTGCTTTGATGATTTTTGTTTTTTTGTTTTTTTTCAGAGTGTTTTGTAACTGGCCGAATCTGGGCCTTTTTGCTGCAAATTCTGTATAGTAATTCTTCCTTAAAAAGAATAGCTGCTTATTTTGCATGAAGTAGTAGCATTTTGCGTCCCCTTTTTACACTGAAGTATCTGACTCTTGATAGTTAAATGGAAATTTGAATTCCTGGTACATCCAAACTTTTAACTTTGAGGTGCTTTTATTGCTGGAATTTAGAACACACATTCTGAACTTTTTTTTTAAACTTTAGAAGAGTTTCTGAAACTGTATCTATAAATTTGGACAGAAATGCCCCATATTTTTATTAATAGTTGACTCCCAATTTCCAGTTACCTGTCACTGAGACCTTGTGAAACCTCCTAAGGTTTATCTTATGTAGTAAAAACATCCTAAAATATCCAGTTCTTTGTATTCAGTGATCCAAATAATGGAGTGTATTGGAGTAAGCTACAGTATATTGTAAAACTATAATATAAAACAAATGAGAAAATGTAAATCCTTCTAATGCAACAGTTAAACAATATACATATAAAAAGTCAGGCAAATTAAGAACTATAAAGGTTCCCATAGTAACAATTACTTGACTATGCTGAGTGATTTATATTATGTAACATTGCTGCTAGTAGTAATACATGCATACAATTATACGTAAAGTGTGTTCAGTGTGGTAAAATTAATATTGCTCTGGGAACCATAACTTTTTATTTTCTTGACCTCTGCATATTTAAATGTTTGCCCTTAATGCTGCATTAAGTCTGTTTTCATTTTCTTGTATTTTTTTTTTTTTAAAAAAAAGGAAGTGCTGAGGAGATGGGGCAGGGGTGGGGAGCAGAGAAACACAGCTAAGATGGTGACACCATTATATACATTAACAGAAATGAAAGTAAACTAGGCTTCAATGCTGTAGGATTGTGTGTTTTATGTTGGTGTTATGACTTCTCCCTCTGTGGTTCCCTGATAGGTGGAATCATGTTGCACACGAAACACACAAGCAACTGGTCAACAAGAAACTCTGTGAAATTATTTTTTTATATGGCGATGGGTGTAGAGAATCTCTTTGAATCCTGTAATTTTAAACTGCATTGTAACAAATGTCCATCAGTTTTCACTGATACTTAACCTGAATTACTGAACTGGATATGTGATCTCCAGGAGTGGAGAGGAACAAAGTATGAATAGATTTGCTTTCAGCTTTCTAGCTGTAGTTCATGTGAATTTTGATAGGGTCTACACTTGTATAATCTAATCAAAACTGTGTTTGTCCTGTTGTATTTCTTTCTTTGCACAGTTAACAGGAAGTAATGATTCTATATAGAGTGAAAAAAATAAAATAATATCATTTATGCAGATGGTTTCTTAAGTGTCATAGTTTTCCTAGTGGTTAATTCCATGAAGCTTAGATATACTGCTTTTATGCACTGGATACAGTACCTTACCATTCACTCAAATGGGGCTATTTGTGGAGTAAAGTACTTTTCAGCCTGAAAAATAGTACAGAACATTGCTCTGAGCTGATCGGTGAGCACTGTTCTTTACAGCGTTACATTTGTTGGTACAGGTAAAATAATATCTTCCTTCGTATCTTCAAGTACGAGAGCAAAATACAATCAAGTACTTTACTGATTTTTTTTGATAGCTAAATCTCAGAATTCAGGGATCTCTTAGTCTAGTGTTTCCTTATCTTTTCTCCATTTTTGATGTACCCATAACATTTAGCCTTGCCCTTTTTTGCACAACCAGACAGAAAGCATCATGACACAGGTATCGACTGTCATGTTGTAAAATGGAGAGTTCATTACCTCGATACTTTTATATACATAATATTGATTAAATGAAAGCTAGCCCTGCACTTTGAGTATTACACAACATGTAAAACTACCTGTCACAGTAATTTACACCCTTAGAAATGTGTGGAGTGAGTGGACACGTAGGGTAGAAAAGGACAGATTAGAATAGAGACTCTTGAATTTTCAAACAGTGTCAGGTGCAGACCAGAAATCCTTTCCCACATGTTACCCCAGATCCAGAGTTTAGAGCAAAATCTGCATTTGGAGACTCTGGTTCATCTTTGCTTTCTGTAACAGAGATGTTCTTCCTCTTTTGCTGACAGGGAGAGGATCCTAATATGCCGTAGGTGACCTTAAAGCCTCCATTCTCTACAAGGACAAGAGGATGTGTCATTGGGCTTACAATCTGATTTGGAAAAAAAGTCCACCAAATTACAGCAGGGAGAAGGGAACAGCTCACGATTGCACAGAAATTAGATGTCTTGAACATTTATGTTTGAAGAGAGATCCTAGTTACTTCACCTTCGATTGAAAGCCAATGACCATTTCTAGCACGTGACTAGCACAGAAGCCAGTCTTGGGGCAGGAGCTGAAAGGAACCTGTGTTACCCTTCTTTTGTACTATCATCAATGGTGTTTCACCACTGGTTACACCATTTTCTTCTACATTATGTCTTGGCTTTACACTTAAACTATTTCTTTACCAGCAATAGCCTTTGCTCCACAAAGATAAAATATCTGGCCTGGCATTTGAAGCTGCTTTGTGCATAAGGGTAACTGTGGCTCCATTATGTCTATAGGATCCAGTTGAGACTCCAGTTTAACTCAGGACACAACGTGCCTACCTTTTTTTTAGGACAGGCAGATTTTTTCATGTCCACCAATGCCTGTTGCACAATCTCCCAACAAATTATAGACAAGTTTCTTGTGATAAGGAAATCATCCTTGAATGATGCCTTTGGAGAAACAAGCAAGTAGAGTGAGGTTACAGTAACACATACGAAACTTTGCTGTGGGATGCTCTTGCTTGAGGCGGGCTCAACAGATGGTGGCTACCCAGTTTGTAAACTCTTCAGTAGGGTCATAAACTGTTCTGTTGGACAGAGACTGAGCTTTCAGGAGAAGAGGAATGAGGCTGAGGAGCAGATCTGTAAGAAATGGACTGTAATCTCTTCCCTTGTTGACTACAGCTAGAATTGTGAGTGTCAGTCTTCTATTTTGCCCAAGTCAGCTGCTGAAGCAGGGGTTAGGACCCAGTGCAGTGAATAAAAAATGGAAAAGCAAGCAAACAAATAAATAAAAGCTGAATGAAAAATCAGGAAAGTGCTTTGGTGATTGAAAGGATTTTTTGCAACCTTAAGCAGGATATTTGTTTTGTGTACTTGTAATAAAAGCAAGGATAATATAGGACCTCATTCCAGAAACAGGAGGTCCAGGAGAGGCTAGTAGCCTGCAGACAGGGGCATCAGCCTACATCTGAAACATGGAATGTCGGTCTGGCCCTCTGCCCAGGTCGGTTGGTATCCACACCTCCAGAGTGCTCTGTAACTCCTGGGCTAGGACGTTCTGGGTGTGATGCTCTCTGCATCTTAGTACCCCAGTTGCTGCTGGAGGTCTCTTTTTCACTGACCCCTTACATAGCCATCAGATATGGTGAGTGGGAAAGACTAAGTCCATTGCTTAGAGTCTCCTTCTGGAGGAAGGAGACATGTAAGAATGGTCCTTTTCAGAGAGGGCAGAGAAAAGAATCCACGTCTCCCAGCCCTGTTGAATGCATTAAAAATGGAGCTGCTGAGCAAAATGTGAGTGCTTGTCCTCCTCAACTAGAACTGCAAATCCTCCTGTGGACTGGTTTTATGTGACTTTTATTGGAAGTGTGCCAAAGGAAATATTTTGAAAATTTTAGACATTTGAAACATTAAAAAACAAACAAAAAAACCAAAACAACAACAAAAAAAACAAACAAACCCCAACCCTAAGCAGGGGTGGAAAAAATACTTGAGGTTACCTAATTTTACCTCTGCCTCTAGAAAGGTGGGTTTTTTTGTTATTTTGGATGGGGGGATGTTTATTTTGGACAAAAATGTGGGTTTTTTTTATATAAGCACACGATTCACTAAAAAATTATCCAAACATTATATGTAAAATATTTTCAGTGAGATAAAATTCTGATGTGCTATGCTGTTTTCTCAAAACCTGAGTAGCTATGTTGGTTTTAGTAAAATTTTGTTACTTTTCTATTAAGGTCTTTGGCTTGCTGCTAGTTTCTGATCAGAAATCCAGATAGTTGAAACAATGCTTTGTGAAATGTTTGGAGCTTTTTATGTTTCAATATGAAAGAAATTTGTAGTTTTTAAATGTTGATAAGAAATGGAATGGTCCCACTGGAATAGGTGTTATTAGTTTTTTTGTGGACCAGACGATGATTGACATTGTTAGTATGTTTTTGAAGCAAAGCCTAAAACTCTGTGGTACCATCTCTTTTGTGATAACTTGTCTTAATAAACAATTTGCCTTTATTCGGACACCCTCCAGCATAGTTGGTCTCTATTATGGCTGAGGACTTCAAATAAGAAAACAATTAAGAAGTAACAAAATACCTTGATGGAACTGTCCTCATGACATTTGTTAACTTAGCTAAATTAACTCACCATCAAAAAATATGCTTGAGGAGGACAGTAATGGAATGTTGTTTGACTGCTGAATGCTGAAAATTCTGCCATTTACAGCTGAGGGATTTGAACTGTTCAATAAAGAAGTAACCTACTGTAGTCATAATTGTGTACAGCACAGTGAATTATGGTAAAGTGATTGCTCACCTAAGACTGAAATTCCCAGTGATGCATTACTTGGGCCAGTTCTACTAGGAGAATAGTTTTTATGGGCACATTAATGACACCAGGCGCGGGAGTAACCACAAAGCACCAACACTGAGGATGGTATGCTCTCATAAAATATATGAAGGAGCAAAGGGAGAGGGACAGAGTCAGAAAAGGACCATTAGTTGTGCTGTACTGTTGGCAGAAAAACTATACTGATAGATGCATATGGCTCTCCTTTGCTCCGATGTGAGGAGCAATCAGCAGAATGCACTTTCTGGAAGTGTGCTTCCGTGGTGATAAGTCTGTTAACTTCAAGAAAAAACACCCAGAAGAGAGCCATGATTCAAAATGCTCTGCTGGTGATGTCCCTTCTTTCCCAGGAGCACCATCTTCAACATCACTGCCTCTTTGTTCATGAGGCTATTAAACAGAGGAAAAAATCAATACATAATTTGTCTTTCCACATGTGGCAGAGTTCAGGAAAGTGAAAGAAACTGATAATAGCTGAAGAAAAAGGCAGTGCTTTTGGTATTGTGCTGGGCAGGAAAATCCGTTTTTATAGGAGAAGCTTTAATGTGCTTTTGCGCCTGTTGCATACGTGTGATAGCTGGATTTGTGCAAAGGTTCCAGGAAAAAATTCAGGAACTGATGTGCACCATTAAGAATGGGAGGTGATGACAGTAACATTCTTCTAATCAAAGGTGCAAGTCTCAGAGTATTGATCCAGAATACGAGAAACATGGACTCAGGTCTTTGTCTGTCTGAAGAGGCTTTAAAACTCATGTTTTGCCTTCCAAGAAAAAATTAATTAAATCATCTCCGGAGAGGCAAGACTTTAAGATGTTTTCAAATTCTAATGACATTATTTTAATAAGTATAAATATTTCCTGTGAATTCAACCAGAAGCCAAGTTTTCTTTTTTAAGGGAGCATTTTGGCCACTAGTTTAGAAAGTCATTCCTAGTCACTATCTCCTTCTGATACCATTGAAATACTTCTATAAATTGGAACTACTTCACCAGGAGAAGCTGATGGACATCCATCTCAAAATATCCAACAGGTTGGTAAGTCAGGCACTCTTTAGGAAGCCATATAGCATAAACTGTACACATTTTGGCAGCCCCTTTCAGGACCAAGCACTTTTGCAGGTGTTCTGCAGACTCTGCATTCACGCTTTGTCCTGTTTGCAAAGGTTTTCACTTATGCTCCTTACCCTGAGGTCCACTGATATATCAAAGTTGCTACGCAGTAGAGCAGGTTATACACAAAGGGCTTGTAGCCTGCACTTCTGATCTAAGACTAAACTTCAGACAGACAGGAAGGACTATTAATAGGTAAATGCTGAAGGGATGAGAAGGTTTTCGAAGATGGAATATTTTTTTTTTCCTTTCTGTTTCAGAAACTTGAAACTTAAACGGTTTTTCTTTTTTAATGCAAAGCTGTGTGTGTAGAATGGTGTGTTGGTTTTGCACAGCAATATGTATTTGCCATGCATTACACTGTTATCCTTAAAGGAAGCTATAATGAAATAATGATGAATTACATCTATCTAACACATACAGTAATGGGCTTAAATCTAAAGCAGGGGGCAGAACGCATTCATCAATACCATAGATTGATTTACAGTCATGCTCTGGTATCGTTATGACTCTTGGCACTTAGGATCATGGAATCAGTTTAGGTCTGGAAGGGAACCCTGGAGGTCATCTAATCCACTCCCCTGCTCAAAGTGGGGTAATTTCATAGTTAGATCGATCAGGTTTTTATACAGGTGAGTTTTGAAAGCTTCCCGTGATGGAAATTTCACAGCTTCTCTGGGCAACCTGTTCAAGCTCTTAACTACCCTCATCATAAATTTTCTTTTTCTGTATATCTAGCCAGAATTTCCCTTACTGCCACTTGTGGCCAAAATATTTTGTCCTTTTGCTGTACACTTTTTCAAAGAGTTTGGCTCTGTCTTCTCTATCTCCTCCCCTGCTCAGCCCTGACTAGATCAGCCTGAAGCCTTCTCTTTTCCAGTCTGAATAAACTCAGCTCCCTCAGTCTTTTGCCTTGCGTCATCTGCTCTAATCCCCAACTGTTTCAGACACTCCTGGTTGTTTCCTGGTTTGTCAATATTTCTCCTATATTGGGGGGACCCCAAAACTTGTCTTGTGGACTATCCAGATGTTTCTAGATGTCTTTTACCCTTTGATAGAGCTATGTGGTATTTCAGAGTGGCTATGGGCTGAATAGCCCATTTCAGTTGTTCAACGAAGAAGTACACAATTTTATATGGTTGGAAAGTCTTGTGCTTTGCAGGATTGTGTTGATTTTGATGAAAACTCTAATAACAAAGGCTGATAAATTGTGCTTGCTTACTCTTCTGAGTTTTTTATTCCTTTATGAAGTTTACTTCTTTTCCAAAGTATGGGACAGTATCCTAGTTCCAAAATTTTCTTTTGTTTTTCCTTTATAACACCCACCCTCCAGAACTCAGAGTTGGAATATCAGACTTCAGTGACCTGGCAGAGCTATAAGAAGAAATACACCCCTGCTATGTACCACACCAGGATACGTGAACACACAAAGAATGAGAATGAGACCCCAAACCAGTGAAACTAAGGGACAGACTTTACAGTTAGTTGTGAAAGAATATTACTGCTGGGCCTCTACTGAGAAGCACCTTGGAAGGCTAAAAGTCATTGTGATTTTGTCCGTATGTGTGTGCAAATGAGTCAGGTAAAAGTATTTGGCCTTAGTAAGTTCATTGTCTGTAACAAAACACAATTTTCTATTTGCATACCTACTGTGCATCTAGTGTGCTGTGTATTGACTCTCGCAAAAAGACAAGTTGTCTTCTCCCATTCTTCTGAAAAAAGGAAACAAAATCCATGGGGCTCCTCCTGATACTAACAGATGCTATTCCATTGACCTGGATTGAACTGTATCATTCTATTTCAACAGAGAATTGTGATATGGTAATATATAGCTTCTTCAGCTGTCTTTATTCCTACTGATTGCCATGATATTACATTTGCCTTTCAGTTACTTTGTTTTACTTTGCCTTATACCTTTATTGTGCTGGATTCACCTCCATGAGTTTGATGTGATAGCTTAAGTGCAAGATACATCTCCAAGGGTATTATGCACGCAGAAATGATTCTCTGAGAAAGGAGATAGGTTGCAGGATCTCTGGGTGGCTTCCTCAGAGGCTTATTGTTGGACTTGCCAGTTCCAGATTTTGTGGAGCTTATGGATAGCTTATGGAAACAGGTGAGTTGTCAGCTCCCCTGTCTTTTAGTTCCCTGTTGCTGCTGTTAAAGAAAGGGCTTCCTCACGACTGTCTGACAAGGGCTCTGCCTGGTGAGTGAGTGGTCCTCTAATTGTGTCCATTGCAAATAATCATTTTACTGCTAGCTCTAACGGATTAGGAATGTGTGGTTTGTGCACCGCGTGTGCTGTGAAACCAGTTGGCTGTGCAACAGAAATGTTTAACTGCTGTTAAACTATTGTGAAAAATGCTACCGTATTTTTTCATCTTTGCACATCTCTGACTATGCAAGGG
>RSEF01000002.1:89260414-89272315 GCA_003993805.1 Himantopus leucocephalus
TGCTGAACATCACACCCTATGCTCATCCGTGTCCAAAACCTCTGTGAGGAAAATTTTAGTGCTACTGAAATCAAAGGCAAAATGCCTGCTGCTGTTGCTGAGCCAGGGTTTGAGCAGTTCTAACCATGTTACAAAGAGCCACAGGAATATTCCCTCTTCTGAACCATCTGATAGAAATAGCGAGCTGTGGTGGGAAGGGAACAAATGGGGAATTCTATCCAAAAGCAGCATAGAAGTCAGTGTCTTTGTAATCGGAAGAAGGACAGAAAGCTTAGAACGAAGGATGTCAGCTGCTTACTTTGGACAAATGTGAGCTCAGAGTTGTTAAGGTCTGTTTATGACTCTGCATAACCTTCTTGTATCAGCTTCAGCCTAAATGGCAACAGAAAGATAGACTGAAGTGGGCAGCCTAAGGTCTTTATTTGTTATCTGGTGATCTAGTTAGAAAAAAACAGAACTGTGGCATGACTCTGATGCTCCTCNCTGCATAACCTTCTTGTATCAGCTTCGGCCTAAATAGCAACAGAAAGCTAGACTGAAGTGGGCATCCTAAGGTCTTTATTTGTCATCTGGTGATTTAGTTAGAAAAAAACAGAACTGTGGCATGACTCTGATGCTCCTCTAACAACACGTGTACTTCAGAATATCTGCCTTAATACTGTGGACAAGACTACACTTCTCTAACTTAAGATGCCTGGGTGAGCTAGTTATGCAGTCATCTCCCTTATGGTCCGTGGAGAGAAGAATGCAGCAGTCTGGTGTGACTCATGGTCAGGTGTGTATCCTGGGATGAGATAAACTGTACTTCGATGTGCCTGCTTCTGCTTATTTACTATACAGGTGCTCTAGGCAGCTAGCTCAGATGCAGTTGTCTGCTCAGTAGACTTCTGAAGGTGAATGACAACCAGTTGTATCCTCAAGTCTGACTTAGATGCATTTCTAAATGCTTACTGTCACCTTGTATTTCTGTTTTACCCTCATTTTTGCTGATTAGACCAGTATATTACAACAGAGTGTGAGTGCTTTCCACATTAACTTTGGAAACAGGCTGAAACCCAACATAAATCTTGTGTATTTTTGTATTATAGCGGTTTTCTCTTTCCACGGTGGTTTGAATAAAACAGAAACTAACATGACTTTTAATATTTCAGTTTCCACTTACATTGTTGTAATATTCTAAATGTTTCTGAGATTAGCATAGTAGGGATGCTTATCCTGAGGATTACCATCCCAGGAATTGCACTGCATGACTGGATATTAATCACTACTACTTAGTGATATCTGAAGATCCTTCTGAGTTCATTCTTTTCTACAACCCAGCTTGCTGACATCTTTTAATTTAGTAATGATAGATGTTCTGTTGCATTATTCAGATGATTAATGAAAATCTCCAACAGTACTGCGTAGACCAGTGTGGAGACCTGTTAATACACAGCAGTAATCTGACTATTAGTTTTGCACCTTTTGTAGCTTTTGACCTTGGTTTCCTAGCTTCCTTGCAAAAATGCTATGTGAGATCATGCCAAAATATTTATAATTTATAAATTCTACTGCCTTTCCATTATTCACAGGACATACGATTCTGCCAAAGATGCACATTCCTTTGGTTTGATGTGACTTATTCATAAGGAACCTGTCTTAGCTATAATTTATTTTTTGTACTATCTTTGCACTTACAATATTTTTTACTCTAGTATGTCTGTAGGAATTGATCTTAATTGAAAGTTCCCTACATTTTTACTTCCACCCTTTTTAAAGATATGACCTATGAGGGTTTGGGGTTTTTTTCTAGTCATTTGCTATTTTGTTTTCCCCTGAGGTCCTACAGAGAGTAATTTAATTTTTGTGAGGCTACTTTATCCCGGTCTTAAAGTATTTTTACATGAAATTCATCCAAACTCGGCAGTCTGAGAATATTGGGTTTAGCTGAACCTCAAACCAGGACACTGAACTATTTCTTCTCTCCTTTATGCTGAATTCCTATGCTATTAATATAATCTCAACTAAAATTGGGCGACTACCATAACTGATGTCTTTATTTCTTTACACTTTACTAAACTTTTCTCTTTTCCAGTGCCATATGTTGGTAGTTTTCTGTCTTGAGTAAAGGCCCCATGTTACAACTCTTTTCCATTACTAATAATAAAGGTTTTTGCGTTAGCCTTGGTACTGTCTATTAGTTGCGTAATATTTTGTGCCTTAGTCTTTTTTTCCTTATATGTTTGTGCTACTCTTTCATACTTATTCATAGTGATCTGACTTGTTTTTTACTTTTCCTGTGCTTCCCTTTCATGTTTGATGTCAGTAAGTCACAGAAGTCTGCCTTCTTTATGTTGGCTGTTTTGTTTTGCCCTTATTCCTTTTTTTCCCTCCTAAAGACTGTGAATTTCATTGTTTCACCCAGATTTCTTTCCCAGTCAGTTTTTCCCTCATGACTAGAAGCAAATCTGTAAGTGCTTTCTAGATGTTTTCTTCCCATTTCCATATTTAACAAACCCACAGCTTCTTCGGCACCTAGCGTTTTGCTCTATTCCTTTTCCAACCAATTAAAAAACTTCCCATTTCCACCAAATTTAGTATTTCACTCACCAGAAGTCTGCTATTGGTTTCCTTCTCTAATGATCACTCACAAACTTTCAGAGCTTAACAGCCCAGACTTGAATGCAAGTTGAATACATCCTTGGTGTACCTGAAAATGTATTCTCCCTTGTTCCTCTTAATGCTTTTCCTGAACTCACTAGAGAAATAGGGATGAAAAGTAACAATGCCAATTTCTTCTCTCAGGCAAAAATAATGAACTGTATGAATACAGAAAGGGGAAGTTATGGTATAGCAGTTTGGCAGACACGTTCTGGAGGTCTTAGGAGACTGCAACCTGAGCAGATGATGGTGCTGTCCTTTGCAACAGAGGTAAATGCTATATGGGGGTATGTGAACAGCACAGCTCCAAGACACATGAAGTAATCTCTTTTGGTCTACATAAAGTGATTGGGCACTTATGTCTGGGAAACCTCCACTGGGAAAAAGCCCAAGGAAGAAATGAGAATCGAAGGTCTGGAAAATGGTCTACCATGAGACTGAATAAACAGGGATGTTTAGCAAAAAGAAAACTGTAGAAGATCTTATATCCTTCAAGTACATGAAAGGTATTGCAAAGAAAAAGGGAATAAACTGTTTACTGTGTCAGGGGAGGGTAGCAATGGGCCTAAATTTCAGTAAAGAAAATGCAGATTAGATGTTACTAATTTTTTCTTAATAATTAAGATACTGAAGCCCTGGAAGAGATTGGCTAGAGAGGTTGTGGAGTTATCTGTCACCATGTATCTTTAAAAACAGGCTGGTCAAATTCTCCTCTGTTTTTTTATGGCATAAAAATGGACTAAATGATTTACTGAAGTTCTTTTTGGCTCTAATTTTCTGTTGTAGGAAAGCTAATCTAATTTTTCTGCTGCAAAATCAGGCTGTAGACATTGTGAATAGAAATTGTGAGTTGTAGGTTGTATTTGCTGTTTTGTACTCTGCAGGCAATACTGTGCAATAATCAGCCAGATGTGTTCGTCTCCATCTCATGTGACGCTCTTCTGCCTGGCTGCTGTAGGCAGTGTCAGGTTACTGAATAAAGACTTCTGCTGGGGTGACCCATGTACCCCAGAACATCTGACGCTAGAGAGGAGTTACGAAGAGATCTGAGAAAGGACAAGGGAGGGCAAGCTGACTGGCTGAAGAAAAGTGCAGAAGACTTGTGAAATGTTCATACCTGTGAACTTGACAGATTTGCTTTGGTTCTCACAAGCCTCTTACATGAGACCTTTTCAGGTCTCCTGAACAGGAGACAATGGAAAGGTCACATTAGTCCTCTTTCAGCCTCCCTTGTGCTATAGGCTGATTATAAAATGATATGTTCTAGACATTTTAATGAAGATTTGCATGTTCTCTGCAAATCTTGGCAAAATCTTTCCTCTGCAGTTATTGCTGCGTGAAGTGTTTGCTTGTGGTAATACCTGCATTCAACAGCTTGACTATGTGTGGAGCTGCAGACCAGCTCCCCAGTTTTGCCATGTTTGTGTTGACATTGTTGTATAGAAGAACAGCCTCTTTTTTTTTTTTTTTTTAAACGATTTTTTTNTTTTTTTTTTTTTAAACGATATTTTTATCATTTTATGTGAGGCTGAAACAGAGTTCTTCCTTGTCAATGTGCACAGGGCAAGGAGAATGCAGGGAGCTTTTACGTCATTTCACTGTCTTTTAGGCTCAATTATAGCCTTCGCATTTGTAGAGACTTTAGTCACAACAAAGGGGAAAGAGCAGTCAGGGCCGTGGCTTTGCTCCTTTGACCTGGTCAGCACAGGAGGCGCAGCATGCTGTTCTCTTGAACTTTATAATAGTATTCTCCCCCACTAGATCTTTGCCAAGGAGCTTCCCCCGGAGCTTGGTATCTTAATTTCAGGTTCAACATAGACCCGTGGCTCAACATGCCTGCGTCAACTTTCTTAAAGTTCAGGTTACCCAATTAATCAAGTTTGATCAAACCTAAAAGATTTGGGAATCACTCTGAAATACCTTCTGTGCTTTTAGTGACTGACGTTGTCGAGTTAGCAACTAGCCCAACACATCCCCAGTTATCGATTAAAAATCTGTTATGCTTTTGTCTGTTCCAAACAACAGAACTCAGTAAGGAACATTAAAACTGAGGAAAGAACTGGCATATGGGAGCCCTGTCACTCGTGTAAAACACAGAATTGCCATGACAATACAACTATTTTTATGTTAGTTTTTATGACCTCTGCTCCTCTCTTTGAATACTTTTTCACAGACTTTAATGGTCTAGAAATCAATGGGATTACTCTCATATTTAGCTGTCAATCTTACCAAGTACCACATAATTTATTTTTTTATATTAAAGGTATTTTAAAAGAAGGGGAAAATTTGGGTGGATGACAGCTTTAGTATTCATAACATTTAGATATTATCTTAATACATATTTTAAACATTTAAGTAGAGTTTGGGTGGGTACATACTATAAAGCATTTAAGTAAGGTTTGGATGGGGCAGAAAAAACATATGGAGAAACATTTTTCAGTTTTAAATATGTTCTTGCAATACAAATGTCACTTATTTTGGAGGTATCTACTGTAATAATTGCTCACCATTCTGTACTCTTAAGTATGATGTGATCGTTTACTGCTTCAGCCCTCAGAAACCACAGAGGCTCATCTTGCCTTTGAACAGACGTTCATATCTTTATAACTTTTTGGGGCAGAGGGAAGAAGGCCACAGGGAACAGTGAGTAAAAGTATTGACTGTATGCAAGTCATCTGTAAATTCTGGCATGTAAATAAAATCTAGCACTTTTGAGGTTTTTTAACAGTTATTTAATCAGTGGCTTAATGGTGGGAAGGCACGCNATTTTTAACAGTTATTTAATCAATGGCTTAATGGTGGGAAGGCACGCCAACCATTTTGAGAACTTTTCAATGCGGAGAGTGGCTGTTTTGCATGACAACTTTAANGTTTTTTAACAGTTATTTAATCAGTGGCTTAATGGTGGGAAGGCACGCCAACCATTTTGAAAACTTTTCAATGCGGAGAGTGGCTGTTTTGCATGACAACTTTAATTTATTTTTGATCACCAGCTATCATCATAATGCTACTTCGTATCTCTTTGTTCTGTAGTTACACTATACATTTTCCATAGCAAAAATATGCATATCAGTTAACATAGTATCATAGCATTGTATAGTTTGCAGTCTAAACATGTCTCTGAAGAAACCCAGGTCTCATACTCTGCTCATTTTGAGAACCAGCTCAGATTTGTTGTATTTTCTCAGTTCTCCATGAACTCAGTCCAGATTGTATATCTGTGCCATATGGAATGGTGGAACAGAACTTGTGCAAGAATCTAAACAGCAGAATCTATAAATCAGAAGAGTCTTTAGAAGCTGAGGGAAAAGGGTCTCCAAGTACTGCGTGCAGCCAAGCAAAAGAGGTCTGAACCATAATTCAGAAGCATTAACGTTGTGTGGAACACAGAGAGCTTTCGGGTTGCATTTGTCTACTTCCCTATACACATGTGCTATGTGTGAGGACACTTAATAAGCTTTAATGGCCCTAACCAGCCTCACCTGAGTCTTTACCTACACCCTGTGCCCATAGGCCCAGGAGCCCTATTTTCAGCTCAGCTGGGGGCTGTTGGTCTGTGTCTGAGCTGTGTTGTAGGTATGTCTGTTTCCAGTACTGTCTTCTGCTATTCCAGAATTGTTGTTTGGATTTCCCAGCTTGACCTCAGACCTCATTTGCTGCCTTGTCCTTGTCTGGTGACTGCTGGTCTGTGGCTGAAGCTCGGTTCTCTCACCAGCCTAGCTCTGCCTGCCTGCTGTGGGGCTGTGCTGTGGTTGCTCTTGGCCCCTGGCTGGTCCTCCCTCATGGATCAGCTGCACAGCCCTCCCACCACTCTTGTGTGACCTCCGGATCCTGCAGAGAGCCGTGACCAGAGTGCAGAGGTAGCTTGCAGCCCTTCAGCCTTCTTTAACATCGCCGGCACCCAGACTGACCCCTTCTCCTTCAGGTGAGATTTGGTGGAAGTATAGGGATTTATCAGGTGCCTGCAGCTAACTTTTGCTACCTTCCCAATGTCCAGCCTTACAGATATGGGCTGCTCAAGAAAAATAACTTCCCAGCTCTTAATGCTGGCCCTAGACTGAGCCATCATCTGTATGCAGCTGCTCAGTGTCCCCATGTTCCAGGAGTCTGGTGTCTTAACCCTTTGGAGCAGCTTTTTGGGGACTGTATTCATGCCACTCTGTCTGAGGCTGCCTTCCTGGAGCTCTAGCAGGCCAGTCAGTTGGCTGCTGACCACACAAGTCAATTTGTGAAGCTGGCTGTGGAACCTAAATCTCTGCAGTTGTTGGGTATTGCTGATTTCCACCACATACACTCATTTTTTCACTTCAGCGCAAACACCTTTGCTCAGGTTGATAATATTATTGTCTATATGAAGGTAATTTCTTGTTTCCCCAAAGTGGTCTGTTCCTGTCTCAGTGGCAGTATGTTTGATTTAAAGGTTCAGCTGCAAAGCAGAAGGATAATTGTTTTTACATTTCTTCACTCATGGTTGATTTTATTAATAAACCTTTGTGACTTCTGTTCTTAACTTAATGAGCTCATTCCCGGCATAAAATAAAGCTCTTTGATTGTTTTTGAAATTGCATCATATGGACAAAGCTGTACAGCCATCAAGTTTGCTCAGATATAGCTAGTTTTAAACACAGCAAACAGAGGCACTTGAGCTGTAATTGTGTTATCAGATAGGGATATCTTTATTTTTAGGATTATTCACTAATTTGTGAGGGCGTTTGTTAAATGTCTTTCCATCGTGAAAAATAAAAAAAATCTTCACAGTTTGTCTTTATTGATCTATGGATTCATTCCACCAATTGTTTTACGTGTTTCTTTGAGATTTCTAAAACCAGGTTTGCCTAAATGAGGAAAAGTAAGCTCCTTTTAGTACCATACAGAATTTGGAAAGAAGTGGCCAAACTTGAATTTATTCACTTAGGGCACGCACAGTACTGTTTTACAAGCTATTTTGATGACCTAGGCAGTCTTCCTTGGGATTTCCAAGAAATTAATAGCTTGAGGCCGTAAGCTATGACCAGCTTCTGTTTTCTTGTCGTGTGATACTTTGCATTTATTGTAGCCCAGCATGAAAATATGAACATCTATTACTTATCTGAGTCTGCAAGGGCCACTGAATGTGACATTACATTGCTCATAAAGCTGATCAGTAATTACAGTTCACAATGAAGTGTTTCAAATCTAAAAAGATACTGGGTCATCATCTTTTATATTGCTGTTCTGTGTAGTTATAAAGTTTATTAATGCTCAGAAAAGATAGTTTTAAAGTGCTGTTTTATTCATATGAAAATCAAATTTAATATTCTTCCACAAGTTCGTCCTGCCCCAGTAAATGTGTGTTTTGGAGGATTCTTCATCATGTGCTGGTACAAAACTGTGTAGTGGGTCATGGTCTTGGATAATAAATGCATAGTACAGAGGAATAACATTACATAAAAACTTGTGATGTATTTTATTAATATTATTGTGTCTAACAGGCTGCCTCTCAGTATTGCAGTCCAGTAACAAATTTTTAAAAGATGTTAAATAATGCATTCTTGGATTAATGCTGATTGTTGGTGGGGTTGGTTGTTTGGGGTTTTTTTTTGTTGTTGTTGTTTGTTTTCTAACAAATAATTCCTTATTTTTTCTGTAAGACTCTTCCTTCCCTGTGTTTTTCTCTCCTAGTGCTGAAGTCGTTTGCTACTTCTGGTCCAGGATGCAGAGTGATCACCTGCAATGATGAGGAAGGAACTTAGTGTATGTACATTAAAGTTCTACGTAAGTAGCCACATTTCATCAATCACTGAAAAACTGATGAATTTATGAAAAGTTATGAAAAAACTTTGTTTATAGGAGACAGGACTGGAATCTGATTTGGCGAGCCAAGCAATACACTGTATTCTTCTGGTTTGAAAATGGCCCATAACGTCATCCCTTTAAGTCTCAGTAGCCCCCGCCCCAATTCATCCTTCTCACTGCAAGGCAGATATTGCATGCATATGGTTATTTTGTGTCTGCAATACTGGACCATAGAACTGGCTTTTTTAAAAAATAATTTAAAATATTCTGGTTTGGAGATGCGAATCATTGCATTTCTATAACAAAGTTGGATTGAGAAAGGTCAAAAAAGCTTTATGTCTCTTCATTTGATGTCTGTACTATTTTCCTCTTTTTCTAGGATTTATTAAGGGCAATGCATACTGTCGCAAAGGTAGCAATGTTCTCTGTAAGGAGGCTGCTGAATTTGTCCATTAATAGCAAAGGATGGAACAGCAGCTTCATGTCTGAGTCTCAAAATATGTTGCCATTCTGTGCCATGAGCTTTTTGCAAGGGACCGTGACTTTCTGTAGAACACTGATTGCCTGGTAGAGTGTGCTTTTACCTTTCTCCATGTTAACAGGTATGGGTAAAGGTTAGTACTTTCCCTCATAGAGCCCCCTTGTCTGGGAATCTCCAGAAGTGGTAATTATTTGTGGACTAAATTATCTCATACTAGTATCAGAGCATGCTGAATGTCACTAGGTGAGTTCCATGCCCTCCTGCCAGCTTATCTCAGATAGACCATTCGTTGGCATTTCTTAACTCTCGTAGCTTTACACTGTAAATTCCTTGTCCGTTCCTGTCTCTGTTCCTTTTCCTCCCAACATCTTGTCAAACTGTCCTATAAAAGGATAGGAACTTTTCCTAATGGTCTGGCAATTCTTTCTGAGGTGTTGTCTTTTCAGTCAGCAATTTTTAAATACCAGTTTGTGGTTGCAGTGCTCTTTGGCTTCTCATCCTTCACGCAGTTTGTTGGGTTTTTTTATTCTTTTTTTTTCTGCAACCTCTTTCTACAGCTGGTTGGTGACAGATCACTCATGTCTACCAATCTGGATGACTTTCCCAGTACTATTCCTCCTGGACAATATGTTTCTCCTGTAATACATCCAGCACATATTGTTGCTATGTGCCAATCATAGCTACATGGCTGGCTCATTCTGGAACTTCTGGCAACAGTTGTTCTTGGAGAGTCCCTAACAAACACAGAAGTGCTGCTTTTATCTTATTTAAAACAAACAAACAAAAGAAGTAAATATTTTTATGTAATATATATTTTCATAATAGCTATTTACACATATAAAAGTAAATAGGTAAGAGCGTTATCAATCTCTCAGCTGTATCATCTTAATTCAAAATATTCTGTATAGTTCCTCCAAGAAGGCAAGGTTTTTCTCTGTTTAACTATGATAGCACTGTGCAGACATGGTACCAACTAAACCTGTGTGTCGTCATCTTAGAAATCTGTGAAACAGCTGCTCCCAGAGTGGGTTTCGCTGAAGGCTACTGTCCGTACTCCTTGCTAATCCACCTTCAGAACAAAATTTGGGCATGCCTCTTTTGGGATTTCATTTTGCAGATCAAAGTGAGAGCTGATTCAGGTACAGACGCTTTTTTCCGAACCACGTAAACCCTAGATCTGTTCATGTGGGACAAGTACAGTGCACCTCTAAACCAATCTATCAGTGAATTCAAGAACAGGATGCTGAGGGCTTTGGTTTTGCCTTCATTCCTGAAATGACTTTCACTTTTATTAATGTGTTACATATTGCAACCTGGCATATAATTTTCTTCACCATTTATTAAAATACATTTCAATAAGTTTTGAAACAGCAATACGTTAGCAAAGGGGAAGCGTACCCAAGCGTATTAATGTTAGGTGAAAGGAAATGATGAACTGATGAATGACTGAGTTACCTCCCTGTCATGAGTTGACCTTCCTGCTCTTGGGAACAAGATGCATGACTTCTTTTACTTAAATCTATCTGTAAATATTGTGAGAAGGAGCTGAAAATATGAAAAGTTAATGTCGTTATATGAGTGCAATTGCAATACAGGGAAGAGAAATGTAAAAATGCTAGAAAAATCTCATAGCTGGGTTCTGCAAAGCAGTTATGTGGCCTGGGTCCACTGAGCGTGTAGGTACCTAAATGGGAATGCAGTACTAAACATTTTTATATCTCACTCAGAGCCAGCCCACAGAAAATAGTGGGAGGGGATGTGTATGTAGAGGCCTTGTCCTTTCTGGAACTTGGCTTCTCCTTTGGGGATGTGCCTGGGATTTGCAGCACTGGTGCCCTGGGAGGTGTTTGTCCCCTATCCAATAAGCAGCTGGGGAAAAACAGACTTCCTATGGGAGAAAGTTTGAAAGCAGCTGATGCATTTTTTTCTTAACAAAGTAGTGTGAATACTTTTTCAGGATGGGGAAAGCTTTGGTGCTTGCTGCATTTTTCAGCTGAAAGGGATTATATCTTTATTTCTCATCTTATGGTGAGGCGTGTTTGTTGCCATACTAGGCTTGGATAAGGAACTTCTTCCCTCCAGTTGTATCTCTGCCAGTGTACAGCAAGCAAGGTGGACTTCTCTGGACCTGAGTGAGTGAAAGAAAGAGCAACTGAACTATAATAGGATTTACCATGTCTAACTTTAGGTACCAGCAAGTGGGTGTTAATTTTAGGCTGGTGTCAAAACTCCACCATAGTCAATGACGGAGTCAGCAGTGATTCATTTGACCAACATGTCTGCTGTAGGGTGAATTAGCTGCTGCCTAGTCCCCTCTGGCTGTGTTGGTTAGCCCCCTCTTGACTACAGAGGGAACCTAAACACTTCCATTGGGAGGTGAATTCTATGCTTGGTGTTCAGCTGGGAACGTATGATCATCCTGCCCTGGCTTCTAGGCCAGCTTCTGTATTTTACCCAAGCGCTACTTGACACAAAATTCAATATAAAAATCCTCAAGTCAGGCAGAGAGCTACAGTCGCATTTGTAGAGTTGTGATCTTGTTAGCATATTCTGAGATGGCGACCATACCAGTGCTTCAGCAAACTGAAATAGAGGAACTCCCAGTTTCTGAATCGCATTCAAGCTATGGTACAAATGATGTACCAGCAAGGGAGCTGGTACTAGCAAGGCTGCTGTACAGACCTGAAACACTTCTGGGTATGCAGTTACTGTTCCAGGGCTTCAGATCAGACGCTGAAGTGCACATAGTGTTTAGGTGCCTTCAAGATGAGGTGGCAACTGAGTGGAAAGGAAAGAAGGCAGAATTGGGTTGCAGTCTGGGGNACATAGTGTTTAGGTGCCTTCAAGATGAGGTGGCAACTGAGTGGAAAGGAAAGAAGGCAGAATTGGGTTGCAGTCTGGGGTCTAGTCGCTTTCAGTTTTGCCTTAGTCCCATTGTATGCACGTACTTTTTTTTATTTGACCTTCAGAAATAAAGTTCTGCAGTAAGAAGATTTTTTTTTTTT
>RSEF01000002.1:89282616-89300668 GCA_003993805.1 Himantopus leucocephalus
TTTTTTTTTTTTTTTTGTCTTCAAAAGAGATGCAGTTTTAATGGAGATGGGCATTTTTACTGAAAGGTTGTAAAACATCCAAACTGGAATATGCTAAAGAAACAAATCAGCAACCAAGAAATACAGCTCCTAAGCAGCTGAAGTTCTGTCATCTTCTGGAAGTTTTGGTGTGTTTAAAGAGAAGAAGAGACACAATATTGCTTTGATTTTTCTCTATTTTGTTTTTTTTTCCACCAGACAGTATTTTAATTTTTTTTTTCATAAAAAGTTTAAGGTATACTCTGTCCCTTCTATTGACAACTGTCAGTGCGAGTATTTGATCTACCCCTTGAAAAGGCATTAATGAAGCATATCTGGTGTTTCTAAATCATCTGGCACATTATAAATTATATTTTGCTGAAGTTTTAAGTTCTCTATGCATAATCTCAATGCTGGTTCATGTGAATTCGGTGCTTCTCCCTCTTCAGGGACTGCATTTCAACATGTCCGAAGCTGACGAGCGTTGACTGAAGAGGAAGAGCATGTATATTGCTAGTTAGCATTGCACAGCTAACGAGCTGAGAGTCAGCCCTTCTTAACTTGCCTTGGTGACACCCATTTGTGCCCAGCTCTTCACGCGGCTGGTGGCTGCACAGTCGTCACAGCCCGGCAGGATGCGGTGTGGAGTGGGTGGCCCTGTGGGCTCCACTGCTGGTGAGGGTACCCGCGCAGCCTGCCTGGCTTCTCGCAGAAGCAGCAGTAGGCCTCTACGTTTTGCAAAAAACATCCTTAATTCAGTTCTTCTCGGTTACTTCTCCTGAAGTAACATAGACTGCTAGTTCATGAAAGACGGTGATAATTGCAGTTGCTGGCCTTCTGATCCCGGGCATTTCTGTTTGCATACTTGGTAGTGAACAAATTTCTGGAAGGATTCATTCCAGTGGTCTTCCAGGTTCTACGCAGCATTTACGGGGCCTGTCTTACGCTCACTTGGTGGCACCTGCTGCCCTTACTGCCTGTTCTGCTGGCTATCGCATCGGCTGAAACCGATCTGGGGAAACCCTGGCCCACCCTTGGGCCTTGCCTGGAGCTCTATAATTTCTGGGAATCTTACAGGTGTGGAGGAAAAACATTTGTTAATTTCTTCCCTTTCACTCCTCAATTTCCTAAATGAACTTTCAGAGATACTTCGTGTTTATTTGACAGAATAGGGGAAAGTAGGGAAGTGCAGTCAGTCAGCGCTTCTTCAAAGTGATTTTTTTTCACACGCTTTCTTTCCTGTCTCCCTTCCACGGCAGGACTCGTTTGCTATTGACAAGACTATAGGATGCTGAATAACAGCTGATTTTGCTTGCGTGGCTGAACATGGTAGATACTTGCTTGTTACATGGCAATTTGTCACATTCAGGTGACACCATGCTTTGACTTGTCATAAGCTTGTCTTTCCACTTACAGTGCTCACTTCAGGTTTTGTTCTGAAGGCTTTCTGGACAAAGAAACGTGGTTCTTCTCTACCATTTCTGAGAATTAGGAGCTCGCCGTTTTGCAACTAGCTCTACAGTAAATTGACTAAAGTAGTTGTTAATAATGACAAATACCTGGAATTTGACAGTGCCCTTCAGAACAAAAATAATTTCTACAAAGAGAAGTGCTTTTCTGTTGTTTGTGGGGTTGTGGTTTTCCCTTGTCTTTTTCTTGCTTATCACTTTCTTTTTTTTTTGGCCTGGGGGCATCCTTTTGTTTTTGCGGTGGGGGAGTTGAGGGGGTGGGGAGTGCGTTCCACTTTGAAGTCCTGGCTCCAAGCCTTTACCAAGATTAGTGTCAGGCTTTACCCTGTAGGTCCTTTGTGTTACAATATGGCTTATTTTGTTGGTCTTTGTATTTTTTGCATGAAATCTCTTCAGACCTGAAAATATTTTAAGAGATACAGTCTTGGGCAGAATTGACAGAATGAAGAAATCGTATTATGCTAAAACAATGTAAATGAAGAAGTTTAGTGTGTTCATTTGCCAAGATAAATAAGAATGCATCACTGCAAGACGGTCAGTTCTAGAAACAAGGTTTTGCTAAGTGAAACATAGATATTTTCCATAAAAATAACATGGCATTATTATAACTGCCTATAGGCAGTTGGCTTTTTGCTTCTGTTCCCTACAATACACATATAAAAATTGAGCAGGTTTCTTTACAAAACTCCATGTTGAGACCAAATACTGGTTTCCCGTAACCATACAACATGATTTCCTTCAAAATGAATTCTGTGGCTGGTTGCCAAAGCCAGCATGTAAGTGT
This sequence comes from Himantopus leucocephalus, assembly GCA_003993805.1. Lineage (NCBI taxonomy): Eukaryota > Metazoa > Chordata > Aves > Charadriiformes > Recurvirostridae > Himantopus > Himantopus leucocephalus. Next base: position 89,284,888 of record RSEF01000002.1, read on the forward strand.
TAAAAAGTGAAAGGTTAAGCCCCTCTGAAGAGAGGGCATGGCTAAGGATGTCAAGGGTGTTATGCAGTCAGTCCGTCCCTCTGCGTCAGGTTCATGAAGGCAGGCAGTGGCAGCAAAGGGACCAGAGCTGGTAACTGGACGAGGGAGCTGCACTCACTGGGAAGAGCATGTGGGGTCTGTGCTGGTTAAGGTTTGAAGTTACTGGTTTTTGACTGGCAGAACCTCCACGGGGCAAAATAAATCTTTCGCCAGTATTGGGAAGGGCAGGTGCNAGCTGAACTTCACAGCATAGTTTTCACAGCTCAGAAAAAGTATAGTAGTGTGCTCATCTCTGCCTGTCCTGCTGACTGAGTTCCTACCCTGAAGTGTGGATCAGCTGACCTGTAAGGTGATTTACAGTGTAAATTGGGTGAAAGTCTCTCTTGGTTCATCCTCCTTCATTCACTGATGTTTTTTTCTTTCTTGCTAGAATTCTCACACCCTTCTTACAATTTTTTTTTATTTTAGATCTCTTGTGTTGATTAGCTTTCTGTACTTTGTCCTCCTCCTTTTCTGCTCTTAAATGTTGTGTTTCAGGTTTAGACCATTCCTCATTTTTAGAGATTGGATTGAGAGATAATATTAAGACTTGATGCATAACACCACTGCTGTCTACAGCAGGCTGCTTATACCTTTTTTTTTCTGGGCTGTCTTGAACTTGCAGCTGACGCAAACAGGATATTAAAACAGAAGGAACATATGTCTGGTGCAGGATAGTAATTTTTGTGTTTCCCTGAGGTTTTCTCTCCCCCTTCGTCTTCTCCCCACTATGTTCCCATCATTTTCTGGTCTTTCCCTCTATGCCCTCTATCTGAATCTTACATAACATAGCCTTTCCATACATATGCTGTCCCCCAGGTTTCCCTGTCTCTTAAAGCATGTGAACTTGACCTTACTGTTTGCTCACTGTGGTGCTCTTGGTCCAGAACATTCCCTGAAATTTTTTTTGAAACTCTGGATGTTTGCTTCAGCACCTTTCATTAGCACTGCACTATCTATGGTTTTTATGTTGTATACGTTCTTGTGCCTCCTTACCTGAACATCATCTCATATCTACTTTAATCTGCTTCTAATCTGATGACAGGTTTCTGGTCACCTTCAATCTTAAAAATATTTGGTTTGGTTTTTTTTTTTAACCGTGCAGTTTGTATGTGTGTTATGTTTCTGGCCTGGATGCCGCCTCCTTTGCCCGAATATGTGTGTGTGTTTATACCTAAGAATCTTGAGTTGAAGTGATACAACCTGTAAACCCTTCCATCACGTGTAGCCTGCTAGAGTAAATTGTTTCTTGTAGTTTCCAGTGGCCCCTCAGATCTCTTTGCTTCCTGTCTAAGCTCCTTCTTCTATATGAATTTTGAGCTATTTACTGATATACAGAAGACTCATCCTAGCTGTGAAATGCAATGGAGGTGACTTCTTGGTTGCCCTTACAAGCATGACACCTAAAATCTGTCTTGTCATTCTCCAGGTGTCCCCTTCTGGATATCCTTTGTTATGTTTGTTTTCTCCTCTAAGTGTCCACTGCCCCTGAGCTCCTATCTGTTGTACAGCCAGGTGTATACACAATTCAAGAAGAGTGGGGTTGCTAAATCTGCTTCTGACAGCTTTAAGAAAACAAAGCTTCATGATTACGAGGAGGGCAGCAGTTTCCCACAGCTGAGACAGTGGAGAATCTAAACAGCGAGAGGGCAGATTGCAGTCCCTACTGTGTTTTAACAGCAGTGGGTTTGAGTTTATGTCAAGGTGATGTCATTGAGGCTGATACTTATGAATATTCCGTAACAAAATAATGAGAACAGATGTATGCGATGACAAAATGGAGTAAGAATGACAGTTGAATGCAATCTGCAAATAGACAAACGTGAGTCTGGATTGCATTTAAATGCATCATAGGGGAAACCCCAGAACTGAGCCCCCCAGACTTAGATGCTTCATTTTTGGCTCTTCCCTTCTTTTTCCTTAATTTTTATTTGTTTCTTCATGGTAGTCTGCTGGCATGATATTTTCATGGTTCATAATTTGAACAATTAGTAAAAATTGGTAGGCTTTTTGCTTTAAAGCAGACCAGGATTTGAAAATCCTGTTTCAACTCTTGGTTTACTCGACAGTCACTTTACGTTTGTTGTACAAAAGACGGTGCAGAAGATCAGGCAACTGAAAATTTTTAAGCACAGTTCTTGGCAACTTAAACTCTTGTTAAGCATACTTATTTATTATTTTTAAAAACAATGCTATCCTCAAATGACTGATACGGTATAATTTAAAAATATTACAACATCAGGTATGCCATGTTTGAGTCAAGGGTTTGTTTCCTTAGAAGTGGGAAGGGTATGGTTAATGAGATCTCTTCCAGCTGGCTAGCGTAACTTTGCAAAGTAGGTTTTATTGGTTTTTTTCTCTGGAATGGACTGGGGCTCTAGTTTCATGCTGTTTCTGTGTATGAGAGAAAGAAAACTCAAAGGGGCTGTAATTGTATATCATGGCTTATACCTTGTCACTGCATAATTTCTGTAGAACTCGTAAGTGATTCTGAGTATATAAAAACTGTGCTTGTAGCACTGAAACCGCTTTCATCTAGGTGGGGGTTCAGTCTTTTTTCCCTTACACCTTCTTGTATTTGTATGCAATGTGTGTGTTTGAACAGTGAAGCATAAACAATTCAAAACCCTTGTTCAGAAAAATAAGAAATAAGTAGTCATTGCAGCAGATGTTACTGTCTCTTCCCTGAGGGCACAGACAGCCAGAACCCAAATTCCCTTTAATTATCCCAGTAACAGACATATGCACACACATAAGAATGCAGAAATATGCACTTCTAGCTGGGGAAGCTCTGGCAGGACAAAGAAAACAGGAATGCAGGCTGGATTTTAGGCCTTGAGACTTTGGAGGTCAGAGTGGATTGTAAAAGCCGGTCAGGGAAGCAGGGCAGGGCAATTGCTGTGACTGCGCCTGCCCTGACTGGAGAGCAGTACGCAAATGGCGGAGGCAGTGCCTCATGAGAGAACCAATGAAAGATGGGAGGAGCTGGGTAGAGGAAAGTAAGTTTATAGTAGGCTTAAGAAAGAAGTTCAAGTTCGCTTATGTAAAGTCAAGATACATATACTTTAAATATGCTTTATTTTCTGTTTTTTCCATAATAAATAAATTACTTATAGACCCGCCTTATTACCTCCAAAATTGTTCTGAAGCTGTAACAGTTGTTTAAAAAACGAATGCCCAATAAACAGGTGGTGAACTTTCTGGAAAATGTCAAGAGGTTTATGGTCTTGGGATTTGTTTTATTACAAATGACTTAAAGTGGAGAGGAGCTCAGGGAGCTGGCAGAGCTTCTAGATAAGGCCAGAGCTACATACTTATTTCTTGGCCTCTGCAGTTCTCTTTGTGAGGAAAGGCAAGCTTCGGGACTGTGTTGTGTTGGATAGTAGAAGGAAGGCAGCTGCCTTGTTTATGATCTAAAGAGACCTCCAAGAATACTGGTTCTTGAAAGGGAAATGCAGTTTTGAGGTTGTTTTTGTCTTTTGGTTGTTTTGTTGGGTTTTTTTTTTTCCCCTCCCTATAAGCAAAGATGAGTTCTGAACTGCAGATGCAGATCTGACACGTTTTCATGTTTCCAAAGGGGAACCAAATGTAGTGTGGTAAAACTTAAAAGAGGAATCTTTTAGTTTGTGGTTGCTGATTTAATCATGCTGGGCAAAGTCATAACTCCATCTTTTCTTTTATAGAGGAATGGATTGCATTAACTAACCCTGCCTAAACAATTGTGTTTATCTTTTTCCTTGGCAGGAAGAAATTATGTTTTATTTTCTTATATCTTCCGAGATCCCTGTTTTAGAAACTGTACATTTCTTACTGTCTAATTACCAGAATGCCTCTATTTTTCAATGCATTATCTAGATTAAAAAGTACTCTAAATTTTTATAAGAAATATTTTAAATTTTCAATTTTATTAAAAATTAGGGATTAGCTACTATAAATACATATTCTTTCATTTCCCAGTTATGATGGCCACATACTCTTAATTCTGTATTACTAAAGTCAGCGGTATACATTGCCCCAGTATAAATGTGTTCTGTATGGTAAGGGCTACATGTAATGTCTTTTTCATTAAAACACAATACTGTATATAGTAACAGACCTATCTGTCCTAATCCTTTCATTTTACAGAGAAGCATGAAATGGTGTCAGCTGATGCCATCATTTGTTGTTGAACTAGTACTTTTCTCTGCATATGTTGCGTCCAGTCTGCTTCTGGTGTACTCCGTTTAGATTATTAGAGCCTTCTGGTAGCAAAGACTGTTAGATCTCTTACATCCATGATCCTCCTTAGCCTCGACATCTGGATGTTTGTACCATATATATGAAAAAGTGGGTAAGCCAACTATGTTCTAATCTCAGTAACAGGTGGACCAGGAATTTGACTGGGACATTGGGCTGGGATTGACTTGGCTTTTCAGTTTTTTAGAACAGATTTGTCTCATTCTGTAAGGTTAAATGTTAGAGAGTTGCTTTTTTCTTGTTTGTCAGTTTGACTAAGGTTCTCAGTTCAGTAGTTTGTCTTTCTGGTACACTAAAAATTACAGAAAAGCCACCATCCTGGCCTCTAAATCATCCTGGTGGAGTGTATATATTCTTGGCATCTAAGGGATTACTTGGGTATCTTCTTGTTTCTTATGCATAACTTCAACTCTGGGACTAAAATGCAATGCTGGTACTACCTTTAAGCTCTACTTTTGTAAGAAGCATTAATTATCATTGTTTCTCCCTCTGAAATGCGTGCTAAAAAAGGGACAGCATTAGGAGCCAGGTAGAAAGGGTTAATGAATGCCCAGTGTGTTGACCTGAGGCTGTAACTATATTGAGTGCTCTTGGCTTTGCATCCTACAGGGAGTCTGGCACTCCTGCAGAGAGTAACAGGCACTCTACAGCATCTCCCTCTGGGTCTTTCCCCAAACCTCCTGTGGAAAAGAGCTCCACAGTATGGGCAAGACACGGTCACCTTAGTGATACTGTTCTGCAAGACAACCTACATAAGCAGACAGGATTATAAAGCTAAGGAGGTATATGGTCCTGGAAGCAGATATGCCAACACACCATTGCGTAGAGAAAGCACATGTCTGGAATTACAGGTTTTGGAAAAGCAGCCTGTAACGGGCAGGCCTTCTCTGCTGTGCACTGAGCTGCTGTCTTCAAAGTGTTCAGCTTCTGCCATGGGCCTCATGGAAGAACAGCAAGTAGTAGGGCAGATGTTCGTGCTCAGATTTTGAGATGAGTATAATTAGTATATAGTTTTTGCTGGGATACCTCTAACTCCTAGAATGAGCCTTTTCTGTAAGAGAAATGGAAAAATATTTGCTATGTTTACTATATTTGTTAGATGAGTTTTTTGGTTTATGATTTGCTTCTCTTGTCTTTGCTTGCCTTTCTCAAAAGAAATGGCACTTTTAATGATTTCATGGTTAATGCATTCAACAGGAATATACCCATCAGAAAAAGCCTGTTCTGGCCATTTTTGCGACAGTGCTAGGGTAGGATAGAGGGAGAATTTGGTCCAAAGTAAGTACAAATATGTAAAGAATGACTTGAAGTCATTAAGTAATGTACAGTAATGTACATTATGTACAAATATGTAAAGAATAACTTGCATTTGTATGGGTTTAAACACTATGTACCAGAAACAGAACCACAATAGTTGTGGTGGACCTTCATGGCACTGCAGCCTGAAGAGTGCACAAGGTAGTTTGTTCAGGTGTAGCATAGGTTTCTCTCCACTGCAATGACAACCGGACAAGCCCGGATGCCTGAGCTAGAAGTCTGTTTGCAGCTGTGTTTTCAGAAGCTTATTTCAGGAAAAAAAAAACCCTGTATATGATATTTTATATTGTCACTTACATGTTTGTAACTATAGCTGCTTTCTTCCCATCACTTACTTCTATTTTTTTTTTAAACCTCATTGCTCAAAATTATTTAAAACATGGAGTCATTGTATATGAAAGCTAAGCAACACATGCCTTGAACAGGTTCTAGAAAAGTTATGTTGTTGATGAACTAAGCCTCAGGCCCTTTCAGATAAGGAGGGGTGAATTGTCATTGGTTTCAGAAGTAGTACAGCCATTCTTTGGTTGAACTGTAATGATGAAGTCCTCTTTTTTTGTTGGAACCCCTGGAATAGCATTTGCATGTATTTCCTTTCTTTGCTTGAGCTATGATACCTTTTTTCCTTTTGTCTGCAGTGAGTCAATGACTTACCGCAAGGGTGTGTTTAATGCATTTCTGTGAGGAGAGAATACAGTGAAAGAGTTAGAAAAGACTTGTGATTGGAAATGTAATGAAAAAAGCATAGACAAAAGTGAATTGCAAAAGATGCAAGAGCCTCTGGCATGCTGTTTTTCTTCTCTTTTTTTCCAACACAGAGTAATGCTTGTTTTCCTGAAGTTGTTCTGAGTGAATTTATTATTCATGGATATATTTCTATGATAATGGGAATTTTAAAATGAGGACTTAACAATCACACTGGATTGATATCGATGATGCACAGAAATTACTGAAGAGAATCTTGTTTTTCTCAATCCTAGTTTTAAAAGGGTTAGGGACAATGGAGTCTTGAAGTGTCACAGCAGAATGTTTACAAGCGCACCTAACTGCGTCCTCAAGGACAGAATGCTGCAAATAAATCCCGAAACAGGGTGCGCTGAATGAGTGAACAGGTGGATCGCCTCTTGCTGGCCATGACACCTCTCAGTAGATTCCCCTGGGGTTAATGAGGCTGGCACCAGGGCAGTGGGGGTGATGTAACGGAGCCAACGTGGCACACCACTGCGAAGACTTCTGATTTGTCTCACTGCCTTTGAAGAGGATAGTAATGTAACTTGAGTATTGCAGGAAGAGGAGATCTAAGTTAGGCTAAAATCATTACACAGCTTCAGGAAGATGGGGATTATTGTATCATCCTTAGATTAGATACATTTAATTATAAAAACTTCAGCATGCAGTAGTGTATTTTAATTTTCTTATAAGATTAGTGAATTTGTCATACTGATGCCACCCAGAGACTTCTGTTAATATTGCAAATCTGCTAGTTTTCAACTGTAATTATTATTATTATTATTATTTTGCTAACAGAGTTTCTTCAAGAAGGTGGTACTGTGCATATGTTTAACTTTGTGCTCACTATTTTCAAAAAGGACACCATGGCATGAGGTGTCACATACATACACCATAAACACTACCAGCATTTTTAATATCTATGTTAATTTTTTTAATGAAATCAGGACGTCTTTCTTGTCTTTTAACTTTGTTATTTACCATTAAAGATCACTTCTAAATTCAGTTCTAAACATACCACTCTATTCCTTAATAGTAATTTCTCAATTTATTTTACTGTAGCTCTACTTTGAAGGGCTGAATAATGAAACTTAGAGAGAACTGTGCTATTTCATTTGCAAAGAACTGTAGACCTCAGCCGCTGGCAAGTCCTTGGACAATGTAAAACAAACAAGCTATGGCCTGTTGGCCAGATACTAAATTTAAAGTAAAACAGATTTCTGGACTTTCATTTTTTGTATGAGTATCTAACATCTTCCTGCCCAGTTTTGATTGTTAACCTCCCTTGTCTTTAAAGCTCTTTAGAGACGCCCTTGACCTTTCCTAGCAGCTGAGGGGACTTTGGTGCGTTTGCTTTGCCATAGGTTTATGAGCCATGGAAAAATTTTTCCTATTAAATTTAAGCTATTAAAAAAAAAAACCAAAACAACAACCCAGCCCAAAATCTGAAACCTCCAGGAAAATCACAGCATGTGTAAGAGAGCTGTAGCTTTCTCAGAATCCAACTTTTTCAATGTCCATATTTTAGTGCTGTGGGAAAATATACATTTTCTTTCATGAGTGTTTTCAAGTTAAAAGGCCTGCAGATTTGAGTCCTGTAATAGCAATTAAAAAAATTAAAAATCTTTTTTTGCTAAGGGTAAGTATGTCTTGAATGTAATGAAAGGACCCAGCATGTGTTGGAGACCAGCTGTTGTCATGACTGAATGTATACCATGATATAATTTCCCATGGACAGCTTTAAGTCTGAGACCTATGTCTGCAGAACGGTAAACATGCATACTTAGTTTTAAGGGGGGAAAAAAAAATACAGGTTGAAGGTGTGTCTGAACAAGTGTTTTCAGTATCAGGAGTAAGAAAAGAGAAGTCTCTAAAGGGCGGAGTATTTTACTGCACTTCACATGAACTGAGGGCAGAGGAAAGGGAAGGGAATGCCGGGAAGGGGAGGGTTGGAACTGGAAAGGGGACGGATGTTGCTGTTTGTCACCTGTGATCAGCAGGCAGTACAATTAGGTTACGTGTCAGCAGGCCATCTTAATTAATTTACAGATTTATTTATGGTACTGTTGTAGTGTACAAAATCCATAGCTGTGTCATTTTATAAAGCTTGTCATGTTGCATCTACATGAAAAACTATTAAAGTGAAATAATTACTGCTTACTACTTTACCATGAGTTTTTAATTCAAAGAAAAATAATTTATAGACCTTTAAGAGCTTGTTATGCATTTTTGACTCTAAGGAGATAACTCGTTAGAGAATTGAAAGGTCTTGTTTCAGCTAGATTTTTCTGTTTAGATGAAAATAAATTTAATTATTCTGTTGATTTATTTACATAAATTTTCTGTAGTGTAACCTAAAACAGAATTTCACCTTTTACAGTTTACATGGGTTTTGTTTGATTGTCTTTTTTGTTTGCTTTTTTGTTGATGGTAGTTTTTTGGTTGTTTTCCCTTACAGAAGCATCACAAAGTTGTAGCTTTATCCCATAAAGGCTTATTCGTGCGTGACACGTGATGCTACTGTGATACACATGAGATACAATTTCAGAGTGTTTGCTGAAAAAAAACGCAGCTCTAGCTGCCATTTGCTCTTCCTGACCTTACTCCCTCAAGCAAGAACACTGCTGAATACAACAAAGACAGGATAAATAATTTATATTTTGGAGGGACAAAGGGGAATCAGATTTCAGAGAGGTGTCTTAGCAAGGCCTCATTCTCTTCTTGTTCTCTAGCCTGGGCTTGCCTTGACCTGCCTGGCCCCTGCCCCCTCGCTCCAAACCTGGAAATGGTCTCAATCACCTGCTTGTTGTACCTTGAAGCTTTATTGTGCCTTGCTGAGACAGCAGGACAAGTGGAAGAGAATTGCATCCTTGAATCTCAGTCTTCCCTGTAGTCTTCTGGCAGCGCAATACCTCTGTGTACTGAAATGCCCCTGGCCTACCCATGATATGGGGAGCTACTGCTTTCCTTGTTTTACAGGAGACTAAGGATCTCATTTGTCATACCAATGTGGAGCTGAAGTAATCCCATTCTCAACTGCTTGCCTTGTCTGTCTTTCAGAGACTGGTATTTCCACAGCAGGTCTGGCTTTACCTGTGTGCAGAGCTGCTGCTGAGCCAGTGGCATATTCAGCTTTGCATATTTGCACACAGTGATACAAATTTGAATCTTAATACATTGATAGCCTGAGTTGTACTTTGGCAGTTTAGGAGTAGACTCGTGTGTGATTCTGCAGGGTTGTACCTGAGAGGCAGAAACCTCTGGGCAGGAGCGTAGGCAGAGAGAGCCCGGGGAGTTGTGGCTGCCATCTCAAAGAGTGCAAATTCCCCGTATGTATGAGGAAGCACTTCCCATGGCTAGAGCAACCATGTGGAAGAGGAACGTAGCAGCCAAGGGACTAAACCCATGTCCTGGGTTGTCCTTCCAGCCCATCTTGCGACCTCTGCCCACTGGCTTGATTGGACTCCCAGCCTGGGTACTCTGTTCTCTCTTCAAAGCCCTGAAGATGGCTTCACTAAGGGAAAATCATGCCTTACAAATTTGGTGGCCTTCTATGATGGCGTTACTGTATTGGTGCATAAGGGGAGAGCAACAGATGTCATCTACCTGGACTTGTGCAAAGCATTTGACAACATTCCACACGACATCCTGGTCTCTAAATTGCAGAGACTTGGATTTGACAGATGGAGCACTTGGTGGATAAGGAACTGGCTGGACAGTCGCACTCAAAGAGTTGTGGTCAACAACTCCATGTCTAAGCGGTGAGCAGTGATAAGTGGTGTTCCTCAGGGGTCGGTACCAGGACTGGTGTTGTTTAACATCTTTGTTGGTGACATGAATGTTGGGATGGAGTCCACCCTCAGCAAGTTTGTTGATGACACCAAGCTGTGTGGAGTGGTCAACACGCTGGAGGGGGAGGGTTGCCGTCCAGAGGGACCTGGACAGGCTTGAGAGGTGGGCCTGTGCAAACCTCATGAAGTTCAACAAGACCAAGTGCAAGGTCCTGTACATCGTCCAGGGCAATTCCATGCACAAATACAGGCTGGACAGAGAATGGATTGAGAGCAGCCCTGAAGAGGAGGGCTTGGGGGTGGGTGTTAGTTGATGAGAAACTCAACGTGAGCTGGCAATGTGTGCTCGCAGACCAGAAGGCCAACCGTATTCTGGACTGCATCAAAAGAAGTGTGGCCAGCAGGTTGAGGAAGGTGATTCTGCCCCTCTGCTCTGCTCTGGTCAGACCATACCTGGAGTACTGTGTCCAGCTCTGGAGCCCTCAACATAAGAAGGACATGGACCAGTTGGAGTGAGTCCATAGGAGGGCCACAGAGATGATCAGAGGGCTGGAGCACCTCTCCTCTGAAGACAGGCTGAGAGAGTCAGGGTTGTTAAGCCTGGAGAAGAGAAGGCTCTGGGGAGAACTTATAGCAGCCTTCCACTATCTGAAGGGCACCTACCAGAAGGCTGGACAGGGACTTTTTACAAAAGGATGAGGGGGAACGGCTTCAAACTGGAAGACGATAGACTTAAAATAGATGTTAGGAAGAAATTTTTCACTATGAGGGTAGTGAGGCACTGGAACAAATTGCCCGGGGAAGTTGTTGAGGGACTTTGAGCAAGCTGGTCTAGTGGCAGGGGCCCGTGGCAGGTGGGTTGGAACTCAATGATCTTTAAGGTCCCTTCCAACCTAAACCATTTTATGATTCTGCGATTCTATGATTTTTATCCATAGGATATTTGTTCTGTGTTTTTATCAGTATTATGATTTTGACTAAATTTTTGCTACTTTATAAAATGGTTTTACATCCATTTCTGTCTTAGTCACAGTGCTTGATACAAGGAAAAGTAGCCTCTCTACATCTCTCAGAACTGAGAGCTGTTTCTGGTTGGGAGCGTGTGTGTGTGTGTGTATTTCTTCTGTGTGTATTCTGTGTCCATGTCGGAAATGTCTGAAGGAATTCATGGAGATTTTAGATATATTGGCTGATAAACTGATAAACATAATTTTGTTTAGCTTTATTTTTCTTTTCTTTCTTTTGTCTTTTTCTCCAGTAAGTGAGATTCTTCAAGACTTGCATCTGGATTTCCTCATCTTTATGTCCTACCTGATTTCTCGACTTTTTAGAACTATGCAATTGATTGTTTCATAAAAAAATGCATGACTGAAAAATTAAGGTTGCAAAATCAAGTACAAAAAGTTAGGCAAGCCCAAAAGAGGGATTTCTTGTGTAGCCTTATATATAAAAATATAAACAGATAAATAAGTATGTATAAGGCTACACAGGCCTATAACATATATAGGTGTGTGTAAATTTTTTTTCCTCCTATGGAATCCTGCTAGGTTCTATGCACAGCATCTGCAGTAGTAGCTGATGACAGCTGTAATCATAGTTATCGAATATGAGGCCCCATCCCCTCTACCACCCAGTGTTCAGACCCTGATTTGAGAACCTATCTAGTGCAGATGGAATCAACAACGAATTTAGCTAGAAGTTCTGCAGAACATGTACAAACTGTCATTACAGGCCTGAAATTGCCCGGATGCATACAGGCTGTCATTAAAAATGCAGAAGCTAGTTTTCTGACACCCAAGTGATTCTACTGCACAATTCCATCTGTTTTTTCCAAAATATATGATGCTACAGCTTCTGTACAGTACGTTTAATGGTTCTCTGCAATGGCTGAACACGTTTTGACACAGAATAACATTTTTCTCCTGGGCCTTGTCCTTAGGAATGGATGACCTACTTGTGCTAAAACTTTAATATTTAAATTAGGAACAAATCATCCTGAAACAGGCACCAGACGTGGATTATTTCAACTCAGACATTTGCAAAAAGAAGAATATGCTCATGAGCAAAGAAAGGAGCTTAGAATGGGTGTTGGCAAACTGAGCTGCAACTAGTGATACCAGTATCAAAAATTACACTGCCAAGGCACTTTCAGGGAGGTTGATATTGACTCGGTATTCTAAATGGCCATGACCATGTGCTCACCTTTGATCTTTTTATTGACTGTTTCACATCTATAGTCCTCCAATAAGCAGTTCCACGGCCCGTTGTGCCATACATACATAGCCCTCTTCACCTTTCACATATGTTTGAGATCAATACTTTGTGACTACATTAAAAAAAATAAATAAGAATAATGCTTCAATATCCTGCAAATTGGGAGAGAAACGCTAGAGGATGAGGCTTTTGTACAACTGCACTTATTTTTAAAGAACCTTTTATGTCGTTATAGCAATTTGATGTATTCTGTGTGTCTGTGTAAAAAAAAAAATCAAACAAAAAACCCCCATGCTGTGTTCATCCAGCCTAGTGATATGAATGAAAAAATAACTGATAATAATTCGAATATTTAAGGATTTATGTGTTTAACTTTGAAAGTAGGAACAGGTTCATATTCTGAATACCAGTAATGCTCCTTGCCAATTTTCAGCAACGTACTCATCTGCCCTGTTTTTTTGTAGCACTAAATTGGTCCAAGAAAGGCATGTTAAAAACACAAAAAGTTCACCTGAGTGTCAAGCATTTTCCCTTTTTCATCCCTCATGTCTCAACCTTTTTATTGTGAAAATGATGAAAAGTCAAATTTGCTTGTTTTTTCTCATTGTTTTCCACTTGATTGATCCTTTTTTAAAGAACAAAGCAAAAAAACCCCCAGAAATGCCTAGTCCTCAGATGCTTCTGATGCATGGAAAATTAATCTGACTTCACTTGAGTGTGTACCAGTGAGTTGCAGTAGTACTGTGTGTTTTCTGCCTTACCTAAGGAGGAAAACCACATCTGGCTTATAAATTAGACCGAAATTTGAATACTTCATTCAAGCATGTATTGGGTGACTGCTCTATATATTTTACAAGCCTGTAGTGTAAATTACGTGGTAAGGTGGTAAAAGTCTCCTATGTTTCCTTAGAGGACTGTACTGAGAAAACTTGCAGCCCCACAGTATCTGCAAATGTAATGTTGGCTACCTGATGTACTACAACCATGACATTTACAATAACAGTTGTATTTCTTGATTGTTTTTAGAAATTGCCCCTTGGTTACATGTGTTCAGAGCAGAAGATGCCGTGGACTTCTCACAGTTAACGTTTGACCCAGGACAAAAAGAACTTATTGCTGGAGCCAGGTGAGAAATCTATTTTATTTTCATGTTGCATCAGGATGGATTTTGTTCTCTGTTGATAAGGAATATTGAGCCAAATTCTAACATCAGCTTGCTCTTGTGCGACTCCCCTGCCTTCCAGACCCACTAAACTGAACATTATGTACCTTTGTTTCTCTTACTCCTGACCAAAGTTAAAAGACGGACCGCCTGGTGTCAAGGATCCTAATAGTTGACACTATTCTCATTTTTAAGAGGACTGTCCTAGAGTAATCTCAAATTTTGGATGCATACAGTAGAACTGGCAGATACTGTATGACAATGTGACAAGTTACCGTAGCATAAAACTTATGATGATCCCAAACTTGGCTACACAGTATGGCCACAGTGCTTGGATGATTCTAATAATTATTCAGTACAATGCCAGGAACGATCTGTTACAGACTGCAGAGTTAGTGGTAAAGTCGGTGATAATCACAATTTTTGCACAGCAGGACAGTACTTTGCAAGCTGTGATCAACAGTGACACTGTCTTAGGTGTCAACATTGAAGCAGTGACAGTCCTTGAACACCATTTTTTCTTCTTTTAGCATATGAAGTATAGTAAAACATTTTGGTTGGCAAAAAATTTTAACCATCTAACCTTATTATTTAAATCTGCCTTCTGAATATATTTTACTCTTGAATTAATGATATTCTAGTCACTACATTTTTCTGTTAGATTAAGCATTGGAATAAAACTCTGTTTCCCAATTTGTTCCTTAGTTGAAAATGAGGTTCAAAGTACAAAGTCGTAAAATGCACTGCGAGAAAATTTTTTTCCATGTGCCAATGGAAGTTGTTTAGTTGCAGTGGCAAAACTTTGAGTGTGGAGAGATATATATATATATGTCTCTGGCCCACCTGATGTGGGATATCCTGTGCACTCATGTTGATTTTTCTATTCTGTAATCTGCCAAGTGAAATGAGGCATGAGGCTTTCAACTGGCACTGTTCTGTAAAGACAGCCAGCCGTAAGTCAGAGTTCTCTGAGGCTGTCCTCAGTCCTATGGAATTGTGTGTTGGATCGATGCACACTGTATAGATCTTGATAACCGATGGGAAAAAATCTTTTTTTCCCCTCCTCTCTTTTTTTTTTTTTNTTTTTTTTTTTTTTTTTATTCTCTGTACTTTTTATCTGGGCTCCAAATCTCAGCAAAGAATATGCTTGTTTAAATTTGTGCTTTTGATGAAGTCCTTTGAATCACTGTGGGATAAGCTTAGGATGATTTTGTTGAACAGTCACTGACTACAAAAAAAATGCCAGCTGCCAATTCTGCCTTTTGCAAAAGATGCAATACAGTAAAAACAATAGGACTCATTTGGTTTCTCTATAAGTTAATGCTGCTTCAGAGCGTATCTCTTGTTCTGGCTAAAATTGCAAAATTAAAAATATTCAGTGTTTTTAAAATCACAACAGAAATCTGTTTTCCACAGTCTGGTGTAGATGTCTGTTATTTGTTCATATAACTTATTGGATTTTTACTTTCCTTATTCTGCATTTCCAATCTAAATTCGAAGCTTTTGTGTTTGGCCATAGAAACCTCACTTTAGAATGACTGCACTTGCCAATGAGTTCCTCTAATTGTACGTATCATTGATATTACTATGTCCTTTTCACTACACATTTTTCTCGTCTTAAAGCATTGTGCTAGACTAAATGGTGAAAGTCACTGTACGTCATGGAGTCATAGATTCAGAGACTAGCAACCAGTTGTCATGGTGCTGTAGTCCCAAAAATGCAAGTATTGATCTTAACTGATTATGCACCTTTTGTATGTAATTCCTGCTACTATGTAGAATGAATCCGTCACTGTCGAGTTTTCTGCGCATTTCCAGAAGTAGTTTTTGCAGTCTTTCATAGCCTCAACTGGCTACAGTGATGTGATTTTTTTTCTTAATGCACTGTTTGTAGTTACCTTTCACCCAGGGCCATCTGAACAGAACATTAATATTACCATACTTGTGCTATGGCCTGTGGATAAAATCTTAGTACAGGTTCTTTGCATATCTGCCTCACAGGAGTCACGTATCTGAAGAGCCTTCAGAAGAATTCATTTTCTGTACTAAGCCACAAATGTGCTCTCATAAAGACAGTGAAGAGAATGCACTGTTAATTCGTCCTCCCTGGTGAAATATCTTTTGATATACAGTTATTTCTCTTAGAATATTCCAACAGGGTTTTTTTATTATCTTCTTGTACTAACACTTCACTACTGGAAAACTAATAACTATGTGCAGTGTGATTTCAGTAAGATGTGAAGAGTTAAAAGTT
>RSEF01000002.1:89301668-89335342 GCA_003993805.1 Himantopus leucocephalus
TGAGTGCGACTGTCCAGCCAGTTCCTTATCTACCGAGTGGTCCCTTGGTCAAATCCATGTCTCTCCAACTCAGAGACCAGGATGTCATACAGAAAGGTGTCAAATGCTTTACATAGAAGTACATACCACAGACTGCAATGTCAGTAAGTGGGTTTGTATCATCTATAGCCTGTTAAGGAACTATGGCTGCTATGGTTTTTGCTTATAGGTATTCTAAAGGTACATGTTACTGCTGACTAAGTTGAGGACAGGAACTGTTATGGGAAGCTTCAGCTCCTCCAAATTGGACAAAATTTTATTGACTTGTGTCTTATGCCTTTCAGTTTTTAGCAAGCTGAAAATCTCTTATAAGATTGAAAATGGAATAGAAGTAGTAGATAAAGGTGTGAACAGTGAGCATGATTAATGAAACATACATACATTTTGAGGCTCTTGAAAGTACGTTGTTTCTTTTGTCACACAGGAAGAAACATCTGTTTTAGATCTAGAGAGGGTAAAAATTTGCCATTTAGTGTATATGAGCTCCAATCTAAGCAAGCTGAGAAAAGGGTTGATTTGGTTTGATATTCTTTCTTTGTGAAGGTAACAGACCTAATTGATTTGGAGGCTGGACCATGTAATTCAGCATGTGTTTGGTTGTTTAGCGTTTGGTTTTGCTTAAACTTTTAGAAAAGACCAAGGAAAAAGGAGAGAAAAAGAGATTTCAGTTTCAGGTGTCAGCAGCTTCAAGTTTGTAGACATAGTCTTTCAAAAAAGGCATGCTGCTTTGGTTTAGCTGCTAGTTGCTTTACATTTTAATTTCAAATAAATCTGAGTTTCCCTTTAGAACTTGAATTTTATATTTTTTTGAAAGACTTTGAATGAACCTGACTAGAGCTGGATTTAAATTCCAATTTGGACATAAGAGACGTGAAGTGGCCGCTGAGGGATGGTACACAAATTGAACTATTTTCTAAAATGTAATACTTTTTTGATTTATAGGACACACTGCTATTGGAAAGTTTAATTGTACAACAAACTTACAGTCTGTTGTACTTTAAGGAGCAGTAGATGTTTTCTCTATTAAAGCTGGTATTTAACTCTTTGCATGGTAATTAATGGAAGAAGCCTTGAATATGTCCTTGATACTTTTGAGACATTGTCATATATGGGAATTAAGTCTACAGGGGATGGAAGTGTTCTGAAGAATGCAATATGTTTAAGAAGCTTTCTCTGGAAAACAATAAAGAGAGGGTTGAGATGGTAGTTGTCCCAATTTCCATTGATATATACATACCAAAATTTTTGTATTTGAAAATTGAAACTAAATTTCTTTTTTTGGGGTGGTGGGGGTGAGTTTAGTCTTTAATAATTGTTGGGCAGTGTTTGTCATTAACCTGCATGTTCTTTCTGTCCTACCAAACACATGGCTTTGTTTGAAGAAAGCTCTTTATTTTGGAATAACTAGTATGTAGATCAACCTTTTTTTATTCAAATGAGTCTTTGAATCAGTAGTTCTAATTCCTGTATAGAGTAATCCATAAATATTACCTTCATAAAATAACTGCATATTAAATTTTGACATACAGCCATGAGAAACTCCTTTAGTTGCAGAGATACAACTGAATTTCTCTTGGAATAGCCACTAGGGCATTAAGAAGCCTCTCTTGCTAATCATTTCAGAAAGTATGCAAATAGATTGTGGCTAAAATTGCACCTTTCAGATTCTTAATCTTGGCAAATGAGTTAAATCATCTCTCTTGCATAAAAGCCTAGGGAGGTGTAATGGACCATCATACCTCCTTTGTCGGCAGGCATTATCAACAATGTACTTCATTTCAGCTTTAACTCAGATTAATTTCCAGTACTGTAAGGGAGCAGATCAATATTTACTTGAAATGTAATAGGAAAGAGGGAATAAGAAGGAGTCGGAGCCAAAGATAAAGAAGGTAAATCTAAAATATTGTGCTCACTTGCTTTTTATAGACTGTCTTTCAAAACTGCTGCTGTTACATCCAAGAATTGAAAAACAACACCAAACCAGACTGCAGAAATACAAGGAGTTTTACCCAGAGGAGAATATTTTAATGTAGGATTTTTCTACATTTTTCTTCTGCTGCTTCCAAAACTCTCTTCAAAGAAAGAGGCGAACCTTTCCTATTTCCTAAGTGTGATATTTAACTAGCTATTCTGGGCTTTGAAACTGTTACACACTAAACACTGTGTGCTGTAACTGTATATAATTTAAAGGTAGCTTTTACTAAAATATATTAAAAGTATATATGTACCATTTTAACACTACTTTTTTCTTTCTAATTGTCAAGACACCAGACAACTGTATGTCTAATTGTATTATTGCTATAAACTGTGTGTAGTTTGACAGGAAGCAGGAATTTTTGATTGATTCGTTGTGGAAGTTGCTTTTCCTTAAATTTGGGAGTCTTATCTTCCCTGCTTATATTTGTTAACTTTTCTCTTTCTACTAAACATACCAGCAGACCAGCAATGACTATATTTTTTCCTGGACTTTCGTAAAAGCTTTTAAGCTGTAAAATTATGTGCTCTTATATGGCCAAGGATTCTTAGATTATTGTTACTCTCTAGCAATGGCAGAAATAAATAAACAACCTCTGAAATCCAAAGCCCTTTGAAATTTGGCATGGAGAGAGAATGATTTGGTTTAAAATCTGGGGTCATTAAAAAAAAACCAGCCCCCCCCCCCCCTTTTCTTTCTGGAGTAGACCTAGAACTAGAAAGGACCTGTTTTTATATTTACTTCACATGGGGGCAAAAACTCCAGGACCAAACCTATTCACTGTTTTGGGCTAAGGTCTCACATAAGAAAGCTGCAAGATTTCTCAAACCCCAGCATGTAGCTTTCTAAAAAAAATTAACATGTCTTATTCTACTTATAAAGTCCAGTTTCTTGAGACACGTTGGTGATGCTGTAATGATTCAGCTAAAAAAATATAGCTCACTTGGTAGATTATGTAGATTTTTAGTTGTTTTCCATCCTTGCAACTGTAAAAAACAACTAGGTAATCTAAGAACTTCAGTTAGGGCAGACTCACTTCTTGGTGGTGCGTGTATATTTTCTGCAGGTGACAGAAACCAATTAGTATTTATTTTTGTTCCAGATTTTCAGTGGTATTAATACTAGCTTTTATAGTAGCCAGTTTGTCACGTGGATTACTGTTGCTTCAGTTAATGAAATTTAATTAAATGTCCATGAGCAATGATTTGTGAGTTTTCCAGGTTGCTTGCATACTTTTTTCTCCAACAGTATTCTATGATGGAGTAAGGAAAACTAAGATACCTGAGGAAGGGAGAGCTTAAGCTTTTCTCTTTCCTGTGAGTATGTAATGGCACAGAGGGTAACCAACATTTCATTTATTCTATTTAGTGTTTAAAAATAAGTCTCCATATTAAAAGGGCAGAACAATTTACAGCATTTCTTGGGGAGATGCAAGAAAATTATTTTTGTATTTCTAGCTACAATATTTGTTAGAAGGTTTTGTTATACAGTTACACAATTACCTTTTAAATCTAATAAATGTGCTTTATATCTGTATTTCTGTTAATATCCACCATTATCTTGTTATCATCATGATGATAATGAGCTGTAAAAGCAAGGCAGTCACAATAGTTTATTGTTGAAATTCTTCATAAGCTTAGCACAGTTTTTATTCCTTATCAAGGCTGCAAAACAGAACATGTTCAGATTTTTAACCTCTATTTATGACTGAAACTTGTTGAAAAATCACATCATATATATTTTATTATACCGAGAAATATATTAAAAGTAGAGAAAAAGAACAAATTAACTAGGACACTGATCAGATTGTTCAAACAGTGGTTTAATTTCAAAGACACAAACTATGAACATGTAAAGCAGCTCTAAAAATAAAAATAAAGATTTTTAAAAAATGAAATTTGTGCCTTGATAAAGCATCAGAGTTCCATATTAATTTTTGAGGGTCACTTTTGTCCCCAAAGAAATAATGAATATATATTTTTAAATCAAATGATACTCTTTTTGTTTTCTGTATGATTGTAGAGGTACTACATTTACCCTTAATACATTTTTAATTTTTTAATGCAGAAGGGTTGAAGCTCAGTCTTTCACTTGTCCTTTAGTCTGTAGTATGATTAAAAACCTATTCCTGTAAATCAAGGATAAATACATATCTCAGAAAGCTGGAGGTAAAAGATAAATTAAGTTACAGAGAATGGTTATGTTATCTTATCTTCTAAATATGCCCTTGCTTTGAACCAAATTGTACCCCACCCCCATATGGGAAAAGAGATTATAGCAAAGGCTTTAATTACTCATATTCTACTGATGCTTTAACTAATTTTAAAGTTATTTTTAGGAAGGACAAAAAAGCGCATGTTTTAAATCCTCTTATACTCTGTGTACCATATACATCTTTTCTGGTTTTCCACAGATTGCTAAATCATAAGTCCTGGGCTTTCCCTTTGCAGGCTCAACGAGCTGACGCATTAGCTGTTCCTGTGTCTTTTTTCTGTCTTGCGTGCACTTAAGCCCTTATGCAACCTAATACTTTCGTGTCATTGGAATAATTTTCTGCTGTTAGCCAAATGCACGTTCTGCTTTGCGGTAGAGCTTTGTTTCAGTTCTTGTGGTGGAGGAAAGCAAATACTGATGATACTTTTTTTTGCAGTGACAGGATGTTTATCAATCACCTTGCACTTTCTTTGATTTTCTACTATTATACATTCTGTACATCAATTTTATGTTTGGTATTTCTATTTATTGTTCTGAAAGACCTCTGCCTTGAATACAACTCTAATACCCTATTTTTTTCTGTTTCTATGGTGTTTAATTAATGCAAATGTTGCATGATGAATGTAAACACTGTTTACATACACATATGGATAATAGCTAAAAGAAATTTAATATTAACAGATTTTTTTTCTTTAATTTCAGCAGTCTTAATACTCTCTGAATGCTTCTGCTTTCCCACTGGAAAAATAATTTGTATACAACAAATAATATGCAAAACCAGTGTATAATGGACAAAATCAAAAAAGTTAATGAATATAATTTTCCAAAATCTATTTCAAATTACACTTGAAAATACGTGTAATTTGTATCCATTTCAACTATACTTTAAAACTACACTTCTCCCAAATATCCATCTATTAAACTTTCTTCAAAAAAAAAATATTATTATGTTGACAGATTGTTAAAGGTGTCAATGAGTCTATTTTCACATATTATAATATACATAGAGCAATGTATTTCTTGCACAGGTGGTACCTTATTCAAGCTTAATTACAAATGTCACTTAAGTACCTAATATAGCTTTAGCTTCCATTTTCTGTCTTGCGCTGACTGCCCTGTTCCTCCATGTTGACCACATTCTTTCATATGCTTAGAACATACTGCTTTTCTAAACAGTATTTTGTGGGGAAATTTCAAAATAGGCCTTTATTTTCATTGACTATTCTTAGTTTATAATTTGCAGTCAATTTTGCTGTTCCTTGAGTTTTTCTTGGTATGCGTGAGATTTTTCAGATCTGTAAAGGCACATTATTGTGCTGAGAAAGTATAGAAATACTCACAAAGTCACAAACATAGGCATACAACTGGCCTGAGGATATATTTGAGACTATTACAAGTTTCTTTTGCTGGCAACTCATATAGTTTAGAAGGCACCAATGACTTTTTTTTGCAATGTTACAGAAAGATGGTACTGTAGGCTTCTCCTCTGAAAAACATTGATTTCGATTCTGTGTTCTGGTGCTGGTTCAGTTGCTTTCTGGAGACTAACCCTCTCTCTACGGTTCTACACTAAACTACAATAAAATCAAGATTAAATTAGTTTTTGTTTCTGTCGTAGTTTAACCCCAGCCAGCAACTAGGACCACACAGCCGCTCGCTCACTCCCTGCCTCCCCCTCCAAGTAGGGGAGGGATAAGAGGGAGAAAAGGAGGGGAAAAGAATAAAAAAAAAAAACACTTCATGGGTTGAGATAAAGACAGTTTAATAGAGCAGTAATGGAAGAGGAAAAAAATAATTATGGCAAAAGAATATACAACATAAAGTGATACAGTACCGCCTGATGATCGATTGCCCAGCCCGTCCTGAGCAACAATCACAGATCCCTGCCCCCCTGGCCAACCCCCGTTTATATACTGATCATGACCTCTATGTTGTGGGATATTCCTTTGGGCAGCTTGTCCTGTCCGTGCTCCCTCTCAACTTCTATGGGAATCTGAAAAAGTCCTTGAGTAATGAAAACACCACTTACCAACAACTAAAGCAATATCGGTTATCAACATTATTCTCATACTAAATCCAAAACACAGCAGCTACTAGGAAGAAAATTAAGTCTGTCCCAGCTGAAATCAGGACAGTTTCACTGTCAAATATGGCAAGAGTTAAGACTGAAAGTGTTTCCCTCCCAGAAAGGAATGGGTAGAGGGTTTTTCCCTTCTTTTAAAGAAGTGAAATGGACTTACTTCAATACTGCCTCATTTTGGATGATTTGTTAAAGATATTTTTGCTTGAAGAATGCAGCAATATTTTGTAAACATAATAGCTCATATAAATATTTATTCTTCTCCATAGCAAGAAGTTGCTACAGCTTCTTTGAGTTTTCTTTTTTCTGTTAGGAAACTCAAGAAATTACAGATGTATTAGTTTGTTGCATCTGCCATTTGTTCATTTTCTATTCTCCTTTGCAGGTGTCACTGTAGATGTTATAATGATTTCAACCACACTCTTGCAGTGTTCTCCNTTATTAGTTTGTTGCATCTGCCATTTGTTCATTTTCTACTCTCCTTTGCCGGTGTCACCGTAGATGTTATAATGATTTCAACCACACTCTTGCAGTGTTCTCCATTGCTGGGTGTGCTTTATACCATTTACATCTTAGACTTTGCTTTTCTGTTTTAGAGATCATCCTCTGATTTTGTCCCATTATCATTTTGTTCACTACAGACTCTATTGCCTCCAAGCTTGTTCTCTACAACTCCATCTTGGGTTTTCCATTCAGTTCTTCATAGTCTCCTATGCATTACATAGTAATATTTCAACTAGAATTTTTCTTTCCTTTTCATCTTCATTCACAGGGACTAGATTTCTAATGTTCAGTTGCTGGTTTTGCAGGTCTCTCTAAAAGTATCACAGTACAAATTAACAAAGCACATTATTTACTCATTCTGGCCAATGTCATTGTCTTTTACTACTCCTGTATACACTCGGTCATCCTTAAACCAAGGCTGTCAGGTGTCTGGATCTATTCCAGCATGTCTTGCTTATGCTCACCGTGTGAAGATGCCTTTCCTTTGAATTCTTAAATAGCTATCGGACTCAGCCTTGACATTTGTGATGAAACTGGAACTTTCCCTGTGTCCACAGCAATAAAGTTACATCCATTAGGAAGGTCTGTGTTTACTGTTCTTCTTAGCTATTTCTTGGCAGAAGTGGACAGTTAGTTTGATTATAAAGTAAATATTGACTTGAAAGATTTTGACAGATCTAAAAACATTGGTGCCCCAGAGCCATACTCAAGACTCATTTCTTTCCCTACTTCTCTCTTTATTCTGCTCTACAACGATGGTGTGAAAATGGCTGAACAGACACCACTTTTGAGGATGGGACTTTTACAAGTTCTTTAGGAAATCTGCCATCTTTGCTGGAGGCCGGATGCATCATGTTGCACACATCGTAGCAGAATTGGAAACACTGGAGCAAAGAACCTGGCTTTTGAAAGTACTGATGCAATGGCTGTGATTTTCTGTTGCAAGGAAGCCTGGTGTAGCCAGTATTACATGCTAGTATAGTTTGAGGAGGTTGATACCTACATACCCTTGCTACGTACCATAGTCTGATGAACATAGCTGCCAATTCAATCTGTATCTGTCTCAAAGTTGCAGAATAAAATCACACCCTCACCCTAGTTTGGGCTCCCGGGTGGTCCATGCCAAATTGGAGTCATAGGCAGGAGGAATTTAAAGCGGCAAGGACAGGTCAGAAGTAGGAGAGTTTACTGACGCAGAGATAGATCTCAGATAATGTTTTATTCCTTTTTACTGAACTTGCATATGACCCACATTGCTGCTGTGAAGTGTAGTGTTTCTTCCTAATAATCTGTGGGATCTCTGGCCCTGCTTCTTCACTTAAAGCCCACTCATTTATGACTTTTGACATTTCTGTATGAGTGCTGATCCTCTTAGACAACAAATGGGAAAGGATTGATTTGGGAGATGCTGAAAGAAAGCAAAAGGAAATGGGAGGAACAGAGACTGCATGCCAAGAAGGAAGACAGCTGTCCTGGGAAGGCATTAGTGCTGCAGTTCTCAAAGTGAGAATATTTTATTTCATTGTAGGGTAATATGCTGCTGTGACTGTATTCTCCAGGTCATAGACTTGAACATAAAAAAAAATTGTAATTTTACCCTCTACAATAAACAAATTTACTGAGGAGTAAAGAAACACAAAATACTTGGGTTTGATCATATTTTCTTGTCCAAAGCTCCACTTCTAAATTAAATGTGTACATAGGCATGGGGGAAGGAGGCCTCCAGTCATGTGGGTTTTTTCTTGTTTTATCTTTGGGGAGGTGACAACAAGTGACTCAGTCTGCAGATGCCAGAGCCGGCATAGTGGCAGGAAGCAATATTAGTCTTTACAAGAAGCACGTGCTGAATGCATACCTGATTTTTGTCTCATGCAGGAAAAAGATGGCAAGCCAAATGCAGTGTGTCATGAATCATACTGAATATGTTGGCTGCCAGTTAGACAAGTGATACAGAGTTGTGCTAACTGATCTATAATACCAACTCATTTACGTGTGTATAATGATCTCACAGCTTCTTCTTTTCTTCCTCTTAGCACATTTTTCCAACTTCTGTGCTCAAAAAAATGATTTGTTTTTTCATTCAGTGACTAAATAATATAGCCACCGATTTTTGTTTCTGGGCACTTCTCAGTCCATATTTTGATCTTGAAACTTGCTGTAATTATAGTTGAGATTTTGCATCCAACAATCAGCAGTGGAAACACTGCTTGTTACATTCTTCAGCTGAGCTGTTTATCTCTTAATTGTGAGACAAAACTGACTCTTGCAAAGGTTCAATTAATTTTTGAAAATAACTGTACTTTAGGTTGTTTGGAAAAAAGTGTTAGTCAAATTAGAAATCTTCTGATATCAGAAAGTTAAATTTTAATGAAAATTAAAATTGTCATTTAACAAAAGCTTTTTTCTAACAAATACTCTTACATACAGTAAATTCTGAAAAGCTTGTTTATACCAAGAAAGGAGAAAAATGTAAACAGTTGTATGAAGTGATTATATTAAGAATTGAGACGTCAGTCAGAAGACTTTAACATGCAAGCATGACCTGTTTACGTTCAAAATCTTGTTATGGACAAAGGGGAATGCACTTCATATACTGAGCTAAGCATTTATGGGTCATCTAATTAGTTTTGACTGTCTGATAAAATTAAATCCATATTATCTACTTAGTAAAGTTTTTTTAATAATATGGTTAAAATCTTATACATAAACTTCCTATTAGCTTCCCCTGTTACTTGGTTTTATGGTCCTCCTTCCAGTACTTCTCCAGGTCTTCCTCAGGACAGGGGAAAAGACTTTAACAATAATTGGCATCTTGGTTTCTCCACGTCCTCTTTGGTTTTGGAGTCTGCTTGAGGCTACTTTTTTGTATTTTCTTAAGGTTGCTTACTTGCTGTTCCTCCCTGCTTCCCAGGCAAAGTCTGGGAGCCGCATGCTGTCCTCCCCCAGCCCTGTCACCCCGGAGGGGCTGTTTGTCCGGCAGTGACTACATAGGGGTGCCAGCCCCCTGCCCCCGGCGCTCCCAGTGCAGGGGACCCACAGGCACGTGGCCACCAGGCAATTGCTGCCACGGCTAAACCAGCTCTTGCCAAGGCAGGGCCAGACACGTCCTGAGACCCTGCGCTGCCAGCTGCCCACCAAGGTCTGGCCTTGTGCTAGCGGTGGCAAAAACATATTTACTGGGCTGCAGAACAGAGTATCCCAAACATTTGTCTTGCAATTCTTACCGACTCACAAGAGATGTTACAGTGTTTTGAGACATCACATGAGTAAGAGCTGATCTCAGTATGTGTTTGCAGTGTTGGATGTTTAATATTTACTATTGCTGGCACATAGAAAATTGCATATGCAGTTTTGGTCAGAAAGCTACCTAAAATATTTATCAGTGTGAGAACGTGGTTCTTTGTGTCCAGAACAAATGCTCTTTGGTATTTTTAAATTATTTAAAAACTTTGCATGAGTGAATCAGAAATCTTATCAGTTGTCTGATACTGGTTTGTGATGCTTAACTGTATTTGCTTAGAAATCACAATAAGAATAGAATTGAGGAGTAAATGCTAAAAGATAGGATTTTTCAGAGGTCAAAATACAGATAAGTAAGAAGAAGGGACGCAGCCTTGTTTTATTGTTATATTCACCTAGACTCAATTAAGACCTGCAGATATTCATGTATATGTGCTTTATTAAATGAATGCGATGCATATCTAAACCCCATAGTTTTTAATACATACAATTTTAAAACAGACTGGGGCAATGATGAACTTTATTGCTTTTTAAACTGCTTTAAATATAGTAAAATGTAGTACGATCTGGTAAACTGAAATCAGTCACCCTTGCTGTGAATGTGCATTTATAATAGCCAGACTTTGAAAGCTTGTTTTCTAGTGATTACTGCTGTGAAGTCTGTTTTGCACTAATACAATTATTTTTTACTTTATTGCATCACAGAGAAAACCTTAACGGCTGTTTTCAAGCTCTTTTCACTGTACTATAAGAAATTTAGGAAACCCCAGTCAAAGTACTCCCACACTGAGTGTGGCTTCTAAGATTTCATTGAAAACATCCGGCATGGGACAAAGGTTTTTTCACTGAATGACACCAAGTGGGTAGAATTGCTAGTATGATTGTTAGCAACTCGTTTTCCTCTTGCCTTTGCAGACTACGGCACTATTAAGAAAGTACTTGCCCCAATGAACCAGACTTCAAGCAGCTGCCTGCTCGAGGAAATTGAACTCCTGCCGAAAAGTCAGCGAGAGCCCATCAGGAGCCTTCAGATCCTGCACAGCCAGAGTGTCCTTTTTGTGGGCCTTCAGGAACACGTGATTAAGGTCCCCTTGAAGAGATGTCTCTTTTACAAAACATACAGGTATGAAGAATCAGCTAGTTTGATTTGATTAGAGAAAAATGCTTGTGGGGGCTTGCGGAGAAATGAGGAGGAAAAATGACTAAGTAGGAATCCAAATTAATTGCCTCTCTCAGCAATGACTTTCTATGTACACTGTTTATCAGAAGTGTCTCTGACTTCTTTTACTAACTTGGGAGGACCAGATGAAACTCTCAATGAATTATATTGATATTTAAGTGTCATTATACAGATTCTGAATTGTGAGGGCAGACAGAGGGCTTATACCTCCCATGAAAGGCAGTGACCATTTGCAGATGGAGACGTTTCTGGCTGTCAGAGGGAACACTCACACAGTCACAGCAGGGAGGTGACCACAACATGCAGGTGTAGAGCTGTGGCTTGGAGACGGTGGAAGGACTTTTCTGAGGGACCTGGCTCTACAATTGGTGCCATGCCAGTGAAAGGCTACTGGGTTGAGAACGAGCGTGAAGGAAAAGCTGTCCCCTGGGAAACTGAGTAGACCAGAAAAGGGGGGATTCTTCTTATTACAGTTCTTTACCAGCCCTTTCTGTTTATGCTGTCTTATGTGGCGTATTTTAGGTATTTTCTACTAAAATAGTAGTGGTAGGACACTCAAAGCCCCATTGGAAGTCCTGCAAAGCTCACTTTAAGAAAAAGTTATATATAGGCAAGTCTCTGCCTCAAACTTTTGATTGGTTTAGGGGTTAACATAGGACCCAAGTTTCATCTTTCTTTGGTTTAGCGAGTTGAAACAGGTTGTGTGGTGGTCCAGTAGCCCTTTTTGTTTCATTTCCTCCTTTTTGTTAAGTGAAGGACATGTTTTTTGGGAGAAGGAGGGATCTATGTGTGTATATCTGGAGAAGGAAAAAATATAATGACATATTCTTGTGCTTCTCTCTTTTCTTGAATGTGACATGGTTATGTCATTCTGAATGTACACAACATTAAACATGTTTTCTTAAGTAGGTGTGTTTATTTCAGAAAGGGAGATTGGGCTGGTGTCCTATGTTTTCTGAGGGACTCTGTAAACACAGAGAGCTCAAAAATACAGGTGTCCTGTATTTACACCGAGTCTGCACTCTGCTTGAAACATTTCAATGCTGGAGCCTTATTATTTTATTAGTGAAGTGTGAACTCCAAAATCCAGAGGTGAGAATTCCAGAGCACCTGCTTAACTGGTGCTTGTGTGAAGGTCCCACAAGGTCCCCGGTATGTGCTTCTGTCAGGACAAGTCCCGAGGCACATCAGTGCTACACCGGCTGCAGGGCCCAAACATGCTTCTGCCCTCACATGGTGGGACCGCTGTCTCAAATCATAGACCCCATAGATGGCTGCAGGCTAGGCATTCTTCTCCTTTTTTGAGCAGCGGGGTCTAATTGACTAGATTTTAAGAGTGTTTAAAAAAAAAAAAAGCTGTGCTGTTCTCATTTTACTGAGTAGAACAGTAGTTAAATGACTCAAATCCTGCTGAAATGATAATTTATTCCTCTGCCCAGAGGTATGTGAAGTCTCGTCTTCCACTGGAATGACTTACTTAAAAGGAGATAAAATTATTACTTGTGGGTTTTTTCAGTTATATCTTTTTTAGTTCTATCATTTTGCTTGGAATAATTAAATATCCATTAAACCGAAAGAGTTACCATCCATGCTTTCTTCCTGGTCAGAGAGTTCACCAGCAAATCTAGCTCTGTTTTGTGAGAAAGGAGAGGATTTATAGCAGTGATCTAGATGAAATAAGGCATCCCCTTGTCATCCATCATTAGAGACTCAGATCCTTTGGAAAATGCAGGCAATCTTTCTCTCACCTGTCACTTACTTTTGGCTTGACTAGTTTTGTCTTGGCTTATGCTGGATTTCAAGCATATTTGGGTCTTTACAGATGGAGAGAGTGTAGGTACCTTACTTGGGGCTATAAATTTCACTAAGTAATGAAACATCTGAAATTTAGTCACTGCGTTTCTGGGTGCTTTAATACTCACATTCTTGTTATATGTTGCTAACTATTCCTTCTATACTATAGCAATGGGTAAATAAAGTAATGAGTAAACCTTATCTAAGGAAAATGCCTTGGGGCATTGTGGTTCTTTTTTTTATTGTTTTAATTTTATCTATTCGCATTTATCATACTTAGGGCTGTATAACTGCACCAAGGCTATATTCTGAACTTTCATCAATAATAACTATAGTTTCTTGCCCAGATCAAGGGCATGTGTAGTCTTTAATATCTACTTCACATAATTTTTGAGAAATAGAGCATGCTTGTATATAAATAACAGCCTTAAAAAAGTCAAAAGGCTGGAGATGTACTAACTAACTCATCTATCCTGCCCTTTTGTGTCAATGGTAAAGTGCTCACCGTCTAATCTTTTCTAATCTTTTTGTTTAGGTTTATTGCAAGGGTTTCAGACAATGCAACTTCAGTCCCTCTGTTGAGCAGACTGTTCCACAAGCTAATATCTCAATGTCAAGATAATTTTCTTGAGATTGTCTATTTTTCATTTTTATTTCATTATTCCTTGTTTTATCTTAACGTACCAGCCTCCAAAGCATGTGATTATTGCTTTTATTCATACTTTATTATGTCTCCTTAATTATCACTCTGATATGTTGTATGTATTTAGCTAATTCATATTTCCTTGTAAATCTGTTCCTCCACCACTTTCTTTTCGTGTAGTCCTCTGTGACACGGTGTTGCATCTGACAAACATTCCCTCTGATTCAGGAGAGTCCTGTTCTACCAGCTCACAGCTCCGCTCCCACAGACACTGTTTCTGAAGGCCCTTGAAAATATGGTTTTACCTTTGGAGACTAAATTTGGTTTGGGTGGTTTTTTTTTTTTTGGTGTTCTAGGTGCAGTTTGGTGCACTTTGTTGCTGTTACAGCAGACCATACCACAGGCAGAGCATGTTGTCACACCTGTAGTTTGGGTTGCTCAGCAGTTTCCATTATGCCATGATGGTTTCGTTGTTTATGAGTTGCCTGTGTTAGTTATTTGGTTTGACAGTTTTAATAGAGGGGATCTCCCTCAGACTTCTGCCAATGGCTGAATAGTTTTGAACATCCTGTCATAATCCTGCTGTTCTCAGGAATCAGCTCTGGAAAAATAGTTTGGGCCATGTGAATTCTTGCAACCAGTTCCCCCAAAAGCCCTGGTGTCTTCATGCTTCAGGAAGAAACAGCAGAGAAGTTACCTAGCTCAGCTCTCCTTGGGGAAAATCCTTAAGATTTGCCCAGGCTATTATCACCTGCTTATTGCAAGTCACACAAGTTTATCGAACTTTTACAGAAGACCATCAATGTTATTCACAGGAGCCGTTATTTTCACTAAGAATTCTCCAGCTCTCTGCACTTCTTCAGAGTTGAGTAGGCCAAGCATAAAGCACAACTGACTTTTGTATACCTGCTAATTAACTATAATGAGAGATAAATAGAATGATTATCATGAAAATATAACTATTAAACTCCCAAAAGTTGCAGTGTTTGCTATTACTTTGAAGTCTCTGAGCATCTCTAATAAGGAGTAAGATCTGTAGCAGGGGGGCTAAAGACTCCATCCCAGGAAACAAAGAAGCGCTTGGTTTCTTTTGTTGGCATCTGTAGCCTTCAAAAGCCTTCAAAAAATCTTGGATGGCAGTGATTTCTCTGAGGCAAATTTGTCGATGTAATAATTTGTACTGGAGTTTTCAGTGCATCAGTTTTGAAAGTAGGGTCAATGAAAGGTTGTATCAGCCCAATATTCTGCAAAATCTTACCAAGCAAGGATCAAGAATTGGTATTTCTGATGGAAGATAGGTTTCACACACTTAGAAGGCTTGAAAACTAATCTTACTGGGATGTTATGTCACAGTAAATAAACAGTGTCATCTGCTAAAAGCTGTACTTCTGTGGTGCAGAAAAACAACCTTTGGAAATTCTTGAGTATTGTTTTTTTACATTATATGCTTAAAATATTACTGGGTCACAAGATTGTTTTGCTAAGTGTTGTTATCATAGCTGTTCTGCTGTAACCCTGAATTTTCTCTCTCTGTACTCCATCATTTTTATTTTGGCTTCTTTGTTAACCATCAGCTACACTATCTGTACATATGCAAAAGATAACTGTAGCAGCATAGTAATAAGAGGGATACTGGATTAACTAACAGAAGAAAACAATTATTGAAAATTTGGTTGTGCTTTATTTCATTCCTAGAACTCCGGCAAGATTATTGGATTGAGTATTTCAACTGCTGTTGCATTCCTTTGTTTTTCCTTGGCTATAGATGTTGCTTCCTCAGAAGTACTCTCGCACTCAGTACAAACCTATTTCCCTGGGAATGAAACACTGTGGCTACCATTACATAGTAGAATAATAATTTCTATATACTAATATTATACACGTTAACAACCAGTAATGTGGTATAAACTATTACTAGGTGCTAATGTGTCCAGAAGGGCTTGCCAACACATGGAATTGAAATTGCTGTTTTGAAATAATCATTCCAGAACAGTTATTTTTGGATATCCAGGTGGATTTCGTTATTTCAAAATATGCAAGCCTTACTCCAGTTTAAATCAGAGAAAGAAACTGCTACATTAGAATGTTGGAACCACTTGAGGCCTTATCTGAATTAGTAATTCCAGAGTCATATTCCAGAACCGGAATCTTCATAAATTTCCTAAACTAAGATAAGCCGTAATCCTGGCTGCAAGACTAGATTATAAGCACATTTTTAAAATGTGAAGTCTTTTTTTTAGGTATTAGATACACTGCAAATTATCTTCAATTGGTGTGAACTTCTAGGATGACTAGTAAAGTCAGCAAAATTATGAAGTAAGCACAGTTGAAAGTCTCCCTCACTCAAAAGAAGTAGAATATTAGTCCCATACTAGGGAGGGGAATCAATTGAAGCTCTGCAGATCTGAGGTTGACCCATATTTCCTTCTTCATCTTTGGGGGCCAAGGTTTTTGCAGGAAGTGTCTTTGTCTGTCCCACAAAATGCATCAGAAACAAACTATGCATTTACATTTTGCTGCACCTGAAATATTTAGTCACAACTCTTTAAAGTGTGTGACCTACACATGTGTGTGTTGTATTGTAAGCACACATTTTTGGCAAACAAGAAGGAATTTTGATAAACAGGTAGAATTTTACAGCCTGCTCCAATGTATTTAGTGTAGTATTCTAGGACGACAAAGGAAAATGTCTTTTCCTTTTAGTTTGCAAAGTTGTAAGAAAACCAGATGGACTTGACAACATATTTGCAATTCAGATTTTATTAGTAGGATGTTATTTTAAACAAAGAAGTGAGCTAAGAAATAAAAATTTAAAACAGGCATGTGGTTTCCATATGTCATGTTGTAATTCATTTATTTGCTTTAAAAAATACAAAAAGTTTGAAGAATTTTAAGTTCATTGTAGTTACTGTTTAAGTTTTTCTTGAAAATCACCTGACATGTTTAAAGCAACCCACTTTCCAAGAGATCGCTTCACTAGTCATTTGATACTTGGCAAGTGTATTCTCTGGAAACAGAAGTTAAAGGTAATGGATGGTTTAAAAACAAATGAACAAACAAACAAAGGCAAACCTGGAAGGTTTTTTATTTTGAAATAATTTAACATATCAGATACTGGACTGCTTTGCAGACAGGTCAGCACGTATCCTGTGCATCTCAGCTTACAGTGCTCTGCATTACATAGCAGTTGTTTTCTCATGAGAATTATTTATCTCTTAATAATCTATAATCTTTTTGTGGACATTTTCATTTATTTGAAGTTTTACAGAAAATTAACATCCAAGTTTGGAGTCCACTATTGACCTGAATGTATGAAAGAGAGAGAGAGAATATTCTTGATGCAGTAGTGTGAATGGTGGGCAGGATTCCAGGACAGGAGTTTTGATGCTCCAGTTCTATGATCCCAAATTGAGTGGCTTTAAAGGCCATCTGCTCCTGATGGTACGCTGTCAGGCCAATGGAGGAATCTAGTTATTTCTGAGATGAGAGGTATCAGGGCCCTCAAAATGTTGAGATACCTGATTCTGGTTAGTACTTTTGAGGAGTGAAGTTGTACATCTTATATCTCAGCCTACTATCTTTATAATTGATTCATATTCTGGTATAAAGTTAACCTCAACATTTAAACTGAGAAGAACCTAGGTTACAGCTGACTAAAAGAATATGGAAGCTGTGTGCCCTGTCTACGTTTATATCCGCTAAAGGTTTGGAGGTCTTTTAAAGATGTGAGGATGTCATATAGAAGCAAACCTGTCTAGCCTGGGGAATCACTGTTACTGCTGTTTTGGTCTAGGAAACTATCAACTTGTGGGAAAATCACCAAGTCTGTTGCTCTTGGGTTGCCTTGCTATGTAAGTAGCTCCGATTTTCAGAGCCTGTTTGCCAGCCACAGATTTGCAGGCTCTTGTTTCAGCCCATCAAAAGGGCTTTGAAAACCCTAGCTGCACCTAGCGGTCCCAGCATTTCCAGGCTCCTACCTCCTAATCAGAGGGCTGGAAGCTTTGTCTTGGCTGATTGACATGGATGGGGACCTCAGCTGTTGTTTCTTTACAATAAATGGCAAGCCTACCTTCTCTTGTAGACAGCATGCTCTGAAAGTTGTTTTTCACATTTGTTCCAAGGAGAGCCACTTGGAAGCGTCTGTATTCAAAGAATTGTGTGTTATAAACAATTTTACTAAAAAAGAAAATACATAAATTCCCGATTCTGGATTTGAAGGGAAGAGCTTGTAAATTTAAGGCTTGTAGATTTTGCCAGTGCGTGCCACAAGAATGAACCATACCTAGATGGATTTTGATTGCCTTATAGAAATTCAAGTAAGAGGAAGCAACAGTAGTCCACACAGAGTGGCTGAGAAGATTAAAGCATTTGATTTTTCTTAACAGTACAGGCAAAGGTTAAGCAGGATTCTGAATATTTGACATGCATCTTAGTTCGAGCTCCTAGGACTTTGTAGACAATTGTTTGCCTACCATTTATGTTCTTCTGCATCATTCATCTATATCTTTAGATCCCCATTCTTCATCGCACTTATCTATATACACACACACATATATATTTATCTACAAAACCAGTAGTAATAAAAACATCCATAGGTACCTGTGTACAAAAGTCCTGTATCAGATTCATGTATTCATTCAGAAGTAGATAACACAGTGCGTTTGGAACATAAGACAGGCTTTTATCTTCAGTTGTCTGTTCAAATTTGCAGTGAGGAATCTGGCTTCTGTGAAATAAGATGGTGACCCCAGTTCAGTTCCTGGTATATGAAGTGTCCAGATCACAGTTGACAGTAATTGGAACTAGGTAGGCATGGATATGTCAGTAGAAACGATTTGAAAGGGTCAGGAGACTCAAATATCCTCTGTTCTTCAAAATGCTGTGTATCGGTAAAGACAGAAAAATGTTTCATTGAACAGTCTCAGAAGATGCACCTCGTATGTTTATACATTCTCTGAATAAAATGTTACAGCTCAAGAGGATATCTGTAGCACTTACAATGTATATTGATAGCAGAATATATTCTTCTCCTGAAGGGAGATTTAAAAATCTCTTTGAAATCAATGGTATCAGGGTATAGTTTTTAATCTTAAGGTTGTTTTGTTCTTTGGAGCACACATACAGAATTCTTTTTAGTCTAAAAGTGTATGGTTTTTTTTCTGTATTTTGCTCTGAATGGTGTTCATTTCTGCCTCATTTTGTGTCTGAATAAATCATCTCAAATGTAACTGAAGTAGAGCAGTTTTGCTAGCCAGCTTGGTGATAATTATAAAATAGCTGAGGAAAATGACGTGCTATTGCTGGCTTGCTTTAGAGTGGGGTATCTTACAGTTCTGTTACCAGTCAGTCAAAATCCATTGTTTGAGTGTTGCATGACTGTCGGTAGGCATACCAAACCATCGCAGCCAAATGAATGCCTTGCAGGAGGGACAGTCAACTACCTATCATTTACGTTTGGTAAAAAATGTGAAATGACAACATAGAGGAAAATTAGAATCAATCAGTAGAAGCCAAAAGCTGTTGAAAATTTTTGTAGAGTGCTGACTCGACAGGGTAAGTGGCATCAAGAGTCTTAGAATGATCCAATTCACTTTTATTCCTGAATTTCCTTTCTGCACAAAATTGCCAGTTTTAGCAGTGCTGGGACAAATCATGTGAAGTCTTAGAGATGTGGGCTGCTGCCTACTGGGAGTAACAGACAAAACATGCATTTTCATCTCTGGCGAGATTGAGATGTAAGGTAGCCTTCCAGAAACAAGATGACTAATATATTATCCAGCTTTGCTACTGCCAGTGTCACTATCTGAAAGGGCACTGTCAACTGAAAGACCTAATACGAATTTTTAAATTTATCTAATTTTTCAACAGTAGCATCTAAAATGGCTTTAATTTAGACAGAGATTTGGGAGGAGAAAGGGATAAAGATGTGTAGTGCTATCTAATTTTTTACTTTTCTTACTTACATGAATTTGGCAGCCATTTTGTACAATTTTTTTTGTTATTTCATGTATACACTGAAACTGTTCCTTTTACTGCTGTCTCTTGGGAGAGAGATTCATTAAAAAGTGTTAATATAAAAGTTTTATTGATGGAGGACAGTAGAGACGCATAATTGTGAGTTAATAATAGTCCCTTTAAATTTCACATTTCAGATAAAAGTTCTGATAACTTCTGATAACTTCTCATACTTACAAGCTTTATTCTATCCTCATTTTCTATCTGTAAACTTATTTGTTATCTGTTTCTTTTCTTTTTTTAACTAAGCATAGCAGATCAAAATAATTAGCTGCTGTTATTCACACATTAAATTATCCCTCAAAGGAAAGAAAATGGTTTTAAAATGTGACATAATTAAGCAAATAGGGATAAAATTTTACCCGCTTATTAACTCTCTTCTTCTTTTCATTTAAAAGAAAATACATCTACTTTTCATAGATATTGGTGATCTAAGCAAGTGATCTAAAAGAAACAAATAAGAAAACCCTCTGAGATGTGAGGCAGGGAGGAGAACAGAAAAGGACTGTTGTGCCAGTACTTGAGAACAGGGCAGCTATTTAAGCCAGGTCCTGCCTCAATTTGTGAATATACCTGGCATGGTGACCTGAAATGCCAGAAAGAGGGTGATGCTGAACTACACTTTCATCGCATGATTCTCCTCTCTGAACATAAGATTTCAAAAATAAAACTTTTTACAAGATGAGACTTAAATATAGTAATGACTGGGACAATCAATTAGAACATTATGGAAAAAAAAAAGGCAAAACTAGGGTTTCTCATGTGAGGAATACTTCTCAGACAAAATTTACTGTTGCTTTGTTTGGAATGGTTTGTATGTTTCCAGGATTAATTTATGTATTGTAGTGTAAAGAAAAAAAAAATATTGAAGGCTGTTAATGCCTCTCATTTTTGGAGAAAGTTCTTTGCACTTAGCCTTTTGTCATCTGCATGAGGTTAGCTGAGTTATTAACTTCTTAAAGTCATAGTTTTCATACGCTCAGTGGACCTTCTTAACTAAATTCTGAAAAGATTTGCCTCGTTTCATCTTGCTGCCATGCTCTACAAACCTGTTCACTTACTGAAATGCCATGTTTGGTGTCCACAAGTGATTGAACATGCTCTGTCTCAGCAATGCAAGAACTTTTCAGCATTTTTTTAACTTTATTTCTTTCATGAAACTAGGATCTGTTCTGATACCAGGAAGTTATAAGAACGGTCGAAATACGCTTTTAGTACCCTACTTATAAGTGACTTGTAATGAAAGGTGCAAGCCATTCTGATTTGCCTGAGTGGAAAGTAATGTGGAAACAAATGCAAAAGAGGAAATGGGATCTAAGAGCAGAGTGGGAGAAGGACCAGTTTACTCCCAGAAAAGAGGGAATGTGGTTCTCAGTGAAAGGATACTGATTTCTAATTTTTTTTAATAAAAAAGTGTCTAAAGCATAATAACTGCATTTAAAAATATTAACATTTAACATAAAGGAATAGTGAAGTTGGAAAAGTGAGCACTTTAGTTTGAGAAATAGCACAGCTTAAGTTGCCAATTGTGCATTATGTCAGCCTTTAACTTTTTTGTACACTTTTTTTGTAAAGCACGTGCTTTATCAGAGATGCTCTGAAGGAGATCACTGAACATCTTGTCTGGCAAACACTGGGAGGGCAAGACACTTAAAACTGTCCATAATTTGCATTAATTGTCCTCCTCACTTTCTAGATAGTTAAATGGCAACATGTGCAGCCTGAGTTACAAAAATGCTAGGTGCTGGCAGCTGTAAGAGCCATCAGTGGGAACTCTCTTCTGAACACTTAATCCCCTAAACCAAAAGCTTTATCTTTGAACCAGCAGCCTAATTAGGAGCACCTAGGGACTTTTGGCTGTTATAGCTCTTACTCTGTGCCCATTTTGCAGATGGGAACTATCCTGCCACATAGTACTGGCAATCCACATTGCCAAGCGTACTGTAGAAACTAATTCTTTGAAGTTTATAAGCAGTAAGAATCCTCTGTGATGGTATTATGGACTAGCATCCTAGGGATGAGTAAGTCTGTGTTTTGTCTGATGTTAGCATGGAACTGCAAGAGGAATGCCAGACATAAATAGAAATATGAATAAAACACAGGATTTGTGAGGACATAATCACAGAAGGGTTGAGGTTGGCAGGGGCCTCTGGAGGTCATTTGGTCCAACCTCCTGCTCAAGCAGGTTCACCTAGAGCCAGTAGTCTAGAACCACGGCCAGATGGCTTTTGAATATCTCCAAGGAAGGAGACTCCAGAACCTCTCTGGGCAACATGTGCCAGTGCTCAGTCACCCTCACAGTGAAAAAAGTGTTTCCTGATGTTCAGATGGAACCTTATGTGTTTCAGTTTGTGCCCACTGGCTCTGGTCCTGTCACAGGGCATCACTGAAAAGACTCTGGCTCCCCCTTCTTTTCACCATCCTTCAGGTATTTGTGTATATTGGTGAGATCCCCTCTTAACCTTCTCCAGACTGAACAGTCCCAGCTCTCTCAATCTCTCCTCATAGGAGAGATACTCAAGCCTCTTGATCATCTTTGTTGCCCTTCACTGGCCAGGTGTGATGTGAACAGACAATTAAAGAGAGAATGATAGTGCCCATGGATTTGAGTTGAACAGAATGATCAGTCTAGCATTTTTGTAATCTAGACAAAATGTTTGAATTTATTATTTTCATGTGTAATTTATAGGTATTTTTGCAAGTGTTAAAACAATTATATTATGCTTCACTATGATGGGACTTTCACCTACTTTCTTATGTATCTTTAGCTATGAAGCTGCAGACCTATTGCCTTGACTGTTAATACCTGACCTACCAGTAGCAAGAGAAAGCTGCCATTTAATAGAGAAAAGAGCTTCTAGTTTTGTACACTGGATCTTTCAGAATCTGTAGGAAGCTGGCCTACCATCTTTCTCTCCAATCTTTTTTCCTCCTCAGGTGCCACTAGGAGGGAATGTCTAGGGCAGCATGTGATATGTGAGAGGTGTGATGGCAGCCACCATCACCCCTTTGAACTTATTTCCAAGGATTCTATAGCAGTGCAGAAAATCAGAGGGTTTTCTAATTAATTTTCAGAGTAGACATTGTCATCTCATGTCTGACAAAGATGTTAACTATGATTCCAAAACTGATAGAAAAGACTAACAACTGTAACTCCTGAAATTTTCTTTACTTGGAGCAGACAACATACACTTTTTACGTATTTCTGTAATTCTCTAGTAATTAAGTACAATAATCAGTCTTGATGACATACCACACATGCAGCCAGAAATTCAGCTATGCGCTTAAAAGAAATCCTAGCATTGTGTAGGCATTCAAATTAATTTTTCTTCTGTTTTGTCATTTCATCTGTGCCATACCAAAACAGGGATCAGTTTAACTATCTGTTTTAGGCCTATGAAATATGAAGAGATGCCACATAGTTACTGAGAAATCTTTGGCTGGTACAGACAAAGATAAATGTTCATATTTTCTGATTGGTTTTCATTCACAGTGCATGCATTGGATCCCAGGACCCTTATTGTGGCTGGGACATGGTGATGAAGAAATGCACAACACTAGAAGAAAGTCTGAGCATGAGTCAATGGGAGCAAAGCATTACTGTGTGTCCAGTAAGTCCAAATACATTCATTTATCACTTAAAACTTTTGATTCCATGTGGATTTCATGAAAATAAGCTGGCAGCATAGATTTTTAAGCTCAGAAAACTGTATCTAATGCCATTTTCCTCAGGCCTTCGCATCAGATTTTAACAGGATATTTAGTTTCCTTTATATTTCTTATTAAACTACTTATATAATATGATCAAATTATTTATAGTACTTTCAAAAGGTAGTTGCTTTTACCTGTAATATCTGCGTTCCCACCTTGAAAGCAAATGTTCCCTAAGATTAGAGATATTGACATGTTTTTTTCTCTGCAGGATTTTCCTCTGTTTTTTATTTTGAAAAAATTTAATTGCTAGTGGTATAGTCTTTTCTTTTAGGGTCATCAGTGCTAATATGTAAGGTCATAGAACATCTTTCAAAGTCCATGAATTGGAAGGGTAAATTGTATGAGTTAATTCTCACCCACATAAATGACAGGAGTGATAATTACAATAAACTTAGTGTTTAATATTTGCAGTGGCTTAACACTTATCTTTAAAAATTATATTTGAATAAATTTAGTATAATAAAAAACAAACAACAAAGTTGATTTGTATCCCTTCTTTTTAATGTGGTTCCGGTGTTGGTTTAATATTGATTCTTTTCCCTCACTCCAAAGAGCACAAAAAGAGGGTTAAGAAGGATCTTCCTTGTGCTGCTAAGCTCTTTCCTTTGGAGACTCATGCTGCTTTGTCTTTGCCTTCTGCCCATGAAGAGGGAGCCTTTCCAACTCAATTCTGCTTTCATCACTAATGAGGACTTCTTGAACTCCTCCCCATTCACCACTGGAGCACATGTGTATATGAATTTATGCTCATATGACATCCATTTTCTATTCTCTATGTGTTTAACAAGTTCTTTTTAACATCTTACTGACATTCCTCTCTCTTAAGCTGGGCTTTGTTTAGTGAACTAGAGACGTGCAAAAGTAGTATAAAGTTCTTCCAGCTTTCACTTGTGATCTCTGCACGTGTTGCAGCAGCCTCATAGATACAAATCACTACACTGAATCTGAGGTCCTTGAAAACTAGTTCCTGTGTTCTGACTGTCTGTTTGACATTAAATAGTAATTTTTTAAACAATATCTTGTCCTGCCCTTTGCATCCATGCTCTAACATAGTGGCCTAATAAAAGAATACATCCACATTCGCATTTTAGCTCAAATCAAGAGCAACTTTGGGGCAAATACTCTGATTTTTCTCATTTTCTTTGGTTCACGTCACAAAGCAGTCTTCGCACACAAACCACGTTACTTTCAGATGAAATTAAACCAAAAATGTGCTCTAACTACTACTAGGCATTTGATCCATGACCAGAGCGAGACCAATGTAAGCCCACAAAATACGTATGGTGTATGTGTCAAGTCTGCAGTACCAACTGTTTCATTTTCCAGATTTCCAGCTTATGTGTGTAGCACTTGCTAATATAGACATAGCCATTGTCTCACAGAAAATCGGGATTCAGGCATTAGCACAGTCCTTGTCTCCCTGATGGGCACGTAACTAGATGCACAGTACAGTATATTCATTTCCAAGTACATGGAGTGTATCATATCTCCCTGCGGTAATCCCACAGGCTAAACGTGGTTGTGTGGAGGGTTTGCCAGTGACCTAGCTGGGTTGCTATTTTAGGAAGGATTACTGGAATGGGTTGTTTGGTTGATACTTGCATAAGCAGTCTGCCTCCTGCTTAGTCTTTGAATTCTGGCATTGACCCTTATTTTCTTTCGTGGATACAAAACATGAGGCCAAGAGGGGGTGGAGAGGGAGGGAGGAATGGTTTAGAAAGCAGAATTCAATTCTGTTCCGTTCAACTGGAAAAACAATTATATATGACAGTTGCGTAGGATCAGACGGTCTAGTCAAAGCAGAGGAGCACCAAAGGATTGCTCAGAAATTCATCCACAGCTGTGAGACTTATTCTGCGTATCAGAGATGAAAATATTTAGAGAGCCTCCAAAGGAATTTTGGAGTTGAGCAGATTGGGATTGCATAATATAAGGAAAATTTTAGAATTAACTGTCTAAATTGAAAAGCATGGTTCTACCACTTTATTGTCTTAAAACCCTGAACTCTAAGTAAAACATTGTTGAACAAATTTGGAAACTTCATTGGAAACTTTCCTTTAAAATAACACTGTAATCTGGCAAACTGCTATTGATTACAATTTTGCTTAGGGAGGCTTTTGAATATTTGCTTTTATAGCATTTTTATGTGCTGTATTCACAGGATATATAAGTCAAGATGTAATTAATTTCATTTTGTAGGCAACTGAGCTATGTGCATCCTTGACATTTGCTATATGCATTTAAGATAATGTTTCGGCAAAACATAACAGAATATTAAAGCCTTCTACCCTCCCTCTTTTGTTTCAAATATCTTAATTGTTAGTAAAACTACATTGATCTTTTTAACACTTTAGATAATTTTTCAGATTAATGCATGACTAGATTCTTCTAAACTCAGATCAGAGAGAGGCCTGTTTATACACTAGCTTAGCCCAAAATTAAAAGTGTGACCCGTTGCACTTGAGAAATTATTTCTTAGGGAATTATTCATATATCTGAATATTTATTGGCATGTTCTGGTGGAGCAGAGAGGGGGCTAGGAGAGGTAGCTGATCATTTGGGTTACAATCTCTCTGAACTTTGAAGATCATTTCTGACAAATTTAGTTATTTTGGTTATCTTGCATTGATTTAATTCTCAAGGGGTTTTTTTAGGTTATTTTTTTAGTTGGCGTGACTGCACCAATTGTGCAATAATATAGATAGTAATTAATGCTATGGCACGTATATCTATTTTGAGCTTCTTCCAGCTGGTCAGATATCCCTATTATTCATCCAATATTTTTATAGTAGTGAGGGTTCATTCTTTTGCCAAAATATTTTCCAGTGGGACTACTTGCAACCCATCACTTAAAAGTACACTGTCTGAGATTATCAAAGAGCTTTTACATGGAAAGTAAAAATAATTTTTAAAAAAGTATTTTGCTTTTTTTACATAAGTATGCAACATGAAATGGCTTTATTTTTACAGCTGTAGCAAATATTGCATGCAGGGAAAGAGTACAGTATGTGATCTTACCTGAATTCATTAGCAGCTTCAGGAAATACTCCAGAGCCACTGAATTCTACATGAAATAATCTCAAACCAAAGAGCTCATGGCAGATTTAAGGACTGGGTCACTGAAGATGTGACCTTGACTCAGAGTGCAGAGGCACCAACCGGGAAGACAAGGCGGGTGCAGAGACGCTAAAGACAAAGAAGTTTGATATTTGGAGGACATTAGGAAGGAAGAAGGGACTAGAGGTATCTGCAGAAGAGATAGGGTGACGAAAAGAGGGTGGTAGAGAGGGAAAGCAGAGTGTAGCCATGCCAGGAAAGTACAGCCATATTGTCTGCTTGCTTGTGATTTTCTGCTTGAAGCATGTCAGGTGGTGAAACGTTAATGGGCACATGTTCAGGTGAGGGCTAAAAAGGCCCCTCATCAGTACATTTTGCTTTCTGATAGTCCTATGATGAAATTGTTTGATATCACTTATGAAAGGGAGATATTCATAGAGACAGAGAGCAGGTGAGTCATGGGGAACCGCAGAGACTGCAGTAGGATGATCTTTACAGGAGTAAGGGGGAAAGTCAGAGAATCATAGAATCATCAGTACGTGCTTCTGAGCTCAAATTTGAAGCTAAGTTTTATGAATACTTTCCCTGCCACTTGATATAAATTATGGTAACCATAGACAACTGTAGCTTTAGCTTATAATTTTAGGTGCAACAATAACGATGCTTTGGTGCAGCATAGAAATAGAAAACATTTTCACATCTCTGACATTAACTGGATTGGGGACATATCACTGCTAGTTTATGGAGTGTATATTTGTTAGACCAGCAGTGTAAGAGAGAATGGATTTACTTGTTACTTAACTAGAAGTAAGTATTTCCTGTTGTCTTATGAGAAACAACAGTTTATACTCTGCATGAGCAAAGGTCAGTGAATTTCTTTCAATAAACAGCTGTCAGCAGAATTTTGAAATGATGAATGGCGGTTGTGTCAGCTGTAGCTGGCAGAGTATACACATAGGTGTTCTGTGGAGAAGCTATAGCTCTGAAAAATAAATCATGAGAAGTGTAATTAATCGTGACATTATGGAACCTTTACCACAGTGGAAAAAATCAGCCAGCACCCAGCGTGGCAGTGGAAACATGTCTTGTGCTGTAATCGAATCTCTTGTATCTTCAAATTGCTAGTGAAATGTAAACTTCCCTCACCACTGTTAAAATGAAACAATACTAAAAATAGCAAAGGGAGACATAATTTCAGATCATTCATGACAATCTACAACTGTAGTTCCGATTTCAATATATAAGCAAATGTTAAAGTGTTACGTTCTTACACATTTGATAAAATATGCATGACTACAACTGTTACATATTTATTTTTATCTGAGTGAATTTAAATGCTATTTAGCCTGCACTTGTTAGTACTGCTGTTTTGACTGAAAGTTAAAATGTGACAATCAAAAGGTAAATCCTTTAGTATTTAAGTAAAAAAGTGTCTATCATTTCCATTTATGATCACAGATTTGTCATAATTAACACCTTGCTGAAAGAGTTAAGACTATGAAACCCTATCTTTGTTACAAGAGCTGAATTCCCCGTGTCCAGCCCTGTCTTCTTTATAAGTTCCAGTAACCATGGAGGCTGCTGCAATTTCCACTAGCACGTTTTGTTTCAGCTAGACAGTAAAGATTTCTTATTAACATGTGTTATGGCTGCATGACGGAAACATTCCAGTCGAGAATGGTCCAACCTTTCCAGCTGAAGGTGTTGAGAATTGCCTTCAGCAGGAGCACGCTGTCTAATCGTGTAGGGTTAGGTGCTGCTTTGTAAAGATGTTTTTAGGATTTATGCATATAATTCATCTAATGTTTAGAGAGAGTCGTATTTAAAACCACATTTCACTTTTATGAAATGGTGCTATATGACATGTGCTTCAAAAAACTGTTGTCAAAAAAAGACGCTCATCATGGAGATTTGAGGTTGATTCATCCGCTTTTGTTACCCTGGATTATTATCTCTGCTGCCTCTTCCTTTTGTTCTAGATTTGGGTTTCCACAAGCATTCTTGCACATGCTGTTTTACAGTCAGCATCCAGGTTCCTCATCACAGGTAGATTTTAGGAAATAGGGAATACTGTCATCAGAAGATAATCGAGAAAGTGAAATGATACTTTCTGTTGAATCACTGTAGGTGAGCATAGTTACAAAAGGTAACGATTAGTTGTGATTGTTATTATTGCTATAGTAGTGCCATGCAGTGGCCCAGATAGATAGGTTGGAGGTGGTGGGAATTATGCAGCTACAGAAATCATAAGGGGAGCTTGCTGTCTGGAGGGTATACCTCTCCAGTGGAGGCTTTTATTGTCGGTGGCTGGAGGCTGTACCTCCATGTACTGCAG
Source organism: Himantopus leucocephalus (assembly GCA_003993805.1). Classification (NCBI taxonomy): domain Eukaryota; kingdom Metazoa; phylum Chordata; class Aves; order Charadriiformes; family Recurvirostridae; genus Himantopus; species Himantopus leucocephalus. Next base: position 89,330,459 of record RSEF01000002.1, read on the forward strand.
AATTAAGAGGTTGTATGAAGGAACTGTCAGGCCTCAGGTAAGCCTTTCTGTTGTGTTTGTTCCTAGGTGAGGAATCTGACGGTGGATGGGCATTTTGGAACATGGTCACAGTGGAAACCTTGCACTCACACCGACGGTGCCAGTGTTGGATCCTGCCTCTGCAGGACACGTGTGTGTGACAGTCCTGCTCCTCAGTGTGGAGGTTGGCTGTGTGAAGGACCAACCATGGAGATTGCCAACTGTTCCAGGTACAAAAAAAAATTTCAGGTTCTATCAGTTATGGTTTAAAAGTTTTTAACTTAATCAGAATAAAACCTACCCTCAGAAATCTCACCTGCAATCCACTGATACAGTTCTGTGCATGAAACAGCTCATATCAATGTCCACAACAAATGAGACATTAGAAAGTATCGCTCAGACTTTGTGGGAGAGAGAATGAGCCAGATGGCAAATACTGATTTCAAATGCTGTGTACCAAATAATATTGGCCTCAGCTAATTCTAACAAAAGCTCAGAAAGAAAAAAGTCAGTGTTAGGTAATATCCAAAGTATGATAATTTTTCTCAGTTCTGTAGTCATAAAAAAGTTATCTGGAAGTCAGAAATGTTTACTTTTTTAGAGGTCTCATGTCACCTTTGCATTCCTCCATTCTGCCGTGGGAAAAATGTTTTCATTAGATCTTTTGGTTGACTCCTGACATCTAGATCTACTACCAGTCTGTATGCCACTCCTTAGCCACTCTTTTGTCTTCCTCAGGCACATAACCACTCCCAGAAAAAACATTGAGAGCAGATCATTTCAAAGAGTTTTGGAACACTGCATATTCTGAACGGCATTAGGAGTTCATGTTTAAGACGTTATACATACTTATAGTTGCAAGATGAAATTTATATACTGGTGCGTTCTGCTTATTGTCAGTGATTCTTTCTGCTTTTTGTCTCTGCTTTTTTTTTTTTTTTTTANTTTTTTTTTAAACATCAGAAGCACATCATGGTAGTGAATAAAACTGATTATCCTTCTGCACAAGATAACTGCAAGCTCTGTAAGTGGAAATAGTCAATTTTAGGGAAATTATTAAAAACGTAACAATATAGTATATAACATCAGGAGAATGGTAGAAAAGATAAGCATGCTGTGAGCTACTGAACAATCAAACAATGGTTATTGGCTGTCAGGTTTAGAAGGGAATGTGGAACATGATTTGGGACTTGATTCACGTACTACCATTGGCAGTATTACACTACTATTTTGACATCTTATTTCTGTTAATACTGCTATATTAGTAATTCATTCCCAGAATTCATGGATATCCAGATATTTTGTTCATTTTACCACTTGGGTCAGACATTGCATGAACAGACATCTTATTTTTTTGTCTGTGTTACCAGTAATAGCTGATTGTTTTTTTCAAAAGCTTTTTTTCTGTTATCAATTCTTATATGCCTTGTAATAACAAGACATCAAGAGGATTGAAATTTAAATTGGTAATATTTGTGATAAATTACTTGAATAATCTTATGTCATTTTTGTAACTGGATTTAATTAGTTTTCATTGTTAAAAAAAGTGATTTCAAAATCAGGTGAGGCACTATTTTAACTTCTGCTTTTATGATGAAACCTCAAGAACTCATTATAGTTTAGTTTTATTTTTCTTGGTTTCTGTTTGTCTTCTACCAATACAGAAACTGCAAGCTAGCCATCAAAAGGTTTTGAGAACTGCTTGAAGTGCATAATTTTTCGCTTAGGACAGGGTATGAAATTCCTTTTGAGATGTTTGGTCGAGTATATTTTTTCCTAGGGCTTATTGGCAATGGACAGGCGTGTCCTTTCCAAAAGTTCACACATGCAGGGTACAGCATGTGAATTCTGTTAGCTTTTTTGTTCCATTACAAATAAGGTATTGGTGCCTTATCAGAGTATCCTGTTGAAATTGTGTACTAATGCATTTTGACACTTACTTATTACTCTTTTTGCTTTAATCACTTCCCTTTCAGAAGAGGTAGCAAAACTTGACATTTTAATCTCCCCCCAAAAAAGACCCACAAATAATAATTAGAACAATACGTAATTAAAAGTTCTCTTCAGAACTTTGATACAGGAGTTTGCAGTTGAAGTTTACCCACAGTAAAGTGACAGAAACACAGTAAAGTAAAGCAACTAAATAGCTTCGTATCTTTGTACTTAACTTCCTGTGTAATGGGGTCATTTTAGCAGTTGGTGATTACAAAGCATGGAATATGGAAGGATCAGAGCACCTGTATTTTAGTTCAGTATTCTTTAAGAAATGGAACGCGATGCAGTATTAATGACTTCTACAGAAATATTAATGGGCCAGATTCTGCTGTCAGTCACACCTAATCAGCCATTCGCTATGTATAACAGATGACAGAGCCTGAGCTTTTTATTCTACCAGAAATGGAGGCTGGACACCATGGACTTCTTGGTCACCTTGTAGTACCACTTGTGGAATAGGCTTTCAAGTTCGTCAGCGTTCCTGCAGCAATCCAACCCCTCGACATGGAGGACGCGTCTGTGTAGGACAGAATCGTGAGGAGAGGTGAGCTATCTTTTTTCTACTGTCTGTTTTAATTTCTTCTGCTGAGCTGTATTCCACAGGACATTTTCTCCTTTACCTGCCTTGGTTTTCTCTTCCCTTTCCTTTCACTCTCTTTAACTCCACTGCTGCACAACAGCGGTGTTCCCATTAGCAAGGCTGTGGGTCTGCAGCGGTTCTTTCATCTTTCACTTAGCTGCATCCCTCCCAAGCTAGCTGAGAGCTCCTGGTGGTGCCAGGGAATTGTGCTGAAGCAATGTGCTGCTGTCCCTTGAGACCCTGAAAATTGATTATCCTTGAAAATTGATTGCAGTGTGTTTGAATCATAACTCGCCCAGCCTCAAGACCTGAAATTCAGAGCAAAATGTAGTAAGGTCACAGCACTATGTTACTGATGCTGCGAGTTCATTTTTTCTGTCTTAAATAAATTAAGGATCTATATAACATGAAAGGAAGTTTCAAGGGCTTTGTTTTATATTCAATAAATATAATACACCTTGAACTCAAATATCTTTTAGTAAGGTTTCAGGTTTTTTTTTTAAATTGTTTGTATTATATATCAACCACTGAGCAGATCAAGTCAGCTCAGATTTTGATTTCACCATCCACTGCTTTGGCACCACACTGGGTATTTTGTTCCTTGCTCTGTAATGTAAAGTTCAGGGCTCTGATTCCATTTTACGTGCACCCTAATGTCTCTAATTTGTAATTTGTGTGTTAGGAGTTTTAACAGGAATTAAATATTTCTTTAAATCAAACTAGAATATATTCATATAAACTGCAACTGTTAGATGCGTTATGTTGTTTCCTGAGGCATGCCAAAAAGCTAGACAGCAGAAGACTGGTGTTGGTGTAAGAATTTGGAGTAATGTAGTCTTGTGTTCCAAGAGATGTATGTGGATACGTTTCCTCTCAATATGCACTTGCAGCTTACTTCAGTGTTTCTGTATGGGCGATTTAGTATCCTATATTGCTGTTGGATGAAAACAAGATGCAGTAACTGTTATGATGAGTTTCAGTGAGAGATTTAATTAAACACCAACTCTGGGATTTCTTCAGATGAAAAGATTCCATTGAAGGCAAGTTGCATCACTCATTTACGTATTAACAGATCATCAAGAACCTGGTCTTTCTAACTCTAAATGTAAAGGATCAGTATCACAGAACATGTGAACACTCCTTGCTGTTTCAGAGCCATGAATATGTACCATTTCACTGCAGAGAAGAGCATTTTGTTATTTTGTAAATTGCTTTCTGAAAATAGGTTGCCCGACCAAAAAGCCATCACCACCAACTGTAGATTGTATCTGTCGTTACATAGCTCTGTCCCAGCATGAGTAACAGTTATTGATTTTCTTGAACTGAGAGGTCAGTCCAGGGCAGGACACAATAAGACTGAATATAAAAGAGAAGAGTTCAGTTTGGACAGACTTTCTGGTGATGGACTATGAATGTTAGTAGTCATTGCTTGTCTTAAGTTTAACATGGAATAAAAGTCCAATAAGGAGTTTCAGAGAAATAGAGAAAAATATGAGAAATACTTCCATAATTGTAGGAGAAAATGTCCAGTATTAAGACAATGGGTGCACTAAAAAAGCAGCTATAAAATGGAGAGTGATACTTGCAATGGGTTGAAACAATAGCAGCCTAGAAGGATTGAATTTTGGTATGTAACAATTCAGATGGAACAGCAGGCTTATGCTGCTTTGCTTTTGTAGCCTGCAGGTTACTCGTCCCTTCCCTCCTTGTCCAGTTCAGCAGCAATCTGGAATGTACATGCCTGTGAGTTCACTGTAGGGTGCCTTTTTCTCTCATAGTTTGTCTGTTACTCTTTCCCATCACCTTGAAACACCCTCCACTCTCACTAGCCCTGCACCTTCCTCTCACTCACTAGCTTGCTCACAGCTGACCTTCCTGCCTTTACCCTGATTTTGTTTAAGTTATCCACGATGTGTGCTGGAAGTTTTAAGTTTTTGGTTTGTTTGGTTTTTTTTTAAAGTACTTTTCAGATTTATTTCCAGAAGGTGTGGTTTCTTAAGAAGTTGTCACATGATTTGTAAAGCAGCTAGAGAAATGAAGCGTCAGTTATTTACCAGGTTTTTTGTCAGTGTCAGGCCAAGTACTCGGATAAATCTTTTCAGATCTGTAAAAAGCAGAGCGCCCTGGGAAACTCGCCAGCCAGGGCCCATCCCACCACCCCCAGCAGGGGAGCGGGGCAAGCCTGGAGATTGTGGCCAGATCCAGCCAAGAGTCCATATAATAGGCAATATCATGGCAATGAGGCAGGTCTGAGGTCCAGCTGGGAAGTCAATTCACAGGCTAAGGTTAGG
>RSEF01000002.1:89335442-89384072 GCA_003993805.1 Himantopus leucocephalus
TGGCTCATGGTCATCCTGTTGTCCACCAGGACTCCCAGGTCCAGCACTTCTCCAACAGCACAGCTCAGGCAAAGGTTGAAGGTCCCTGGCAGAGCTTGAATAGGGCTCCTGGGCTCATGGGTGTGGGTAGAGGTCCCAGGTGAGGCTGGCTGGGGCCATTAGGGCTTTATGAGTATCTTCAGGGCTCTGACAGCTTGTAGAGGGTTTTGAGCTGTCAGGGTAATGGAGTACCAGTATTTGCAGTATACTGCTTCACTCCAGTACTGTTGGAGATATATCTGCACCAAACGGGAACAGTTCCTTTGAGAATTGGGCTCAGTACATTTAGGCAGGCTGAGCAAATATTCCACGTGCAGTAACTCCTAAGAAACGTTTACCACGGGTTTGTATCCGGAGTACCAATAAGCAGCTTCTCAGATTTTCTTGTTTAAATTAATCGATGTTTATAAATAGCCTAACATTTTACTTTCTTAATGGCCCAGCTCTTACGTAAAATGAATATATATGTAGTCTTAGTAAAAATTAGAATTAGTTGGTTTACACACTGTATGCATTTGTCTTTATAAAAGTGCATATTCACCTTCACATGTTCAGGGGTGTAAATACGGGATTCGGTTTCCACAGCCAACATTGTGCCAAACTTTGAAACAGCTTTTTAACAAACAGTGATTTCAGTAGAAGTCCGGTGCGTGACTCCATAGAAAGCAAACACAGAAAAGGCAGCATATAGCTGAGGTGAATTCACCTGCAGATGTGAATTCATATTCAGTTTGAGAGTATTTGTTCATGCGTTAAGAGCTAAATGTTTGCCTAGGCTATGTTTGTTTTACCTCGGGAAAGCCATGATCCTATCATGGCTAATGTGTCAGGCAGCTCTGTGCTTGCTGGTCATTCCCTTGAAATCAATGGCAATATTTACCAATTTCGAGTGTTGCAGATAAGTTAAGCTGTTGCATGCCCTGCTGCTAAAGGGGTGTGGGGGGATGGAAAACAGTTGAGAGATAGCAGCAAAACCTCATATTACAAAGCCAATTCGCCTTGTAGAAATAGGTCAAAAGTGTAGCTGATGTGTGTTTAGACAGAGTATGGAGAGGGAGTAAAAATAGTATTTTAACAAAATTTGCTAATCAGATAAAATAATTTTGTAGGTAAGACTCGGGATGGAAGACATCCTGATTAATTCCATAGGGGCTTAAAAATTTCTGGTTTCTCCTGTATGAGAAATATTCATCGAAGCTGCTGGAAAACTCACTAGGTTTTAGTTTATACTCTACGGTATCCTGTCTTGACTTTTTCACTGAGTGAAAATGTTTATCTTCTCCTTTCTGTGGAAGGCACTGTAGATATGGGCTCATTAAGTGCACTGGTCTCCCTCCTATCTGTGCAGAAATGAGGGACATTAGAATGAGAATCCCTTGCTTTTAGTGAGTGTAGTTATCTTTTATTACATAGGAAAAAAAGAAAGAAAAGAACCATGGCAAATCAGAAGTAGAAAAGTAAATTGGCTGCAGATGAGGAGTAAACGTTTGAAAGCCCTGGAAATTTTTGGGTGTATAAGAAGATTAGAAGCAGTACATATTGTCACCCTGTTTTGTACTCAGTCCTCAGCAGATATTCAGACCTTTTGGGCTTGTTTCCATGAGAAGGAGGAACTGCTGAGAGTCAAGTGCCTGCTCTGTGTAGCACTGCTTGTTTCGAGCAGTGCGAACAAGCCCAGTCCCCTTCAGCTGAGCAGATCGAACACCGTGAGGCTTTGGGATTCCTTGTGCTCCCACGGCTGCGCTGCCTGCCCGAAGTGTGTGCTCCCGTGCTCCTTGCTTTCTCTGCTCCCTCCTCTTCTCCCACCGAAGCCCTTGGGAGCACATGCCCCGGTCCCTACCACCTTCCACTGTCTCCTGGGTGGGGATTTCTGTCGATTCAGCAGTCACAGTCCAGTAAGGCATGTGTGTGCGTCATGTGTCTGCCTTCAATTAAAGAAATCCAGCATTCCCATCAACTTTGGTACAATCTGTGCTTCCCAGTAAGTCACCAGCTGGTAATCACGAGTACCCACCACATAACAGTATATTGCATAAGAATGAGCAGACAGTGATGAAGGTTAGTTTGTTTTTCTTAAATACATGCTAGTATAATATAGTTCGAAATTAAGAACTAAGTGTTCAATTTAAAGACCATCTCTCTGTGGAATAGAAAAGACACATTTGTAACTGTCACGTAGTTAGCCTCTGGTACTCCGTGCTGCATGGCAACACTGAAATAAATTGAGGTTTTACTAAAGGATGAGATCTTCGTAGGAACAAGAATAGTAATTCCAGTTGTACTGGAATTGCCTGGAGTAAAAATTAAAAAATTACTGTAGGAACTAGTAGTTGTGGACACAACTGGACAGAGGATGTTCTCCCTTCCCCCAGTATGACAATTCCTTTATTAAGGCATTTGAACTTGGATTCACAGCAAGGGTCACTGTACAAACCCCACATTTCTCTAGGCTGTTCTCCCTTCTGACCTCATTGCAGTTAGATTAGGGGAGAGGGCAGTGGTTTCACAGATTCAAGTCTCTTGCATTGCATGTTTTGTTGAATTACTGTAAAATGTTAGCCCTGTGGGTCCTGAGAACAAAATTAAGAGGGGAAGAAAGAGCAAAAGGGAAAAAGGGTTACTGAATGACTTGAAATGCAGCCAAGAAGAGATATAATGAAACTTGGCTCAAAGCCTCGTGCTGTAGCAGAGCTCTCAAAGATCAATTGCAGGGATGTCTCTAGCTGTGAAAACATACCTGATGTTTTCAGAGGCTGGCTGGCTGAAATGAAAATAAGTTTCTACTTGTATGCTTTGTTGTTTTGGGGTTTTTTTCTTTTCCTGAAAAAAAGGGAAAAATTGACACTCACTTCTGTTGTTGACTTTTTGAAAAAGTTTTTTCTTAAATTGAAGTTAAGTAGCTTGCATAGGCATTTTAGGGCTTTTTTCAGTTTCATCTTGTCGTTTTAACTGCATTTTTAAATAGTGATTGTTAACAGAATTTGCCAGCCTTTGAAGTGCTTACTGAGTCAGTTGTTAGGTTTCTTTTCTGTCTTCCACTTAAGTGAGCAAGCAGATGATAAGGCACAGTGACACTAAAAGAGGCACTGTATAGTGTCACGAGTCTCATCTAAGTGAGATTTGTCACACCTAACTTCAGGTGTCCGTGAAAGTGAGTGCTGATGTGTGAGTCAGGTGTCCGAACTTCCACTAAGGTCTGTAGAAATTTAGTCAATACAGGCTGTGGAGAACAAAGTGGTTTGTCTCCTTCTACTCTATATTCCTAAGTTGGGTCAAATTAGTCATTCTAGCCTCCATAACGTGCATTGACAAAACTTCCATTGGCTGTAATGGGGACTTAGATGTCTGTCTTCCATGCAGCCTTTATAGTCAATGGAGAGAAATCAGTATATTGAGGGCTGTATTGGTATGACCTACATTAGACATTTGGTTTGGGGCGACATAAATCATGTTTTTAAAGGGCTGTTTCTTTCTATGAACTGTTGCTCAAGTTTAGATGACTACTTCATTTATAGACAGCTACACTGTACATACCTATAATTTAAGGCAAGGTGAGTCCCACCCTAAATTTTACTTTTTGCATGGCTGAATGACAGTAATTGTCAACTTCATGCCAGACTTGCTTTATCCTATGTGCGTGTCCCAAATTAGCTTAGCACATCTCCATTAGGAACTAATGAAATTATGCAAAAAATGTACTTATTTGACTAAGTAAATGGCGATGTTGCATCTCTGTTTCATTGGGTACGTGTTCTCAATAAATGATTACAGAGACAAAGTATCACAAACATTCACATAAATGACTGCATGTGAGAAAGAATGCGTGCAGCTGTTGAAGTTTTGGGGGAAGAGTATCCAGGCGCAGAACATTCCTCTGCATCTTTAGTGATAGCATAATATGAACTGTGAATTGCAAATATTGAACATGCAAGAGGAAAAAAGGGTAGTTTATACATAAGCTACCGTTGAAAAACATTTTCCCAAATCACGTACTGAAGAATTCTGAGATAGCAGATTCATAAATACTGAGGGTTTGGGGTTTCTTTCCTCTGTTTACTGGTAAACAGCGGATGAGGTTAATACAAGATGTTAATAGTTTCCTTAACTATACAGAAACAAAAAACTAAGTGACACTACTCTATTTACCCCACTCCCAACCTTTTAAATTTTGATGGAGTTGCTCATAGCTGGGGGAAAATTGTGAATCATAGACTTCAGAACATGTGATACACCTACTGTTGTATATAACATACACAAACAACATTTTTTTTCCCATGGAATTCGGAATGTGCAATTTCCTTGGTAATGAAGAATTAGAGCTTGAGGATCTTGGGGCTTTCTGGGAAAAAAAAAAGTGATTATGGTTATTCTTGTTGAAAATGACAACAGTTTATACTGTCATTTCTCTTTTTATAGAAAATGAATTACTGAAATATTAGAGTCAGTTTTCATTGCAGGAGAGTGCAAAGTGATGAGAACTTGTTTGAAGGGCAAGAAGACAGTGCATTTTGGATGGCTGGTGTAAAATATGAGGAAATATTGTAACGGATTTATTTGTTTGTTCAGGACAGTCAGTAGTTGGAACAAGAGCCACCCAGCCGCATCCATAAAATATTAGAGCACTCCTTCAGGCTCATCTGTTTTCTGAATATGTCATGGCTTTGCTTTATCTGAAATAACAGCTTGGTCTTTTTAAGAGCCCCAGTCACACTTGCTGGTGGCCCAAATCCTTTGGACCTGTGTAGAGGACCCTTACTAAGCAGCATGTGCTACAGCTAGAGTTATTGGATGGCATGCTCAAAAAATCAGGAATCTTAGTTTTTTTTAAAAAAAATGAAAAAACTCACTAAAGGTTGGGACCCTCCCGCATATCTGAATGTCTTGTTACAATAATGACAGCTCAGTAGTAAAATATTCCTGCTTCCCTCAAGAACCTAGTAGGCCTCTGAATCCGTTTGCAGCCCACTGGGAAATCCTTCAAAGATTATAATAGCTAAAAACACCCTTTAAAAGATAAAGTAATAACATTAGTAAAACAGTACAGTTCTTTATGCCTAGAATCAATGTTTTAGCTTTTATTTTACCCATAAAAGCAGACACACTTTGGAAAGCAAAAAGCAAGTTTAGCTCTCTGAAGAGGAGAGAGATGGATCCTAATCAATGCTTAGCTGGAGACTGATAAAAGACTGCTGCATAAATGGTTGCCTTCTGTTTGGTTGTCTCACTTCTGCCCTAGACGTATAGCCACAACTGTTTTTAATAAAATAGTTGTCAACCTTGCTTACGTGCTCGCAGTACAATGGCATGGTTGTGTTGCATGAATTGTATAAAGGCACTGAATAAAGCAAACAAATGCTTCACCCACGCAATTACGGCCTAAAAAAACCCTCAAATGTTTAAACATTCTGCAGTGTGACAACTGTTAATTCAGTGCTTTGTGAATAGAGAGGGGCCTTTTGTATAAAATATTTCCTTGGACAAACATATATCTGAATAATGCAAATGAGGGACATTTGGGGGAGGTGTTGTCTTGGTACTAAATGTATTCTTTGCCTCTTTGTTTGCCTCTTCTCACAGGTACTGCAATGAGCATTTGCTGTGCCCCCCTCATGTGTTTTGGACAGGCTGGGGTCCATGGGAGCGCTGCACTGCTCAATGCGGAGGAGGGATCCAGGCGCGGCGTCGGACATGTGAAAATGGTCCTGACTGTCCTGGCTGCAGTGTGGTAAGTAATTCTCAGCTTTCCCTTCAGCAAATATCTATGGACATATGCCATGGATGACCCTGTGTCCGTGGGGCATCTGTGTATGTCTGTATGCTCTACCCCCAACACGAGTCACCAGAGTGTGTTTGTCTCTGTGTTGCTCGTGTGTGCTGAAATTCACACAGTTTATCAGTCAGAAATATAAAAAATTCAGCTTTTTCACACTATCATCTAGAATATGAGCTTCCTGAGGCACGTTTGGTGCAGATGTGGGTGTATCCTTGGTGGATTTATGGTACTTTTTATTTTTATCACCAGAATACATAGGAACTCTTACTATGAGCCCAGCACTCAAGTGTGTCGGGTCCTGTACAGCACAGAAAAAGCTAAGTTTAAAATCTAAATACATAAGGAGCCAATAAGTGAATACATGGAGCCACCAGAAAGTGCTGAAGTAAGCTTGAATACCAATAGTGATCTTAGCACGGCAGCAGCCTAGAAGCTGTCAGGCTTTGAAGCTACAGTGGGACGATTTTGAATGAATAGAAGTGCTTTATGGATATGCCGTTTATGAAGAGAAACGTATGGGAAAGCATATAGGGGCTTTTTCTTATAGCTGAACAAATACAGGTGGTAGGTTTCGTGTGCTGGGAACATCAAAATGGGACATTGCTTTCTTGAAGGTGAATGAGATGATGCACAGTTATATGGGTGAAGGAGAAAAACATAGCAGAGATGTGGAGAGCAGGTTGACACATTCAGTGGAGTACACTGGGAAGATAACCTTGGTGTGAGTATTCCTGAATGGATAACACTGTCAAAGTCAGAGGAAAGGATATTGTTGCAGGACAACAAGAAGCTGAAGCAAAGTCTTAGCAAGTGTAGGTGTATATCAGAAGATGAACTTTGGAGTGCTGTTTCATAATAATTTGTGGTGGATTGTCACTGAAGAGGGTATTATGTAGAATGCATAATCTGGGTGAAAATTTGAAGTGGCCAAAACTGCAGAAGACAGATTCTGTTGGTGAATGACAGATGGTGGTGTTAATCTCCCCAGTGACCAAGAATGAACACAGCTCAAAGGAAAAATGAGAGTTCGGGTTTAGCCATGTTGTGCTTATTGGCCAGGCTTAATGTTGCACACTAAGAAACATGTACTCAATTTTCTTCCAGAATATTAAAGAGGTAGAAGAAAAATACATATTTTTTTATATATATATGAAACCAATTTTTACATGCCTTCATTTCAGAGACTAAGCTTAATTCTGAGGTTTGTCATCATCTGTGGTCTATATGTTAGACTGGCAGTAATTCAATACTAAAGAAAGGACCATTTATTACCTTTTTCTGATTTTAAGGTTTTGTGCATTTTCCCAGGATTTGTTCTCTTTTTAACATTTATCCTGGTGGTAGAATTGCATTTTCAATAGATTGAAAACATCCAACAGGTTTGTTCTTGTCTTTCAGTTGAACTTTAAGAAGTAACCTTATAACTTAGAAGTATACCAAGTTTTCCAAAATGCTTGTCTCGCCCTAATGTACACAAAAAAGCAGACCTATGGTCTAGATCTGTTGTTAAACCTTCCTGACCAGCATAGCAAAGAGCACAATCTAAAGGTTTTCTGTCTCGTTCATCCCTGTTTACCCCATACTAATGTTTGTGAAAGAAAGCAGTATTTTGTTTTGCGCAGAATCTTTCCATGGTCTAAAATGAAAAATATGTAGCTCTAATTTTCTCAGGAAGCTCCATGAGGAAAGTAAGAAAACCTTTAATGTAAAAATTCGTTAATTATAACTGAGTTGAGATTAATGTTACTGGGGTTTGTAATTTATTACCAGTCTTAGCACGTTGTTGTTAGCACGAAACAGGAACCAGTTCAGCTATGGAAATGTTTTGGATTTTTTTTATTAATTAGAAAATCATTGCGTTGGTGGTTTCAAAAAAACGCTTAGCTTTGGAGTAAATAGTTGTCTTGCTAGTACTTAGGCACCAATGGAAACCAACCAAACACAGAAATCCTCTATAAACCCCGGTGTTCTTGCAAAACAAAGGACTCGGGTATGAAGTCTGTGGTCTGTTTAAGTTTCAGTGAATTTGAACCTGGAAGTTACCTATCCTGAGTGAAAAATTTTGCAGCCATAATAGGACCTTTTCAATAAGCATACCTGGAGAAGAAAGTACTTTATTCCTTCTAAGAGTTTGTTTTGTTAATATAGGAAGGAGAAATCTGAAATATTTCTATGCCTTCCTGTAGTTGTTGAATGGATCAAGTATTTATATTAATAAAATCCTAATGAATGAAGAGCAGGAATATCAAAACTTGTTTATTCATCAGAGGTTCCTCTGCTTCAACCAAATTTTTGTTATTGTTGTACTGATTTCCCATCTTTACTGGTTGTAGTGATACTAAACTCAGGTGGTGAAATATATTTACTGAATTTAATTTGTTTTTAAAACCTTTTGTTCTGAGTATCTCAGAGCACTTGGAAAGCTAAATAATCTTGGGAAAAGTTGCAGTGAAAGTGATAGTAATCTACCCTGTCTACTGGATATCAGATCTGGACTGAAAGATGTTCTGAGCCAAACTTTCACCAAATGAATTAAAGGCATAGCTGAGAATAGGCTCAAGGATTTAAAATGCCCAGTCGTCTCTTTAGATCATTAGATGATAGCTTTAATCTAAAAGGAGACTCTCCAGGTTTCTTATTTACCTTCAGTGAGAATGAACTCTGGGAAACTTTCACAATGGTTGAATGGCATGAGTTGCCATAGGTCTTCTGCAGCTGTATGGTTCAGAGTCTGTGCTCTGTAAAGTCAAGATTTATGTCCGTAAAAAGTGGGAAAGAAAAATGCGTACATAGAGGACTGGAGAACATATCATTTAAGAAGAAAATAAGTATGTTAGGATTCATTTCATCTTGAAAAGAAAGTTTTGATGCATCAGAGGTGCAGGGTGGACTAAATGCTGTCTTGAGATCCCTTTCAACTCTGCTGATTCTTTGTTTTTAGTACCATTCTTCAATGGGGGGCCAGGGGAGAAAAAACAACAACTGTTTTTATAAGGCTTAAGAGAGGAAGTCTTACAGCTTGTTTGCCAGCAGTATCAGGGGAGCAGATATTACGTCATAGGAGAACCTACCTCTTCTGTTTTCCAATCTGTAACCAGGCTGTGAGACTGCAGTATGGCCAATCCTAATTTAGCTGTTCTCATTTTGCAGCTTGTACAATATTGATGGCTGTTGTCTGTGTCCATTTATACCACATAATTTTTACTGAGCATTTTTCCTTCCTTTTAGTTTTGTTGTATTGCTCTTAGTCTGTACTATCACAGCAGGCGGCTACTGCCTGTTTTGAGAATTAGACCACACACACTCCTAAAGGTCAAAAAGACGAAGCTTGAAATGAAAATCTGGAGCCATAAGGACCTGTCAAAGTCTTATGTTAATCAAAGTGAATAAAGACTGCTTGAAATTGTCTAATAAGAGATAGGACCATCACAGCCAAATATAAGAGCAGCTAAAATCTGGTAATAGAAAGCTTAAGCGGATCACAAAATAGGTATTACTTTCATGTATTCAGGTGATACTTTTGCTAGACAAGGAACTGTGGAATTCTGTGGACTGTGCTAATATGACTCAGAGGACAAATATCTTCAGATTTTACAGCATGCTCAGATAAGTTGTACATTTGCTTTGGAAAATGCTTCTTCTCCCCTGAGAAGCATAATCTCAGTTGAATTTGCCTCAGGCCAGTAATAAAAAATAACTTTTTTTAAGAATTATTGCTAGAATAAGAAATCTAGTTTGAGGCTCAAGTTGGGTGACATACTTTACGTATATTTGTCTGTGTTCTCATTTCAGTCAGGCTAACATATGCATTAATTTTAGTTTTTGTAATGGGAGACTGGTAAAGTGCATATACTTTCCATATGCCAAAACAAAGCATTTTGGGTTTTTCTGTGGAATAAAAAAAAAAGGAGGAATTTTGTTTGCTTCTTAGAAATAGTTGCTAGTGGTGCATTCATCTTTTTTATTATTATTTCAATGTTCCGGAAGCGTGTTGAATACAAAACTTTGGGAAGAAAAACTCTCTTTATTCTAAAGTTTCTATTATGACACAAGATGAAAAGAAAATGTCTTGGAAAAACAAATGTCAGATATGTTTTATTTTGTTAAGTTTTTAAAGGGAATTTGAAGATGGAAGGTTTTCAGAAGTACGTTGTCCATCAGAAAGGACAGAGTCTGCCTTTACAATACTTGCCATCTTACAAAACAAACTCCAAAGGCCTAGTCTAGAGAAAAGGCACCGGAAAAGAAGATTTTTATTATGCTTTTTTGTGGTTCTTTTTTAAGTTTCCATTTGACTTCTTCGAGTTAAAGAAAAATAAAATAATACATCATCTATTGCAAAACCAGAAAATGTATTCTTACAAGCAGGCGGTACAAGGAATTGAACTTTTTTATATGACATTTGCCTACTTCACCCTCATTTCCTTTTCCAATCTTTTTTCTGTCTATAATGTAAGCTTTGTTGAATATCAGCTGGGTTTTGTATGTTTTAAAAGTTTAGCAAAGTAGAGCCTATCGTCTTTTGATATTGCATGTGCTATTGCAATTATAAGCAATGCCAAATAATTAAAGAGGGTAAAAAAAATAATGTCAAAATCGCAAGAAATAGTTTCAGAAAATGGTAACACAATTAATGGTACATGTCGTGCTCAACTTTGTCAGTAAAGTGAGTTGTCAACTTGGCATGCATAGTCAAGGTAAATGTGAAATATAAACTGTTTGAACTGATACGCTTATATATCCAAATGTCAGGTGTTTAAGGTAGTCTTTAGCTACACATCCAGGGATCATTTTGCTGTCTGATTTATTTAATTTTGAAATAGAGGCTAAACTGCAAGTTGTTTGCTTTCTTGCTTAAAACAGAGCAGTGGGAAGCATCAATTTTTTGAAAGCATGTAATTTTAAAAATAATTTAAAGCTGAGAAGTAAATCAGCTGCTGGAAAACTGTCACTACTCCACTTGAAGCAATTCAGTTCAATGTATGACAATTGACACTGACTGCAGTCCTGTTCTGAGGTTCCTATAACAAGCTCTTTCGGAGACTTCCAAGTCACGTACGGTAACTTCTTTCGTGGACCAACGCCAGTTGATTTGAAATCTCTTTCAAATCTAGTTAGGAGGGTTCTCCAAAGTGAGTATTCTCACATTCAAGAGCTTTGCTTTGGACATATGTGTACCTGTGATACAGATGATGTGTGTTTGATTCAGAAGTTCAAATCTTATTTAAAAAAAAAAAACACATAGGAAGCAAATTTTACTGTAACTAGGCACAAGCTTTCTCAGGGCTTTGGATGTAGGAAACGGTCAATGTGTCCCTCAAGGTCAGGTGACAGCCAAGTGCCTTCGTCCACTTAGGGAGTCGTATTGATTGGAGATAGGAGACCCAGTTTGCTACATCCAGAGTTTGCCACACTGTTTCCTAAAACACCAAGTTCACTGGAGTGTGCACTATCACAGCTATTGCTATTTATCGCAGTTTTCAGCAGCTCCCATGCTGTAGATGTAGTCTTTGTTATTGTTACTTGGATGTAATACCTTACACCTGGCTATGTGAGGCTCCGTGTTTGAACTGTGATCATTACTGTTTCTGATAACCACAGAAAGCAGAAGTACCTGAAACCTCCTTCATTCTGCACCCAACAGGCACAGCGCTGGGCTGAAAGCTCAGTATTACAAGACATGATTTTCTACTTCCCTTTGACTCAGCTAGTTTTTGAATATAAATGAAAAAGGAGAAAGATATTTTGGAAGAAAGGATGTTGAGGGCTGATGTTTTGTGCTGCAGTAATTTTAGAATGAAGTAATGAGTGATACTGAAGCTGGAGGATATTTCCTGGGGACTCATGTTTCATCCAGCCTGAGATTTTTTCATTGCTGTGCACCTAGAACATTCAGTTACCTCTGGAACGTAACCCATAACTTTGTCATTGTACACTAAAAATCAAAACAAAAACTAGGTGGCATGGTGTTAGCTTAGTTTCATCAAGTGGTAAGTCTTACAGGATCATATTGTAGTCTGTCAGGTATTCTTACCCTTCTGCCAGTAAATAAGGAACCCACTCCCCCATTACAACTGTGTTTGATTGGAGGGCGGTCTTAGGTGACAACATGGAATTGCAACAAGTTACATGAAAAACAGTGGGCCAATAGAGAGCAAAACCCTAAATTCGTTTTCACCTTGATCGACAGAGTTGCAGCTGAGTCCTTTATTTGGTCCAAGTGGCATCAGGTACTGGTCAATGAGCATACACATTAGCACACATGTAGCTTGTGACTAGCAACTGTGTGTCTTTTAATTTTTAGCAGTAGGACTGCTAAATCCTACTGGCAGGAGATATGGGAAGGGGAAATAAGAGAAGGAAAAAATTTCAAAGACTTGAAATATAAACTTATAGGAAATTAGGCTTAATGAGTTCCAGTGCTTATGGATCTACTTGTTTAGTGTGTGTAGTGTAGCTCTATTTGATAAATAAGTAGTATTTCCATGCAATCAGAACTGACATGAAAAGGGAGAGCTATAAAAAAAAATTACAGAGAGATTTCAGCAGACTCAGGGAACGGGTAATTTTGTGGCAATTGAAACATATTTTGGGGGAATTTAAGCCAAAAATAGAAAAACAGATGTAACATTCAGTGGTTCTACCAGTCTGTTCTGGGAGGAAGTTTCTTTCTGTCCTCCATCTGGCAATCATGGGAGTAGGATACACCAGACAGTCACCTAGTAGCCCACCTAGTATTTTCTGTACTGTCTCAGAGTCCTGGCTCAGCCCAGTAAGAGTCCCATCTTCAGTTGCAACCAGTCTCAGGTGCTAAAAAGAAGGTAAGGAATAAGATAAAAACTATGTAGACAATTTCGCATATGCCAAATAATCCTTCTTGATCCCTGAAAGCACCTGACTAAACCCCAAAATATGATAGTTGGTTATAGTAATTACTACCAATTTATAAATGGTAAATGTAATAGACTTATATGGACCACTAATTCGGAAGGAAGAACAAAGTAATCTCTGTCCTGGAGTACTGGAGCTGTATTTAATATGTTGTTTTGTTTTTAGAAAGGAAAAAAAGATAGCAAGTCTCATATCCAAATTCAAGGAAAAGAAAAAAGTGATGCAGGTAGAGATGGGCTGTTTCACCTGATCTCTGATTTTCAAAATGCTGAACAACTTTAGGGTAAAAAGTAATTCAGATGTAAATGAAACTGGAGTGCAATCCCTTAAGATATTACCAATATAGACCACTTCATACCTTTCTGGCGTTGTTCTTCAAGAAGATAATGGTGGTTTCTGACAGTCAAAATGGAGCAGCTTCAAAGTATATGGTATTAAATTTGTGATGCAGTGTTACAAAAAAGGGTCATCATTAAAGTGATATACTAGCAAGAAGGTGTAGGAGTTAAAAGATGGATAAAGCTAACTGGACATAATGGTGGGTTGTCCTGGAAGTGGAAATGTCAGATTATTGGGACATTACTCTAGATTTCCGAAAGAAATTACTTTAGACAGATCTTACTTATTAGGGTTCTTAGTAATTTTGGTAGACTAATTTGTGTTATGTTTGCTGGTGACCTGAAGCTGTGGGGCATCGTCAATACAAAGGTTGATTTGCATGTCATATAGGAGGCGATTGATGTCTTTGAGGACTGAAGTAATAGAAGTTAAATGAGTTGTGTCATAATTTCAAAGTCGTGAACTTAACATAAAATTAGCAGAAACTCCTGCTCTCACCTTGAAGCACAGCGAGGAACAAGATAGAAGGATGACCCTAGTGTGGTAGTTGTTTATGATACTAGCTATAAGCCAGAAAAATTGTGCAGCAATGAAAAATGTAGATTCAGTTTTAGCATTTAGGATGCTTCAGAAAGGTATTTCCATTAGAGACCAAAAAAATAGTCTAAGGATTCATATAAACTAATCTCGGAAGGGATGACTGTAACAGACTGGACTGAAGCTAGTTGAAATCACACTTTTTTGTTTCACATATTGCAAGTAATGTGATTTCTCCACCACTGCTGTTATCTTCAAAGCTGAGCTTATTTTGAAGCTGAGTTTATCTGACACCATTGGATCAATGACTGAAGTCATGGAAGCTCATTATGATTTCATCTACAAATTTTCAAAGTCTCTTCTGTTACAAAGATATGTCTTTGTACGTATGCAAAAACCTTAATTTTACTGTAGGCAGTTCACTAACAACCCTAAGTCATCGTGCAATTGCAATCAAAATGGGCAAAAAGGGTGCATGAAGCATGGCATTGAAAATGACCTCAGAAACATGATAGAGCCATTATGTAAAATTATTCTGTAGCCATGCTTACTGTTCTTAAAGGATATTGCAAGTGGTGGAAGTGAGCTGAACCCTGGAAAATGTCCCAAAGAAAGACAAAAATTTGGGATTCAGATAAATCAGAGTAAGCAGGGTTCTAGTGTATGAAGAACTAATATATAAATTAATGGTAGGTTTAGAGAGGGAACACTGGGATTTCTGTGCACTGTGTATTGTAATTTACTGAATTTTAAGGAAATATGAAGCCAATTAAGGGAAATAATTTCTATCCAGGGCATTGTTAAATGATGTAACTTGTTGCAAGAAATTGTTGAGGCTTAAAAAAACCCTATACAACTAAAATTGTGCAGGTTATCAGGATGGACTAGAATTATAATAGACAAAAAAATTTACATTTTAGGTAGCAGAGTAAATCACATGTTAAAGTTTTAAATCTTCTTCTGAATATTAACAGTCAGATTGAGAGCTGTGCTTTGGGCATTCCACTTATTTCTGTGCTGTCCTTTGACAATAACCAGGGACAGCATGTCTGATCTAGAATGGCGTTTGCAGTGTTCCTCTTTGTGAGTGTTGAATCAGGTTACAACAAATTGTCGCCCTGATTTATTTTCTTCCTTTTGGGTTTAGCCACCTGTAGTTAAAATGCTACAGGCAAACATAGTAATTGTGTTTACACATTTTATACCAAAAAGTGTGCTCACATGTAGACCTGATGGTTAACACGAAGCCGAGTTTTGTTTCAGTGTTCTTCTCTTCGACCTCAGTAAATTGAGGGATGGGTGAAGCCTGAATAAGTAATACGCACTGTTGCTATTATACCTTCACTACTGCGGCAACTGTTGACGAGTGCAAGATTGATTTGTTAGCTGAGCTGATTGGCAGCAGTCTTCAGCCGTCCGAGTGCAATTAAATGGAACTCCATCCAAATTAATGATATTTATCTGCCGGCTTTTGTTTTCCCTTAGTCTCAGAGCATTATAGTAATTTTTAATTTATTAGACTGTGGTAGGATTTTGCTTTTCATTAAAAATAGTGTCAGGCAGCCCTATTCTTACACAGGTTATATCAGATTGGGGCATTATTTAAAAAAAATATGGAATATTTATTGATGGAGTTATTAAAAGTACTTATTTTTTCCTCCTGGGTTGATTCCCTCATCCCTTCCACATTCAGTTACTGGCGCAGAAGACTTCTACTCTACTACTACAGCCACCAAATAAAAGGCATTAAATTATTCAAAGCCTCTGACATTTGTCTTGAACAAACAAGTTCCCAAGCCTTAGAAAAGGCAAACATACATTATCATGGTGTTTATTTATAACTTATTTTGTGTCTTCAGGATGTCTTCAGACTCAGTCTGTTGCAGTATTCTGAAATAATAATATTTAGGCCTGAATACTCCAGTAGATGGGATTGTATTCTTCATGTCTGAGAATATAAGATCGTGTAAACGCTGAGCTCATTTACCAGCACATACAGTGATGTGTCCTTGCAGCTTGAAAGGCAGGATGCAGTTTCACAGTCCCCCTGTCAGGACCCCTTATGGTACTTGAAAGCAGCATCACATAGGATATTTCTTTTCTGCCAGAGAAATGCAGCTGAAAGTAAAATTGTTAATCCTGCAGATTCCAGAACAGAGTTTTTCTCATTCAACAATACTTGTTACATCATCTGAAACATCAGAAACGTGAATGAATTTGAAGTCATAAAAATAGGCCTTTGAGTTTACATTATGAAAATCTCCGTCTTTGTTACTTATAACAATTTTTGCTGTGAGAGATCAGTGAAGCATTTACTACTCTGTGAACGTAAAGGACTTGATTTGTCTTTTGTTTGAAATTGGTGAAGCCCTTATCCAGACTGGGAGTGGTCCAGAAATAGGTCAGCCCCAAATGCAGTTCTGGCTTTGTTTTGTTAGAGAAGCTTTGTTAGAGTTGATGGAGAGAAGCAGCTGTAGACTATAGCTTTATTTCTCACATATCTGATTCAGAGGAAGGACAGACTCACTTTAATCTCTTTGGGCTTTGAATCAATCTCCAGAAGGAAAAGTGGAAAAGAAATGATAGAGTTGACATGCTAACTGTGTTACCAATTTACTGTCATTTAGAATTAAGAGGAGTTGACCAGGTCCTCAGCTGGTACAAATTGATGAAACCCTGCTGATTCCCTCTAGGATGCATGAGAAAACTTGCAAGTTACAGTTTGACATATTAATCTCCAGATTGTGAACATTTCTGCAGAATAAGGCAGTACTAGGAAATACTAAATGCCTTCATGGTCCCTAGCTCAGGGTACCCTCATTGGCGGCTCTTCATGCAGTTCATCCTGCTGTGCGGGTGGCTGAGCACTTCCTCCACAACATGCCAGCTAGGAGGCTGCACAAGTATTGAGGAGAAGCAGGCTATGTCAGAGAAAGTTCGTGAACCTCTCATTCCCTTTGTGGACTAGAGAGGAAAAGAAAACTTAAATCTCTCCTTCGATCCTATGGCACTACAGCTACTTTGCCCATTACGCAGGCTGGATTGCCGGGCACCAGGTCAGGTACAAGAACGTTATGTAGCCAACATCTGCACGGTGCTCAACACAAGACTATTCTGTGTGATTGCTCACAAGCAACCCCATTTTTAGTACATGAAGTTTATTTATGAAGGTAGTGGCCGATTCCCACGTTCCTTATAAAACCTCTTTTACGTGTTGGTGCTTGTGAGGACATTGTACACGGCTCAGATCTGCAATGCGGGAGCTTGGATAGCGTGGCTCTATTAGTGTACTGTTCTGGTAATGTCATACTACTGTGGATGTACCTCTTACTAGCAAAAATTTCATTTCCCACAGCTGAGTTTGTTCTGTCCTCATCCTAATCAACACAAGCACTATGAAAAACATGAGGGTTACTCAATAGACCCACATCCTCAGCGTTGCCTGACTTAGCTAAGTCTTTTCACACCCTTGAATGACATCAGCCAGCAGAAGTTCAGAGTGCGTCTGGCTGTTACTCTACCTAGAAAACTAAGGCCTATAATCCTGCTTTAATCTGAAATGAAGTATGTTCACTCTATTTAAAGCATGAAAAAAGATTCAGTCAGAAGTTTCAAGAATTTTCAGGCAGTTGGTCACAAAACTGGAATTATATTATATGCTTTCACATAGGAGCACATAACCGTCTGTGCAAATTCACTAAGTTCCCCATTAAAAATAGTTAATTTATGTGTCCTAACCCTATTGAAAAGCTGATCCAGAATCCCCATTCGCATATTGAAGCATTTGTGTGAGATAGCTTGGCAGCTTGAATATTTTGTTAAAGAGGTTTTAAAGTACTTAGAAAAAGGTGTAATATCAGTGCATATAATATTCTTCTGAAACGGAGGACTAAAAGGATATTAGACATATAGTGAAATCTAGTATGAGCAATTTGGTATGAAGTATAAAAATGATCTATTACACAGAATGCAAGAAAAAAAGCAAATGATGGATTACAGGAATTAATGCATCAAAAACCATGCTGGGGGCCATATAAATGTAATTCTGAAAAAAGTAAAGAATGCAGTCTCTTTCATTCTAAAGATATCATGCACAAAAACCAGTATCTCTAGTTAGGGAAATGTTTTCACTTCTTTCTTTTGTTTTCAGAATGATTGGCATTTTATTGACTGGTTAGTTTCCTAAGTAAAACTGAAGAAGTATAACAGTATGAGATGCCCTAACTATAAAGTTGAATCTGACTTTCCGTGGTAGTCCCAAAATGTCAAAAAAAAAGAATTAAGTTGCCTTAAACTTCATAGGAAGAATAATATATATGAGCAGAATTTCCTGTGTTGTAAGAGGTAGATAGGGTGAAATGTGGAGAAGAAAGAAAAAATTAAATCATGAGAGTGCAAGATGTAAAAAAAAAAAGGTATTTGTCTTTACTAAAGTCACAGAAGGGCTTTGCCTAAAATAGGCAAATAGAGATGAAAATGGACTATTAATCTTTTGCCTTTGACAAGGTAGGCATCCTTTATTATTTGGGGAAAATTTATTGATGAGCTTAGTTCTTAGAACTGCATCCTGCCTGCTGTAGCAGCTTGATACAGAGTGTGCACTTTCTTATTATAGACTTCCGCTTTCCCTTTTCCCCTCCAATACCCCCTTCAGAGTGTTTTCCTGAAAGTAGATGGCACTTTAGATACTACAGTACTTCCTGTGTTGTTGAATATGTTTAATCGCACAGGTCCCAGCACAGACTGTGTTGGGCACCTTCCATTGTGAAAACTAACCATTTATTCCTCTCTTCCGTTTCCCATCTTTTAAGCAGTTAATTATCTGCAAAAGGATAATACCTTTTCTCTTAGCTTGTGGCTGCAAGTTTCCTTAAGAAACTTTGAAAGACGTGAAATGTCTTCTTGAATTTGAAGTAAACTGTATCAACTTACCTCCTGTATCCATATGTTTGTTGACTTCTTCAGAAACTGTGATAGGTTCGTGGCTTCCTTTTATAAAAAAGCAGGGTATATAAATTTGTTCTCCAGCAGATCATATTTGTTCATGTGTCCACTAATTTCATGCTTTGTTATGATTTCCCTTGAGTTTCCCAATTCAGATGTCATGCTCATTGCTTTATAGTTCCCCTGAACTTCTTGAAACATTTTTAAAATGGTGTCACATTTACCGTCTTCCAGGCCTCAGGTAGGAAGGTAATTTTAAGCAAGAAGCTGTGTGCCGCTACTACCACTTTACTTGTTTCTGTTTCCTTAGTTATATTCTTTGGTGACATTTTTTGTTCATTTTTTGTTTGTTCCATAACATCTTCAACTAACACAGCCTGCTGTGCTCTTGCCATTTCTAAATGCCCCTTGTATGCCTTCATAATATAATGGGCCTATAGACTCTGTAGCAATCTTTCTGTCCCTGACGTGCCTGAAATATGATTGAGTTTTAGCTTTTATACCTTTTGAAGTTCCTTCTCGAATTCTCTTCTGGCCTCTCTTACTGTGTTTTTACATTTAGTATGCCAGATTTCATGATTCTTTCCATTCATTTTTCGTTTGTACGTGACTTCAGCTTTTTGAAGAGTGGCTTTGTGCTTTTAATGACCTTTCTCTCCCTACTGTTTAGTTCTGCTGACTTCTTTTTGCCTTTCCTCAGATTTTTTGATTGACAGCAAGCATTTGCTCTCTGCCTCTAATACAGTGCCCATGATGAGCTTCCCTCCTGTAGCATTCTGCTGGTTCATGTCCCTAATTCAGGTCCCTCATCAATAGTTGTACTGAACTCAGCTATCTTTCTTGTTCATTTGTACTGCAGAGAAGAGGTCAGGGAATAGTCCCTTAGGACTTTTCTCTTGCATGGAGTCACCTCTCAAGTGAGCAGAAAGCAGCAAAGAAAATTCTTTTATGTTTCTCTGGAAAAAAATAGTTGGTCAAAATACAGTCCCTTTTGTAATTGTACTCATATTTCTTAACCTTGGGAATCTAAACCAGGAACCTAGTCTGCTTAGTCAAGGGCAGAAGGTGAGCTCCTGTGGGGGCCTTTTTGGAACTGCCAAACTAGGCAATAGCTATATTACACTTAAAAACCCCAAAACACCCCCTACCCCCACTTGCACCCTGATAAGCTTATGGTGGTACAAGAAGTCAAGCAAGAGGACTCAGAATGCATGATCTTTGAAAGTCATGGAGAAAATACACCATTTGGTTTCTGTGGCTTTTCAAAGTCATGTTATATTTCATACTGAGTCACAAACTGACACACAAAGTGGTTTTAGTGCTTGATGGTCACTGCTAAAGTGGGGTCTCATCTGAAAGGCACTGAAGTCAATTTAGTCTTCTTTGATTTCAGGGGCACCTGGGTCAGTCTCAGATTTTCTGTCATTCTGACTGCTTTTAAATAAAGATAAGGACTTGCTTATAAATGGATTCCCAACAAACAAATAATTGGTTAACATTGCCATCAGATAATTTCTTTATGAGTCTGATGCTGGAGGCTTTTGTTTGTTGGCTGGTTTAATTGTATTTTTAGGTGTCTTTTTCTGTCTAAACAGTTCAATGAGTATAACCAAGATATTTTTTTAAATCTACTTTAATACTGTAAAATTGTCACTTACCAAGATCCAGTAAAATAGATGTCCTGTGAAGCTTTAAAGATGCCATGTTCTTTTAGTGAAACGCTATTAAAGGCTGTGGGAGTATGAACAGTCCCTGGTAAATTCACTTTCTTACTCTGTAAATGCACAAAATCAAGTACTTACTCATTGGAATAAGGAACGTGATTAAAAAAAATAAAAAGCTCCAAATCCCACAGCTGGAGCACAGATGCCAACAAACATAACTTTGATGCTTCACAGATGATTTTGAATACAAAGCTGTTCCAATTGATTCCTTCCCTACATTTTCCTTGGAAAAATGTTAAGTGCTCTGTGGTTTGTTTGTTGGTTTTTTTAAGTGATGAAGAGATTATACAAGTTCATAAAGAAAGGCTTTTCATAAATGGATGCATGCTTATTTGATTCCATTAATTAAAGTTAACAAACCATATGTCTGTATATTTTTAAGTGTACAGTACAAATGCCGTATAGTTTTCAGGGCTTTGCTGGATGTGAGTTTTGAAAGGTAAATGAGAATCAGTACAGTTATGCTGTGACAGAAAACTCTTGAAAGTTTAACTCTACGGAGTTTGTACTATGTCAGAAGACTTTTGTTTTTAACCTCAAAAAAGCAGATAGGCCTTTAAAGGCCACCGCTAAAACTTTCCAATAAAAATCTAGCAGCGGAGTCTAACGTTCAGTTAGTGTTGAAGTTAGAGAAGGTACGTGTCCATATATATAGGTATATCTGTGACACATTTTGGGTTGTAAATACATATTTCTTAGATGTGTGTATGCTCAGGACATACATGATAGTTGACCATATTGTAAGCTTTTAGGGAGAATCGAGAACACAGCCATATCGGGAGTAAACAACAGACACCTACGTTCTGGGGAGCAGCTTAATCTAGGTTTGTCTGGGCGGCTGCCCAACATAAAGGGTGCTGGAGGAGAAGGCTACAAAACTGATTGCAAAATGTTTAAAAGGATTTTTTAGCTTTGACTTCACTGCATCACTATAATTCATGCTGGGGTCAGGCTCTTCTTTAGAGAATGAACATTCGTCTAGGTTTCCTGAAAGCCATTTTGTTGTAAAGGAGTGATTTAGAGAAAGAATGACTTGTTTCAGTTAGTGGCTTAGTTCACAGTATTGTTCTCATTTATTTTATTTTGAATAGTACCAATCCTTGCATCAGTTTGGGATTTTTCATTCATCAAAAGCAGCAAAGCATGAATGACTTCTATGAATTACTGCCAATAAAATTTGCATCTCAGTCACCGTAAGTCCCATGTACAGTCCCAACTATAATTGAAAGCATTGCCTAACAGGACTTTGAATCGTTATATTGGCAGTATTCCAGGTTTCACAGGCAGATTAGAGAAAAGGCAGCATTAGGAAACATAAAGGTTTACCTTAAATAGCTTGTTTAGTACCAATGCTGTTATTTTCAGATCAGGAAACAAAGAGCAATAACTGTAATGCCTGTTGTACTGGAACAGCATCTTCCTGACTTTCTGAATTATGATGTCCCCATTTTCTTACCCTTAAAACTGTGTCTGGGACAGAACAGTGCACATTTGAATATTTAAAGTACTGTAATTAATGTTAAAATATTCTAGATTTAGAGGAAAGAATTCTCAACACATTTTTTAAATACAGAGGATTTTTGAAATGACTTCAAAATTACAAATAAATCTGGAGAATATGTATTGGTGAGGAAGAAGCAAATGAAACGGCTGATAGTGTATGACGAATGCAGCTTTACCTATACTAGCACATCCTATAGCTTCATAGTTCACCAGTTGGTTATCATCACAGTAAGGTCTTGAACAAGGAAACAAGAGCTGCATTGTGCCAGGACTTCTATTACTCTTCTTCCCACTACCTAAAATTTTTAACTTCCTGGACAGTTTTTTTGTTTGCAAAAATCATTACATGCTAGGTGTTCTCAACATAACAAATGAGGTAAATAATTTCATCCTTTTCAGCGAAAAAAGAAGAAAGGGGAAAACATTTTTCACTCACAACTGCGTAAGCCTTTAATGGGATTGGTTTCTGCTGAGAAGTGTTGGAGCAGAACTTCCCCTCCCTCCTCTGTTAATCTAAGGGCCGGTGGCTGGCTGCCTGCCTGCCTCCAGGTGAGGGAGTAGCTCTGCTTGATTCAGGCGTCATGCTCATTCCTTACCTTATGATTTACAATATTCCTCTTGACTTGGTGCTTATGAGGGTTCCTTTCTGTCACTTTTCTTCACTCCAGCACTGAAATGGCATGCTATGAATGAGAAATCTGGGTTTAATTCTTTTCTGAAAATGGTATGAAAATGGAGGCTGGAAGTTCTGTGGAAAAATAAAATAAATAAATAAAACAAAAATTTAAAATGTCAGTCTCTACCTTACAACAATTCCTAGACCTTTATGAAAGTATCCAAATACTCAGAAACAAAATCTGATCCTTTGAAGTAGTTCTTTTCATTATTCTCCTAGGTCTCCATTCTAAAGAGATTTCCATTTTACAGTCCTATCTGCATCATCTGTTTTAGATGAGTGTATTTACAGTATAATCACAACCAGGGAGGCCAAGGTCATTCATAGATCTCTCCTGATATCATATGATAACAGGGACAGCTTAGATATGGATGACAGTTTCATTGCAGAGAGAAAGCTTTCCAAGAGGTCAGGATAATAGTCACTACTTCTTACTATTGGTTCTTCCAAAACCTTTAAGTGTCTGAACTAAACATTTGTTCCCTCTTTTCTGGAGACTTAAGACTTTTAAGATTGTGCAAAAATCATCTTTAAAGTCTTTTCTTAACCGTAAATAGAAAAATGCACCATAGTTCTTTTTTTCCTGTAAGCTGAAAAGAGTGCTCTGCATTTCTTCATTCTGTATTCTAAGTCCCTCTACATTTCTTAATGATCATTTTTGCTCCTGGTACTCACCACTAGAAGTACATCTGTAGAGAACAGACCAGTAACAGAGAACTAAACAATATTGTTATCAGTTTGGGTTCTTTATGCACAGGATTATTCATACTTTTCCTCAAGCTTAACTTTCTTCTTTTTTTTTCCCCAACATAAATGTTTCTTGCATCTGGGATGCTTTTAAGAAAAGCATAGAGTTACTTAATTGTCCATGTATATTTTGACCCAAGACAGCTAAGTGTGTAGGATTTGAAGGTTTTTTGTCCAACAGTGTCTGGATTTTGTTTCACATTTTCTCACATAATCTTATAGTTCTGAATTCAAAGGTACTGGTGGTAAATCAGTTTAGTATAACTTTGTTGATAATGGTAAAATCTTCATTGGAGTAACATCAAAGAATTGTGATATTTAAAAAAAAAAATTAAAGAAATTATCAATTTGCAAGCTCAAGCATTCCAGTGCTTGATCTAATGAAAATAGCAGAATTAATGTTACCTATGCAAATTTAAAAATACCCTTAACCATACAGTATGTTATGAGAGGTCCCATTTGAAGCAATATTTTCTCTCTTCCTTCTTACTCCCTCCCCCTCGGAGTTTTTCATCATAATTAATGTTAGGGTGCTGGTAAAATATTTCCCATTATATTTGAAAAATATATAACTGTGATCACCTACAAAAAGAGTGAATCCCTCTAATTAAAACTCTGAAAAAATGAAGTTACTGCAAAGATGTATGGCATAAGTATAGAGTTAATTCTGGATCAGTGGTAAAAATGTATGCCTTGATAGATACGAAAAATACCTTCTTGCACTTGCATTCCTGATGCTAATTTCAAATTTGGATATCAAGAAGGATAACATGCCCATTAAAAGTGCTTTGAACTTAGTTGTTGCTTAGGGACATTCTTCAAATCTTTTTTTTCAAGCAAGTGAGGTCAATGTCTGCTGTTTCACCCTTGTTAAACCCTTCTGTCCCTGGATTAAAGGTTACAAAAAGCCCCAGAGAAAAAAACAAAATGAAAAAAAATCTAGTAAACATTAGACCAGAGGGACATTATGGTGACTTACACCTTTCTGCTGCAAGTTTTAAAGTTACTCACAGTTGATGAAGAACTGATATCCTGAGCAATTCAAAAGTGTTAGATAGTATCAATGTAAGGATCAAGAAACAAAATTCAAAAGCAGTTACTAGAGGAAAGTGTTAATTTTGCAGCAAGACATCTGTTGTACTATGTCTTGAGAGCAGAAGCTGAAAAAATTATGGACAAGAAAACAGAAAATTCTGATATAAAATAGTACTGAAAAAACATGTTACTAGCACTCATTTTACTAACACCTTCTAACATGAAATCTTAGCAGTACACATAGAGCAGGGCTTGCTTGTTTGTTTTTCTATTTTTAGAATATCGTTATAGTAACTATAGAAATTGTGTAAAAATTTGTTGCAGTCAGGTTAGAGAATAGATTGCTTGGACTCCCACCAGTTCATTACACTTATAACCCTGTTACAGGCAAAAAGGAATACACCATTCAGGCAAAGCCGAGAATTTATTCTCAGTCTAATTACAGTCTTAATGGTCATATCAGTTATAAAAGCCTAATCAAATTGTTTCGATTATATGCAGTTAACATAAATACACAAACTTTTTAGTCCCCCGCTTTCTCTGTGTTAAGGTTGATGGTTTCAGTCTGAGGGTGGGTGTACAGACTGTGGTCAGTATTCCAGGCTCTTTGCCAGAAGTATGAGATTGATGTTGATGGTTTCTTTCTTCTCACTTTAGGATGTGGTTGAGATCTTTTTTATGTTTGCTAACAGGCTCTACACCTTGCTTATTAGTCATTGGTCTGCAAGTTCATATTGCATCTGAATTTACTATGCAGTGTGTGTTTTACATACATTGGATGCTTGTTCTTTGTTCTTTTTACTGCCCCTAAGGCTTGACAAGAATGACTTGACTTACCTTGCTCCTGAGGTTGCATTCCTTTGATGACCAGTAATTGGCCATCAGTGAGATATTTATAGCCCCTGGGCCTTAGGTATCCTGTGCCTCTTCTTTCCAAGCTTCTGATAATCCTCTGCGCCGTGTTTTATTAAGGGGGTCTAATAGGTCATTCTACCCACAGTAACTAANCATTCTACCCACGGTAACTACATGTTACAAATACCCATTAGTTACAAAATATATATCACTATAGACATTACATCACACAACTATACAGAGCCAATGAAAAGTTAAAGCAAAGTAGGTAATGGAGATCTGGTAATGAGATAATTGCTATTGCATGCAAAACAAATCTTCAGGCAGACCAAGACAAGCACAGGCAAAGTCCAACAGGTCCTGAAGCCTGTTTTGTTGGCTTAATGCAAACCCTGTGGCCTGTTACAAACAGTAGTTACTCCCTCTTTACTAAGCTACAAAGCTAAGAAGCATGTTAGTGGCTTAGTTATGATTAAATTTCGGATGGACCATCTGTGTTGAAATGCAAGAATGGCTCCTCAGAAGGTTTAATGGTACTTGCCATACCCATGGAAAGAGAACAAAACATACTGGATTTTCAATATTGGAATCTCNTCCTCAGAAGGTTTAATGGTGCTTGCCATACCCATGGAAAGAGAACAAAACACTGGATTTTCAATATTGGGATCTTTTACTATTCACATCAACGTTTCAGAAATCCCATTTCTGCTAGGGATTGTGATAGCGACCTTGATTTGAAATAAGTTCTCTGTTTCCGGAATTTGTGCAGTAGGCTTCACATCCACTGGAATAAATTACTTATGTCATGACCTTCTCATTCTTAGTGCTGGCTAGTAGTCTTATCCCATGGGCAAATAAAGATTTGTCTGGTGTTTTTTGTCCTGGTAGGGGAAGGCTGGACATTGTTACTTAACTGCTGATTAGTAAGTGAGTCCCTTGATCAAATGCAAGTGTTGTATATTCATATCTCGTCATCTGTGATGCCAGGCAGGCCCCCATTTGCTCTCTCTTTGCCAGAAATAAGATGGTACGATGTATTGATAAAACTATGTAATCTTAACGTTACATGTTGGTGTTCTGATCAAGAGCCAGATCCTTCTGTTTATAACACAATTAAAGTATGTATAAAACACACAGCTCTCTTTCTTATTTCTGTTCTTAAACTCCTGTGCCTAAAATTATAATTTTTTTTAAATTAATAATCTTCAGTGTATAAAAGGGACACATGAGACCACATTAAATGAGTCTCAAAGAAATCTGAATTTGGCATTCATGTAAATCCATGTGACCCCCAAGCAAGGAATTGCTTTGTTTTGTTAAAAATGCATACAATCTGTGCGCCCACTTGTCCTTCCTGCTATCAGTAAGAAGACAGGAAGCAGGGGGCCTTTTCAGATAAAACACAACTTTAGGATGCAAGTAGTAATCACATCCAGTACTATTATAGCGCGAGATGTGTTTCCTGTATCTCAGCTTCCTCCTGTGTTAAGAATTGTTCTCTGAGGCTAAACTGATGGAAGGAATGATGGGGAAGTAAAGTATTTGAGGATATTATTCTCATTTGACTTGAAATACTGAATGATTAAACTTTTTTTGAGGTTTAATGTCACTGAACCCTATAGAAAGTAATTTGCATTTTCTATAATGTGGTGTGTCTTTGAGACCATGTGAGCAGCCATATGACTGTAGATCCTGTGTTCAAGTGTTACCTAAATGCTCTTTGGAACATTCCCACAAACGAAATAAAATGTCTGTTCGCCTCTGAGCAGATAAAGCCATGCCACCTTGGACTGATTCTTTCCAGAGCCTTTGTATAAAAACTAAAAAATTACCCTCGTGCATCTGCCCCATATTCTTCCAAAGGAAAAAAGTGAACTTTCCATTTTGTNTGAGCAGATAAAGCCATGCCACCTTGGACTGATTCTTTCCAGAGTCCTTGTATAAAAACTAAAAAATTACCCTGATGCATCTGCCACATATTCTTCCAAAGGAAAAAAGTAGTGAACTTTCCATTTTGCNGTGAACTTTCCATTTTGTAAAATCAGAGACTTTCTTTGTCATCCCACAGGATGATCACATTAACTTTTTTCCCTTGTCATGGGGTTTAAAAAAGCACTTCCATAATTTTAGAAATGTTTTGGCTACATTAGCTACAGTTAAAGGGACAATACCTTCAGAGTAGTGACTTCTCACACACATGTCCAAACATGAAGAGACAGCAATGCAATCTTAGGTGGCAAAACAGTTACAAAAATATTCTTTTGCTTGTATAAAGAGTAAAAAAACAAACAAACAAACAAAAACAAGAAAAAAAAGTTCTGTTCCAAAATAACACGTATGGAAACAATTCATCTAGGCAATACTTGATCTTAAGAGTAAGAAACCAAGGTAATGATGCATGATTTTGTACACCTTAACCAAATCTTTAGAAAACTTACATGTATTGTTCCTCCTTCCTGAAATCCTTTTAGGCATCTCTCTCACGCCTCTTTACTGACATACTAATATCTGGGTTGAATCTCTAAGGTTTCATATAGTATTGGGATCCATTAACACAGAGCGTTTATATATCATTCGGTGTCTGCAGAGTGATTGCTTTTATAAACTAAAATTAGCTGCACAGCACGTGGGACTCATCTTCTATACCTCATGACTGCTACTAAAATATTTACTAAAACACCTACACCTTGCTGAGAAGCCAGTGTCTTAAGATGTGCTAGAGACTGTGACCATAACTAAGTGCCACATTATGCACATATTTGAATTACAGAACTAAAAGATAAAAGGTAGACCATTTCTTGTGCTTTTTTAAAACTGCAACAGTATGAATAGGTGAATTAGTTGGCATTAAAAAAAACGCATTTGAGCCTTCCCTTTAAGGCTTTGTGAGAATTTTATTCTGCAAAGCAAAGATTATTGAAAATTACATTCTCTCATCTTCATTCTTCCCTTTCCCTTGGGATCCTGTCAACTGCTTGCATCCTTACACTTTCATCCCCAAATTCTTGCCAAACACCTGCATTTTCTTATCAGTGAAATTTCTTTAGCTGTTGCTGCTTTTATTTTGTGTAGTCACATTAACATCTGTCTGTGGGTATGCAAACTCAGCTCAGTGTCATTATCTTTTAATTATTATCTTTATTGCTTTTTTTTTCCTGTAAGGATTCTTTTCTTAGGATTCTTAAGGAAAAATTAAAAACAAATCAGACTGCCTGTCCTACCCATTCTGGACCATATTCTACCTTTACTGTGCTTACCGGTGTTCCCTTGTCTCTGGGCATCTAGAAGAAATGACTTCTTTTCCCCGGAACTTCTGTATTTTGGTGACAAGTTTCTCTGAGTACCTTAGATCAGTGGAAAGACAGAAGGATGTCTTACTGGCTTGTCCAAGGGCGGGGAGGGAGGGGGAAGAAAAACCAAAAAAACAACAGAAAAATCTTTTGCTATAATTTTCCCTTTCCATTTGTGCAACTTTGAGGTGCATTTTCATCCCTGCCTTGCCTTCCCCTCCTTCTGTGAGCTTCTGTAACTTCCTAATCATCCTGTAGGACAAGACTCTTAAATCGGCCAGCTCCAGTAGTGTAGTGCTCGGAAAACTTGCCTTCAGAGTTTTATTTGATAAGCCAGAACTCTTTATAAATGGTCAGACGTTTTGAATTTAAAAGCAAAATGTGAATACGAAATACTTAGTATTATTTTCCTATAAAAAGCAATTGGCAGTCTATGGCTAACACTTTTATTTTCCATTTACCAATGTCACTGGCCTGAAAATGCCAAAGAGCTGATGGTATGCTTACTGAGCTGTCAAAACGAAGCCTGTATTACAAAGCCTACAATGTAAGTTCAGGGCACCCCTCCTGACCTTGAGCTAAAATTGAGTCCTGTGAGTTTGACTTGTGTATTCCAGCCATGTTTACGCAGTTACTGGCAGTAAGTCCTCTCCATGATGTTAGGAATGTCTGAAATAGACATTGTGCATTACCCAGCCCTTGCTTTTCCAATAATTTAATGTGGGTTTACGTATTTCTTTGATAAGCAAACACAACACTACTACCCAGTGGCAGTCTGCAGCTTCAGCATCCTGGAGGCACGGACCACTGTTAAATTTTCCAATCGCTGGCATGTAACTCAACTCTCATAACTTGTAGCTATTTATGTCCCTTTTCTGGTTTGTTGAAAAGAATAATTTTGGTAGATGACATATTGACTGACTTTTTTTTTTTCCTGCCCAGTTTGATCACTGCAGTGTAAATCAATCCTTGCTCATCTTTTTTTCTTCCTCTGATAAATGAGGTTACATGAATTTTATGCTAATAAGTGGAGCAAAGCTGGCATGCAGAAAATTGATTTGGGACAAGACTGAGATGAGGGTAGCTGAGTATAAAGAGAAGCTAAGGATCCTGTGTGTGCATTAAGTAGTGAAGTTCTTTAAGAGGTCTCATGAGTATTGTGTTAAGAACAGATATTGTTGTTATACATCCAACTTGTTGAAACTCATAAAATGCTCCATTTGAAACATGCTGTGATTTAATTTTATCGGGGAGCCATACTCTGTACCTGGTCAGTTTATTTTCATTACCACAGTATTTTCTTTCCTATTTTTGTACAGTCCATAATTGCTTTTTCCTTTTGTTTTCTTCATTAACCTTCTGGCTTGAAGGGCTTTAGCAATGCCACCTTTCCCCTATATAGCGCTTAGCCTTTTAGCTGAGACTTCAAACAAGGTGTAAAATAAAAGGGCTTTAATCTTCTCCTAAGGAATTTCCCCAGAGCAGCAGAGCACAGGCTTCAGCAGTTCTGAACTGAAACACACAGGCTATTGTCAATTAAAACCTGATCTGATTTATGCCAGGGTCATGCCAGCTACAGAACAGCTCATATTTGGGGACATGCAAAGGAAGCACACAGCTATTCTTTCCTTTTTCTTCCTCATACTGGAAACAGAGCATAATATGAAGCCAGCAACCAATTATCACTTTTTTTTTTTCCCCCAGTAACATCTGTCTTACCAGGAATTGGCTGGAGATAAAAAAAAGTGTTTTATTCTCAACCACAGAGTTCCAAAAATACACCATAAACAAATTAAACCCTTTGTAAATAAACTTTATATAAACCCAACAATATTAAAAAAGCCAAAAATGAAGTGTTGTGTGAGAGAAATTGATTTATAGGGAGTTTTTAGATTGCCGCAAATTAAATGGAAAATGTGAAACAGTTATTTAAATCAACAGGAGATTCAGTTCTGACATGATGCTGAAAAATGTCAGGCTCCACTGGTGGATGCAAGGGCAGGATTCAGATTTGCTTAAACAGAGACACGTGTTGCTTTCTGAGAAGCCATAGGGGATCTGAAACGTCTGTGTGAAAATGTAAGATATGTCAGAGGCCATGTGAGAGACCCACATGCTTTTAGAGCAGTTTGGAAGCTAGGTGAGAAAACCCACAGCATTTAAAATGGCAACAGAGCCCTGTATTTAGGCAACTGAATCCCATATTAAGGGTAGAAGCTTTGAGAAGTTGATATCCACTCATGAGAAAATTATAGACAATTGTATATTTGCCTGTGCAGTTTCACATACGGAACGTGTTAAGCACAAACCTGTGAAAGTTTGAAGGTAATCTGAACTTACATTTACTATCACAACTAGAGACATATTTTTCATATGTCTGTTTCTGTGTTTCTGCTTTATTGAGCTGGGCAACCTGTAAAATTTTATGCTATTATTTGGATTGACTTTTTATTTTCTGCAGATTTTTTTTGCCCACATAGCCAAGGGCTCTGACATAAGTTACACTGACCCTTGCTACGGCGATTTAACCAGCTTACAGCTCAGCTGTCCCCCTTTGCTAGGGGTCATATTTTCCCGTAGCGAAGCTGGCAGAAGCAAATGTGTCAGCATCTCGGTTGCTGTGCTTCCTCGTCCAAGTGATTACAAGCTATAACTGAAGATGGTTTTGTGTTTATACATTCGACTGTAGCAGCAGTGATTGAGGCGTGGGCACACGTTCACGTCTGTCAGCTCTGCTGTAACTTCTGCCCTGGGGAAAGGCAGGTGTTTGCAGCGTGATAAAGTATTAAACTGTGTGTAAGTGCATTTTCAGTTCAGTTATACTACTGTTCGCTTCAGCGTGCCTGGGTCAAGACCTGAAAAAGAGGTTTATAGCATAATTATTTTTTTTTAACCTACCTGATATACCCATTTTCCACAGGCGTTGTCTACTCTCTTGACATCTAGAAAGAGAAAAATTTTGCTTGAAAGGAGTTTGGGGAATGGGGGTTGTGTTTGGTTTTCCCCTTCCACTCATTTCCTTTGAGCTAGGAAGACATGGATGTTCATATATACATTAACTTACCATTCTTGACTTCCCTCCTAGTAGTTAATTGGAGCTTCCTAATATTTGGAATTTTTGGAGATGACAGCAATCCATCTAGTGCTGGAGAGATCTCTGGCAGCCATATTTTGCCACCTTCATTAGGCTTCCAAATCCATACTCAGATCCCCTACTAAGTGGCTTCATTTTAAGAAATGGAGAGCATACTCTTTCTGCTATCTCATCAGAAGGTGCAGATGATCAAAATCTTTGAATGTGTCTCATTTGTGTGGCTAAATCTATTTTCAATGCATTTAAATACTTGCACAGTTTAATCCATTTCAACAAGCAGTTCTGCTTTTCACTGCAGCTCCTGGGTTTGGATTGGCAACTCTGAATTAAAGTTCAGGGCTCTGCATCTATCCAGTTTGTACCATTTCCATCACTTACGCATTTGTCGTTTAGCAGCTGCTCTAACATTTAAAGTGTCATCTCAGGAGTGGTGACATTACAGGATTTTTTTACCCAGTGATTTGTATATCATTTAAGTCATTCTTTGGAATGAAAAATACAGTAAGAACATTAAAATAATCAGGTTTTCAGAGCAAAAATGAACTTCAGCTCTTTCCAGCATTAGCTTTTCTCAAATTTTGCTTCAATTTTTGTGTAAAACACAATTTATAATTAAAAGGGAAAAAAAAAAACCAAAACAACAAGGCAAGCTGCAATTGAGTGCTTGCTGTCTGAATGACTTCACAAGCAGTTAATAATTTCATACTCTCAGGTCTGTTTTGATGTGCTGCTGATTAGTAGTTGCATTTTTGCCCTCAGATTTTGAGCTTAAAATGAGAATGTTCAGCTGAAAGAGATTGTGTAATTGTAGAAAATAAGATTAATTATGATCTATAGGCTGATAAAAGTATTAATTTTAATATAAGGCTGCACTGATGTTATAATAAATGACTATGGATAAATGAATAAGAATCTGAAAGTGTGCTGTATGGCTGGATATAAAATAGTAATAACTGTTTTATTTTTCTGCATTACTTGTTGGCTGGCTTTTCACACAGTTGATATTCCAGGTCAAAATATTATGGAAGTAAATGTGTCCTCAGTATGAAAATTTCCAGATCTACTTTACCACTGTGCTTAATTTTAAACTGCCTTGTGAAAGAAATGAGCCATTTCTCTCTGTAGGAGCACCACCCTGGTTCCTTATCCCCAAAATTACAGGCTGTGCAGCTTTTAATTCTCCTCTTCTTGTTTCACAATTACACATTGTTTTAGCAACCTGTGGAGTCAGTGATACGTGGTGGAAGACAAAACCAACTGAAAGTTGTTTGCAGATTTCTCCCATTGCTGAGTTCAGGAAAAGGCACATTGACAATCGTTATCGCTAGCAATGGGTTAATCTACGAATCAGGAATCTAAGGATCAAATTGTTTCCAGGTCACAAAGTAGCCAAGTAACTCTAGTGTTGCCTGTGAAAACTGAAGTCCCAGATTTGCTTCCACTTTTGGTGTTTAAAAATTTGTTGTTGAGGATCTTCTTTTACAACAAGAATATAGCTCTCACTGTCTTTCTAGAAACATGCATGAAGGAAAACCTATGCTGCAGAACAGAAATGAAGGTAATTTATGTGTAATAACAGATTTGCAGTCATTAAAAAGCAGCAGTCTCTAAAATTGATGATTGACAGCCTTTACATGCCTTTTTGACTATTGGATTATCTTCTAACATTCTTACTCTCAGACAGTAAATACTTGAATAGCCGTGATTTCCAGCAATTTTAAAAAATACATTTTAAGTTAATAATAACTATTTCAGCAATTTAAAAGATTTTTGTCAGGAATTATAGGACCTACATGAAGAACTTTAAGCTTCTCAGTACGAGTATGTGGAGCTAATTGCAAACAATTGAGTTATTACAGCAAAGTAAATCACCCCTTATCCGTCTGACTTAATCTGCCTTCTTTTGCACTTGCATTTGCATTTGTAATGAATAAAGCTACATGCACAGATCGTTAGCTTGGCCCAGCTGAGTGGTAACTCACTAAACTGCAGCAACTCAATTGCCTCCAATCAGCTGATCATACCCCCCCCAACATGGAATGTTGACAACCCCCTTTTCCCCACTTCTGAAGTACTGAGTGATCAGGTAAGCAAAATCGCAGCTCGCAGGAAGCTACATTTCTTTCCCTGATCTTTTCAAATTGCAGCTTGTACATTCTTAATTTTAAAGATGAAGTTGAATTTCATCTCTTTATAACTAAATGTATAAATATAGATTTCAAAGCTGGTGTTTACACACTAATTTTAAATGCTGATTTAAATGCTGAAAAGATTCATTTTGACTCATGTACAAGTAACACATCATTTACCTTTAATGATATTTACATTTCACCATCTACTTGTCATGTTGTTGCTCAGATTTGGAGGTCATGTCTTTCTTACTGCAGTTGAGGCCTTCCTTACGTGGCGGTATAGTGCCTCATTAAATGAAATCACTTTTGAGAAAGCTTTGGTAAATCCATGCAGTCATTTATAGGTGGACAATCCCTTCAGCCTTACGACCTTGAATATTTATCATAAAATCATAGAACCATATAATGGTTTAGGTTGGAAGGGGCCCTAAAGGTCATCTTAAAGATCATCCCTCCTGCCATGGGCAGGGACACCTTCCACTAGACCAGGTTGCTTAAAGCCCCATCCAGCCTGGCCTTGAACACATCCAGGGATGGGGCATCCACAGCCTCTCTGGGCAACCTGTTCCAGTGTCTTACCACCCTCAAGTAAAGAATTTCTTCCTAATATCTAATCTAAATCTACCCTCTTTCAGTTTGAAACCATTATCCCTTGTTCTGTCACTACACTCCCTGATAAATCTACACTCTCTTACTTTAAAGTCATTGCCCTTTATCCTATTGCAACAGGCCCTGCTAAAACGGTTGTCCCTGTCTTTCCTGTAGGCCCCCTTTAGGTACTGGAAGGCTGCTATAAGGTCCCCCCGGAGCCTTCTCTTCTCCAGGCTGAACAACCCCAACTCTCTCAGCCTGTCCTCATAGCAGAGGTGTTCCCTCCCTCTGATCATTTCTGTGGCCCTCCTCTGGACCTGCTCCAACAGGTCCATGTCTTTCCAGTGCTGAGGGCTCCAGAGCTGGACACAATATACCAGGTGGGGTCTCAAGAGAGCAGAGTAGAGGGGCAGAATCACCTCCCTTAACCCGCTGGCCATGCTTCTTTTGATGCAGCCCAGGATACGGTTGGCTTTCTGGACTGCGACCACACATTTCTGGCTCATGTCCAGCTTTTCATCCACAAGTACCCACAAATCCTTCTCTCAGCAGGGCTGGTCTCAGTCCCTTCATCCCCCAGCCTGTATTGTTAAGGGGAGTTGCCCCAACCCAGGTGCAGAACCCTGCACTTGGCGATGTTGAACCTCATGAGTTTCACACAGGCCCACTTCTCGAGCCTGTCCAGATACCTCTGGATGGCATCCCGCCCCTTAGGCATGAAATGACAACACTCAGAGCAAAAATAACTGAATTCTTAGTCCATTGACAGGCACTTCTGGGCTCACCAAATTTTAGCAGGTTCAAGTGTTGATGTCCCCAGTTTCTCATCTACCCCCTTCTGGAGGTTCCCACCCCACAGTGGAACCTCTAGAACTGGAGGCATGTTTATGCTATGCCAGATCATCATGATAGAACCATAGAATGGTTTAGGTTGGGAAGGACCTTGAAGATCATCTAGTTCCAACTCCCCTGCCATGGGCAGGGACACCTCCTACTAGACCAGGTTGCTCAAAGCCCCATCCAGCCTGGCCTTGAACACCTCTAGGGATGGGGCGTCCACAACTTCCCTGGGCAACCTGTTCCAGTGCCTCACCACCCTCAGAGTGAAAAATTTCTTCCTGATATTGAATCTAAATCTACCCTCTTCTAGTTTGAAGCCATTCCCCCTTGTCCTATCACTACATGCCCTTGCAAGTCCCTCTCCAGCTTTCCTGTAGGCCCCCTTCAGATACTGGAAGGCTTCAATAAGTTCTCCCTGGAGCCTTCTCTTCTCCAGGCTGAACACCCCCAACTCTGTCTTCATAGGAGAGGTGTTCCTGCCCTCTGATTATCTTCGTGGCCCTCCTCTGGAAACCACTCTTACAGGTCCATGTCCTTCTGCAATCTTGCATGATACCACTACATAATGCCACATACGAAACAATAGCTAAGGGGGGATTTGCAATAAGATTCCTGACTATGAACTAGAGAAAATGAGCCATGAACACCTCTCTCCTAAACAGTAACCTACCTGCAAAACAGTAATTTTTGGTAGAAGGATTGGACACACTCTTAGTAACAGTAGTGCATAAACAATCTAATCAGCTTCCTTTACTAGATGGACTCCTTCCCACTGTCCAGGGTTCTTTTAAGCCAATATAATAATTTTGAGGACTTGGACTATTATTTATCAATGTTTAGGACTGGCAATTAAGTATCTTTGACTCCTAATTAGTGGCAAGTTCCTAACAATTACATGACTGACAAAAATGCTTATGTGTGACACTTAGAATTAGTGGTGTACACAAATGCAGAAAAGCACGTAATTGCATGAATGTAGCAAAAATCATGAAAGTAAGATTTTTTGCCTAAAAAACCCCTAAGTTGTGGCAAAGCTGTTTGCTGTGTTCTTGCATGTAGCTGAGTATGCAATCCCTCAGAGCACATTGCACGGCTCGTCCATTTTGTGAGATGTTTCATAGACCATAGGTAGAGTAAAAGTGAATGACGAATGAGAGGAAGAATTTTCTGTTTAGGCCATGCATTTTTAGAGGCATTGCTTGTTTCCTAACTGTTAACAGTGCATTCACTGTCTTCAATGCCCCAAGAGTGAAAGGAACAAGGTAATTTACAGGAGGCTTATGTCATTGTGGGCAAAATGTAGAAGAAGGTGTTCATCAAAACAAAGTCTATGGTTAACTCAGTAAGAGAAGCCTAGAATTCAAAGTAAGTCCATATTCAAAAAGGAACTTGGTGACAAGAGTGAATATTAATTCCCGTTGTGGACTTGAAACACATCCCTGAAAGTGAGGTGAGTGTCCAGTAAAAACAAACATGCAGCCTATTAAAGACACTGAATGCTGAAGAGTTATTGGACATGCAGGCAAGTGCCAGACGAGTCATCTGTAACCAAAATTCAGGTCCATTTTACTGAAACACATTACATTTTAAGTGTACTTCATTCTTAGTTTGAAAACTAAACATAAATTCCACTAGTCAGTTCTTTGACTGGATTTGAGATGTTCTCCAATATTAAGAACATACAAGCACTGAGAATGGGGTTTTTTTTTGCCATTTTAGAGTTCAGTATGCCATACTGACTATAGCTTGGGCCCCGTTCCTGCCTTACCAGTCTGGGAAGGGTGGCGTGGTTGCAGTCCCCTGGTCTTGACTTGCAACTCTCTAAGGGGTTTAAAACTGTCGAATTAAAAAACTGCTGCCTAGCATAGCAGGAAGGTAACCTCCAAAGTGCTATAGTTATAGCGTTACTGTTGTTGTCCTGCTGCCTGAAAGCTTTAAAGATGAACCAGGATGCCGTTATACAAAGGCCTGCAAAGAGGCAGTCCAAAGCAGCTTCTCCTCCAGGAAGTTCATGGTCTGACCATGCAAGTGTTAAATGGGTGTGGAGATTCGAGTAAGGGCACTGCTTTAACTTGCTGCTCTGTACACAGGGTACAGAAGTGGGCTTCTCCAGTAGTAGCACTGGGACCACAGCAGTGGCACTTGGAGGATTGGTACAAATTACGCTGTCAGCAGGCATGCTGTGGATTTACTGTGGTTTTACTACTTTTCATTTTTGTCTGAGCAGTGTGCAAAAGGACACATAAGTTCTTGATGTATTCAGTTATTTAAAAAAAAAAAGAAAAACAATTTACAAATCTTGAAAAATTTCTCCTGTTCTGTATCACATAACAATTTCATTTGCTAGGTGCATTTGAGTAGAGTCGTTAATTGTAACACAGGTCCCTAAATGGATTAGGTTTGGAAGAATCCAAATTAAGTACTATGCCTTTCTGTATTATTTTTTTTCAAATCTCTGTCAAACAAAAGAAGCTTTTTCTTCCTTAGACATTTCTAGTTTCATTTTGAATATGAGTTAATTCCAAATATCATGCTTTGAAATGAACTATTACGCTACTAGGAGTTGTCATGCATATGAAATAAATGTTTATGACTCTAAGTGGTTCTCAGGTGCCAATGTGAATGTGACCATCTGAGAAACAGTACTTAAGAATGAAAACTGCACTTCCTCAATGCAACCAAGCCAGTCTGTTTGCTGAGGTGGAGCTGAAGGGCTCCTATTCCTCCCTGTGCCTCTGAGGTATTTGGTTAAGCCACTCACGATGAAGTGATTTACCTTTTTTGTAACAATTCCCTTCACAAAAGTTTGACTAGTTTGGCATAAAATGTAACCTGTAAGCATGGAGTTACACAAGTGGCTGGTAGACAAAGAGTAAGAGGAAAGTGGTGGCTTTCTTCACTCCAAAATTTGGTGGGTTTATAAAGAGATGATGAAAATAGGAACTTCCCTTATCAAAAAAAAATGAATGATGTTGAATAAAGGAAGGGTTTGAGTCACGAACTGTCCCAGTCTGATGACCCACCCAACAGGTCCTGAACTACTCCGGGGAAAATGATTTCAAATCCAGCCTTTATTTCCTTTAAAGTTCCCCTTTATATCAGTGGAAATTTTTCAATTCTTTTGTTTAAAATACACAAAATTGAAACAAAAGGTTGCACTTGGTCAGTATTTGCAGCCAAAAAAGAAATCCATTCACCTCATAAGAAATCTGTTCCTTTTGCGTATGGTAAAATGATTTTCCTCACTCTATCCATCAATATATTTTTAAAAACCCGTTATGAACACAACCTACCTACCCTTACTTTACTGCACTACAGCATTGCATCTGCACGCAGCAATAGTCTCCGAAGTCCTGGTTCCACTGGAATCAATAGAACTACTCCCATTGATGTCAATTGAAGCTAAAATACTGCCTATAAACTAGGATATAGATGTGCCTTTGCATGATTAAGATACAATGGGGATCTTAGAAATATTTTTGTGTTTTGTTTTTAAGTATAGCTGTGAAATTTACATTGTTGAAGATGTTTTGCTTAATGACTTGGACTTAATGAGGTTTGGGTGTTCTTTCAGGTCATGCTCTTGAAATAGTATTGTAATAGAAAAATTACAACAAAGTAAGGTATTTGGTTGAATAACCTGGCTTTTTAAACTGTGGAAATAAATAGAAACATGATCAGGGACTGACTTGTCTTTTGTTTGTTTTAGGTTAAAAATGCTTTTCTAAATGGATAAGACTTTACATTTCCATAATGAAAATAAATGAACCTTTTATTTTTGCAAGTTCAGTTAGTGATTTTCCTGAATGTGTTTTTCAGCCACTGCAGGATGAATGGTATCTATCTTTTGGTTCTTGGAGAGGGAGAGGGTATATTAGTCCTTCAAGAAACATGTTTTGATTTCTTCAAGAAACAAGGTCCCCTATAAATGGGAACTGTTTTTCTCTTGGGTTTTATAACACTTACACTCATTTTGGCCTTTGTTTTGATTGCATGTGAGAGCTATCCTTTCCTCTAACTACATATTGCTGTGACAAACTCAAACCTTAGGAGATGGCTGAGAGACTCAGGTTCTTATATCTTACAGCCCTGTCTTGCCCAGGTGATGTACTACACCATTCAATTTTTGAATCAGCAACTTTCTTTTCTATTGGTGTCTTAATATCTGAAAATACAAAAAAAATATTTTGGGCCAGACAAACTGAAGTTTAGCACGATGGAACAAAAAGCAAAGATTTATAAGTGTTTTTTTAATCAATGGACTGTTTGGTAATTCCAAAAAAGTATTCGAGAACTAATACAATATATTAAAAGCAAATCATAGAAGATAGCTGGTGGGCTGAAAATATTTAAATGGACTGTTGATTGATTTATTGATTTAGGTGCCTTGTGAAAATAGTCTCTCACACCAACAGATGAGAAAGAAGAACACAGATGAGAACAAAAGAAGTGCATTCAACATAGACATACTATATACATCAAAGAAATAAGAGTTTGTTAGGAGAAATCCCTCCATAATATAAACATATAATATAAATGAGAATAAAACTCTATCTGAAGTCTGTTTTTTATAAAAAATTGT
Organism: Himantopus leucocephalus; assembly: GCA_003993805.1. Lineage (NCBI taxonomy): Eukaryota > Metazoa > Chordata > Aves > Charadriiformes > Recurvirostridae > Himantopus > Himantopus leucocephalus. Next base: position 89,375,035 of record RSEF01000002.1, read on the forward strand.
AGTTCAAATGTAGATAAGATTCCTAGTTTCCTAAGTAAATATCAGACTATCATGCTGTTTGGTTGATTAAAATCAAACTTAAACTAGGAGTAAAATTCTCAGAGGTTCTCAAAATTTTCAGGAATTTGACTAATGTGGATATGTGGAGGCAAAAAAACCCAGTCTGTTTCATGTCCTCCATGAGAAAACAGTAGAATTTTGTTCTACATTATTTAACAACAGTGTTCTCCAGTTTGAAATAAGATGTTTTGGAAATAATATTTTAGTTGTCCTTTTCTAAAATAATACAACCAAATAATTCTAAATACATCTTGGTACAAAACATGACAATATTATTTTTTCATTATACACAAATTTTAGGAAATATTATTTAAAGACAGAAGCAAGGTAGCTGGTTAATAGCATAATCAATGTTTATGTTCTATCATTCCAAATTATGTTTTTAATTTACAATGCCTTTTCTCATATTACCACCAGTATGCTTCATGATAATTTTTTATTTTAATTTGTCATTTTCGTATACATGTATTTTGTGATGTATGTTTTTGTCTGTGTATTTTGTGTAAAATTCTCACCTAACTGTTGAGCTGTGCCCTGAAATTTAGTCTTTAAATGTCTTACTGCATCTTCGTTAGGCATAGTCAGGCATAAATTTAACTATCTCAACTGACTAAATCCACTGTAAACTAAAAGCAACAATATGGTGAATTAGGCCACAAGTTTTAGGACAACTTGCAAAGACAACTTTGAAAATGTGGCTAAGTTTGAACTATTGCAATGATATTTTTGGAGTCTGCAAATGGCCTCAAATAATTATTGCTCTGAGTCCACAAGTATACGCTAAGAACTTAAACCCATCATATGAGCCGCTGAAGGGTGTCTCGAGACCCCTCCCAGGAGGTCTTTGCCTCATCTCTTCCTTCAGTCCACATGGAGCACATGAGGTGGAGTTTGGCCGTCACTGTCTCGGTGCTTCTCAGCAGCCCTATTGAAGCAGAATGCTTCATTGCTTTTCTAGTTCTTTCTTACCACTGTTTTGCTGAGATGAGACCTCAGTGTTTCATCTCAGACTTTTATTCTGCTATGTGGTTGCTTTCTTATTGTATCCATGACTCCAGCTGGTTGAATGGCTTTGGAGAGAGCCACATTCCTGAAATCCCATTTGAGTAAATTGTTCAAGTGTTGGACAAGGTGAGAAGAGGAGGATAATAAGATAGCAGTTTCCATATTCCTAGTCCCTGACAAATCCTTCCAATCAGACTATGTCTTCATGCTAGCAGCACTAAATCTACCCATGCGTGACCTGAATNCATGCGTGATCTGAATGCCTCTTCTCTCCTCTCCTTTACTTACTTCCAAATCTGAGACCATTCAGAGCAAGATCATTGTTCTGCTTATACTGGAGTTTTGTAGTGTCAGATCACATCAATGCTTTCATCAAGCATGACACAATTCTTGATTCTTCTCTTGATTCTTCTGTGGCAGACGCAATGCAGCACTCGCTGTTTGTGAGAGACTCCAGCACGCTCTGCCAGGTCATTATTAGTACCAGAACTTCATGGAGTCATCCATTGTTAGGATATTCTTCTGAATTTTCTCAAAGAGAGATTATTTACTGCTATAAATATTTTCTGGGTAATCTACATGTACTTTTGCTTCCCCTGCCATTCTGAGNTTGTTAGGATATTCTTCTGAATTTTCTCAAAGAGAGATTATTTATTGCTATAAATATTTCCTGGGTAATCTATATGTACTTTTGCTTCCCCTGCCATTCTGACCCTTTCATGGGTATTATCCGGTGGTTAAACAGATGGGCATGACAGCAGATAAACTTGCTTATAAGCTATGCACCAAGCAAGAAGAAAGGAAAAACTAACAAATTGTCTCTACAGATACTTTAAAGGAACATCCTTCTTTTCTGGCTCATGTAACAACATAGAAGTATGCCCTCCCTTAGGGTGTATGAAGGGACTATACATCCCGGAGCACACTGATTACTGATTGTCTTTCTAGAACCGAGTGAGCTGACCTGGTCATCTCAGGTGTATGTTAGCAAAGCAGCATTCAATACATTGCCACTAAATTAACTTCTTCCTCTATTGCTTATTTTTATTTGACAAAGGGTTCATTGCATATTTCACACATTCTGCTTTTCTTGACCCTCACCTGTCTACGCCATATCCTGTAAAGACAGACCTCCCGTTTCTAGCAGCTTTTATTTTAGATTGAAAAATATCAATAAAAAAATCAACAGCAAATGAATAACTGACGCTTTTAGACCACTGTGACTGTATTGAAACAGACATTGTAGTAGCTACTATACTGATCGAATTATTCCTGCTTATACGTTACTAGAAAAGAGCTTGTGTTTCAAGGTGTTTGAAAGTGATACAGAATTTCTCCCAGACTGTCATTGAATTTTTCAAAGACATTTGCCTTGGCAACAGAAAATGCTTTGATTTGGAAAACTGAAATACATGGCAAATGTTAAACGGCTTAAAAGCTGGCTCACTGACAAATTGAAAAATGTGGTGTTAACGGGCAGATATAGATGACTGGGATGTGCCTAGCAGAGTCTGCCTGGAATCAGTTCTTGGGTCAATAGCACTTAACATTTTTATCAACAGTCTAGACAGTGATATAAGACATCTTCAGTAAAGCTCGACCATGACAGAGATTGTTGAGGTAGTAAATAATATGCTAGATAATTGCAGAAGCAGCTAATAGAAAGTATTTTAATATTGCCAAACACCAGCGTCTTATGTGGGATAGGAAACTATATGTAGTTGTAAAGCTGTTACTTAGAGAAGGACAGGTTATCAAAGATAATTGGGTCTACCTAAACTCTTTGTGCAATGTTGTGGAAGGAAAAAGCGCTAATGCAATAAAGTATGTATTAAAGTCAGACTGTCAAGTGGAATGGGATCATGATTGCCTCTGCATGCTGTATTGATAAGACTGCTTCTAGAACGCCAAGTCAAATTTTGGTGTCTAGTTTTAAGGAAAATAAGGAAATAGGACAAAAGGAAGACATAGGGATGCACAGGACCTGAAGATCACGTTTTAAATCCTATGTAGCTTTAAGAAGTTCAGCTTAGTTTATCATTATGTATGGGTTACTTGGGCATGAAAAATTTGTAGGTATGGGACAAGGAACACTTTCAGTATCGTTGATAAAAGCACAGCAAAATTCAGTGACTGGAAAATTAAATTAAGAGGAAAATGCAGCCTTGAATTAACTTGCAATTTGTTAGCTTTGAGGATTACTAAATAGTGGAACAGCTGATGTGGGGAGGTGATAGACTCATCAGTGCTAGACATCTTTAAAAAAAAAAAAAAGGGAAAGACAGAGTGCTCTTGCTAAAAGATGTACCATAATCCAGCCACTGGAGGGGACTGCACGTTGGGTGTGAGTAGCCAGTCGGGATAGCAAGCAGGGTGGTTCTGGCTGTTGCTGGGGTCTGTTAATTTCATGATTTCCTTTTTACAGTTTATGTGCTTCGAGGAGAACAGTCATACATGTTCTGTCCTCAGTCTAAAGCATACATGATTTAAACAGTTTCCTAGCGGAGTCATAAAGAAATCACTTCCCCTGCTGTACACAGGACCAGATAGTTTGCTTGTTCTTTGCTGTCTTCTGATCCAGAAACCAGTCAAGGCTGAAACTCAGATCACAGAAAGGTTGATCCAGTCCTCTTTCATAGATGGTCCCTGAGTATGACTCATGGTCACTGCTGTAGTGATCACCAGGTTTTAAGGTGGAAAGGGACTTCGCACAACCTTGAGGAGTGAACAGGAGTAGTCCCACTGAAGTCTTTGGGCTCTTTCTTGCCTGAAGTACCAGCAAACTGTGAACCCCTAAGATTGTCACAAGTCCAACTGGCCTCTGAGCATAACAGTCTTGAACACAGCGCTCGGTTCTCCCGTGCCTTGCTGTGTTAGTGGGGCAGGGGTTTCTGGGGAATAATTTTTTTTCCAACTCTAATAGATGGAACAGATAGAAAAGCTTTCAGACAAAGAAGCTTCTTTTAGATCTGAAATAGCAACACAGACTTTAAACCAAAATACAGGTTGAGAGCAATTGCTCAGTCTAATTGGATATGTTAATAAGTTAGACCATCTGGGAGAAGAGGTAGTGGACTGAGGAAAGTATGAGATAAAAAGGCTGTTACCACCATGAGAAAGAGAGGAGCAGGTAATCTATTGCTTGTTGGAACATGGTGGTATCAGCGGGGGTAGGGATTATGGAAGACGGAGGTTGTACTATGTGATAAAACCATTATTTCTATTGCATCCATATTTTGTAGTATTTAGTGGAATTGCAAACTTAGTTAGGAGGCTCCTTTTCAGAAGGTACCCTCTGCTGAGTATCTCTCTAAGACGTCATAGGTAGAGATATCATTTAAAAATTGTCCCACTGATGCCCGTTACTTTTTCTCTTTAATAATTTGTCAGTGTGAATTTATTCTGATATTTAATGGTTGTTTAATTTCACCCATGTAGCTTACAAAGCACTTGCATCAGATGAATCGTATTGTGCTCTGGGAAATGAATGGGCAGGACCTACAGATCTTGATGATACTCGTCAGAAGACATACATTGTGGGGCTTGAGAATATTGACGATTCTGTGTTTGTTTCTTAGGTGTGGTCTGTTCACTTTAGTGCATAGCAGTCGCCAGGGAATTTGCTTCTGATGATAGGTTTAGCAGTGCTGGAGCTGTGGGTAATGTGCTACCTCAGGGAGCCAGATTCTGTGATAGAAAACATTTTCTGTCCATTGTCCCCTTGTAATAGCTAAGCAATATACAGAATGGACAGTGGTTCACTTATGCATATGCCACTACATTTTACCATATTTGCTGGTTTGCATCTTGTACTTGCAGTTTATCAGAATTCCTATTAATTAAAAGCTTTTACATATTTAGCTACACCTTATTTGGGGCTATTAATTTATAAAGGATACGCTTTATCATGGTACTTATAGTGTTCAGCTTACTGTTTTTATGGACGTAATAGATCTAATTTGTACTGGTATGTGATTGCTTTTAGCAGTGTGATACTGTGCTTGCCTAGAAGCAGAAAAAAAAAACCTTTCAGTTTGAGATTCCAATTAAAAGTTTATTTATGATCACTGCTATTGGAAATGCTGGAAAAAATATCAGAGGCTTTTTTACTGGTTGGCTTTTTTTCTGTTTTGAGGGTTTGCGTTTGTTTTTTTTTTTAAAGTCATATTTTATGATTATATTGTTTATGACCATTTTCTTCCAGGAATATCAGCCTTGTAACACCAACGCCTGTCCAGAGTTAAAAAAGACAACTCCTTGGACGCCTTGGACCCCAGTCAATATTTCAGACAACGGTGGCCACTACGAGCAACGTTTCCGATACACCTGCAAAGCGCGCTTGCCTGACCCAAATTTGCTGGAGGTGGGAAGGCAAAGGATTGAAATGCGTTATTGTTCCAGCGATGGCAGCAGTGGATGCTCGACAGATGGTAAGCAAAGCTAGAGCTGCTGCATGATGCCTCCTGCTAGCCAGGTATCTGCAGTTCCATTTTCAGCACAGAGTGGAAGTTTTTGCTTGCTGGTGTTTTGCGTAACAGAACTGAGAACGAAAAGGAGGACGTAGTGATCACAACGGGGAATCCAGCTCCTATTTCTTATGGACATAGCTTCGTCATGCAGATTAATCAAGTGTCTTTTACCACCAATTATGAGATTTGCCAGGTTATTTTAATATTCTTTACAATAGTCTCCAAGCCATGACATGGCAGCTCAGTTCTTGGAGGATTCTGTCACGTCCTTATTCTTGCTCGGATTTTTACTGGGGGAGAGTTTGTGCAACATTAATGTATTTGATAAATATTTAGCTAGAATGTGTAGTATTAATGCTGAGAAGAACCTTTTGCTCAGTAATTCTAAAGTAACAAGTGTAAGATTCATGCAGGTGTTTAACTAAATAAGGAGATTATGAACTGGGTAATTCCTATTATAAAAGTTTATGTTTTACTATTGCTAGCAATTTAAAGTTCTGTTTATTTCTGAGATGGAAAACTAAACTCCTTCAGAATTNATGCAGGTGTTTAACTAAATAAGGAGATTATGAACTGGGTAATTTCTATTATAAAAGTTTATGTTTTGCTATTGCTAGCAATTTAAAGTTCTGTTTATTTCTCAGATGGAAAACTAAACTCCTTCAGAATCTTTTCAGCTTTAGATGACTTTAAATTGGAATTATTTTATTTCAAAATTTTATTCTTTCCCTATCAGTACTACATAGTTTTGAATAAATGTTATGTGTGTGTATATATATAAAAAATAAAAAGTAGGAAAACATTTGACAGTCGCTCTAATTTTACTAATACATTTCATTAATTATCCAGTTTATTTTTAAGTACTATATTTTAGTTATATAATCTAAGGAAATACTTATTTTTAATTATTACATTTTAATATTTTTTTACCTGCTTTCCACTTACATAGGCTTTTGTATCTTCACAGCACCCAGGCTGGCTGAAAAAAATGTATAACTGAAGGCGTTTAGCTTTTCTAAAGCCACAAAGAGAGAATGGTTTCTGAGTCCTTGGGCTTCCTAGTTCTCAATTTTTTTTTCAGACAGACCAACTTCTGTGCAAATCAGTGTTAACCGTTTCCTGCCTATACTAGGTTTATGTGGCAAGGTTTTGGTAGTAAGGGTGGGCTGCAGGTATGGCTTCTGTGAGAAGACACGAGAAGCTTCCCCCCATGCCCTTCATCCTGTCTAAAACTTTCATTGATTCATACTTTTTAAAGAGATACATAGTAGTGAACTGCGTGAAATAATAAAACAAATCCCGTGGTACTCCAGATAAGACTTAGTTTCATACTCTATGTCATTTGCATTTCAGGTAATCTACAGCCTCCAATGTTTATTTTTGAGGTCTGGATAGCAAGGCAGATTTTAGCATGGAGCAGCTCTTGTAACAAGTGTTTCTGCTATTCATCCAAACTAAGTTTCAAACTAGCATTTAGCAAAGATTTTGCTCTGCTAGGATGGGTGTATGACCTACCTTTCTTGTCCTAAGTAAGACTTCTGTGTGGCGGTGCTGCTTTTTGCTGTCTTCCAACACTTTGACATTTAGGACACCTTTTTAAAATTTCATGAGATTAAATGAGAAAGAGAGTATTTTTCCCACCAAATAATACAGAATTAGGGGAGTTATCACAACAACTAGAAGTAGATCTACAGAAGAATCTACGTATGTTCTTTTCTGACAGCTGAGATGTCAGCACTTAAGAATGGAATAGAAGAAAGCCAGCACACTGCTTAGAGAGCAGGTTAGTAGGACAAACCAGTGCAAGAGCCAATGTGTCCTAGATCACATTGCTGCAAGAAAATTAAGTATGGAGACACCTTTCTCAGCTCTGAAGTCATGATCATAAGTCATCTTCTGGAGCTGGATGCATAAGCTGACTCTTTGTTACAGGATATAGTCAGAAGTAACAGTGCCTACATTGTGTTAAATAAAGCATTCAGGCAGAGTGCAAAAGACAAGGGTGTGAGTTCAGGTGCATTCTTTACCTGATTAGCTTGAACATTTTTCTTTCACTTTTGAACATCGGATTCCTGAATTTCCTGGTGTTGTAGCTTATTTGCTGCATCTTGCTGCATCTACTGCTTTGCTTCATTTGGAAATAATTAATCATTGGACCAATGTATGGGAGTGACCCTGTTGCATAGTAACTGAAATGTTCATCTGGGAGAAGGATTTTTGCTGACTAATCCCAAAACTACTGAATATTTAACTACTTTATATTGAGTAGTCGACGGGGCAGAAACTATTATACATCTGTCTATTCTTCCTAGTGAGTGACCTCATAACTTTGCCATTAATTCATGCTCATTTTTTGACTCTTTTTGGCCAGTGAGTCTTTAATTATTTTGTAATGAACCCAATCGGTGTTCCTAGTGGCTGCATTAACCAGTATGCTTCTGGTGAAAAGAGTTACTGTTATGTCTCTTTAGCCACATTTTATTTTGAGCCTGTTTGCTTAGGCATTATGGATGTCAGAACAGTATGGAGTGGAAAATTTTTTGGGGAACACAACTGTTCTGATTTGCTGATGTGATGAAACTTACTGAGTGCCTCAAACTGCAGGATTCAGGAGCACTTCCCTGCTCTCAGGTTTGGATTTGGGTCAACACACCACCCCTCTACTGCTCCTTGATTTCAGGGGACGAAAATACACGAATAAGAGTCATGTAGTGTAGCTGTGGCTTTTGGAACAGAGGATCTCATGAGAATGGGAAGCCATGAATTTTGGCAGACACCTTCACAATTTCTGGCTAGGTAGCAAGGAAGCATCATAACTTACTTCCACCTGACCAGAGCCTGGGTACTATGAAACATTCTTTTCATTATCTCCATGTAGAACTGTAGCAATTTGCTGGCTTTTATAGAAAGATTAATACTGGTACAGCATGCTTGGCATACTTCATTACCAAAGATGTGTTCTGCAAAGATCAGTGAAGAGAGCCATTTGTTAGCAATTTTCTCATTGCCTATAATCTCCCGCTGTGCAACTATAGTCATGCCGTGTTAAACAGAATCATGTTTCACTGTCAGACGCTAGCAAAGCAAACTTTCTTTGCAGTCTAAGCTTGGAGGTAGAACTTCTTGCCAGAAACCCACTAGACTCCTGAGTGTGGTAAGATTTCTATCTCAATCAACCAAGTAGTATCATCTGCACACTGGATTCATGCTTTTCTGATTTGAAGTTTGATTAAGAGGAAAGAAAAATACATTTTGTTCTCTGCCTCTGGGTTTTCATATAGTGCTCAGATAGGGAACGAACAGCTATTTCAAATAACCTGAGAAAGACTGTATACATTGTTGCACATCTTAATGCAAATATCTGTATAGTCCAGCACTAAAAGACTAGAAATTACATCACCATAGGCTTTAATGTGTGCTTATGAAACGTATTGAATGCACCCTCAGTAAGTTCGTAGATGGGCAGGAGTGTCAACCTGCTTGAGGGTAGGATGGCTCTACAGA
>RSEF01000002.1:89384172-89410786 GCA_003993805.1 Himantopus leucocephalus
GTACTGTGTTCAGTTTTGGGCCCCTCACTCCAAGAAAGACATTCAGGTGCCAGAGCATGTCCAGAAAAAGGCAACGAAGCTGCTGAGGTGTGTAGAGCACAAGTCTTATGAGGTTGTTTAGTCTGGAGAAAAGGAGGCTCAAGGAAGACCTTATCGCTCTCTACAACTACCTGAAAGGAGGCTGTAGAGAGGTGGGGTTAGATGTCTTCTCCCAGGTAACAAATGATAGGACAAGAGGAAATAGCCTCAAATTATGCTAGAGGCGGTTTAGGATAGTTGTTAGGAAAAATTTCTTCACAGAAAGGGTTATCAAGCATTGGAGCAGGCTGCCCAGGGAAGTGGTGGAGTCGCCATCCCTGGAGGTAATTAAAAGATAGGTAGACATGGTGCTTAGGGACATGGTTTAGTGGTGGTTTTGGCAGTGTTAGGTTAATGGTTGGACTTGATGATCTTAAAGGTCCCTTCCAACCTAGACAATTCTATGCTTCTATGGTATTAAATATTTACATTAAACATACCAACTGACTCTCTGTAGGATTATCTGATATGTAAGCACTATGAATTGTATTGAAAACATAAGTGTTTAATCCAGGATAAAAATTTCACAGCGTATGAGGTTACCTGTTTTTTCCAGGTTGAATTTATCTCACTTAACTCTAGACTCTGTTGTAGTCTGCAAAGACAGCTATCATCCCTGAGGAATCAGGGATCCATCTGAAGATAAGCATCTGATATAATGGGGCACAAATGACCCCCTAGAGGTACCATTTTCTTTCCATGGTGTATACAAAGGAAACAGCAATGATGAGCTTAGACAAGATACTTGAATTTGACATGGCCAAAGTTAGACAAGGTTAGCTCCCAAAATACCTTCAGAAAAAAATTAAGCAAAGACAACCCTTCTTATTTCAGTCGAGCAGTCTTAAAGAGTCTTTTATTTCATTTTTTCCCCTTTTAGAAAGTTTTTTGGGGGGGATGGAGGGGTGGGAAGGGAGAATAAAATCTGAAGAAAAGTCACAAATTCCTTAAAGAAGAAAAAGGCACCTGGAAACCTAACTTAGATTCCCAGTTGTCACTGCTTTCTCCATGCCAAACTTAAAACAATAGTTATTTTTGAAGGCAGGATGTAATTTTGTCTGAAATACTGTTTTAGTGGCCGCAATCTCTTGTGAAGGGATCAGTTAAATCCTAGTGTTACCCACAGGAAATGTACAGTGCATTCAGGATTTAGTACAGAATTAAACAGGTGCTGATAATCAGCAATGTCCTGTAGTCAGGAGGAGTACATGTTGAGATGTTATCTCTTATAATGTCTTATTGAAGCTAAACTGTGTTATTCTGACATAAGAACAAAATGAATTGTGGAAGTTAGAACTGAATTTGATGGCAAATTCAAATTTGATTGACAAACAACAACTCTTCAGTGGAACTTTTGGGATTAAATATTTAAACACAGAAAAGATAGGTACAAGAAATAAAGTTCTCATGGTAACGTAACATCCTCAGTCTGCATACTGTTTGGGGATTTTTAAATACATTCATGTTTGTCATTGCATTTTACCATTTAAATTTTACTAAGTAAGTTTTGAAGGTTTATAAGGTTTTTATAAGTTATAGGTATATAGGCCTGAAGGTATGTAAGTTTTATGCTTCAGTGATATTGTCAAATACTTGCAGAATATCTTCAGAAAGTGACAACGATCTGAAACAATCTTTGCTTATCCTCGTTACCTGCTGCGCTTTAAACAGTGTTTCATGCTGTCATTTAGAAATGATTCAGGATACTTGAATTTTAGCTACAGATCATCTTTTCTCAAAGTCATGAACCTAGACGGCTTGGATAATTGAATTTTCTTTGTTATGTTTGAACAGGAGGACATAAGGCATAAATCAGTCAAGTAATATAATTTATCAGATGTCACTGATACTTCTCTCTTATTTAGAGCTGTATTCCTTAGCTACAGGCTAGTCTAGTGAATTATTATACGTGCTTTATTAGAGCCTCGCTTTTAAGGCAAATTAATTGAACTCGGCTGGGAATGTTGCAGTCTTCAAGAAGAATCAGGCCAATCAAAGTCTCATTACAGGATTTTGCAAAGGCAAATTTTTTCTCCTGTACTAGTCAGGGCAGGAGACTTTCATGTTAACATGTCTTCGAACACGATTAATTTCTTGTGGAGTTATAAGACTATTCCAATATGATCAAAAAGTTTTAAAAAAATTACTTAGAAATTATCAAATCATCTTTGAGTAACCTGGTCTAGTGAAAGGTGTCCTTGCCCATGGCAGGGGGGTTGGAGCTAGATGATCTTTAAGGTCCCTTCCAACCCAAACCATTCTATGATTCTATGATCTTGGTGTAGATCAGAATTATGTAACTTAATTAGGCAATTTTTTTCTGTTAGACATGCTTGCTAAGTATAATGGAATCAGTAAATCAGCAGCGAAGCAGTGCTAATTTCTCTGTAATTTTACCCATATTGAACAAAGCATAAGCACTTAAATGAGAAAATCTTCTTCTGTTTAGGTGTCAGTTCATATCTTCTGTCTTTCCTCATCTTAGAAGTTGATGGTTATTTTGTCCACAAAATCCCTGTGATTGCTTTTACTGAAGTCTTTGCAGTTCTTGTTACTTGTGCAAATTTTTACCTTAGGGAAGCACAGCTGCCTGTTTAAAATTGTACTGGGATCAAGTAGTGAAGTTCCCTTTTCTAGCCTCAGTGAGCAGCATTTTATTAATCGGGTACATCTTCTAACAACTGAAAATAAGCCTGTTGGTAAACTGCAAGTGGAATTCATACATTCTAGTTGTTCATAGGGCTTTAAGTCAGTCATAAGCTTTCTGAGAACGATTTAAGTTAAAAAATTTGAATGATGAACCTGTCTTAAAGGCTGGATCTGAATTTGATTCACAGCTGTTCTGTCTGTTTTGGGAAAACTATTCATTAGTACACTGGTGATGCTATGACCGATAATTCTTTCTGCAGGTTTCACAACTGCTTCTGTAGATAGGCTTTAGACAAGGAGAGTTTAGGTGTTGTTTTAGCAACTAGACTTTCACTGTTACCAAGCCAAGAGCATTGGCCCTTGCATTCTATTTTAGCCAGATATTTTCATCTTGGGGGCAATAAGATGAGAAATACAGAAGACTTAATGTGGTTTTCTGTTGAGTGGCACAATCTGGTTTCTGTTCTTGGAAGTGGATGTGGAGCAACCAGAAAGTGACCCAAATCGCAAACAGAAGTGGCAAGCAAGAGAACCACAGTTTAATAAGAAAAGTAGGAGTTTTCATAGTTTCATGCCACTTGATCTGAAAGATTACAATGCTGTTATATTTATAACTTCTATCGAATTTGATGTAAACTGTGATACAGATAGGACTTGGTTCTGTATAGCCACTTACTTTCTGAAGTTTTTCTTGAAGAAATTTTACAGTGTAATCTTTTGGTTTGTTTTGCATTACATCCCTTGCACCCATCCCCTGTCTCTGCTACCACCTCAGTTAATAAACAGGCCTTCTTAGCTGAAGGACTCAATGATTCTTACTTTCCATCCATTTTGCATAGCTTAACAGGTTACTACACATCAGTTGGCCAAAGAAAGAAAGAGGTGGTGGGACTTTCCATTTGGAACAAAGTCTTTGCAAGAGCTGTGCAGACATGTAATAGATCATGAGTCCTGTTTTTTAGATGTGTATTTATATATATGTATATATATCTCTGTGTGTGTATGTATTTATAATACATGCATATGTATAAGTACATATTTTTGTGTGTGTATGTGGGTATATGTGCACATGATTTATTGGGTTGTCCTCATGCTGGTATTATGCTAGGCAAATCATAGAGTCATTGAATAGTTTGGGTTGGAAGGGGCCTTTAAAGGTAATACAGTCCAACCCCCCTGCAATGAGCTGGGACGATCTCCCACTAGATCAGGTTGCTCAGAGCCCCGTCCAACCTGACCTTGAATGTTTCCAGGGATGGGGCATCTACCACTTCTCTGGGCAACCTGTTCCAGTGTTTCACCACCCTCATTGTAAAAAAATTCTTCATTATATCTAGTCTAAATCTACCTTCTTTTAGTTTAAAGCCATTACACCCTGTGCTATTGCAACAGGCCCCGCTAAAAGTTTTGTCCCCATCTTTCCTATGGGCCCCCTTTAAGTACTGAAAGGCCACTATAAGGTCTTCCTGGAGCCTTCTCTTCTCCAGGCTGAACAACCCCAACTCTCCTAAATTCACCCTAAGGATTCATACTCCATATTGGCTTTTAAAAATAGCATGTGAAAGTATCAATATTCTAATACTAAAAACTTGTTAGAGGGGTGCCTTTGTTAAATATTAGCTATATAGGAAATTGAACAAGTTTTATGTAAAAAAGACTGCATGATCTGGGTTGTAACACAGTGAAAATGCTTNCAAAAACTTGTTAGAGGAGTGCCTTTGTTAAATATTAGCTATATAGGAAATTGAACAACTTTTATGTAAAAAAAGACTGCATGATCTGGGTTGTAACACAGTGAAAACGCTTCAGAAGTACAAGGTCCTTAAACAGAAGGGGTTCGTTACAGAATGCTCTCTTGGTACTTTAGTTTTGAACTATGTCTTCTTTTCTCTAAGATTTCTTCTCTAATATCTATTTATTTTATATTGTATCTGCTGCTATGTTTATAACCAATCATTTTGTTCAGGTCACGCTTTTTTTGGCATTGTCTATGAAGGAGATATTTACAGTTTTTGTAGAAATGCAGAGACTGCATTGATGGGATACTTAACACAGAGTGAGTTTCCTGTCAGTGCCANGGTGAGTTTCCTGTCACTGCCAAACATGCGCTTTAGAGTTTTGTGTTCAGAGAGGCAGTCATTCTGTGCCTTGCCATCTTTTGAAAGAAACAATCTTTCTTATTCTTTTCCTTAATGTATGTGAAAGAGAGGACCACCTGCTTAGTTTCTCTCCCCACATCTTCAGAGGCCTAAACTCTTCTAATACTCAAGAAAGATCCTTAGAATAATCTATAAAACAGATTTATAATCCATCTGTTCAGTGTTCTGCTCTAACTTATGAATACAATCAGCAAAGGAGATTTTAGGTGTGGAAGGTATGAATATGCAAGAATAATAGGCAAATAGTCATGCCTTGAATAATCAGTCTAATGTCCTCCTTAGTAGAGGAAATGGATCATGTTTACTTTTCATAAGAGTCCAGGTAAAAGTAGATCTGGGGTCGAGGGTTAATTATTTCTCCTTTTTTTTTTTCCCATTGTATTTAAATATCACTGAATTGTTTAGGTTGGAAGGGACTCCTTCAGATCATCTAGTTCAATCCCCCTGCTCGAACAGGGTGACCTAGTACTGGTTGCCCAGGACCTTATAAAGTTAAGTTTTCAGTATCTACACAGATGGAGACTACACAACCTCTAAGGGCCACCTATTCCAGTATTTGGCCACACTCACACTAAAAAGGTGGTTTTTTATGTTCAGTTGGAATTTTATGCATTTTAATTTGTGCCCATTGCCTCTTGTCCTGTTGAAGGGCACCTGGCATACATTACTAGTGACTTTCCTGCAGCTGGACTTTGTATGACTGATCACAACCCCCTGGGCCCAGTTGTTCAGACAATTTTCAGTCCACCGCACTGTCCACTTATCTAGCCCATACTTTGTTGACTTGTCTGCCAGGAAGTTATGGGAGACAGTGTCAAAATCCTTGCTAAAGTTGAAATAAGCAACATGCACTGTTCTCCTCTCATCCGTGAACCTCACCAACTCATTGTAGAAGTCTATAAGGCTGTTCAATGAATAAATAGTACTTTATTTCCAGAATGTGAACTGATCTTGCTCATTCAAGATGTTATTAGTGTCATAATGTTAATTTTTTAATGTGCAGTTTCTGTCTGAAGAGAAAATTCTAAAAGCCTTTCTATGAACACTGTATGAATTACTGTAAAACTGTGAAAAGACTGCTCCTTGTAATAAATTTTTTAATGCTTTGGAAGGAAGAAAACACAGGGGAACACTTGCTGCAGACCAAACTCCACACTGAAAAGATTCTTTAGAATATTTTTGTTTCAGAGCTAAAGTGCCTCCGAGCTTTCCCTTAGAAGATTCCCTTCCCCACTCCCCAGTTTAAATTGCAAGAAATCTAATATCATAATGGCAAATAAGGTCACACATTTTCCTTAGGACTGAAAAAGCTACACCTGTCCTGCAAAAATGTCTTCAGAAGGTTAGGTGATGAACACTGAGGTGTTTTATGAAGAAAATGACTGGCAATCTGGTCTGATTAACATATTTTTCCATTGTTTGCATTGCTGTTAATTTAGTAACTAAAAAATAATTTCAAATTGTGGTATTAAAAGTATTATTATTTTGCTCTCACAGCTCACTGCTGGCATAAACTGGGCGTTTCCATGACCAAAGCGATACAAAATTGCAAAAAAGGGCTCTTACAGAGCTGGAAAGTGGACCTGTATTCCTAATTCCCATACTGGTTCTCTGTACTTGCTCCCTTTTTGAATTTGAATGTATGTGGTGTTTCTTGAAATGCTGCTTTTAATATCTGTGTTATAGAATATGACTCAGCAGGAGAGAAATAGTTACCCTCTATAATCACTGAAAGGTTTTACCCATTTTTAGTCATTTTGATATTGCGGTTCTGCTGTTTTCTTATTAATTTCAACCGTTTCTTATTACAAGTATTTCTGTGTTGCTGCACCATCATTCCAATATTGCTGGTGTTCAGTAAAAATGTGCAAAGTCTCATCTCCTTTATGATGAAAGGGCAAAACTTAAGCAGTATTACTAATGCCATAAGCACATATAGAAATAGGGTATAACTGCTTCAGTACTGGACACCACGAATGAGGAGTTCTCCATTCTGGTTAACCAGAGTACTGGTCCTTTTCAGTCCAGGACTCCTGTCGGGCAGTCTCTTCACAGTATTACTTGAAGTTGTTTTCAGTACGTGATTCAGTAAATCTTCTGTTTCTTTAGCTCCATTTCATACTCCCACAGTGCCTGTGCCTGTGGGTAGGGCATAAAACAATTTCTTAGGAATAAAAGTTTGTGCTGCGCTTTAAGTTGCAAACAATCCACTGCATTTCTCCACTGTTGATGATACCATTCATTTGGACTCAGCAATACTGAAGCTCTAGCATAGGCAGGCAGCCACATCCTCTGCTGTTTTAAGTACCATTCACAGGACCTTCTCTCATCAAAACTACTTAAATAAGTGCTTATAATAAAAGCAGCAGTTAGTGGTTCATCAATCACAGAGTTTCCAGTGATGCTAGCACTGCAGAAGATGAACTGCTCTGGCAACAGTAAGAAATCCCAGTAGCGTTGCTGGAGATGCTGAGTAGTGATGCTTAGAGGTAGTGCTACAGCTCAAGAGTGAGTTCGGTGTTGTGCTGAGTACAGTTGAGGGACTCTTTTTCCATGCAGAACCAAGCCTGAAAGTGACAAAGATACTCAAACTAACTGCAGATTATTAAAACTTCACCCAGGGCTACATCCAGGCGTATTGTTTGTATGCTGTGAACAACACTCTGCGTGTTCCCCTTTCACTGATAAATCGTGGACTTCAGTCTCCGTCACTGTTTAATCTAATGCCTATTCTCAGTACTAAACTCACTTAAAAAAGATGTTTTCCACTTGCCAGATGGTTATTTTAACTAGGAAGTATTCTATCGTGTGTGTCTCCAAAAGGCTGATTTCCACAGCTTATATGTGGTTTAGAACACTTCAACTCAGTGGAAAATAAACTATTTTTTGAAGTGGTAAAACATTGCTCTTCACAAAAGGTCAGTCTCACTCAACTTTGTGGAATTATTGCCGTACACGAAATCTGACTGTGGTTAGGATAAGTACAGTGCATTGCTTTCTAGGACACTCATGAGCTTCTGGGCACAGCCAGCACCAGTGCAGGCAGGCTGGGTAGATAAAGCGAGCAGAGCCTTGTAGTGGGACCAAGGGAGCTGGCTTGATGAGTGGTCACAGGCAGCTCAGTCCTGTCTTCTGTGCACCTTCTTCCTCTAAAACAGAGGGCAATAACACCTATGTAATGTATATGAAGATTTTCTGTTGACAATTCCTGTGCAAGAGACAGATAATTTTTATCATCCTCATGTGGAGTAAATTCACTTTAGTTCAGTCAATTCAGCTATAAAGCTTTAACTAAAGAGTTGGATCCAAGTCTTCACTGTAGGACTGTGCAAGTGATTATGAAATTTCTATTATGGAAGAGATTCTTGAGATGAAACTAGGGTTTGGATTGTGAGACTAAAGGACAAGACCCTCCTGGTCATATTACTATTAGAAGCCTAGGGTTAAATTTGAAGAGGAAAAGATTGGTTTGGGGTGAGATACTGTTTTAATTCATTATTGTTCTTTTCAATCCTTATTTTATTAGGATTGTCAGGGGATTTCTTGCGTTCTGGACGATACTCTGCTCATACCATCAATGGTGCCTGGTCACCCTGGTCTCCGTGGTCTCAGTGCAGTCGTGACTGCAGTAGAGGTATACGAAATCGCAAACGGGTCTGCAGCAATCCTGAGCCCAAGTACGGGGGACTTCCTTGCCTCGGCCCATCTCTAGAGTACCAGGAATGCAACATTTTGCCTTGTCCAGGTAAGAGTCAACTGAAATGAGGGAAGTATGTGAAAATAAAATAACGCATCTTCAAAGCTATATTTTGCAATAGTTGGTTTGGGGTTTTTTGTGGGTTTGGGGTTTGTTCTGGGTTTTGAATAAAATACATCCCAAATTTACCTTTATAATGTAAGTGGATTTGGGTGAGATTCCCAATTGATGTCAATCAGTTTATCATCAACAGTATTAATAGCTATGTCTTTTTTCACTTGTGAGAATTTGACTGTAAAAATATAATTCTAATAAGTAAACTTAGAAGAGAAAAAAGACATAAGAAATCTGGCCTGACATGAGAAATCTGTCCTAGTCTTTATTTAAAGTCAAAATATCATTTTCTTCACAGTGGTTGCTGGCATTAAATCTGTGCTAGGTTTTGAGTGTAGAGCCTCCAGCAAATAAGGTTCAGGACTGATCACCAATCTAGATGGTATCTCAAGTAGGCCATAAAGATTGTTCTTGGAATCTTGAGCTTCTCCTTCACTGAAAGTTGTTTTATGATTCTATAAAAAAGATTACAAGTAGAATATATGTTTTCAAGAAAGTACTTTGGGTTATAAATCATTGTCGTATCTTAGACATTTGGGGAAAAAACAAATCTTGGTTTCAGTCACCCCTCACCCTTCATAAAACAGACATCCAAATTCAGAGGCTTTTGAGCTTTGCACAGGCTTTGTGCAAAAAGAAAAGGGAAGGATATAGGAGAACACATGAAGAAAAGAAATTGCAATTGGAATAGGAGGAAAGAATTCAAGGTATGAAACAACAGAGAGGAAGAAGGATAATGACTGAGAGTCTCAGTTCTTTCCAACAAGTAAATTTAGAAATAAGTTTTCATACATCTTTAATTGTATTAATTATGTATTACAGTGCTGCATATTTTATTGTTGAAGACTTGGAGCTTTTGGCATTTTTTCAAGTGTGGACTTAAAGGATTACTATGGCAATATGCATATTACATATGTATATTACCAGAGTAAAACATGCCTGTGTGCGTGTATTTATCTACGTCTATAGATATCTATACGGTTACAAGTTAAAACTGTTCCCTAAATTATGGACATGTTTTGTTTTTAATATGAGTATTTTGTCCAATCTTATCATTGCAGTGCTTTCCCTAAGCTTTGTAAGCCCTTTGACAGTCTCTGTCCGTTCTCTGTGTCGGAATGTAAGCAGTAGATCTGTGTAGAAGACAGGGCTTCCTTTTCAGGAGGACACAGTTTCTTGAAAAACATACTTCCATATCGAATTGAACCTAAGTAATATGTTTTGGCAGATATCCCACAAACCCAGCAGCTCTGTGACCGTTCTGGCTGCTCAGTGAAAGTGAACTTCTCTGCAGTTTTATGGCTAACGGGAACAGTAGGATTGCTTGGCAGCCTCCTGAGGCATTCAAGCCTCCAGCTCTCCTGCTGGTGGGTCAGATCCAAAGGGAATTTCTGTTGAGGATCCCTGCTTCGGTCTGGGTGAAAGCCCATTGAGCCATCGAGGTTCTGAAAGAGGCACTTGGGCATGAGCCAGCACTTTCTTGTGAAATTTTCTTGCTACATCCAAGGAGGAGGAAAGTAACTTTAGATGCTTATTGTGTAGCTTCTCTGCCTGGCAATGTAAGCATCTGGGCAGATCAAGGGAAGGGATTATATGCTTCTTTCTGAGCTTAGAGGCATGATCAGTGAAAGGTGGCCATGTTTTCTACACCAAGCATTGTGAGAGAGGTGAAAGGAATCAGAGAGCCAACAGTTGGCAGAGTATTATAAAACTGTGGCCCAATTCTTCTCCACGTTTTCACAGCCCTAGTGTATGTTCTAATTCATTAGTTTCTGAACTGCAATCATAACGCCTTGCGTTTCTTGAATAATGAAATTAAAAACAATTCTATTTCATGTGGCTGCACTGTTTATCTGTGAAAAAGTTTGAAGGTTGACAGTAATGCGTTAGGTCATCAAAGATTTAGGAGACCATCGTACTAACATGGGCAAGCCTCCCCGGGGATGCATGCAGTAGGTGAAGCAAGCTAGAACATAGCACCTCATCAATTCTTTCTTCCCTTGCAAAGGGAATCCCTCTATGAGACCCTGCCTTCAGCTTCCTTTGAAGCAGGTGAGTGGTGTGGTAATAGCTAACAGCTCTGCTCACAAGCTTTAAGATATATGATTTTATTACCATACGGTAGTAACTGAATTACATTCATTAAATGGGCCCAGATTATCTGTAAAAAGGGGCCAGATTTGTTGTTCAGCCCTTGCCATTGATTCTTAAATGCTGTCTTGAATTTTGTTGGATTTTTTTCAAAGTTAAAATAAGTTAAAAGTTTTAAGAAGTGGTATTTTTAATTAACTCTGCAGCTAGTACACTGTTATATTTCTTTCAAGGAAATTGTTCCAACCAGTAAAACACAGTTATGCAGACATAAGTTTGATGTAGAGGCCCTTTTTGTTTATGAGTTAGCCAACAGCCAAAACTAAAATACATGAAGTTGTAAGGCAGAACTTGAAATTGTGCTTTATATAAAAATTATTCCCTCTTCTGCTGTCTCTGAATTTGAAAATATTTTTAAAGATCAGTTGGTATAAAGTGTGGTGGCCCTTTCTGAAGCAAGAATGGGTGTCCTAATATATCGAATAACTTTCTTTAGAGACAAGTTTCATTTTTCTTTTTACTGCAAAGTAAATTTGAATAAAGATGTAGAGCTTCAATGAAGTATTTAGATGTATGATAGCCTGTGAGGAATCACAAAGTTCCTCAGCTACAGGACTGCTGTTTGCCAGTAATTAAGAAGAAATGTAAGGGGCTAAGCCAGATCTCAGATAAATCTGAAGGGAAAACATTGGGAGCGGTAGATGTAATTGATTGTTTTATTTTCTTTAAGACATGGGAGAGTAAAAAATGATTGCAGAATAAGGCTTATACATAAATTAGACCTGAGTATAAAGTTGTAGAAAGAGAATAATTTTTTATTAGAGAAGCATACTGATGAAATTGAATTCTCTCCATTTTTAATGAAAGTCACAGAAAGTTAAATTGGTGGGTAAACATGAACATCTCTTACATTGACATTCATGAGACCTCATCGAGTAAGGGGAGACATAAACAATACATGGGTAAAGAGCCTTAGGTCCAGTCCCACGCATACAAACCTGGCAGACCCCAGAGTAGGGAGGGTAAAAGAAACCATGGTTGGATCACTTTTCAGCCTTCTTGCTACCCGCTGTGCTAGGCACCAGATTTCATTTCTTGGGTGCTTATATTTAGGACAGCTATATAAAGTCATTCTTACCATAGCTATCCAAGTGAGTTTCTAAAATGTCCCTGTTAGGCTTTGATCACGCAACCCTAGCAGGTGTTTATGAAAAAGGTTGGTGTAGGTGCAGATCTCATTGTGGTATTGACTGTACCCTCCTCACATGGACTAGGCTGTAGATAGAGTTTCAGGGACTGAGTAGGAGTAAACACATCAGGCCCTTCTTCCCACTGTGAGCATTGAGGACAAAAACAGGGACTCTGCATAGTTCATTCTTGCCCCCGTAAGCGAGATGCAGACAGAAAGGCTAAGGACTGATTTTGTTCTGACCTCGACCTGAAAGGCTGAGGGAATTGGGTCTTTTTAGCCTAGAGAAAAGAAGATTGAGGGGGGATCTTATCAATGCTTACAAATGCTTAAAGGGAGGGTGCCAGGAGGATGGGAACAGTCTTTTTTCAGTGGTGCCCAGTGATAGAACAAGAGGTAATGGGCACAAACTTGAACATAGGAAGTTCCATCTAAACATGAGGAAGGACTTCTTTACTTTGAGGGTGGCAGAGCACTGGAACAGGTTGCCCAGAGAGGTGGTGGAGTCTCCCACACTGGAGACATCTAAAACCCGCCTGGACGCCGTCCTGTGCAACCTGCTGTAGGTGACCCTGCTCTGGCAGGGGGGTTGGACTAGATGATCTCCAGAGGTCCCTTCCAACCCTGACCACTCTGTGATTCTGTAATGGCCATAGTACGAGAAGTAAAAATGCAATAAAGAAGAACTTGATGCTTTCTAAGATTTATTTGAGCTCCCTCGGGGTAAGGACAGCTTCACCTGCTCCCTGCTGGTACAGAACCATTTTGTTACAGTCCAGTCCAGTCATTAGCCTTTCAGAAATATTCTGGTTTGTAGGAAGATGGCAGCCATAAAGAAGCGTTCCTGCTAGTGCAGGCTCAGGTTCTGCTTTGCTGCCTGGTCTGCTTATCGGAGACAGAATCAAATCCTTATGATGTAAACTGCTGCAAAAGATGACTGATGGAGAAATATACCGAGCAGTGCTTAAGTCATGCTGAAAGTCAATAGACTTTAGGCTTCTAAATCAATTAATCTGGGCTCAGTGTCATCCTGGAAGATACTGAGTGCTCTGAAGGATTAGCACAATGAAAAAGCTCATGGAGCAATCAACGAATGTACAAGGCTTTCTTGTCTCATTAAGTGTCTTACAGCATCATTTTAAATATACTTATTAATATATTAATAGCCAGTAATGTATGATTAAATGTGCTACAGGATCCCAGAACTTTATACTGAAGCCATCTAGATCCTGCCTTCAGCAGCTGCTAGTAAATGTTTCTTGAGCCTGCAGGGGAGAGAGAAGCAGAGAAATTTTTCCCACAGCTTGTAGCAAAGTAAATGGTCCACTGACATGCGGATTGATAGCAGTCACTGGGCAGATTACTTTTTGTTCATAGTGTTTGAAGGATAAATATATAATAGTGAATTGAACAGTGCCAGAAAATTGCCAGAAATTGTACCCAGGCCCGGGAATATGGTTTCTCTGTATTGCACAAGCTTTAGAACAATCCCTCGTACAATTTTGCCTCTGACTAACTAGCACTCTCCCAAATAATCTGCAGAAATAGTTTGGGAGTCGGTGAAGGGTAAGGCCTGCTCCCAGTACTCAGTTTCCATGTGGCCAAACTGCTTTGAGGGGCAGGAGAATTTGTACTATTGTCTTGCACGAGCAAATTATGCTCTGGCCCTGTGCCTCAGCTCCTTTTTTATGGCACAGAGATGTGGTGAATAGAGTTGAGTTGGCAAGCACTGAACAGCCTCAATAACTATGGAAAGGATCTGTGAATACTCGCTGACATTTCTGTTTTCTTTGAGTTACTAATATGTGGTCAATATGAAAAGAAAGGAATCTGTAATCAGACATATTAAGGTTTTGTTATCCTTGGGGGCTTGCGAGATATTTACGTTATGAAGAGAAATAGATGATGAAGAGAAGCATTATTTGAATGGTAAATTCTGCAAATTTACAAAAATTTCAGGAATTTACTAACTTAAAGATGTGTTTCCCTGAAAATAATAGTAACCAAATGTACAGAATTCTGTCCTAGTTCACAATATTACATGTCTTCAGTTATTATCATAGAAAAAGACAAGCTTTTATTCATTTTTGTTTCGTTTTGTTTCTTGTTGCCTTCTCTTTTATTCTTTTATATATAGGGCACTTGGCCGATGTGCCTTAATTAGGAGTTAAAAGCATAGCTACATGAGCTACAGAAGTTCCTGTTCCCTCTTCTGCTCAGAGCATAGTGGTGGGTCAGAGGGAAAGGACAGTTGCCTTTTGTTAGATTTGAAATTCTGATATTTCATTACAATATTTGGGGATTTTACTGGTTTCAATTTTTTTTTATAGTAGTTTTAGTTTGGTTTAGTTACGACATTTTGGGTGAGAAGAATTAATATATCACTAAATGCGCTAATAACAATAAATAATTTCAGATGCACAAAACTCCCTGAAAGACTATTTAAGTTATTTACGCATGCCCTAAAGCCAGTTATTGCTTGTTATTTTTTTCTTCCTTATTGCGGGGGTTTTTTTCCTCCTTTTTTTTTTTTTTTTTCCCTGCTGTCATACTTGGCCACAAGGAAACAGGAATATATTTAAAGGAATGGACAAAATTTATCCTGCCGTCACTTCAGAAATCAGGGGGAAAAATTACTCTGATGTGATAAAGCTTGTCTCTGAGGCTGCTGAAGCCCATCTCTCCACATGCATTGATTTCTCTAGGCTGCTTCTGTGGCCAGTGAGGAGAGGGCTGAACTGCCCTTTGGAAGCAACTGTTGCTTTTCTAACTTAAGAGTCTCAGTTACAGACTTAAACCCGGGTTGATCCTTAGATTTTGTTGTTGTACTTTCCTTAGAAGCATTCGTTTGCCTTCTGTGTTTCTGCACTGCACTATGTTGACTGTTTGTTTCATCCAGTATTACTTTTATGAATAAAAGGTATCTGTAGCATCACAGAAGCAAGACTTTGCCTTTGCAAATGATGAGGTAAAAAATTGCACTTTCCCACATTGAAACATGCAGCAACATCCCACAGGATTAGGAAAAAGCAGTAGGCTGTGATGTGGAATGGGATGATCCCCAGGTGTCTGGAAGGGAGCAGTACTCTCCTGGGTCTGTAGGCTGCCAAAGCCCCTGGATTTAGCTTTTACTGAGCCACTGGGAAGCACACCATCTGCATTTCGGTGGGTGGAAAGGACTGCTGCCCCTCTATCTATACTCCTTCGTGCATATAGAAAAGACTGGCCTCTCAACATTTTTTATTCTCTTTTGCTACGCTTTCAAAAAGATGAACATGAGAAGCTGTAAACCTAAAGGCAGATACCAAAAACCCAAAGATTTTCTTTTTTTCGGTTGTTTAAATTTGAAATGAGACCAGACAGTATATGAAAGAGCTTGCAATCCTATCTGTGTTCTCATGAAAGCAGGTGAGGACAGTGTGTCTGCCCATGTTTCCTTCCCCTTCCTTGTAAAACCCAAAGTGAATAGCAGGGTATCCAGTTTACTTAACTGTCTCTTGGAAATTCTCCAGTAGTGTGGATGTTTTATCATGTCCCCAGGAGATCCCATTTCTGTACAGTATTTCTCCCTAGTACATCCTCTTCCCTATGGGTATTTTTTCATTATAGTGAAGAAATATTTATTAACCACAGCAACAGCCAGTAGGCAAAAAGTTGCTCGCTTTACTATAAAGGAAAGAGCATTGTTTGAGAGCACGCTGCTAGCTGAAGGGTGCCTTCTTCCAAAAGGGACCAACCTCAGTAATTGTCAGAAAACATAAAGACTCTTTCTATCTTTAGTTGTGGAACTGCTTTAATGACTTTCTTTTGTCCAACAGCTCTACAAAATTGTTATGTAAAGAAACTGTAGTGACTGGAACTTTCCTTGCAGCTGTGTATTTTTCCTCCTATAAGGAACAGAAATAACATTAAGGACTCCATGACAAAAGGAAAAAAAAAACAACAAAACCCAGATGGTGCTGTGTTGCTAAGCAACTTTAAAGAAAGATGAAAGAAACCACAGAGCTCTATTTAGGTCTTGTAAAATCTCAAGCAGTAAATACTCACTCCTTTGATCTTATTTAACCATGATGATGCTTTATCATCCTCTGTTGCTGAGAAGGAAAAGTTCTGGGGACAAATAAAAGAGGTAGTTATGATAGTCCTTGAAAGGCCTAGAGATTTAGGATGGCAGCCTGTCAGTAAATAGTCGCTAAGAAAAACAGTTATAATTACACTGTCCAGCTGAACCATGATCAAATCTAACGTTGCCTATTATATTATGCTGTCCTTTCCCATCTTCCCCAGACCCACTTCTCACTTTACATCCAAAGTCTTATAGTACAGCCACGATCACTGCCATTGTGGAACATGGTGACATTCCTGGATGCCACATCAGTCTCTTTGTTCTTGAACACCTATAGACAGATGGCAGATGGCAGTTTCAAATGCATGCGCATTTATAAATTCTCACTCTGGTCCATTGAAAAATAAGTAGACAGTGTTGGGGGTCACTGGCTCCATTACAGTGAACAAGCCACAGGTAATGTTTGCAGACAATTTATCTTCTGTCTAGGCAATCTCAGGCTGTCATTCTGTTTCATGGAGGTCTATACACTTCAGCAGGAATGCCTCTGACTATTCACTTGAGCTAGTCAAGCATTATTTTAAATTTAAAAAAAAAAAATAAAAAAGGGAGTATCTGGAAAGGTAAAGCCTTAATATCGCATGAAATGAATAGCTTAGGTAACAGCTTCTGCTTTTATTTGACATAATTTAAAAACAAAAAAAGAGGCAAGTTCTGAATAAAAGATACCATGTCTTGAAATTGTTATAAAATTGCACAGAATATTTCACCTGCACTGAAGACAAATAACCTGTAGCTTTCATAGATAAGAGCTTGCATATTACTACATTAACAGAGTTATCTCAGGCAAAAAGACATATTTGTTTTCCGGTGACTGTGTGAATAAAAGAGTAAGTCAAGCACTCTACAGAGATGCAGTATTTATTTATGATAGGTGGTATAAAACTCTCTCATACATCTGTATAGCTAGATGATTTGGCTGATAAGTATATCCTGGAAAAAATGTAGCAATCATTGAATTCCTTAATAATGAAAATAATTTATTTAAGTGACATACTTGGAATATAGTACCAGATTCCACGAATCCTGTCTGTCCAATCAGGCTATTCAGAGGCCAGATACATTACTTGCAAAAGTTTTTTACAACTATTGTTCTTAGCAAGGAGGTGCCAACTCCATGCTTTCTTGATTTTTTAGGATAATGTTGCAAACAATACAGAGAATAAAATGTTATATATTCAACAACTTCACTGCCAGGATTAGTTAAAAGCCTCAGGTATGCACTAGTGAATTACCTGTTTGATTAGCAGTTGAGAACCTGAGGGTATGCTATATCTGAAATTACATTCAAAAATGCATGTATAAGTTTTAATATCAAAATAACAACATTCCCCTAGCTCATTTTCTCACTGTTGTAGCCTTTGCATAGAAATCATTCTACTCCACTGACCAAGTGCACTTGCGATATACAATGCTACCAAAACAAAATGAGTATTTTTTTAATGTTCTACCTCTCTGTGTAAGAGAGAATTTAAATGCAAACACTACACAGATATTTTCATTGTAAGTTAATTTTTTTCAGATTTGGAACCTCCTTTTTTTGGTAAGAGATAATTATGGAATAGCATTTCAATAAACCAGTGGAAACTGGTTTACTTCTTGAAAGGCTGTTTGATTAATTGAATAGAAAGGATCAAAAGGAGTCATTCTGAAATGCTGGATGAATGTTTCGGAGACTTCAGTGACAAACAATTATTTCAACAAACCATGAAGTAACGTCTTACAAGGAATGTCTTAAATGAACGCATAGTAAAAATTGTGNGGGATCAAAAGGAGTCATTTTGAAATGCTGGATGAATGTTTCGGAGACGTCAGTGACAAACAATTATTTCAACAAACCATGAAGTAAAGTCTTACAAGGAATGTCTTAAATGAACGCATAGTAAAAATTGTGTGCAGAAAATGTGTACTTACCTTGTATTTCTAAAAGTAGGCAATAATGAGTTTCTGTCTTCTTTGGTAAAATGCCCACTGCTGCTGTGAGTGATGGGAGAAAAAAAGGCAAAACTTCTACTCAGTTTAGAATCCTGTCATAAAGCAAAACTTTACTGGCACATTGCCTTTATTATACTTAGGGTCTCATCTATTAGTGTTGGTTGAATTACACACTATGTCTTTTAATCAATTGCAGACATGATAAATCATTTCCTTACTAAGTATTAAGAAAGCAATAACACTTTAAATAGACGTTTGAAAAGAAATCCATTTTTTGTAGGATATGAACATTTTGAAAGGTTAGGGTTCTATTTTTTCCAAAAAAAAAGAGAAATGAACAAAATACTGAGGTTATTTGCAGAGGGAATGCTCTCCCTGGGAGAAGTGCATCTGACTTTGTCAGGTGGCTGCAGATAGGAAGCCTTTGGCAGATGGGCTGCAATATGGCCATAAATGCCAGAAATACATCCTGGAGCAGTAGCTTTAAGAACAGAGGCTGCAAAGGAGCCAGTCCAGTGCAGGCAATGAGGTAGACTTTCATTAGAAGCCTGTCCAGTGGCCATGTGTTGAAACCCGTCTGAGAAATAGGGCTCTTGTGAAAACCAGGCTATGGTTCAGAGGAACCTTGTGAAAGTCTGGACAACAGTTTGACATCTTTAATCAGTAGACACTAATGGGGAAAAAAGAAAATTCTTCAACAACCTGAGTTTGAAACTTCAAGTGGCAGCTCCTTTTTGTCATTCATCTGTTGCTTTTTTGAACTACTGCCATTGTTCTGCTGCTGGCATCTATGCTAGAGCTACATGCAGATTGTAACATATTGGCCTGTCCAACCCTACAACTGTTTTAGATCAATTGAAATGTGTTGTAGGGCTAAGGCAATCTCAACTGGGTTGTGAAACAAAATCGGCATTCCTCAGTCTCTCTGTTTATTGTTATTGTGCTAAGTTTTAGTTTATGAATAAAAATTTACTTTGAGCTTATAATACTTCTGCTAAAAAAGCTTTGGTATTTTATTTACTCAAAAGTGAGAAAAGAGTTTTGGCCTTAAAGCTATTATGGTACTCACTGAAAGTGTCTTATATGGATGAGTAAGTTTGTTAGACTTCCTAGTATACCAGGGGCTTTTAAAATATGAAAATTGAATTGCATTGTGGTAAGATTAAATTTGTGGGCCTATGTTCACTGGCACCTAAAAATGGCCAATAATTTCAGCAGGCCATGAATTAGATCCACAGAATATGAGAAAGATGGGTTGGGTTATGTCATGTCACCCATTAACTTGGAACAATATGTTATTTTGTGTTTTCAGTGGATGGAGGCTGGTCTTGTTGGTCATCTTGGTCAAAGTGCTCAGCAACTTGTGGAGGAGGGCATTACATGAGAACCCGCTCCTGCACTAACCCAGCACCAGCGTATGGAGGAGACATCTGCCTTGGACTGCACACTGAAGAAGCACTCTGCAACACACAGCCATGTCCAGGTATGGCAAATCAGCCCATGCAGCTTTGCTGTTTGTGTGCCACAGAATAAGGCATTCACAGTTAGGCAACATAATGCTCCTTGATCTGTTATTTAGAAGCAAATAATTTCTCTCCCTTATTAAATGCACAATCGACTCTTACATGCTACAATCACAGTAAATCAAGTAATAGCAGGATATAGCCTACAGGACACGACCTCCTCCCTCCCCCTTTAAAAATTAACATTTAAGTTACCACGGTCCAGCTCTGGATAAACTAAAATTCTATAATATTTGAAGTGGATCATGCAAACAGCCTGGAAGACTTTTAATAGCAATACCACAAAGAAGTGCATTTGTTGTAACACTAAACACTCACAGCAACCAAATTGCTGAGGTTAATATTCAACAACATGTGTTATCATAAGTTCCTTCAAGTAGATTAATGTTTGCCCTGTTTTCATATAAAACAAAAAGCAAAACTTAATTCTGTTTGTAAAATGCCTTCTTCAGCTTCAGATGTTAAGGAGCAGAGACTTCATCTTTTTAAATAACCGTGGAGTACTTAGTAAATGAAATGTGTCAGCACTCCTGCTAGTTGTATGATATTATGGATCATGACTTTTTCTGAAACTTTGACTCTGCCTTTGACCCGTATTAAAGGAAACTAATTTTTTTGGTGAAATTTAAATGTGAAGTAGAGACTAAAACCGCACAAAACCGGATAAAATCATTAGTGAAAAGCCAGTGGGAAAATTTGTTTTCATTTATTGCTGATTAATGGATTACAGGCAACAGCAAAAGGAAATAAGCAGCTCTGATGCCACATTGTATTACTTGCTTCACTGAGAGCTTCTAGACTTCAGGTTTTCTGCTCATATAATGAGGCTGTGCATGTGAAGGCACAAGCCCCATGCGTTTGAATTTATGGATTCTATTACCTGTGCTGAACTACAATTTAAGTTAATTTCCTTTTCTAGGCACTGCATGTCTTGTGGTAGAATAAAAGTACCTACTTTGTCAAAATTAAAGCAGATGCAGCACTCTGTATTGTGTTTAAAAAAAACCCCCAAACATAGCAATCAGTATATGATTTGATTTTTCAAGACAAATAGTGTATATTTGTATGTAGAAGTTACATAGCTGCCGTGGGATCCTTAAGGCAGCTTTCAAAGGCCAGAACTGGCGTATTCATTGTCCTAGTATTGTAGCTATTTCTCTTGTTGTGCATTTATTTTCTACTGCCATTTTTCTGGAAATGACAGTTTGCAAACATTTATAAATAATCTCTTCATCTTATTTTGACCTGCTTGTTACCTAAATTTTGGAGTAGATGGGGGGTGGAGGAGGAGGAGATTGGTTCAATTTGGTTCAAGAAAGTGAGAACTTTTATAAAGCAATAAAATTTCAGAGGGTGAAGTGTATTTCTCACATTCTGTGGTATTTTATTAATATTTCAACCTTACTGAAAATTTGCCATAGGTTTTTGAAACAGCACATCATCAACTAGCTGTGAGAATGGCCCTTGCCTCATGTTTACGATGTAGATTTCAAAACTTTTTTTTACTGTTCTTATTTCACATTGGTATGGGACAAAAATAACAGCAGTGCTGCGCATGTCAGGTTTGGGCAGACTGCTGCATCCCTGCAAAACCATTTTCTTTTGGTGAGGATCATGTGGCCAGTGGTTCCTGCTTGTCCCAATCTGGAAGTACCATTGGTGACATTCACTGCTTGAGTGACATGTTTAATATAGGAAGGGAATAGTAGTGACACTTGGAATCTAAGAACAACCAACCAACACAGAAATGCATATGTAAAATGGAAATTATTTATAATGTTTCTTAAGTTGTGAAAAGAGCAAAGATTTCTTGGCATTTGAAATAGTACTTTTTTTTTTGGCCAAAACAAAATTGGCAGAAAACTAAAATTTCTGGAATCCTGATACTGAAGATTTTTGACGATGTGGAAGTTTACTGAAACTATGCAAGTATGCACTGAATACAGTGAGAAAGCCAACAGAAGAAAGAAAAATAACTGAGCTCTGTCTTATACAATACATGCCAAACTCAGAAGACTGCTATGAAGGCAAGACTTTTTCTTGTATTGTAAGATAGTTAAGCTCAGTAAACTCATAGCACCTCATGGGAATGAGATCAATTCGATTCATTTAAGGGAAGTATCCTGAGATCACACAGGCATGAAATAAAAATGTCTTAATCGAAACTCCATAGGCAGAGGAAGAAATGTAGAGAAACAGTAGAAGCTGATAATGAACTGAATGGGGAAGAGAAGGTGAGAATACTCGATGAGATCTCTTCTATCTACAGCAAACACATGGACCTGAAATAACAAAAGCTAAAAAAAACCCAACAAACCTCTCTGCAAGATACTACTGGTTTTGCAGTTAAATAAATATCCCATGTCAGACCTGGAATACATACTCTTATAGCTCTCATTGCTACTTGTCAGGTACATAAATAAAAGACAGTGTCATTGTCCACCCTAATGACCTAGGCTGGAATTAACTCCATGGCAACCACTCTTCCAGTCACCACCGCAGAATCCCCTCCAGCTTCTCACTTCTACACACAAAGGCCATGGCAGAAGCCAAAGCCGTAATATGTCTGCAACAAATTTGCCATCACAGTCTACATTTCAGAGACTTTTGCCAAAGCCGAACTGCCTTTGTTTTGTCGTAATGAAAGAGCTGTCCTCTACTAGTTGGTGGTAGCTGGGGATGAGACCTTCTGTCATAACTCAGAAGTACAGGCTATTTCTCTCTCACTCGCTGTACTTGAAGCATTTAATTGCAGTGCCTGTGTGTGTGTCCCTCTCTGCCTGTTGCAGACAGCTGGTCCGAGTGGTCCGAGTGGTCCCCCTGTGACTCGTCTGGCCTCCAGTTCCGCGTTCGTCAGTGCGTCATTTTGTTTCCCGTGGGCAGCCAGTGCACAGGCAACACCACGGAGAGCCGAGCCTGTGCTTTGGACTCCAACTTTATACCAGGTGAGATCAGCCTGCTCCTCGAAGGATTAGTGAAATCTCTCAAGGTTTCCGGAGCGAGGCATAGTATTGTCCCACACCGCACTGTGCAGAGCTGAGAGCTGGAACAGAACTCGCCTTCTGTCAGCCAAAGTGTGTTGGTCTACTATGTAGAGAAAATGTTGCCAGATCTGGTGTCTTCATGAAAATCTGCCTCATGGCACTGAGTGCTGTGGAGCTGTCCTCGCTGTCACCACCTGGGACTTTGGTTAGTCACTGTCACAGCATGCTGCAGGTCACTCCCTTCCTACTTGGTAGCCAAGTGCAGGCATGGCTATAGACAGCTAGGAGAAATAGTCTTCCTTTTACTTAATACAAGGGGGTTTGAAACTTTGGGGTTATTAGGGTAACATCCCTCTAGGTTTTGTGATTTGCATATACAAAAGTGGGTGTTGTGGTAGTTAATTTAGAAATCATTTGACAGAGTCCCTTAAATTAGTAACTGCTTAGAAAGGTAGATACTATTCACTCAGGTCCTTATCTCCCCCATGACCGCTAAGTACCTGATGGATAGTCACGTCATGTATTATTTTATAGCATTTGTCAAAACTGATGACTGTACTCTGTGTTTCTTTTTGGTTTCTGGTTTGTTGGTTTGGTTTTTTTTAATAACAGCAGTCATTTAAATCCACACATTAGTATGAGTGGCCACATTGCATTGCTGTTAACAGTCATCTTCCGGCCTGTGTACATTAAAAAAAGCTAGCGGTCTATTCACAGACAGAGAAATTTACATTTTAATGTATCATTTGAAATGTAATTATGTTTACTCAATGCAGCAACCTTTTTTTTTCTGTGACTATGCCGTACAATATAGTACAACATAACAAAGAAATCAACATGTTTAAATACTGGTTTTATGGATGGTGCATAATGCTTTAACTCCCAAATACTACTTTTTCCTCCAAAACCAGTGTGAAAAATGTCAGTGTGAAAGCAAAAACTCCCACATTGTATTTTTCGCCTTTTCTCAGGCTTTTGAAGCAGCTCCATTAATATTCACATTCTGTGAATCCCCTGCTTAATCCAATATAAGCTCTACATCTTCTTTTGGAAAGTAGGCATTTTCAGAATCTGAAAGGAGCCACCTCTTCACTAGCTCTTCTGGTTTGTTTGCCACTCCTCCTCAAATTACCCATATCACAGCAGATAAGGTTGTGCCCATGACACTCACCTTTGGCAAACTAGCTTGCTTTCTTGGGATCACTCAGCTCGCTTTCACTCCTCCAGGTCCTCCAACTTTCCACCTCTCCCTCTCAACATCTTTTTCTTTTTCTAATTCACCTCCTACCTTTCCCCAGCTAGAGTGCTGGTGTGTCCACCCTCATGTTGTCACCTCCTCCTCCTGCTTACCTTAGCTCTATTCCTCTCCAGAACTTAGTATGTAGAGTGATTCTGGCTGAGTGCAAAAATTACTCCTCGTTGTTGCTGCTGCAGTGTTTCTAGAGTTAGTCCTTATCAACATTACCTTGCAGAGCTTTATGGTTTTCTGGTACATTTTTTTTTCTGCTTTTTGTTTGGATTGTGAATTAATAGTCTCAACTAGACAAAGTATGCTCTCAGCCTTTAACTCTCAGTGAGAGTGCTGTTCTGTCAGGTCTGATACTTTCTCATTTTGAAAATAGTTAGTAATGATTTAGCATGTGAGGAAAGGTAAAAAATTGTGATTTCTTTAGCAGTAGCTGCATGTGGATCATCTTTTGGCAGTGAGAGCCTACTCTGTTAATTCCTTGCACAGAAACTATTGCATACCTGTGGCCATCATTGCTGCCCTTCTCTGGTCTGTTTTTAGGTCTACTAGAGACATCCTTAGATGGGAAAACCAGAGCTGCACATAGTGTTCATGGTGTGGACAACACCTGGATTTATATAGTGCCATAATGCAGATGTCCTGTCCTATTCACGATTGCCTTCTTGGTAGTACCTGGCATTTGTTTTGCCTTTTTGATTGCTTATGAACACTAAGCTGGTATTTTCATGGAACAATTTGTCATAACTCCCCCGTCTCACTCAGGAGTAGTAACGGTCATCATTTTATATGTGAAACTAGGATTGCTTTCCTCTGTATGTATCACTTTACACTGATCTACGTTCTGTTTCATTTGGTATTTTATTGCCTAGTTTTGTAGGGCCTTTCTGCAGGTCTTCGCAGCATGCTCTTGTCCATGCTACCTTAACTTTGTATCATCAGCAAATTTCAAAACCACATTTGCCTCCTGCTTTTCTAGCTCTTTGCTGAAAATCCTAGGTCTCTCCATCGTACGAACTGAGCACATAGTACTCCCCTGTTTTCTGTCTTTTCCCTCATCTCCCATGTCTACTTTGTTGCTTGGAAAAACTTTGACAAGGAACTTAAAAACTTTTTTGAAATCCGGGTAGACTGTGTCAGTTACCCCACCCATATCCGCATGATCATTGACCCTTTCAGAGAGGTTCAGGAGATTTGTAAGACAGGACTTCCCTTCACAGAAGCCATGGTCCTGAAATAAAGAGTGGGAAAAGTTGTTTGCCAACAAATTTTTATTCAATATTTATCCAGAATGCTCCCAAAGTCAAAATGGTAAGGATACAGGCTGGAATTACATTTATTAGTTTACCATTGAGACCCATGAAATTGGCAGTCATCTTTTTCGAAGATTTGTAAATTCCTTCTTTTCATGTTAGTGCTAGACGTGACTTCTAGAAGTAACGGACCCATTTGAACACAAGATAATGAAACTGTCATTAATTTTACTATTCAGAAAATCAACACTTTCTCAACATGCTTAAACTCCACAAAGAATGTTTTCATGTGCGCTTCATCTTTTTAATTCTGGAAATGTTTTGAGGCAAGAATTAAAAATATGTCGCCGCTTTTGCTTGGGAAACTAAGGAACTTGAAGGTATCATTGGACCTTTTTGTTAATTCTACCACACAGTCAAAATCTTTTTTACTTTGGATTTTGAGTGAATGTAGTAGAACAAATTTTCAAATCCTTACTGTGTTATTGTAATCCTTACTGTGTTACTGTAATATTTTTTCTCCTTGGCATATGTGGTTTATTTATTTTTCTAGAAATATCAGTGGCACGAACCAGCAGCATAGAAGAAAAACGATGTGGAGGTAAGCTTTTCAGCTCTAGATGTGTATTAAATGCTGAAATATTGATTCCCCATTTTTTCCTTTTGTTTCACCTTTTGCTCTCTTGGAATTTTATTCTCCCTTCTAAATGCTGCATTTTCATTATTTACACTTGTGCAGAAAAAGAGATGTAGTTACTACAGGATTTCTCATTAAATACCTGTCTGCCATTGCTGACCTTTGAGACAAGAACATGTATTGCTGGATGTTTGTATTTTCTTCTTTTTCAGTATGGCAGTCAGCTTTGTCTCAAAAAGAAATTCCTATAATAAGCTAGTTATCAGTAGGTCAAGATTTGTAAAGTTGTTCCACCTTGTTCAGGATAATTCACAAACCGCATTGGGACTCCACATGAATAGCAGAAAACCAGACTGCTAACCCATCTAATATCTCCGACTGTATCTGGGACTCATTTTCACCTTTGCTGCCAAAGACAAAACTAAAAAGTAAAAAAAAAAAGTTCCATTCCAGAGAGTCCTGATGCTAGCAAAACAAATCTTGAAAGAGAAAACTGTTTAAAAAAAGGCAAACAACAAGAAAAAGAAAATGGAAAAATGACCGGGTTTTTTTGTGCTGAGCTATCACGCTTAGTCTGTGTCGTCATGGTAAT
Organism: Himantopus leucocephalus; assembly: GCA_003993805.1. Classification (NCBI taxonomy): domain Eukaryota; kingdom Metazoa; phylum Chordata; class Aves; order Charadriiformes; family Recurvirostridae; genus Himantopus; species Himantopus leucocephalus. The sequence goes on from RSEF01000002.1 coordinate 89,410,446, forward strand.
AGCTCTGGCCAGTTCTAGTATTCTTCCATGCACAGATAAGCTGCATTTTTAACCTAATNCATGCACAGATAAGCTGCATTTTTAACCTAATAAAGGACAATGAAAACACAGGGGTTACGCAGGGGTACTAGTGTGCATGGTAACTTGTTACGGGAGCCAAGATAATGTGGTTTGATTTTTTTCTAATTAGCAGTGGTACTCTGAAAACATTTTGCCAAGTTCTGGCACGGTGGGAAACTCTCATGAAAGTATAGAAGGATATTTCAGTGATAATTTATATACTGGAGCAGCCCACCTAGTCAGCTAAATATTAGTTTGTCTTTCTAAATAGCCGGTAGATA
>RSEF01000002.1:89420301-89439521 GCA_003993805.1 Himantopus leucocephalus
ATTTGGTGTCATCTGCAAACTTGCTGAATGATCTTAATAGAATAACAAAGACACTTAAAATAATCAATAACAAGAATATATGCTAAAAGATTGTAACTAAGATAAATTTAAATAGTGATACGTAGGTGCTACAATGGTAAACAGGCAATAGGTGTTAAACTTTTCTCCTCTGTCGGCTGCTTAAATTTTTTTCACAACATTATGGTGAAACATAATGGTTTATCTGTGACATGACTTATTTGAGGCTACTAGCAACAGACTGGGGAATGGGGGGGCCTTGTGCTGAGATGGATGTTTAGTTATCATTTGCATTGTCCTTATAAGAAAGGCCATAAACTCCAGTGGTCCACGGACCACAATTTAAAAACCACAGATGCTGGGCTATAGGCAGGGCCAGAGCACAAGTCAGATATATTTTAAATAGGACTTCTGTGCCATCAGCATTAAGGCAGTCAGTTACCTCTACAGCTGACTTGTGATGAAGCTCTCTCCACCACAACACTGTAGTCGTATGATAAAGGTTGGCCGCATGCACCAGAAGTTCTGGGAAATTACTTGCTCCAGCAATCCCAACTATTTAAAGACTGCATTGAACTATTTACCACTCCTTTCACAGCTCTCCAAGCCAGGAAGTTAAATGCAAGTGCAGGGCTGACCTTGGCCGTGTGCTTTGCGTTGCCCCGCCAAGGTGAATTTGCAGATGACTTCTTCTGTGCCTGCCCCCGTCCCAGCGAGGTGAAACCAACATGCTGATAGCATCCCATATGGAGGAGGCGGTGTGCGTGGAAGGAAAGGAGAGCGAGAAGTGGAAGCAGCTGCTTCGGGGTGCGGGAAGGCCTCTCCCAGGACTCGATCATCTGCTCCTTCCTGGTTCTGCCAAAGTCATCACATTCTTGGAGGCTCTGCAGTGCTTTGCTGCTGTGGAAAATCTATCCTTGGGTGTTTGAACTGCCTGATTTAAACTAAATGTGGTTTCCTTATCATCATTCCTCTATTGTCAGCCTCAGAAATATTGTGCAGTAGCATTTGGATTTCTTTTTTAGTGTTAAGGAATGATGTATTTTAAATTCTTCCTCTGATGAAGAAACACTACAAAAAAGCAGCTAGATAAAATGGAGCAAGTATTATGCAGGCATCTGCAAGTATATAGATGTCAGAATTTTCCTAAAATCAGCATTTTCAATCCAGGGAAGTCTGAATTTAGGTTTTACTGAAAGCAAATCTGCTTATTTTAAGATGAATAGCCTACACATAACCTTTATTCTGGCTTACACTACCATCACGAGTAGGGGGGAGGAAGAATGCAAATGCCAATCTCGAGACTTTAAAAGTCTAATTTAAGACCGTGAGCAATACCTTAATCACAGTTATACATGGATCATAATCTATAAAACTATTATGGGGTGAGTGCATCACTGCTCAAAATTGCAGTCACAGAGTGATTACGGGATTCTGTCAAACTAGAGGGCATATCAAGGAGGGGCCCATGAGGGTCCCTTCTGGACTTGGTAATAAGCAATACCAGCACTAATAGTTAGGATGATGGACAATAATTTTCTTCCCAAATCCACAGATGACACCAAAGGGGAAAGGAACTCCAAATACTTAAAAAAAAAAAAGGGGTCCAATTTGAAGCAATCTTGATAACTTGGAGAAATAGCTCCAAAACACTGAGGTGATATTCAGTGAAGCTGAGTACAAGTACTGCATTTAGGAAGAACAACAGAAGTAGAAAATAAGGAAAAACTGGTTAGGCTGCAGGCAATGTGGAAAGGATGAGTGTTTATTGTGGACTAGAGACTAAATATGAGTTGAATAACACAACACATATGCAAAAATTGGAAACTCATTTGATATTCTCAGCATTAGTGGTTTCTCAGCTGGGGTACTGACGTCCGCTGCTAAGAGAAAAGCCAGACAAACTGACAAAGAATAAGATGTTTAAAAAAAGACAAAGAACAAAATATTTTAAAAAAATTTGAGAAATTATCTGGTTTTTAACTGTTTTAAAACATTAAGGAAAAAGCATGACCTATATGGAACCTTGAAGGAATCAGTTTTATTAAGCATTAAAAAAAAATTTAAAAAATACGTCTGCGGGCATGTTTCACAATATTCAAATATATAAAAGACTCCTATGAAGAGGGTAGGCTCATCTGTACTGTATGTCCATGCAGGGTAAGACAAGATGTAGTAGGGTTTAATCAACCCTGGGAAAACTAAATTCTGGCTAGCAGAAAAAGCTTTTTGGCTATCTCACTGCTTAGCAAGAAACATTGAGAGATCTGTCTTTGAGGGGGCATAAAAGGAAAGTGGAGATATACCTGGGAAGGACCTGCAAAATATGCTTGAATCTGTGCCAGGGCAGGAGAATGGACTGGATGATATCTCGATAACCCAGATTTCTATAACTGTTCACATAGTATCTCCCAAAGGCATTTCTAGACATTTCTCTGCCATGTGACTCTCCGCATTATAAGAGTGACCATAGCTGTGTGGAAACATAGTGGATGTCTGGCAAAAGAAATGCAAAAAAAAAATATTAATCTTTGTACGCTTTTGGTATAACCAGAGATCAAAAGCACTAAGTATTAGAGCAGTAATAATTTTTTCAGGGTGCTAAAATAGGAATTCTCATCTCCTGTATTATTTAGATTTCTTTCAGATCACTGGAGGAAAAGGTAAAATCAGGATTTTATTTTCCTAATGACTCCAGAAAGATATTGACCCAAAGGTCTCTAAGTCTGAATGTACCTCAGAGGAATCACAGTATTTGCATATCTGTATCACATTTGTAGATTGAGACCATACCATCAAACTGTTGGCAGGCTAGCTCCCCTTCTGGTACCTATAAATCTTGCTTTTTGGTATGTGAGGGTTGAGGCCAGGAATTAATTTGTCTTCTTGACAGTTTATCTGAGGTTGTGATAGAGGAGATGTATGTAGGTAAACACCACCTGACCAAGTCAAAGGGTGAATATAGGTCCCAGCTTTTTTCCCTATTGTGTCCTAGCACTCACCTGTAGCAATGCTTTGGCAGAGATTTGCATTCAAACAATGTGGTCTTTGGGGAAGTTTGTGGTTGCACGTGGCTACAAGCTCTTGCTATGATTATTGGACTGATTAATCCTAAATACAATTCCACAAAGCTATGTGGCTCAACTATACCTCAAGAATACTGGTCACTAAGTGTTTGTGTGTAAGATGTCAAAACCAACACTTTTTCTTCCAGACACCAGTATTAACGTATCTGATCACAGAGCACTAGTGGTTCATGTCTGTGGTAATCAATACCACAGGTAATTTCTCTCTACTATGAAAGTTTGAATGACTGGAGCATAACCAAATTAAAAAGTACTTTCTGAGCAATTTGATGATGAAAGAAAATCCATTATGGAAAAAGTTTGCCCATGTGCTAGTGTGTATAACCAGCTGTTCCCCTTCATTTGTATTCAAAGGGCATGCAGCTCTGCTGTTTAGATTACTCAGGGTATTGGCTAAATGGATGGAGTGGGACATGTTATTTGCATATTGATTTGTTTTGTATGGAAATTATTTTGATGAGTTTTTACCTTATTAGATTGTGCATTGTTATAGTCTGTATATGAATACAACAATCTCAGACTGGGGAGCAGTTTTGAAAGATGGAAATGCAAACACAAACAAATACATTCTATTTAATTAATATGCATGACATATTTAATTAATAAACTCTCATGAATTTAGGGATTGGAAGTGGGAAAACCACAAGATTTGAGAACTTGCAGGTACCAGGTGTGAGCAGGTATACTAGGTGTGGAGTCACTGGCTACCCCCAGCTCAACACAGAGATGCTAGCTGAGGTCTTTTGGGCACACTAGCAAAGGGCTTGTAGGCTGGGTGCTTAACTGTCATGCAGCAGGCTTCTGTATTCTCGTTCAGGACAATTTTAGACTTTTACGTAAAGAAGTAAACATAGGCTTAGATAGGTNAGAGATGCTAGCTGAGGTCTTTTGGGCACACTAGCAAAGGGCTTTGTAGGCTGGGTGCTTAACTGTCATGCAGCATGCTTCTGTATTCTTGTTCAGGACAATTTTAGACTTTTACTTAAAGAAGTAAACATAGGCTTAGATAGGCGACTCCAGAAGTCTATGAAGGGCAACATATTGGTTGAAATAACAGTGGACCAGATTTGATTAACAGCTGTTCTCATGATTTCTTGTAAGTGAATCAACAACGATTCAGCAGCAGCTTAATCTTGTAACTGCCTTATGACTATACATATATCACACTTTTGACATTCCAGAGATAAATGCATTAGTGACTGGAGTATGCCCTGTTTAGCTACCTATGTCTTTCCACATAAAACCAATGGGTGCTTGCTTCACTGAACATTGACTCAGACACCAGTGAGGATTTAAAGACCATATCCACAGCTATTTGTGTCCTTAGACACAGTTGTCAGGGGGACCATCTAATGGTGTCACGTCCAAGGCACAACCATTCTGGCTAATTAGCTATTAGGTGGGCAGAAATCTCTTCTCAATGAAGTTTCGGTATAGCTTGTCTTACTTTCAAGAAGCAAGTCTGATACAATTTCACCAGCGGTGCCCATTTTCCTGTTTGCAGTGCACTGTAAGAGACTAATTTGTTACTTTACAATGCCTCTGTCAGACATCAAAGGGTAGCTGACCAATTGCATTTAAGTGTTTTCCAGAGCTTCATCTCAGAAAAACATCAAAAGATGGAAACTCCAGTCAAACATTGTAGAAAAAGAATGTTTATTTATATTAAATAATCCTTCCATTCTCTAGACATCATAATTATTTTGTTGTTAATGCAAAGCCTCAGCCTTTGCTAGTAGAACCTCTGCATTTCTATTGTTCTATTTTTTTAACCTGTTAACTAATCATGTAACTGCTGGAGACTTCAGAAATATTTTTTTCTATAACTTGCAGAGTAACTCTGAAGACCAACAAACTGCAAAGCTCAGAAATCTGCCAGATGGTCCAAGCACAGGGAGCGCATTGCTCCTGCACTTTTAGTAATTAGCATTGAAATAGTGGGATTTGGAATGGAACTGAAAATGGCCTCTTGGGTTCCAAATCTTGTAAAGAACAAAATAAATGCATTATTAATAAATAATTATTGTAAGCATTGTACTCCATAGCAACATACACTTTTACCCTTGAGGACTTTTTGAGAGACCTCAGCAGTTACTCAAAGCTTAGGCACTAAGCAATGACTATACTGTGAAGATTTCCCTTTCTCTGAGAGAAGCCGTAGGTTCCTCCTCTTAATGAGCCAACTGCACAGTCCCCATGCATTCAATGGAAATGGATTTTAATGACTTTGGCTCAATTTTTAATTTTTTTGTTTATTTTATTCAGTTACTCAGAAATTTTTCTATAGGGCTATGTTTCTCGCTTTTGCAACCAGAAAGCCGGTTCTGAGGGTGGGAAACAAAAGTGAGAACATGACTATAGACAGCTGCCAGAATTTCAGCTTGTTTTGAATAGCATTAAAGAAATGACCGGCTGATGGTCTCTCCTAGTTGTGGATAGTACCACTGATGTTATTAATGAGATCTACAGAAAGGACAATGAAATAAGGAAAGGGAATGAGCTAGAGGAGATGAGTCTAACTCCACCCTCTCTGCCGAAATGTTCATCAACTAAAGGGCAGCGAAGCTTGAAATCACATTTTACAAACTGGCCTGGTCAAAATCCCAGGATCCATGCTTGTAGCCTGTTAGAAATCCGATTCAGAACCTTGTAGTCTGCCCTTCCAGACATTGTTTGGGAGCATGCTTACGTCTCCTGGGAGGCACTCAGGTATTCACTGTCAGTGACAGGAGGAACGAGGAGGGAAGAAACACAGAATGAGCAGCAGGTTTCTCTTCTAGAGGTTTCAGTGTTTGTGTTCTTTACACATGAATGCACATGTAGGGGCTGTTTTGGTAAGTGTTCAGGAACGGCATACACACTTTTGGTGCCTACTCTACCAGTCTTTGAAGTCAATGGGAGCTTTGTCCAGTGATTTCAAAGGGCTTTAAATTATAGCTTTAAACTAGCCCAGTAATGGAAGTTAGCTGCATCTTTAAAAGTGCAGAGATTTACGCCAGCCCTTCATCAGATGAGTTCTGGAGATATGGTCTAGTTATTGATGGTTGTCACCTGCTTTTGAAACAGTGGTTGTGATTGTATATAGTATCACACAGAATAAAGAGGAGAAATTTATAGAGGTCCAAAGAGCAGAAATGGCTAATGCAAAGAAATAGGTTTTGCTCTCTTTACTTCAAAGGGGTATCTTAGAATGTATTTTTGGTTTCAAATTAAAGTAGTCTGTACTGAAAAGCCACCTGAGATGGTAGCCTGAAGCTACCAGAAAAAGTCTGAAATTTAATTACTATCTTCAGCTCTCCCATGATGTCATTTCAAGGACATACCTGCATGATCAAAAACTACTGAAATGAAAAATTGCCAAAAGCTCTTAATGAATCAATGAATGAACAGTCCAACTCTTCAATTCAGTGTTTCTAAATAACTGCACAATGATAGTGATCAATATTACAGATAATTCAATATGCAGGACAATACTGCTTTTGAAACTTATGTTTGAATGTGCAAAACAATTCAGAACTAATGACTACTCTGAAGTTCTGTACATGACCTAGGAAACCCAGCATGAGTTATCACTTCTTAGCTGCATGCAGTCTCAATGTAAGCTTCATCATTTTGAAAACAATTGAACCAGGCTCACCCCAAACTTCACCTGCTGTGGCCACACCAGTACACTGAAGCCTGCACTGGAGGCAAACTACTATGGATTTCTTCAAAACCAGCTTCCTCTTTTAATACAAAAATCAAAACAAACTAACCATGGCAGTTTTTCTAAGCTAACGTCAGCTGAGGGGTATGTGTGTGTGCCCATGTTTCCTCAGGTCATTTTTGTTTTCTAGCTCTTATGGGGCAGTTTAATTGATCATTGTGTCTGACTCAAAACAGTCCATTCTTATTAGTATAAATATTTAACACCATACTTGAATATCTCCTCTAGGTCATATAGTATATAGGAGCTTGAAGGCATTATTGATACTTGAGTAAGAGAAATAGTCTTTAGTCTTTTGCTTTCAAAAAGAAACCTCTAAGATAGTTGGGAAGCTGCATATTCCAGGTCTAAGGGCTCAAAGTATCAGTAAATAGGGATAGCGCATTTAACGTTTTGCTAATTTGAGCGCTATGCAGTTTTGCTTTCAGGTGTACTGTAAGTGTAAAGTAGCCTCTCATTAAAATAAAAGAATATTATACTTTACAGAGAAGTATGCAACAACTCATCAGCAAATGAGGATTGATGCATTGGATGGAGTGTGGCGGGAAGATCGTAAGATAAGCAATATCATGAGCTACGGTACAATCATGACACAGATCACATAGGAGCTGTGACTTGCGACACTCTCCTTGAAAGACACCAGAGCACTCAGTGCACAGTGCAGACACTCAACTTGCTCTGTGCAAAGCAGCTTGTGGCTGAATGTAGCACAGTAACATTTGTCCTCATGCACGGTTGAAGTTCTAGACCATCCTACTTTCTAAATGTGTGCCCTATTTATCAGGTTGCAGGGGGGGTGGTGATGGTAGTGCTGTTATTAGCTCTCTTTCAACCTGTGTTTTGAAGGAGAGGAGGAAGCCAGATTGGCTTTTTGAAACAAATATTTAACCAAATAAGGATTCAGCCCTGATCAGAGGGAACATGTAAATTTAAAAAAAAAATCTAATTCTTTATTATGGTTCCTTCAATGGTCACCATGTGGCTAAACGCTTTAGTACTGCTTGCTGTTCAATCTGCGAGATGTATAGATTCTTCCTCCTCCTTTTGTTGGTATTGTTGTTCAGCCCCCATTGGTAAGAACAAACCCACCTTCTCTTCCTTTTTCCCCACTCCTGTCTCCAATGAACTCTTTTACGATTTGGGGTACTTTTTTCAGTGTTTAATCTGCTTTCATTGAAACCTTTAAGAGAAAGAGAAAAGTGTAGTTTGCACATTCTATTGTGTGCTCTTTTGTGATAATGTGATAATTAACTATCACCTCAATACACTTCAGTCACTAAAAGCCAGTGGCTGAAAAAAGATAATTTTACCCTTCTTGCTAGAAATTGCTGTGAGCATTNTTTTTTTTTTTTTTTTTTTTTACATGATCATACTTGTTGCTTTATTGCCAAGTAATATATCTCTAGTGAGCTGTACGTATGGATGCATGTGCATTTTTAACTTCTTATTAATACCAGAACAAGAGGGTCATGGAGTTCATCCAGTCTGATGAGAGTCCCAGATCAAGCCTCTACTTGCCTCCCCTCAGGAGTTATATGCTAGGAGTTGCGAGAAGCAGCAGAAAGTGCAAGGCCATTAATCATAGGGAGCAGGCAGACTGGCAGATATGCAGTGTCTTCATTCTCACACCTGTACCCTGCAGTCAACCAAAATCGTTTGGCTGAATTAAGTAGTGATATCAATACATCTGTCTTCTCCATTTTGGCATGGTTTCAGCAGGCTTCATTTCAGTGTGTAGATTTCTGTTGGGAGTTACTATGGAAAAACAAAGATAAAGAACTATTGAAATTAAAGCCAAAGCAAGAGCCAAAAGTACTTTAGGTTTCCCCTTCCTGCAGGGCTGAATTTCATCCTCCTGACAAAAGGCCACCATTATTTGAGTCCTGTGGCTGTTTTGTCTTTTACTCCATATTTTTCCACTCTGTTATGACTGGAAACATAGAATTAATCTTCAGAAAAAATGGGCTTTTTAAAATCAGTTGCAAATACACTCAGGATCTTGGCTAGAGAAAAGGATAAGAAATCTATTAGCTTCTCACTCTGAGCTTGGATACTGCCAGCACAGTAGAATCAAGCTCTTCCAACCAGAAAATGAAGTTTCTCAGTATGCATGATAAAGACAATGTCAAACTGGCTGAAATAACCAGATAAATCTCAACAAAGGGCCAGATTCTTACACTGTTACTACAGAGAGCAGAGCTTTAAACAGGAACNAGCAGAGCTTTAAGCAGGAACAGTTCCACAGAGGACTTCAGGTATGAGGATACAGGAACTACTGAGCACCTGAAGGATACCCAAACTTGATCTAAGAGAGCAACAGTGTTTCTCCTTCATAATTTGTCTCACAAAATGAAAAACATTTACCATGCTTTGTGACTTTTCCCAAGTAGCCTGTTTTATTTAACTCTTCATGTTTTCAAATTGTTTGTTAGACAGCCTACATGTGCGTGTTTGAGCTATGTTTGCATGCTTTCAGTCATGGAAGGTTTTGAAATGGAAGCTTTTGTTTAAATTTTGGAGTTTGCTAGTTGGAATTTGTGACTGAGCACCTTTACTTGCATTCATCCCACCTAATGTCAGACAGTTGTCTAAGACACAGGCCTCTTCAGCGCACAGCCCACCTGAAGTCTGCAGCTTTCACTGGCTAGGCAGAACTTGTCCAGGGAAGTGTCCAAGCATACAAGTTAGGTTGGTGTGATAAATCTGGATCTTGGTGATATTTTGGTTCTCTGGATGGTGTTATCATTAGCAAAGATTTTCACTGAAGTGCATTCTGTTTGTGTTATTGGTTCTGTTAAATGCACCTGTTTTCTAGAGATCCAAAAGATACTGCTGAGCAAAGCTTCAATACAAAACAAAATTTCATCTTAGTAGCTGACCTTGCTTTAAAATTGCAAAAGAGAATGGCAGTACATGATAGCATAAGTACCTGAAAGACCTGACAAAAAAAAGACAGAATACTGATCACTGAGAAATTTAATTATTCTGACATTTCTTGTGAAAGCACTAATGGGATTAGTGATGCAGAATATATATTTTTCCATAGTTGATAAAACAAAGCAATTACATAAAATAGAATCAAGGGTGGGTATTAGGGGACCTTTTTATGACAATGAATGAGGAGTGAAGTGCTCATGTCTCTCTAACAGTAATGGCAGATACCATGTCTATTATTTCTCTTGCACATTGTCCCAGAATAATGCACCCCTAGGTGTTTTGTTTTGCCTGATTTTCATTTAAATGGTTCCTGAAAATTATGATATAGCTTCAAAATGACCTTAGTAAATCTCTTGGGAATAACTATTTTAGCACTGTGCAAAAAAGACACCCTCTAATGTCCTATGTTGCATGTTTGAATAGAAGAATGCATCCTCATCAATTTAAGTGATGTAATCTGTGTAAAATCAGAGAAAAAAGTAACTTAAGTGAAAAATTTTGACCTAAATAATTGTAATAGAAATTTAAGTTTTTACAGAACCAGAATGGTCATATGTTAGTCTCATAAATCTTCTTTGAATAATTTTCTGACATTTAGTTCACATGGCTATAAGGATCTTCAGGTAGAAGAGTAGCTGCTAGGATGATTGTTCCAATTATGTGCCCTTGTAAAATTGTTTCCATAGTGGAAATATCAGTATTTTATTCTACCTGATCTATCAAAGAGCCATTCCTTTGCTATCCGCAGATGACTTTAAATTTAGATGTCCTAAATAGTAACACTGACCTTAGTTTATTCTGCATGTAAGTAGATCTCACCTTGCATAGGCAGTCTAAAGAGCTACTTTAACATTTGTTATACTCATCATTAGTTATCTTATATGATTGTTCTTTATGTTGTTATTTTTAGATCATTAAATACTCTCTTTCTAATTGCTGTGCAGGCTGTCCTACACTTAATCTTTTCATAAATCAGGCCCTCAAAACTTGCTAACCCCTTTCATTATTCTTTTCCATGCTCCCAACACTGATAGAAATGAGACACTGAGCTGCGCACATCATCCCAGTGCAGGAGCATGTCCAGTCTTGGTTCTACAGCTCTGCTTACACTGGCTCAAACCAGCGCATACATAGTTGGCCACGTTTATGAGGCCTCATGCTAACCTTGGTGGCATTTCTTTGTTAGAATATATGTAACAAGACAGTTTTTTATCGCTGCATTATATTCATTTCCACACTTCAGACAATATTGCATTTTCAGAGGAAACCTGCTGACCGTGTTGTCGATGGGAGTACTGAAGACAGCAAATGAGGAGGAAAGAGGTGTGCCTCTGCAAGAATTTAGTAGAGCCATGGCTTTAGTCCTCTCTCTGACTGGCAGAAAGACAAACAACTGTTTGTTGGCAGCAGCTGACACTTTTTGCAATAAATGTGTTCAGCTTTCTGTTCTGCTCATCTCTCCAAAATGATCAATATGATGTACTGAGAAGGATTGTCTCTTAGGCAGTAGGAAGCCTAACAGGGAAAAGTATATGGGAAAAAAGGAGAGGGAGGAACACAGGGTAGATGGAGCATTTAGTAGCCTAAATTCCACCTGTATTAGAGCAGGAGAAAAGCAGAATCTTTGGTGGTGGTGGGGAGGTGAGAGTGGGGCATACATAATCTGAATTCTTGAAAGGGATAAAAGGCCAAGATAGCAGAGTTTATAGTGTGGTTAGGAAACAAAATGAAGAAGCAGTAGTGGGTAGAGGGTGAGTGAGTGAGAATTGTAAAAACAGCCTCCACTCGGAGCATTGTGGAAGAGGCCACAGCAAGAGAAGACACAGGTGGTAACACACAACTCCAGCTGTGGTCTTAGAGACAAACGGCGCTGGAGACAATGCACAGCACTCAAGGAAGGAAGGGAGTTTGGGAGGGAGCTTGTGTGATGAAGAACAGAGGGATATAAGGGGTCCTTGAAGCCAATAATGTTCTCAGGCACTGGAAGCTAAGTGTGTAGTCGTCTTTATACTCTGAGTTTTCTAACTGTACCTACATATGCATCCTCAGTCATGTAAAGGCATTCTGACTCTGCTCTAAGAAAGTGTCTATAAAGGTACTTTATTTCAGAATGAAAACATTCACTATTTGCTAGGTCTTTACTGAATTGTCTGTCAACTGCATGCCCATTCCTTTATGAATTGGATTTCTACATCATGGAATTGAATTGATTGATAAACTTTTTGGTTTAGAAGCAGTTTGAGTTGAGCTGTGATTCATTTATTTCTCATAAAAGACGACTATAGGCTGATAATTCGCCCAGTCCTTTCCAATTAATGTGAACTAATTCACACTGGAAATCAGTTACCCAACTTCCCAAAGGTACTTGTACCTTGTAGAAAAAGGAAAAGGAAAAGATTTGTGAGGGTGTTCAAAGGACAATGCTGTAATTGACATTTGTGAAAAGTGTAGATTTCTCCACTTTGTACTTCTCCACCTGAGAACCTGGAGAAAATAATGAGTGCAAGTTTTTCTCTCCTTTTGCTTTGAGTTATGTGGCAGATCATTTGTTTTGAGCTTTCTAGATTATGGAAACCCTGTGGAACCGTGGAAGTGCAGGGGAGGAGATTAAGAAATGCAAATTTGTGTTTCAGCTGTCAGCTCTGTTATTTTGAGATCATCCAAGTGCTGAACACCTTTAGTACGTAGCAGTTCTGGAGGGCTGGAGGTGATGATGTTGATATCCATGTTTACTGACAAACCCTCTGTTTTCCTGCCACTCTGATCTTGCTGGAATTTGGAATCCAGCCTCAAGCATCTTCATGTCATAATGGACGACATAATGAAAGGTGGCTGGATGGGGACCTGGACCACAATGTCCTCTCCTATGTGATACTCCCTCCTTGCCAATATGAGACAAAGCTTTCCCTCACTCTCCTCCCCACCTCTGATCCGTGAACTCACACTCACACTGAGCTCATGTCAGAGGATCTGCTGTGGCACTTTGGTGGAGTGATAGAGGAGCACGCTACAAGGAACATGGAAGACAGATACTGACCTCCTTATTCCTTGGGTGGAGAGGGATTTTTAATGCAATGCACGTTCCTGTGTTGGCTCAGCTGCCGTTCCTTGCTTGGCAATGATCAGGTCTGGAGTGTGGGAAAACCCACTTGCAATGAACACAGCTAAACTCCACAATGAACTAAGAAAATACAAATTTTCAAAACAGTAAATGTAGCTGATGAAAGACTCAGAGGGTGCAAAGACACCCCAGTTTCCCCCTGGACATGGTGCTGCTCAGTTAGCTTCAGTGATTCCTGTCAGTAAGCCTACACATAAACTAGGTGACTAAAGGCAGTGTTCTCTGAAGCTGTAAGTCTTTGTGGTTTTTTGTTTTGTTTTGTTTTGATTTCTGTGGTCCTCCTGTCAGTTATGTGCTGATTCTGCAATAAACAAGAAAGCATCCAGGTTAATTACTTAAAATGAAGGTCTTCCCATCTCAGCAGGTACGGTTCCACAAACACAACTTGACCGCTCCTGTGAAAAAGAAATATTATACTTGAGGGAAATAGCTCATGTTCAGCTTACTGTAAACCTGTTTCAAAGGGTAAAATGTTCACTGTTCCATGTCAGTTTTCAGTTGAAGCATTTTGAATGGTGGAAAGAAATATATCATTTAGTTCCATTTTAGTTCAAGAAAACATCCAACTAAACTTCAAAATAAAATTTTGAGTCAGATTGAGAAAAAATAACTAGCCGTTTTTTTAGTTAGTTGGAGTTCAGTTCAGAACCCCTCTTTTCCTCTGCGGTATGCTACACTTCACTCCGGATTTCTCTCTTCTTTGACTGAATGGCTGAGTTTCAGCTAATTTTTCATTATATTACCTCACTTTTTGTCTATTTGGATCTTCTTTTATCTTCTCACATTTTGGATATCTCTAGTTCCCTTTGTTTTGCTCCTCTGCTCTCAGAGGTGTTTGAAATTTCTGCCCATTTGTTTTGAGTGAATTTCATTAAGGTTTTTATTTGTTCTATTCCCTAAATCGCTAAGGCTAACTTGCCGTATTCCCAATGTGTGTGTTTTCCCCTGCATTACATTCCTTCCTGTCAAGTCCCTTTGCGTAAAGAGTTTTCAGTTATATACCAGTGACCTTACACAGAGTGGATATGAATTATTTTTCAGGCATGATTTAAATGATACAAACCCAAACAGTTTTCATAGACCCTTCCAGCTTTGCTACCAATTTTCTTAAACAAAAAATAAAGGAATCAAGTTTGTCTGGAGGTGTTTTTTTTTTTTTTTTTAAGTCTTCCTGCTTCCACCAGTGATTCATTCCTATGCTTATCCTTTGGCCAGTCACCAGAGACATTGAAAGTGAAGACTGTGGTCCCTTTTTTTTTAAATTCTTATTTTTATTTTGAATCAAACCAAATAGGGTGGAACTCTAAGCAACCTGATCTAGTTGAAGATGTCCCTGCTTATTGCGGGGGGGGTTGGACTAGATGAACTTTAAAGGTCTCTTCCAACCCAAACTATTCTATGACTCTATGATTCTATGAAATCAATATTCTCTCTCTCTGCGTGTATGCATGTTTGTTTGCCTGAATCCATGACACCACCTGTAACAGACTCTGCCCAGTGGGCCAGCTACCCTGCTGTTCCTGCAGCTGATAATGGCCAATAACAGATGCCTCGGTCAGAGCGCAAGGGCAAGGCCAACATCTAATGTGACTTTCCCATCGCACTCTCTCAGCCTCCAATAAGCAACTCGTCAGGGAGTTCCTGGGACAGATTTGTCTTTGGAATGAAAAGTCTCAGTAGGATTCTTCTCTCACAGCTTTGTCCAGTGCCTTTTTCAACCCATGCATTCACAAACTCCTGTAGCAAGGTGTTTCTAAACAATGGCTATGTATTACATGAGTGATATTTCAGGCCAATTATGTTGGGTAGAAGTATACCCAGGTACTCGCTTACAGTAAACTGACAAGGCTTTCTCTTTAATTTCTTGGCTGTTTTCTCTGTTTCTTGGCCTTTTTCCCCTTAAAATAACTTTATTTTACAACTAATCCAAGGAGGTAAAAACCCTGAGGAAAATCAAGCTGAGGAAAGCAATTCAGTCAGTTTATGAGGTTGAGACTGCCCAGAACTGAATAGGACTTAAAAAAAAGTAACGCAGACAATTACCCCAAGACAGTCTATACTCTTGCTCTGTAATGTAGTCAGACAAATAAACTAAGGAAGAGTAGATTAAGATATGAAATATGATTAAGCTGCAATTAAATATTTACATTTGTTTTCACTAGAATATGTTTGCTATGCGTCTCTTAAATGGACATTTAATGGACACATCAGTGAGCCAATGATGAGTCATAAATTACCCATCCCAGGAGGCACACCATACTGGGCCAGGTTCAGAGACAGCCTGCCAGCCGCAGGGCTATCTCCTGTCTCCTCCTGACTTTGGTGGAAGCAGCAGCTAGTTAGAAAGTTAAAAATATATAGTTGTGTGAATCAAGATAAATCACGGAGACCAGCTGCTGCTTTGTTACTTCCCTCCTGTTCCAGTAGGCATGCATGTCCTGATCTAACTTCAAGTCTGGCCAACTCAAAAAGGAGTTCTTCTTTTTGCTGCCTAATCCCCACGTGCTTGGACTGCTGCTCTCTTCACCAGGATTTGGCATCACAGTAAATACTCCCATTAAAGTTTAAAACTCAGAGCACTTACAAGTCTCTCCTGATGTAACATTAGCTAGGACTTGTTCATTTATATTGAGTTTTTATCTTGTCTACAAAGAATGAGTAATCAGTTCACAGAAAAATATACCTGTTTGAAGAGGGAAATAGTTACCCTGTATCCATGCGAATTATAAAGTATTTTTCCATTGCCAATCCTGATGCATTTGTGGCTGAGTGGAAGAAAGAAGGGAACAATAATGTTAGAAATATAAAAATGTTTTAATAGGCTAGGAAATAAAAACAAATGAAACTTTGTCTATACTGTTTGAGCTTTTTCTAAAAATATAATGCCTTGATGCAATTTCTAGTTTCACTGGCTACAGGGACTATGATCTACTCCAGTTACTGTGTTTTAGAAGAGGATTACAGCAGCCTTGGGATAGTTTCAATGTAATGAAAGAGACAGTACAGAATCTTCCTTTCAAATATTAAGTATACATGGTCCTATCAGATTAGCTCTAAAACAAATGTTCAATGTTGCAACTTTCCTAGCTTTAATTATCCACCAGACCATGCAGATTTTCTGAATAAGAGAATCAGTTTTCTTTTGAGTATGTACAAAACCTTATCTGGTAATGAGTGATTCCATGTAGTTAATATCATAAGTACTTTATATGCTGTTTTAAGTCATTATACAGAAAAAAAAATTCAAATCCTACACCAGGTTCTTTTGCTTGCATAACAAAACCAAATTTTTGACTGATATATGCATTTGTTATGCTATTCAAACATATAGTTCTGTAGGAGTAATAGATTAACTAGAGGATGGAACTGAACCTGCATAGTGAAAGCCAATGATATTTTCCCGAAGACAAAATTGCTATTGTACTAAGGGTCTGGAAAGCACCCATTATTTTGGTGAAGGCTAAAAAACATAATCTTTATCACTGTTATGATGTTGCCAAAGATTTCGAAATAGTGAACATATATTTTATATTTTTTCCAACAAAAGATAAAGGATAAAGTTTAATAAGTGACTATGCTTCCAAGGACAGTATATGAAGAACATGATCATAAGTTAACTGTAAAGTGAGTGAATGATAGAGATTAGAAATCATTTAAGTTGATGGGCCACTTTATCCAGAAAGTATACAGAGCAGACAGAAGTAATCAGAAATGCATGGGAAAAATAAGCAAATTTATTGCTTATGCAAACATTTATTCAGTTCATGGGAAGCCATTAAGGATAAGAAGATGGCTGAAGAATAACATACCACCATTATTTCAGAAAGCCTTGGGACGTACCATAAAACTGCAAACAAGTTATATGAGAAGCTACACTTATTTTTGGAAAGGCCTGCTTTTGGAGCAGCTGAACTATGGGTGGTGAACTACAGCAATATATTAACATTCACTTGGTGTCCAGTCTGTAAATTAAGTGGAAACTGAAGTACCTTGTCTGTGACAGAGTAGTTACAAGAAAGAAAAGGAATCCACTAAACAGACTTGTGTTTTCAACAAGACGTTAAGACCAACAATTAGTCTCTTACAATGTAAGTCAATTAAAGGGGCTTCAGTGTTCAGCTGGGTCCTGCTGATTCTTTCTGATGTGAATATTGCCTCTTTCATTCCTGCTGCATATTTATAGAGAGAAATCAACTCAGGAAAGGCTTNATGGGGGGGGGGGGGGGACGGGACAACAATGCCATTTTGCATTCTACCATGAGGAAGAGAGAGTAAGATAAGGGGAATCACCATTAAATAATTTAAGTATTGAATTTCCAGTTTCTGTCTCCAACATGTCCATCAATGTCACACTATATACAACTCACATTTACTAATTGCTTATGAATACACCTCTCACACTAGACTTAAATAACTTATGCTAAGGTAGAAACACGTCTTTAAGAAGCTCTGAGAAATGGGAACAGAGAGAGTGATAAAAAGGTATTACAAGTTTTACTAGGAGCACTGGCTAGCTCTGAATTTACCTTCCAATTCAGTTGTTCATAAATTTGGTTATAGATAAGCTGAAATGTCCATCCAGGATCTGCTTCAGACAAAACAACCTTGAGACATTTGGAACTGAGGCCAGAGAAAAAGTCAGATTTCTTTTTCCCTCCTTATGAAAAATCAATATTGTGGCTTTACTTGTAATATTCAACTCACTTCATGTTTTGGAGTAAGGGCTTGAAATATTGTTTAGGAAGACCAACAGCTTTTTCCATGAGGGGTGTTCTATCTGCTTGCCCAACAAATCTGATGACATCCAACCTATGCTGGGGGAAGTTGTGAGCACACAGGGAAGGACAAAATACTGGGCCAGTACTGTGGAAAAGGCAGTGGTTGATCAATGACTCTGCTGCTGGCAATATTATGGGGCAAGCCTGTGATGGAGACCCCGGATATGGGTGAAGAGGGAATGTCCAAGCCATCAAACTGGAGTCAGGATGGGAAGTCTGAGAAGTGCAGGTTGGCATTGAACTGGGATGAAGGTCCAAGGACTTGGGCCTGGACCACTCCATTTTTATAACTGATTGATCCTACTTCAGCAGGCACTTGTCTGCACCAAACTGCACCTTTCTTTAAACTCCAGATGATGGACTCAGTTTTCTAATAATTTTTTCATCTGCTTTTCAGTAGTTTTATCTAAACCATGTTTTCTTAGCTCGTTGAGGATATGATCCCTGTACATGAGCAGCATGAAATGAATTTGAACTGTGTGACTACATTTTCTCTGTTCCCATGGACTCCAGTCTCTCTTTGCACATCGAATTCTACTTTTGGGATGAATTCGGGGTATGTGATAAAATAGGCATATTTTCTGAAGGATCCTGTAGCAAAAGCTGAAAGTTGTGTAGAGAATGGAAAGGAATTGCAGGAAAAAATGAATAATGGTCTCCTGGCTGAGGCTGTTGAAATCCACCCAAGAGACTGGATTCTAAACGTATGTCTGCCAAAAGGTTCTCAGTGTGATCCTGGGCAAGTCATTCACCCAAACTTCTCACAGGTGTTCTCTGGTTGTGTTTATTATCTCCTGATAGGCATCAGTACAGCTGGGCTCATGATGCTTGATTTGCAGAAGTGCCAAGTACTCACAACTCAGACTGTAAGAAGTTCTATTATTTAAAGGATTTGAAGATTTTGAAATATAAGTTTGTTCCAAATCAGTGTATATTCCTCAGATTAGATAATTTCTGCTGGACCAATTTTTATAAACAAGCAATTTCATATTGTTTAAAAAGATTTTACAGATTTAAATTTTAGATTGTATTGTTGTACAAGAAGTCTGTCATCTTTTTAAAAGTTTGAAGCACAATAAAAATATCGAACCTCAAATTAGGCATTTAACATTCTCAAAATTCAATCNTTGTATTGTTGTACAAGAAGTCTGTCATCTTTTTAAAAGTTTGAGGCACAATAAAAATATCAAACCTCAAATTAGGCATTTAACATTCTCAAAATTCAATCCTCCTCTCAAGATGAAATTTCAGTGTGCACTGAAATAGAACCATGTTTGCAAAAAGCATGGTTTCAAGAGAAGTGTCTGTTCTAGGAGACAGGATTTCATTTATATGTCTGTGACTGGTACTATTCAGTGACAAGTCAGTGGTGTGGGGTCTTGAACACACATTGATTTATAGTGCTGATGTTCTGAAAAGGCTCCTAGAGTCTCAAACTGGCCCCTTTAAATTAATGGTTATTTTTCACCTTAGTGCATCCATGCCTGCGTTCTCCAGCCAAAAAGTGAGGATAATAAACTCTCAGGAGTTTTGTGGGAATATTCAGAGATAACAGTAACTGCTGTAATGGCAGA
>RSEF01000002.1:89439621-89461141 GCA_003993805.1 Himantopus leucocephalus
TGGTTCGGCACCACACTTAAATAACTGAACCCCTGGTCACCTATTACAGCCCAGTCGTAGTCATGTTTCAGCATGCTCCAGACCATGCAGGGAGAGGTGATTACCATGCTCGTAGCACTCCATGCCTGTGTCCTCTACTGATGTTGAAAAGCCTTTTCCGGGTAAGATGTTCAGTCTTTAGCCTAGAAGAAGTTTCTTTTATAGAATTTATCAGAGATTTAATTTAGGCAAAGAGCATTGACTACCTCCTTGATCTTCTGTGCCTATCTGTGGAATAGATATGGATTTTGTGTCTCAGTCAGATTGCCAGTTGTTTACTCTCTTTCCATATATTTCACTGCATTGCTCTGAAGTCCTTCTGTGCTATTTCTTTCCTATGTTGTCTGAATGGCTTCTACCTCCTTATGAATTGTACCTCTTAATGGAAATTACTGAGCCAGCATTTATCTTCCTTTATAATTTTTAAGTAACACTTCAAAGAAGGTGGTTACCTTTAAAAGTGTCCAAAAACATGTGTGTATATGCGTCTGTAAGCTGCAATCCAAATAATTTGTCTGCTGTCACCGGGTATTCATGAAATTAGAGTTTAGCAGCAGTGTTGTCTTGTCTCTTAGCTAATCTAAGGAGTTCCAGCAAACCTTTCCTATGGCTGTTATACAGACCACTGCTTTGTTCTTTACTGCCTGTCCTTTTCTAAGTACTGCTTACGTTTGTAATTCCAAAAGCTATTGATTTTTAACTGGTATCTAAAAAAGGTATAAAGCGCAGCACCTCTTTGATTGTGTCTTCAGCTCTTAGCTGGTTATACTGTATGAGTCATACTGATTTGAAGAGAAAGTAGCTAACAGGAGCACCTGTTTTTAGATCAAGAGAAGTATTTAGCTTGAACTTCCACTCCCTTTCGGGGAAAGAAAATCTGTGATCTGAAAACTAGTATAGTTATTTATTTGCCACAGCAGCCTTGGTGAAAATACGGAGTCAAACTGTGCTCTGTGAGAAGATGGACAGCTTCATACTCCAATCATCTCCAATAATTTACACTTCCAATAATTTACACTTAAGAGTATTCTTGTGGAACAGGGCAAGGGCTGATAGTTACACAGAGAGAGTATACTCTTAATGGACAAAACCTACTATGCTCATAACAAACATAATACTTTGTTATCTGCAAACTTCCCATGGTACTTCAGAGAGCTTGTAATGTGCTGAGAAGGGATAAAATAACAATTAGAGAGAAATAAATGAGACTGGGGCCTTTATTAACTAGAATAGCTGTTTAGATATTTTTTCTCAAATCTTATCAGACTGTGATACAGATGAACAAAGGTATATTTTTTTCTGCAATAATAAGCACAGCTGCCGATATGAGATGGTGGAAAGAAGTCCTTCATAGTGGCAGTGCTACCTCCTTGTAGCGAATCATGGAGGCAAAGTGCAAAAGAGTGACACAGCTGCAGTTATCATTGACATCCAAAGCAGAGAGGTACAGAACCACCGCAAGTACAGAAAAGTCATTTACGTCATATCTGCCTACAGTTGTACTAAGTAGAATTCAAAAAGCCTTTAACAGACAACAGTCTCCAAAAGGTTGATGCAAATAAGGGAAGAGTTCAAGGGGACAGGCTAGATTGCATTACTGATGCCTGTTTTGCAAGAAATATCCTGCTGCACACTGTAAAGAAGGCTGTTTTCTGCCACTGGTTTTAATGTAAACCTCTTACCAAATTAAGGCAGCATTGACTCCAGAGCCGAAAGTGCAACCTGCTGCTGGGAAAAGGCCTCAGCACTGCTGGTACAACTGACCCCTTAGAGCTTTGGGCACCAGGCACGAAGTGTTGTGTGCTTCCAGCTTACCACCGCCTCATGCCTGCACCCAGCAGCCCCCGCAGCCCCGGCTGGAGTCAAAGCTGAGTGCACCGACCAGCCCACGGGGGACACCCAGGAAGGAGCAGGAGGAGCGGCACCACGTAAGCCCCAGCTTACTGCACAACAATCACAAAACTTGTTAACAGAGGAGACGCCAAGGCCATTGAGAAAGCATTGTACCATTTCTGATGAATGTTATGTTCCCTCTAGAATGATGTGCGCATGAAAAGGGAAGGCATAAGGCTTCACACAGATCTGGAGGAGCTGGGAATGTTCCAGTTGTTTGGACAGAATCTCTAAACACATTTGCTTTTGAACATTCAGATTTCTTTAAAAGTGTTTTGAATGTATTAATTAATTCTTACACAAATACTTATATAAGAATAAAGTAACTAACTAAAATTATTTGCAAATCTCTTTTTCATAGTTTCCTTGGCCATATCATATCCATATTACTGTCTGTAATTTTCATCTGCAATGCCAGTTGCTTTGGCTGTTTCTGTGTCAAATCATTTGTCTTTCTCTTTCTACCACACAAAATACAAGAGCATTTTTGAAATTGCTGTACCATTTATTCCTTGATGGGCTATAATAGTCCTAATCAATATTGTGTTGGAGTCCATTTGGCCCACAGCGTTGTCATTTTTTCAGCAAATGGGAGTCATTTGCTGTCTCATACAAAAATAAAAAAGAGATTTATACATTTTATTCTTGCAATTAAGTCTGCTTGTTCTTTGTGCAGAGAGAAAGTAATAAAAGGCAGTATTATTTTTTTACTAGAAGAAATCAGCAATAAGTTGTCTGTAAAAATGTGGGATGGGAAGGGAGAAGCCAAAGAACCTCCTGCATGGCGGACACCTTCAAGAAATTTGTCACTGACTGTCTTCCATAAGAACAGGGTTAGTTCTCATAGCTGGAATCCGTGTGAGAGAGTGTTTTCTATAGCTTTCATTTTATATGCTTGGAACATCGCTCTGGGCTCCACAAAAAGTTTACCTGGACCTCAGCTTTAATATCAATGGATGTGTTATAAGCACACCAACTGGAAGGCAAGAAGGCATTTCCTATACCTTTTTCTTATGGTGTTCCCATTTCTTATTTCATACAAAATGCAATCAACACAAAATTTTTATTTTCAAAAATAAATAACTATAAAGGCCAAAATAAGCTTGTTTCCTAGATCCTTCTCTTCTTCTCCTGGACATAAGGGTCCCATTCACAGTGTACCTCTGAACCAACTGGCAGACATAGAACATGACGTTCAGAAAGCCAGGCTCTGCAGAAAGTTTCTGAACACCTCCTTTATTCAAAGATAAAAACAGAAGGGAGGACAACTAAGACTAAAGTCTCCAGCTCTGTGTTCTTTTTCCTGTTTCCATTTCTGTACCACTCTGAAGTATTCCTTCAGGTTGAGAGATCTGCCAAGGTGCAGAGTCATAACTTCTGCAGACTCACAGACCCCCATCCATTCTGAGCTTGTTAATTTTGCAGTTACGCTGAAATACCGTCTGGTACAAAACATGTCTATCTTTCCCTCTCTTCTACTTCAATCAAAGTTCTCTGTGTGGCTCTATGGTGTCTGTGAAACTTTTCAAGCTTTTTTCTGCTCTTTTTCTGACTTAGGGATTTTTCCACTACCTGCACTCTCCTGCCTTTGCAGAAAGCCTTCATTAAACATCTCCCAGCTCAGTCAGCCACCGTTACAAACTTGTGTGTACACAGCAGATTAACTATGACCCATCTTCCCTAGTGTAGTGGCAACATTCAAAGTTTCACCACCAGGACCCTGTATTCTGCCTCCTCACAGAGGCAAGCAATATTATACTATTAACTTCCTAACATCAACTAGCTATTCTCAGAGTTCTCAGTCATCGCAATGCCACCCAGTATTTAATTATCTCTGCTTTTCATTATGTTCTAGTTCCAGATCTGACACAGATCTTTATTCCATCTCAAAAGGTTGTTCATTTCCCCTTTTCCTTTCTCTGTCTTTCACCACTTTGGTGTGTCATGAAATATTCATCAAAATAAATCTCCACAGAAAACAAAGACCTTTAAAAAACAATTTTAACTTTTGTTGCAAAATCTGAAGCCTAACCGCATGATAAACTAAATCTTTATGGAGTGCAATATTAAAAATGAGTTCTTAATTTTCTGTCTCTCCCTCCTTCTTTAGTTTTCAGAGAGATTTTTAGTGATCATGTAACGGCGTCTCAAAGGACATAAAATTCAATATTCTTTTGTTATGTGTCTTTTAACCTCCTGTACATATTATACACTTCCCCTCTGCAAAAACAAATTCTGCTAAAAGCAAAGCTTTATTTCTGCCTTTACTTTACAAAGTTCTGATGACTTCAGTGTGCAGGACTGCAGGCATTCTCTGACTTGATTAGTTTTCATGGATTGTTTTAAAGCTTGCTCTCAGGTAGGAATGCAGTACTTCAGTGTACACTTATCCAAATGAAAGTAAAATTAATGCTTCATGTCCATAGAAAGGACTCTTCACGAGCTGAGATGGATGATCTTTTGACTATGGCTGTAAGTGAAATCTGTTTATATTAGAATTTGGGATTGCACTTTTTTTTTTTTTCTAGCAACTATATTGTGTCCCTTTAAGGAGAAACAAACTGGGTTAGGTCAGCTTCTCTGGAAAGAGGATAAAATTGTTGGAGAAAATGCTTGGAGAAGATGACTGGAGAGCCTACCGAGGGAGGCAGCAGAAACACAGCACGCCGTGGGAGCTTGCATGAGAAGAGAACATTTTGAGAGCAGCAGGGAGCTAACAACCAGGGCAGCGAAGTGAAAAAAGAGACCATCATAGGGACCAGATGGGACGGGATAAGATTTGCTGCAACTCATGAAGTCACTGACTGGACTGAAACTAAACCTGGAAATGAGGACACCGTGAACCCAGGGAGAGCTGAAGCTTGTAGATGCTTTTTCCCTAGTAGTTTTTTTACTTCAGTTCCACTTTTTGAGTGATGGATTTGATCCAACAGTTACTCTGTGCTCTTTACCCTCAAACCCACATTTTGGTCTCTCTGTGCTGTGCTGCCTCATAAGCAGGTAGAAAACCCTGAAATAATGGTTCATCAGACATAGAGAAGATTTTATTTGTCACAAAGCCAACCACATGCTACATATTTGTGAGTTGTGTAAACACATAATCTGANCTGTGTAAACACATAATCCGATCTGGAAATCAGTGGTTAGCAGCAGAAAGTTCCCTTACATTTAGTTTACTTGGGAAAAAACTGGTGAATCTTGGGGCCAGATAAGATCTGATNTTGTGTAAACACATAATCTGATCTGGAAATCAGTGGTTAGCAGCAGAAAGTTCCCTTACATTACATCCCATCCCTATATCAACAGGAAAAGGAAGACTAGGGAAAATGTAGGCCNTAAGATCTGATTCTGTGCACAGTGACCTTTTATTCATAGGAATTTTGGCCTAAAAGTATCCCAGTATCTTAAAAGGCTTGTATGTGTTGTGACACCTGTAACTTGTGTCCGTTTTCTACTTTCAAAGGTTCTTGCTTCACAGTGGTAAAAGGAGCCATTTTCACAAATCTTTTGAAACCAGACTTGCCATTAAAGTCAAGGAGAACCGGATAAGCAGAACTGTTGGCACATGTTTAATAGTTCTAAGATCAGAAAAAGCTTGGCTTTTACAAATCTCATTTCAGAAGAGAAATTTCTAATTTTTTTCCTTCCTGCTTCTGCAAATAGCTACTGTCAATCAGTCAGATGCACACCTAAATGTGCCGCTAAGCCACGGAATATATATCTGTCAAAAGAGAGACTGCATATTGTGATTCTGTCTATTTGTGTTTAAATACTAATATTGATGTAGCAGTCTTTCTCCAAATTTTATCTAAGATGAAGTTTTTACCATTTCTTGTCTTTTTGGTCAGGTAATGCTGTATTTTCCCATTGAATAGAAAGACAATAAAAAAAGACTGTACTAAAAGTTTCTAAGAGATGGGTGTCATATGTTTGAAAAAGTTCTTGGAAATTGATTTAGGGTTTTTGAGGGATATTTCATGGGCCATAAAGGTTATTGCTTCTGACTAGAAGAAGGAAAGTGAGGGTTAGTGAAGAAAAGGATGAGAAAATGTATAAATTATAACAGAGTAGAAGTCATAGTAATGATGTGTAAGGGAGTTGTTACATTGTCACAGATGTTGTGAGAGAAATTCCAAGCAGAGCTTCATCCAATTTATTTTGAGAGGAACCCATAGCAAAATCCCTAGATACTTTTGTACCCAGTCATTTCCTGAAACAAAGATTTTAATACTTAGTACATATTTTCAAGAAAGGCTTTCTATCATTTACCCATAACTGTTGTACTTGCAGGCTGTCTTTATGCCAAAATGTTGCCTGTAAAATCTTTAGAGGAACAAGAAAGTATCATTCAGAGTTGAATTGCAGAAAATTATTTTTCTATTAACTGATAATATTGAACTGTCAATTTTGAGGACTAAAGGATAAAACTAGAAATGAAAACAAGTGCCTCATGTTATAGCAAAAAGCAGATGGAAGGAAAGTGCCACTCTTCATTTGTTGAAAATCACCCATTTCTAACCATGTTGGATTTGCAAACATCAAGGATGTCAGTAGCCCAAGTTTAAACACTTCTGTCCTTAGCTGTCAGGCCATTTTGTTCTTGAGGGAGTCAGAAAGGGAAAAAAGAATGGTGGCAAGGGCTAATAAAAGGTATGAAAAAGTTTTGAGGCTGCTTAGAGGTTTGAAGTGTTCAAAATAATTCTGCCAGAAGTGGATTAGTGTGCAGAGAGATGGCCAACAGTTAACGCATTCTAAAATTTTGCTGAGCCTTCAGCACTGCTTGGACAGCATGCATCACAGCAAGCATGCATCTCTGTTATAGCTTCCCATTACACCTGTAGTTAAGATTATCTGCCTGTTTCTAATTCAAAAAGCCTCTTCATTGTTTAAAATGGTATCAGAGTTTTAACTTTTGGTGATGAAGTGTCCCTCATTTGGTGCCTGGCCATGAACGATTATTTTTTCTAAGTTTGTATGAAAATATGTCAGTCATATTGAATGACTAATAGCATAATATTTTGCTGCTACCATGCATCACAATAATTTGTTTTATGGCATTGTACTTTGTCAGTTAAAGAAAGCATTTGAAATTAATCACATGCAAGGACTGAAGTTCACTTATTTATATTCAACCTGAGGGAAATCAATTTCAAATTGAAAACATTTAGAGTATGAATAAATGTTAATATGCTTTGATAATATTTTTTGTGATATATCTCAGTGTTAGGTTGAAGCTCTCCATGTGCAAACAAAACAATGACCAGAATTTCACAGTGTGAATGCTATGGTTATACATGGAGTAATACAATGAAGGATCATTGTTGTGCTTCACTTCACATTACAGTTCTGTGACAATTAGCAATTCTGTCCTGTCGTTTCAGTTTTTACCCATATTTTTCCTCTCTATGTTACTGTCTTAACCAAATCTCGTGACTACAGTTTCCAGCCATTTGTAACTAACTACTGACAAAGATCAGTCCGAAAGTGTCAAACATAATACAGCTTTATTGCGAAACAGAAAATTAGCTATCAACACTTTCTGTAAGACCCTTCTTTGGAATTTATCAAAGCTATTCTTGTCCATCAGACACACTCATAGGGGAAAAAAGTTCCTGTCTTCAATTATATATTCTACATGCACCATGGAGTTGGGCATCAAAAAGAAAAACTTCTGAAAGCATATTTAATATCAAAGGTAGCTTTCTAATCCAACCATTGCTGTAGTTAAATTCCACACATCCTTCCTTTTGTCTTGACAGCATAGGAAAGCTAAGAAATTACACTACTTTCCTCCAAACTATTAAACTGCAATTTGCCAGGTATTACATTTCATAATACCCAATTCGATCTGTATTATATCATTGTCAGGAAAGAAGACCTTTAAAGCACAGACCTCCAAGCAACCAAGTCCTCAGGACCAAAGGGGAAAGGGAAATAAGTAGAAAGGGAACACAGTCTGATATCTGGAATATTGACTGGGGATGAAAAAGGTGGATAACTTGACACATTCACTGTGTTCCACTTGACTTCCAGCTGCCTGTGTTTTACGCTACAAAAAAGGAACAAAACAAGATTTTGAGATTATGAATATATCTGAAGTATTTCAAATGAGTCAGACAGAAAAAGAAACACAAGGTGAAAAAGTTACTGGAAATGAGATGCATTTAGGGAGCTTTGTTTCTCATGGGGAAGAGTGACAAGTTTTAGGGAAGGGAGAAAGTTTGCTAACAAAAGTCCTGTTTTTTGAGGTGATCTACAGGATTAATTAGTATCTGCTGATCACATAATCACAGAATCACGGAAGAGTTGAGGTTGGAAGGGACCTCTGGAGGTCACCTGGTCTAACCCCTCTGCTCAAGCAGGGCCACCCAGAGCTGATTGCCCACAACCTTGTCCAGACGGCCTTTGTATGTCTCTAAGGAGGGCGACTCCACAGCCTCTCTGGGCAACAGTCAGTCACTCCCCCAGTAAAAAAGTGTTTCCCGATGTTCAGAAGGAACCTCCCGTGTTTCAGTTTGTGCCCATTACCTCCAGTCCTGTCACTGAGCACCACTGAAAACCTGGCTCCCTCTTCTTTGCACCCTTCCTTCATGTATTTATATATATTTATAAGCACCCTCTTTTGATGTCAGATAACACTCACTGTGTTGCTTGTCCTATTTTTCTGTACAGCAAATAGCAAGGGAAGCAAACCCCATTCTACATTAATTTAAGATGGCAAAGCAAAGCGTTTTCAGGGAAGGATCCACGGAGCTGACAGCAGGATTTGGAGTAAATATTGTAAAAAGCTCAATGCAAANAATCCATGGAGCTGACAGCAGGATTTGGAGTAAATATTGTAAAAAGTTCAATGCAAATGCAAAAGCAAAATGTGGAAAGTTGAGTGGCAAAAGACAGATATTTGGAAAAAATGGTAGTTAGCAGTGATTCATGGTTNGATCCACGGAGCTGACAGCAGGATTTGGAGTAAATATTGTAAAAAGCTCAATGCAAATGCAAAAGCAGAATGTGGAAAGTTGAGTGGCAAACGACAGATATTTGGAAAAAATGGTAGTTAGCAGTGATTCATGGTTAGTAATTAGCAGCAGTCAGATGACAATCAGAAAATGGCAGGAACAGAGAATAATTGTTAAAAACAAAGGAGGAGCTAATTGCTGGTATCTAATAATGTCAACCAATTGCTTAGAAAAGACAAGCAGTTGAAATGAAATAGCAATTGCCTAATTGCAATGGATATAAAGAGGTGGTTTTTGGTAGCAAAGCAAAGCAGATGGAAAATGAGAGTAATAATGGTAAGCTGATAAAGCCTGCTTGTGCTAAACTGGATCAGGTAAAGCAGCATAGCAGGGAGATGGATGACTATGTAAGCTAAATAAACAGGATGATTAAGATAGGTATCTGAATAGATGTGGATGGAAAAGTCACCAAAGCTGTGCTTTTAAAAATAATTTTTCTGTACTGCCTAAAAATCTTCCAGTGGAGATGTTGATCTACAATAAATTTAAGTCTATAAATATTTAATATTAATTTGTTGTAGGTACCAGAAGACTACAGATCAGATTGAAAATTACTGCTCTGAGGAAGGACTGGAAAACAAAAATTGCAGTCCTAAAATCCTTAGTCTTAGCTGTAAATGAAAATATGTGCAATGCTCGAGAACAACCATCACAGTGACAGCAGTGCTGACATAAAGAAAGAAAAAGCAGTTTCTGGTGCTGAAGAAATAAATGTGCAATGAATTAAAACAATATGAGACAAAAATGCTGCGGAAGATGGATATCCAAGTAAGCCTATTGTCCTAAAGCCTATTCTCATAGTAACAGTTTTTACAATTCTCCACCTTTGTTCAAATAACCCATTTGGACATGAGCCATGGGAGAACGTTAGCCTGTTTCAATGATGTGCCTGATTCTCACCCATTTTCTGTCTACAGGCAACAGTGGAAGCAAACCTGTCAGCTCTGAGAATTCACTGATTTCCACTGTGGGCTGGGTTCATGAGGATAGAGAAAAAGCCATTTGAACAAACAGAGTAATTCTAGCTGGTGGATTCTCAAACTCTTACTTTAAGCTGCTGTATTTCCTTTTTTACACTTCCTGTGTTGCAACCTTTCATAAAATACATTGGGCTTTCTTTTCAATATTTAGCTTATGGATCACTCCCTGAAATTGGTGAAGAAGAAACAGAATGGCAATATAAAAACACTGAGAAAATGTTACTTGGCCTAGGTGATATTTGCCACTTAATGAAATTAAAATTAGGTATCCGGTGCTGGTTTGCCTGCGGGGAGAGATAATCTATAGACTTCAACTCCATGCTAACCCTTGTTTGCATGTAGTAGAGTCCAATTACATACCTGCATTATGTGCCAGTGTCACAGCTGTAATAGTCTGTACAAGATCATGTCTGAATTTCTCCCTGACAGTGCTACATTTAGGGTGTAATATTCTTACCTTTCTGCTCTTCTGTTCACTTCAATGTTGTATACATGTAAATGTGAGTTTGTTCAACTGGTTCGATAAAATACTTGTAAAAAGTCTTAAACTCTTTATATTATAAAAATACGATATTTATTTTCTAAACTAAAGCAGGTAACCAAAGCAACTCATTCCAGCTTGTTTAAATTTTCTTACTGCATTTGGGAATCTTTTTCTGCATAATGTAATACTTGACACTTAAAACAAGTAAGAATTATGCTGTAACATTTTTGAAGATTTAAGCATAGCCTGAATGCTACAAAGACAGACTGTTCATATTCTTGCTGTTCATGGAAGCTGTGTTCTGAAAGAAGCAACATTTGGAACTTTGCAGGTGATTCCATCTACTGTAAAGAAATACAAGTAGTTATGTATCTATATATCAAAGTGGTAGCAATATAAAAAAGTGTGCCCATAATTCTGAGGTAAGTTATTGTCACCAGCTTATCAGTCTGGTGAGAGCAACACAACTTACCTGTGGAGGAAACAGACTTCAGATAGGGACTGACTGAGGACTGAAGAGTGTAAACCAGAGACTTTTACAGACTTTATAAACTGATATAAGGGAAAAAGAGGGGGTTTTTTTAACAGTTCCTACTCCTACAGAAGTTCCGAATAGTTTGTGTGTGTCTAATTAAATAACATGAGAAGAAAAATATTCCACTGCACTCATTCTTCCCTATGGGAGAGAGGTTGAAAAAACAAACATATGGCGCACGTTAATTACATTCCTTCAGACTTTATTTAGGAAGTGCTTTAATGAGATGAATATGACACAAAAACTTACGGAAGAGAATATATTTAATAGAAGTATTAATATGCAGACACCATAATTTATGCTTCAAATGTTTTTAAAAATCCTTATAAACTAGGAGACCCACTGCTATAAAAAAAGTCATTTCAGACCCAGATGATGAGTTGAAGAGACTAAAATATGAAACAATTCTTGAGAGAAAAGATGTTTTTCCATTCATTCTTAGCATATTCAAAGTCTTTGTAACGATCACTTAGCCTTCCTTCCCACAAAGTTCTTTGTATGCTATCAAAACAATCAAAAATATGGAATGAAAAGAAAGTATTTTAAAACACTGGTTTGAAAGCATACAGTAGATCATCATTTCTGTCAAGCTTAGAAAGAGTTTCAAGGATACTGTCTTGAGTGGGCCTAAAAAAGGCTAGCATGCCCAGAGGACGTTTGATATTTGGGATTCAGAGTTCAGCTAAACTCTGTCTGGGAAAAGGTAACATTATGCCACTCCAGCCCCCTGAACTCCTAAACTGGTGCCCAATAAAACAATCAGTATAGGCTGGACTAACTCCAGGGCTGCCAGAAGCTGCAATTATTTTTAATAGTATACTACTGTAGTGCCAAATTCCCTCTATTATAGGTATGCATTACAGACACTGCAACTTAATCAATATTTCATTCCACGTGTTTGATTATTGTGATTTTAAAAGTCCCCTTACAGTACTTTAGTAAGTGCACTATTTAAAAAAGACAAAGCTAACAAACAGATTTAAATGATAATTGTGCAAGTATCATCACTCTGCCATGAATCTCTTTTAACTACCTGCTCCAATTTTCTGCGTGTGGCTCCCATGAACGGAAGAAGGATTTCTGGCAGAATTCGAATTTATGCACAGAAAGAATTCTTGTTCCATACTTCTAATCTGTAACTGGGTCAGCTTCTCAAAAAAAAACCCCAAGAAACAGTAGGAAGCCAACAGGAAGTCGCTGGAAGCTAAAAACAGTGGAATGATTTTGAAACATGAGCAAGACAATTCTGGAAAAAAAAACATTGTGTGACAAAGGACCTAACTTTCTTCTACCAACTTGTTTAAAAGCATATTCTCTACATGTGTTTTAATAACTGGCAAATAAGTGAGCAAAGCATGAGAAACTCTCAGACGTACTTTTGAGTGCAGCAGCCAGCTTCTAAAGCTTAGGCTTTATTAACAAATGGTTACACAAATGCAATAGAAAAAGTTAAAGGACATTTCAGACCTTGCTTAAATTAAGGCAAGAGAGGGATAGACTTGGAGCACATAGAAGTATTTATCTGACAATTGTTCAGATTTCTGTTTCTGGCATATAAAAATACATGCTGAAAGGAAACATTTCATAGTGAACCCATAGTGTCCTCTGAGAAATAAGATATATTCAGTCCAGTGCACTCTAATGGTTAAATGTTTTCCACCCCAAAGCCAGGACACACAGTATATGTAAGACAGTAGCATCAACCTGACAGAAAAACAAATTCACAAGTTCGTTGTTGGCACCAAGGGGAGAAAAAGAACACAAATAACTTCTGCTTTAATGAAAAGAAGCTTTGAAAGTCCAGGATCTGCTGGGTTTTCTCAGGTGTTCTTTTAAAATTGTCCAATGCTAATTGTGTCAGTGTCAGGATCCTCTTCCTCCCAGGGTTAGGCTGCCTGGGCCAACGTGGGCAGCCTAGCTGCCTGGCCTTGGGAAGCGTCATCAGAGTCCTGTCCCTCGTTCACAAGCTCAGACTCTTGCCTTGGTCTCTGCCTGAGAAATGCTGCAGCCATGTCTTTGTGTCGCCATGTCCTTCACTGAGCCAGACCTGACACTGGCTTGTGGATCGGTCTTTCTAGTCCGACCATGGGCCTGCCTTGTCACAGTGGACTTGCCCGCTGACCACAAAACTTTGGCTGAACCAGGTTACCGTCACCAGGCCTGCCCTGCTCGCCTTGCTGTGGCGCGGTGGGACTCCCTCCACCACCGCTGCCTCTGCCTGCCTTGCTGCCACACTTGGGTCCTGGCTGCCCTTTCTGTACAAAGCGTCCCACCCTTGCCACTCCCTGACACAACTCTGGTTTCTTCACTGTCATCATGGCTTTGATCCATAACACTTCCTTCACAGGCTCTTTCCCAAGGATATAACCACTGTTCTGAATATTGGATGTGAGGTGTGACTTAGCAGACAGGAGGCTCTGGGAAAACTGTAGGGCATTGCATAGTCTAAGGGACTGAATCCAGGGGCCTAAACAAAGCAATTTGTTATTCTCATGAACCTACTAAACACACTAAAATATCCAACGGAAAATAAAGGTTCAGAAGGGCATGGGCATTGTGAACTGGGTAGAACTTCGATCTAATATTTGTGTGTCTGCATCCTGGTGAGTGCACCAACAGAACCAATGTGCTCAGATAAAAAGCTTTGTCGTCAACGGGTATTGCTAACGGTAGGGGAATGTCTTTGGTCTCTTTCACTCTTAGGAGGAAGCCTCCCTTTCTTTTCTGTAAAATGTAAGGCATGTCAGTGGGAAGTCCCCTTCGATGCAGACATCCAGTGGAGCTGGAGAGAGTAAAATTCATTTTCTTTCTTTGGGCAGTGACCTAAGGCTGAGTCACAGACCTTACTAGGAACAAACCCTAAGCCCAAGGTATGGACAAGGTTAGGACAGCATTTCTCTCTGTTTGTTTGAGGTGACTCAATTCAGATTTAGGGAGACAAAGTCAGCCCCAAAGTCAGCAGAAAAATGATTGAACTAGAACATAATTTGCCTGAGGATATTTTTACAAGGGAGGGTGAAATCCATAGTCCCACCCCTACAGTAAGAACTGTGAATACATTGAGCCATATTGTTGCTACAGTGGAAACCGTATGTAGGGCTGATGATGTTCAGGGCTCATTTTCTCAGTGGAGAAACACGGATGTTGATGTCAAAAGCTGGGGTGCTTAAGAAATTTAGATACCTCAAGAGCTAGATGGAACTAGCTACAGACGGCTCCAAAGTTTTACACCCTGAGCATTTAAATTGTGGTTAGATATCATCTTAGGCATCTGAATCCCAGTCTGGATCTGACCTTAGTACCACTAGGCCAATCAGTGTAAGCAGTTGGAAGACATGCTAAGATAAGGTTCCAGTTATGCAGGAACTGTGGACTGAAGTCCTGGCCTGTCACAGAAGCAAGACACTGCTACTCAGCTGATTTACAGTAGCTCACAGCTCTGAAAAACAGATTGGTTGCAATAAGCACAGACAAATTTGCCTTTCTGCTGGCTCTCCTGTGAGACCTAACTCCAACAGAAAAGGTTCCATCTCAGTGAGTCCTATGATCCAGGAGTCCTTGTCTGTAAAAGAAGTAAAGCACTGTTTGGCTGATCTCTTGCTGTCATAAAAAGCCCAGACTTTCAAGCCTCACAATTCCAGGGAGTTTACAGGAACTCTCCTGAAGGCTTTCTAAATGGAACTGGCATTCTGTTGGGGCCAGGCACACTAAATAATTGTGTTGCAGGGACTAAAAAGTCTAAGAAACTGAAACGCACAATCCTTTTTGGCCCCTGGGAAGTTTATTTTCTGTTCCTCTGAGGTTTCATCGTCAGTTTCCAGCTCTCCACATCCTCTCCTTGAACTGCAGACTCCCAGCTTCTTATTCGCTATTTCCACCTGTAAGCTTCTCTTTCTTCAAAATTCTTTTTCATGCTTTGGGAAATAACCATCTCCCCCTACCTCTAGAAGGGTCCAGCTCATTCAGTCACTCCAAGATATGCAACCCAGAGCCTGAGAGAAAACATTACTAAGAGATGCTCTCCTTTGTGTCAGCCAGTTGGGATAGTAAGTAGTAAAGAAGGTATGGAACAATGGGTGTAGAAGGAAAGAATGTGTGAGATTTATCTGAGGAGCCAGATACCATAATCCTAGAATTCTATGATTATTGCACAAAATTGTGCTCTCAGAATGAAGTTTTCTCACAAAAATGGGGTTGGTACCATATCCCTGGGGAGCTGAAAATGAAGTACTTAAATATAGGAAGCCAAGAAAAAAATTACTAAGACAAATATAGGATCATTAGTATAATCTCAACAGGATGAAAAAGGGTAAGAACAAATTTTAAAGAAAAGTATAACTGAAGTAATGAAGGTAAAGAGAAAATGGAAATAATGCAAAGGACTTTTTGCCAAAGATACCCTATACCAGATAACCTAATAGCTTCTTATCTTACAATAACTGATTTTCTAGACTAAGAAAACCAGATTTAAGTCAAATGACAATACTGGAATGAAACAAATCTATAACTGGCCATTATTAAATTTAACCTGGAAACTGAATTGAGTTTCCTTTTGCTAAGTTTCCTAACAATAAAGTACACGACTGGAATTTTTATTTAGGACTCTAAACTTGTTCCTTTTTTTTTCCTGTAGTTGTTCTTAAATATTTCTTAAATAATTATTTCAGTGAGAAAACCTACTTGAGCAATCATAATGTGAACATCAAGTAGAATTTCAGAAGCTCCTTTGTCACTTAATAAAAAAATAATTGGGCAACTTAAACCTGTTTTGTTAACAATGTTATAGCTTATATTTTCTGAGAACTTTGAACACCCTCAATAAATAAGAAACCTGATGAGCAAGTGGAATCATTAGATTATTAACTGAAAATATCATTTGGCAGAAATATACAGTTTGTCAAAAGACATAAAATATTTATTTCTATAAACTAAGGTAAATTTGTTTCTGTCCTGGTTTGAGTGACACAAGACTAATTTACCTTCTAATGCTTGGGGAAACTGAACTTTTAGAAGACTCTAGTGTCTGAATTTGTGAAAATATTTACTTTATAGATAGCTATGATGTGTGGGTTTCAAGGTCTCAGATTTTCTCAAGCTCGCCAGGTGCAGGGATGAGGAGGAGCAAGACCCGGGCACTTGACCCAAGCTGGCCAACAGGATTATTTCATACCATGAACACCACATTCAGTATAAATTAGAAAGTTTGCTGAGAAGGCTTTCTCTCCCTTGATAGTTGCAATCCAGAGAACATCTTGCCCCAGTGCTGGACCCCTGAGGCCTTCCTTTCTTCCCGAAGCCATAGCACTTGCAGTGTCTGACATTTGCTGTCCACGGCTGGGAGTGCATGGCTTCCTACTGATAGAATTGGCTGAATGTAATCCTTGTGTATTTTATATTGGCATCAGGATCAATATTGGTTCTTTAGTCTTATTAATATTAATCATCTTGTCTTATTTTATTAAATCTGCTTATATTTCAACCCTCGGGTTTCCTTGTTTTTTCCTGTTCCCCTTCCCGGGTGGGAAGGGGTCATCAGGTGATAGAATAATTGTCTAATGACAATAAATTTTTGTAGGTTTCTTAAACCATAACAGTTTCTATACATTCTTGTAGTCTCCATAGTGAGTAATTAAGCTATGCGGATGGAATTTTACAGCTAAGTTAGATTATACAGACCATGAGCTACCTCGGTGTTTTTTGAGGAATCGGGAGAGAGGGAAGAGGGAAAAGCGTTTATATGGCGTTCCTTGGAAATTATTGCTTCTTTAGTTTCTAACTTCACCCTTAAAATTATGGAGATCCATCAGTCACAATTATTGCTGGGGTTCTAGATACTTTCAGACTTGGAAATCCCAAAGAGGAAAATACAAAATGATCTGCCAGGTGGTTAAAAAAACAAGCAAGCAGAAAATATATATTGGGAAAAAAAATTCTCTAGGTACATAAAACCCCACTAAAAAAAGAGGTTATTATCTGAATTAAGCTCTTAAGTCACTTTTTATTAACTGCTTCTTACCTTCTTCAGCAAGTACTAATATGTCAAAGAAAAATATTACAAAACCACCTTGGAATTAATTAAAAGATATCAACATCTGTTTGTTATATGGCAGGTAAAAATCAGGCTCATCATTGTAGTGATGCTGAAAATAAGGAATATTAAAATGCCAGTTTTGCAAGATTACAGAACTACAGCATTATTTATGTGGAAGACACAACATGAATTTATAGAGCAAACAGTTTATAAGCAGTCATACGATGCATGTCTTCCTTGCTTTGAATTGTAGATTTTATCACATTCAAGCACTTACTAAGTACCTGAGCCCCAGTCTGCATGCCCACCAAACAAACATACAGACTGAGATGAAATCACCTGAGGAAGAAGAAATATCCCCACTGACATCAACAGGCTTTGGGTCATGTCCAGATGCAACATTTCTTGTAAAAGCAACATAAATGTATAAACATATTCTTCTGTTCACTATCAATAAGTCTGTCGGACATCCCCCAGATGCACAGCATAATGCTAGCTACTGCACTACAGAGCATAAAACACGTCTGAGCAGCTTGTACTGCTTCTTCTAGGGCACTGCACTACTAATGTTTCATTGAGTTCTACAGATCTGCCTCTCTGGTGGTGTTGGGTCATTCCAGATTTGATATAAAATACTTGGATTTTCAAGTATCTTATTATGAGACTGCTTAAAACACTACAACAGGACTTCTAGGCTACACCACCTGTTGCTGCGCATTAGATTGCTATTAGATGCTACTGATGGATGTCCTCCCAGATACTGTCCATAAACTGTTGTTGTAGCACCTCAGTCAGAAACAAGACCTATAGATTTGCTGAGAAGACATATTTGCGACTAGCATTATGAGTCTGTACAAGTTTACTAACATTATCATTATGCTGACGAAAACAAACAGCTCAGGTCCTGTGTTAATACACTGTCAATAAATTTATTATTAGCTACAGCTGACAAGTTAAGAAGAGCTCATCCCTGACACACTCTTAGGGACAATGAAATTAAAAACTGCATTCAAACATTCTGAAAATTTTAGCTTAGTGTTGCAAAATAAATCACTGCAACAAAGCAAGAAAAACACACTCCTACCTTGGAGAGAGAAGTAAAAGATCTCAACAGAAAAAAGTTTTGGTTTGGTTTTTTTGTGGGGTTTTTTTTCCTTTTGCCCTTGAGTGCAGAGGCTTTATTTATTTGTATTATACCTATCTGCACGTGTAAATTGTATTCTGGACTATTTATCCTGGTCTTCATTCTTCTAGAAGTGTCTTTGCTGTCTTCCATTTAGTTTAGATGACTAGTGTCCTCTGCATTTTAGAAGGGCTGAACCCATCCAGAAGGAAAACATAAACTGTCACAAAAGAGCAAAACGTAAAGAGTGCAATACCAATCTGTATCAAGAAATGAAAACTCTCACGAAGAATTTTAGATCATAAGACTTAGCTTATTATTTGTTTATTCAGGCTATAAGGCCATTCTGCAATTCACAGATCAATACACGCAATAGCTTATGATACATTTTCCATTCAGCAAGAATGAAAACTTCCTGATTTTGTTTCCACTCTCCAATCACATTTTTCATTGTTTGGTGGTGCCAGAATTGTTGCTGACTGTAATTAATAAGTATTTTGAAAAAAGAGGCAGTTTCTCTCAAAAAGAATTATACAGCTGTCTTTATTACTATTTTGATCTTCTAGTGCTAGATGTTAAATAATAATATAGGCTAGCAGTTTTCCCAAATATGTTTACATCATCAGTATTAAAACTGAGACAGTTCTTGTCTTTCCTCCTGCCTCCAAAATAACTTCCTTCCTCCCCAAACCCTCCCATTAGAATCAGATGGATTGTAGCCCTGAAAACAACAATCTAGTTGGCTTTTGAAACAAAGAAGTTTCTGGTGAGAGTTAGAGTAAGTGCAAATTAATGAAGAACAGAATTAACCGACACATGGATGAATATGATCTCTTCCCAATGGGAAAGAGTCAACAGGATGTCTGTAAAGGAAAGTCCTCCTTCATAAACCCATTAGGGCGCTCTGAAGGGATTAAAAGCAAATGGATAAAAGCCAGTTGCTTTAAAGTAAGCTAAGCATTGCAATGTTGTGTGAGCCAGGAGGGAAGGCCCTTGCTTGTATACAAGTCAGGAAACACCCAAGATGAAGGAACAGCCAGTTCTCGCAAGGAAGGGATGAAGGACAGCTACAGGATCTGTGCTGGGATCTGTGCTGTTCCACATATTTATAAACAACCTGAAAAATAATATGAGATAAGAGGTAGAAAAATACATTAATGATACTAAATTATTTGGAGTACCAAAAAAGATGGTAAATTTTAAAGAGGGCCTCAGGGAATATATGACATGACAATAAATAGCAGATGAATTTCACTGTAGATGAGCTTGAAGTGATGCAGAGAAAAAAAGTGTAATCTCCTATATATAATGATGATGAGCACTGAATTGACTATTATCATTCAGGAAGAATCTTGGGGTTAAAATGTTTATTCAGTGACACTATGGTCTTTTCTGTATTGCTTCCTACACCTTTTCGAATAGTGCCTATGGGTGCCATAGTTCAGCTACAGCTTG
Organism: Himantopus leucocephalus; assembly: GCA_003993805.1. NCBI lineage: Eukaryota > Metazoa > Chordata > Aves > Charadriiformes > Recurvirostridae > Himantopus > Himantopus leucocephalus. The sequence goes on from RSEF01000002.1 coordinate 89,459,178, forward strand.
AAAACTCTGAACTTATGATTCTCTTATCTCCAAAAGAATATCAACGAAGTTCAGAGAAGGGCAATAAGAATGACCACAGATACAGAATGAAGAACAGCTCAGAAGAACAGAACTCAATTTGGAAAGAAGGTAACTGAAGACAGATATGACCAATCTCGACAAAATCAACAATGTCACAAGGAAGTTGGGCTCCAATCCAAGAACTAGGAGGCATCAAATAAAATCAATATGAGAAGGTTTCATAACAAAAAGAGAAAGTTCTTGCCACAAGTGGAGATAGATCTGTGGAACTCATTGTCAAACGATGTTGTAGGTGCTAGAGTTTTCCTTGGATTCCAGGAGAGGTTTGACAAGTTCACAGAACAGAAGTCTACTTGGTGGTGTTAAATGCAAAGACACTTCACCTGAAACTGGAAATCCCTTATCTCAAAATATCTGTAGGCTAGGAACATATTAGGTTTAAATATATCATCTATGATTCCCCTATTCCTACTTTTCCTGTCCTGTGGCAGTTGCTGAAGGTGAGATAACAGACCCTGGTCTGTTATTCTCACTAAACACAAACAGTGTGTTGGTTACAATACTAAGTGTTTCCACCCTCCATCTTTGGAGGTCCAGTTAATCTGAAAGAGGCCTCCATACCCTCAGCTGTTGTGGTGGAGGGAATGATGATGATTCTTTTCAAATTGATAACCATTTCTGCATACAAGACAAATTTAACAGACCTCCACCTAATTCACCCAATGACCTACTATAATCCTGTTATTTATACTAAAATGCATTTATCCCTCGGAGCTGGGAAGCTCATGAATCATCAGTAAGTAACGCTCAGAAGTATACTGCCATGCTGAGTTTACATGTTCTTGAAGTAGCACCAGAGTTAAAGCTTATCTGATTCAATGAGCGTCTATTCCCTGAGTTTTGCCAGCCTTCTAACAGACTGCAAATTTTGGATTTGTGTGTATGTGACTTGAATCCCTCTGGTAAAAGTTAATGTAATTCATTAATGTAATTCATGTAATTCAGGTAAAGAGAAGCACCTCTTCAAAGACCAAGTACTCAATATGGGCAACTGTCTTCTCATTAGATTAAAGAAATTAACTTTCTAAAAACACTTTCTAGTTAGAAGTTTTTTCCTTTCCTACTGTTTACTTTGGGCTTGTTTGGTACATTAAAACAAATAGTTTGAACCTAATAAGTATGATCCAAAAATGTAATAATATGATCATAGTTGTTATGTGTGTGTGTGCTCCAAGCCAGACATTTTACCACTGTATTTCAGATATTTTCCTTTAATGACTTTTGTATTATTCCAGGAAATGCATAAAGCTATTAATTCAGTTTCCTCCCCTGAAATCTACTGTGTAAAAAAGCTGCTTTTTAAAAAGAAGCAATTTGGTATGAATACTGATGATTACAAAATCTAAAATAAAGAAAGTTTGTTCCCAAATTCCCTAAGGAAAAAAAGGAGTATATTCTATAAAAATATTGCAAGAAATATCCTTAAAATGAGTTTCAGTATTCTCTACTAGGCAATAATATTGAACATGAGAATGTTTTCCATTTGGTTATATCAGGCTTGATGAATAGTTCAGGTAGTAAACTGTTTGAATATAAAGAGCTTCTCTTCTCCATGGATTGCTGGCTTGCTCTTCTGATTGCCTGTGCCTGAGAACAGTACATCAGAAAGCAGCCTGATGTTTGACATACTATTTAGACTGAAATATGGGGAATTTTCAGATCAGGATGCAATTACTTAGAAATTATACAAAAAACTGGTACCTACCAGTGAATAAGTCAGGAAGAGAACTTTGATTTAGAACTGTGACTAGAAAACTAGACCTTTTCTTAGGTGACTCTTTTTTAGGGTCTTTATTTAACAGAATACCTCAAATAAAAAATATCATAGAATCATAGAATTATAGAATTGTTTAGGTTGGAAGGGACCTTGAAGATCATCGAGT
>RSEF01000002.1:89480435-89491248 GCA_003993805.1 Himantopus leucocephalus
TTTTTTTTTTTTTTTTTTTTTTTTTGCTTGTTTCACACTCATGTTTCTGATTAGGTGTTAGCCTTGATATATGCATGACATCTGGTTTTCATGCTCTGTGATATAGTTGAGGAACTCCAACTACAATTTACCATGGTTAGTCATAATGTAGAATACATCAACTTGAAATAGCTTCCATTTGGCTATGTGAATTTTCTAACAGTTAAAGCATTTAGGAATTGTTACCAGAAATGCTGATTCGATTCCTGCAGAACAACAGCTTCCGCTATCTATGTAATGTTTTGGCTTATGTTTTATGTTCTTCCTTATGTTGAAGGTGACATACTGTTAGGACATACTTTGCTTTTGTTTTGTAAGAGCTAGGCTATTTTTTCACCTTGTTTTAATTCTGGGTTGTATGCTTGTTGCTTTGCAGGACATGAAAATGCTATGTGAGAGCCTGTACAGATCTGAACAGTTAAGTGATAAGCCATGCTAAAACATGGAATGCTGCTTCTGTATTTCAGTAACACTCAAAAATATTAACTACCAACATTTTTTAATTTACAAGTAGCTTTTAAAATTTTTAAGTCTCCTTTTTGCCATAGTCTTATTTTTCTGAGTCTTGTCTGCTTTTGTTTTTTGCTTGTTTTTTTTTTTAATAGTGAAACTTCCTAAGACTAAAGGAATGCAATTTGCCACCTGAGGTGCAATGCTTTCGTCACTGAAACCTGTTGCAAAAGTATAGCTGAATTCAGGCATCTACTGTTCAGCATGTCATTGTCTAACAATAGAGTTAAAATACCAATGCTTTGTTTGATTGGCTGTTCTATAGACAGTGAAATTAGAGGAAGGGAACATGTTTATCAGAACAATGTCTCCGAAGTATGTGAGAGAAATGCCACTCTAAAGATAAACATACACCACCTCTAGTATTTTTTTGTCTGATTAGCAAATCAACAGTGTACCTGATTTATTATCAGACATTGGGCCTGGGAGGATGAAAGCAAGAAAACTGCAGCACTTTATTCCAGGGCAAGCATTAAAGTCACTTCCAGAAGAGAGAAAAAATGAGAAAGACTGAATGTCCCTGATATCATGAGCATCAAGTGGCTGCAAATCAGATCGGCCTGAAGTTTTAATTGTGAGGTTATCAGAGACAAACCAATTTCATTGATCAGTAGCTGCTCAGAAGGAGTGGAGTCATCAATGGGATGTCATAACGTTGATGACCTCATCTCTCCAGAGGGTTCATTTCAACCTGTCATTGTCAAAATGGTGATTAAAGAGGGGCGGCTAACAGTGTTTTTCCATCTTTGCTACCACTTTACAAGGCAAGATGTAAATCAGATGGATCTCTTCAATATATTTAGAAAGAAGAGGTGGTTGTTCATGCTTTAGTTCTGAAATTTCTCCCTGCTATGTATCTGCACATGCCTACATTTGTGTGAGGGAAAGGGGAAGGGGAATCTCAAAAACTGGGTGAATATTCCTTTAGTTTTCAAAAATCTCTGAAGTTTAGATGTGCCTGGATCATGTTTTTGTTTTGATTTATGACTCTGTGTAGGTGGGAAGGTGCAGCTGCTCTGAAATTCCAGTAATGATTCTGGCTTAAATTTAGGCTCTCTGAAGAGAATGATTTTTAAATCTGGCCAATTTCTAACTGGTGAATTTTAACAGCTGTGGAAATGAAACATCTTTAAGACAATAAGAGACAGATGACATGGAAGTTTGTAGCTAGGGCCAAATTGAGATAAGAATAGATGAATATCAATAAATACCAGTGAAAGAGCACTGTCTGGAGGAAAAGATAATTGCTCTCACTTTGATGAAGGGGTAGGAGTAGCCTAAAGCCAAGTGTAGAGATATACAGCTGAGATATGAAAAGGTAGCGATTCCATCACCTATTTTAAGGTTTTGAAATTCTGCACGGGCTGATTAATTTCTCTGCAAGACAGTACATGCCATGGGAATGTAAGGGTAACTTACAGAGTAGAGGGTTATTCAGGTTGAGGAAAGAGAAAAGAATTGTTTCATAGCTTATCCATTCCCTTCTCTTTCTATGTGGGCCAGTTTTATTCATACCAAAAAAACCACCCCAAATCCCTTCTTTGCTATCACAACTCAGTCCTTGTATTCATATGTAAGCAATAAGGAATTTCTTATTTTCCAATTCAAGGACTGCACTAGTTGAACTCCGCAGGTGTCAGGAAAGGTGTTTTTTCCCCCTGGTCTTAACATGTCAATTGAACTGTGGGATTTTTCCATAATTTCCTCTGAACGTCAGATATCCGCCTGTGTGATAAGAATATGTCCTTTCAACCACAGAATCCACAGAGCTGGTTGTGGAGCAGTCATGCCTCTTGATCATTCAGTTACCAACAGGCCTGGCTTTTTCAAATATCTGGGATGCAGAATTACACTGGTAGAAACCACAGCAAAGCTAATGCAAGTCTTGGCTGTGGGACATCAGAAGACCAGCAGCAATGCCAGATGTTCCAGCCTCCCAGTGCTCAGCTCTTTCAGCCAACACGACTATTTGTGGGGTCAATATACGGCTGCCACCAGCGAGCTGATCTAGCTTAGCGTGTACGCACAAGAGAACAGCAACTGTTGTCTGAGCATTCTTCTTCCCTTAGCACACACAACTAAGAATGAAGCTCCTAACCCGAGGGGAAAGACAGAGTTTCCCCTCTCTTAGCTAACAAAGACAGGTGCCCTGAGTCTTCTAGTGTGTTGGAGACATGGTTGTGTTGCTAGTCACTTGCATAGGCTGGTGGTGTTTGGAAGCTATTGCTGGACGGAGGTCGTGCTACAGCTCTAGAAGAGGCAGTAGAGTCAGTGTTGGAGGATATTCTGTCTGCCATATGAGCAGCTTACTTACAGCTAATAAAACTGGTCTGTAATCCAAACAATTTGTGGGGAGTGGGGTGTGACTGCCAGTCTTCTCAAAGTTGCTTGAAGCTCATTAACAGGGAATTCTTGTGGTTTTGATAGCAACTGCTGTATGGAGTGGATGGCTGGACATTTCAAAACATTTTCATTGTGAGTTGCAGGTCCCTAAGTTCTTAAAAATAACTTTTATGAGGATTAAAATACACAAGAGCTCTAACTGTTTTAACTGTTGCTTACTCTTGGCATCAAGAAGTAAAAGAAAAATGAATGCAACACTGTTCCTCATCTCTGATTTTATTAATTATAATATTAATTCCCATGAGTATCTTGGATCTTTGTGAGTATCTTAGGTCAAAGTAGTACTTGCATAGGAAAAATGGAAGTAAAAATTATTGCAGATAAATACAGCATAAGAATTTATATTCATCTAAATGACTGATCTGTTCAAAGATTTTTGATCATCAGATGAGGATATTTATAGAGTTTGGGAGTTCAGTGCTTCACTTTTAGCAAAATGAAAAATGAAAGTAAATATCGAAATTCTCTTATATAACTTCAGTCACTGAAACGTTGTTTTAAATGGTAGTTCTATTAGCCTTGTATGTGAAGAATGGCAACATTTATTTTAAAATATTGGTCATATGGGATATTTCATTCCGTTAGCTTTACAGGAGAAAAGTTGCTTAAATTAAAATGATGTTGATGATAGTCTAAAAGTTGAGAATCTATAGGGAATGTCAACACTGTGGGACTGGGATCTGTGCAGAGTTCCCTGGGCTAGACTGGGAACTGGGGTAATACTGCTGCATTACTGTGGTGCTCCACTTGAAACAAAGAGTTGGCAGAATTGATGACCAAAATTCCCTCTTTAGGCTCTGCTACTGCCAGTATTTGTCAAGGGAATAAAGTGTTGTCTGCTGTGGAGAGCTGAGGAATGATCTCTCATGGCAGCTTGTGTGGGGGAAGAGTAGTACAGACAATCCTCCTCACTGGCACAACTGAGTCTCAGTAGCTGAAATGGTGTAGCAGACAACTCATGCACACACTAAACAGGATTTGCAAGGATTCTTAGCATGACCAAGAGCAGTTTATGTGGATGTGCTAAAGGATCCTGATGCAATTTCTATCTTTTTGTTGCCTAGCAAAAGGATGTCTTTTCTATTAGATGGTCATTTTTGAAATATCAGACATAATAAGTATTCCTATTACATCGTCTATGAAAATCTACCACAGTCTAGATGGATGTAACCAATTCTCATAATTCCTTTACAAAAAAGAAAAAAACAAACCAAAACCATAAATCTTATATTAGGTAAACTTATTAAAGTCTTGGGAAAGCCTTTTCTTCTCTCCCTGTCAGAATGCAGAAGTTTACTAGTCTGGATTCTAGAAATGAAAAAAAGATTATTCTCTACAACAATAATCTAGTCTCACATGAAACATGGTGAGATACTCCAAGTTGTAATTTCTGCTTAATAAACCAATTTACATAACTTAGTTCAGTCAAGACATTCTGACTGTCCAATACATTTTCATTGTCTTTCTTCAACTGAGCTGACTATCTGACTACTCTTTTCCCAATGAAATCCCATTATCCACTAAGATTACTTGAATCCATTTTGTTTCACCGGTTTGAAAAAAAGCTCACCATAGAGTTATAATGATATGACTAAACAAGGTGTACTGGCACAATGGAAAGTTCATTCTACTGTCTTTGTAGTTTTATATTAAGCCTTTTCTTTCCCCAGAAATTTTCTTTACTGAACTATTTTTATTCTAAATTAGACTTAAGGACCAATAATCCAAATAAAGCATGGTGGTTGTTCTCTATTTTCTCCTTGTCCAGCTCTCTTCTCCAGTACGGAAACTGTAAGGTCCTTGTCCAGACAGTCTATAGATGAATACCCCACTCATATCAGCTTTGGTGTGCTGGATGGAGAAGTGGNCGTGAGTATGCCGAAGACTAGAGAAAATGCATGGTCAGGTTACCTAGTCTGGTTATCTAGTGTTAGATTGTAAAATAGAAATGTATAGTATCTAATTTATTTTGCCGTGTGAACTACTGTTTACACAATATACTGTGTATATTGTTTCTCCATGCTTCCAAAACTAAAATGAAGATTGATTTGTATCAAATATGTTCAAAGTAAAAGTGTCAATATAGCTATCTCCATAACACTGTGACACAACTTGCTGTGTTTTCTGATGAGAACTGAAGCACGTGGGAAGGTCATGGCCTAGCGCTACCAGGAGCATGACACACAGTTCACATCCCAAGGAAAAATAAGTTGGGGTGATCGTGATTCAGTACTTATTCTGAACTTAAGACTTCTGGGATCTGATTTTTTCTCAGTCTCTGTGATGTCAAAATTTGCCATTAGGTGCCTGGAAACATCAGGATAATCCATGTACTTGAGTGCAAGTCTCTCCCTTTGGTCACTATGTCATTATTCCCATGGAGCTAAGCTTACAGCTATTAAACTCTGTCTCCTGTGGCATTAACTTTTCAGAATACAACTCACAAATTAACTAGCCAGAAGATAAGCTGTATTTTAGGTGAGTCACATAATCTTTTTGCTATAATGACAGGAATTCTCCAGACTCGCTAGAAAGACCTGTGAACTAGATTAGACTGGGAAGATTCATGGACTCTAGCAAATTCCCAGCCCCGAGAGAATAATATATTTTTTTCATCTGCTGGCTAAAGAAATAGGGAAGTGGTGAATAACTGCCCTTGTCGATTAGTGTCAGTGACAAACTTCAAAGAACAAATGGATTACAATTATAGTTGTGTTCCTCAATGCACTCCTAGAATGTGCTAAAATCCAGCAAGAAGTATAAGCACCCTATCTACAGTGGAAAAAGCAAAGGCTCCACTAAAATCTGTATAAGAGTCATAACCAGACTTTAAATACCAAGCCCTATGATTTTTTTTCGGTTAGGCTTCACATCTTTAAAATACATCAGCTGTACTTTAGACAAATGTTTTTTGCAAGCGTACGATTGATCTGAACAAGCATTATAGCTCTGATGTGAACTGGCAAGAATACAGCAAAACTTGCCAAGCTGGTTGGGAGCTGACCAACCAGCAGGCCTAGTTAGAAATGGAAACTATGTCACGGGAAAAGAAGACGACTGAGTGACAAGCATGTTTTCCATTAAGAGTGCCTTTTAACAGAACAGGTGGAATTCAAAGTCTGGAAGACAGAGCAGTCTTTGGTGGGCAGGTCTATGTATCTTCCAAGGACTTCAGCCTTTATGAAATGCCACAGTATTGGAAAGACACTATTACAATGATTTGCACTTGTTGTGCTCCCAAGTTCATTTACATTCTTAGAAGAAACAGCAATTTAGATGTTCAGAAAGAAACATAACAGAGGAAAGAGTAAGACTATGTTTATGAGTAACAGAATAACAGGGATGGAAAACGTGGGTATAAAATAAGTATGAAAATAAACTCTCTACTCCGTCTTAGGATATCTTAGGGAATATTAAATTATTTTCCTTCTATCAGTGGCAACTTTACAGTTAAGACAATTCTCTTTCTTCACTGCTGGCATCAGATCATACTGTTCAAATGTACTGCAGGGGTTTGTGGTCAAAGCAGAGGAGACTTTTCAAAGCAAAAATTCTAGTTTGCATATTGCCAATATGAGTATATTCTATGGGCTGAAATAAAATACGTGTCACAAGCTTGCATTTCTCATGAACAGCCTTTTCCTCTTTAGCCTTGACTCCTAAAGATATTTCTGCAGTCAGCTTTAGTGTGCTGATTTAGAGAAGTTTATTTTTGTGTTCCTGCAGTCACACAGGAATTATTGCACCCCCTCTGTCCCAAAGCTGTGATCCCCTTTTCGCAGGTAGCAGTGCAAGGGGAAGAACAACTTCTATGCATCTGACTGAGAACAGTGGTTCACAAGTTCTACTCCCTCTAGAATAAAATCTAATATCACCCTGCAGCAGCAGCACCCATTTCTGGAACATTTGCAAGCCTTTCCAAGTTGGTACATTGCCTCTTCTAGCTTGGCTGGTAAGTTAAAGTGGTGCATTTGACGTACTATAACAAACAATCCCATATCCAGTCATCTCTTCCAGTCTCCAATCTGTACTTGGGCTTTGCATCATGTACACTCAGTAGGACACATCTCTTTACATCTTTCTCTGGAGATGTTATTCTAACTGGCTGGTATTAACTGGTAGTTAATCTTTATCAGCTCAAGGGCTTCACTTACCTTGCAGCTGCTCATTTAAATTTCCATTGATATTTTCTGGTATTTCCAAATGGAAATCTGGCCTGGTATGTCTAAATACAAGAAACCTGCTTGAAAATTTTTTATAGGCAGGAGAATTTTCAGAATGAAAAATTTTAGCATGGTTGTCTGTATTGCATTTGAAATTAAATGGTGACTGCAGGGAAACTGAACGAGTTGTAGACTGCATAGACATTTTTTCTGTTTTCTACCTCTTATCCTTATCAACCGCTTTTGGAATGCAGTATCGTTTTTTCTGTATGTTTTCATGCTCTTCAACCTATTCAATTCCGTGTGTGAGCAGCACATTGGTATGTGTATTCAACTTCATTCTATGACAAACAAGATTTATTCCAACATTTTTGGAAATAAACCTGTGGTTCTAGAAATTCCTTAAGTAATGCCTATTTGTCTTGGAAATATGAATCCTTTGAAGGAAATGTTAGCTACTCCTTCAGTATGGGACTGTGATCTAAATCTCATCCATTTCTTACTCTGAAGGCTTATGTAATCTAGGTGGTGCTGGAACAGCTTAACAGTCAGATACTTGGGTCCTAGACTATGAAGAGACATTACTAGTGGTTGTTTCAGAAGGGCTAGAAGTTCATAGTTATTCAAAAACACATTCACAAAAAAGATGGAAAGGACTTTAGATTGAGTGAATCTATTTCAACTCATATATTCTGCTAACAGCAATTGCAGAGGATTATTTGAGAGTAAGGTAGGACTTCAGACAGCATAGCATAAGAAAGTTAAATCTATAACAGCTGTTTGGCAGGTCTGGTTGGCCTAACGCAAGTTTAAGCTATTTTTGGTTTGCCCCTTCTTTCTTTTTGGCACAAGGCACTAAGCAGTGTACAGGCATAATGAGAATCGGGAAACAATGAACCAATAAAATCTGGCAATGGGCTGACAATGGACATAAAACTGTCTTTACGATTCGTCTTGACCATAGTGGCTGAACTATGTGAATTTCCAAAGCCATCTTAGTCGTGCTGTTTTATCTAGTTTGAAATGTTATCTGTTACTGTCTCCTGATGCAGATGTTTTTTTCTGCAGAGTGCCTGTCCTGGTTTGAGGTCTCTTCAGAAAAAAATTATCTGAAACTTTGGTTGGCTTTACTTGGTAGAAAATGACAGCTACGTGAAAATATGCTGGATAAATTTCTGTTATACAAACAAGAATTTGTGGCTGACCTGCTACTGAAAAAAAAAGTTTTATTTTGTCAAATTTTGCATTTGAAGGCAACTGTCTAAAGATTAAATCTGTGTGAAAATCTTCTCTTCAACAATTCAAACTATGCCTGAGATTTTAATACACCTTGCTATTTGTTGATTCATCAGGCTTCTTCTGGTCTTAAACTGTGACTTTCTCTTTTTATATGTAGGGTGATCAGTTGTCCTTTCTTTTTAACTAGCCCACAGAATGGATTTATTTCCTGCAGTAGATTTTGGTGAGGATATTAAGTTGCTGAATTGTCATAGTAACAAGAACTAAGTAGTAGCTGATGGAATAGTGACACAGGCTTGTATTAAGCTTGCTATCAACATATACAAATGCATCAGATTTTGAGCATTTTTGGTTCCTCTCATGGAATAATACTGCAAGGTAGTTTATGTTACATGGCAGATTTACACTCTGTGGATTATAAGAAGTAATAAATTTCAGAGGAACAAGTGTTTTATTTTTATGTGTGGAGAACAATATAACTGTATGTGGAGAACAATATAATTGTACTACTAGTACAGCAGACTTTTCTCTGTCTGACATTGAATTCAAGTGTGCAACTTTTTGTGAAGGAGGAACTACCTTTCATGATCTCTACTTGGTGATAGATACATTTGCAGGCTTCCTTTTCCAATCAGCAACATGGCCAACAGCTTATCTGTCTGCTGGTTAAGGTCTTCTCTGCTTCTTTCTCTCCGCTGCATAATAGCCATAAAATATCTTCTTTTCTTTTCTTTTCTGGATAGAGAAAAATAAAATCTACAGCTGTTCAAGATTCCATGTGCTCGTGAAAGTAATGGCTGATAACACCCACCACTGTGAAAATGGGTGTGGTAAATTCAATGTAGCGTACCTGCTAATCCAAACCAGAAAGTGCATGCAAGTTCTGCTAAACTTGATGTGTGTTTGTGTTTGATGTCATGCCTGTTCAGCAGGTTTTTTGGAACAAGGAATGCTTCAGCTGCTCCCAAAAATACTGTTATTTTCACTCATCCAAAACCCTCATCAGATACAGGAAATGAGGTTTGCTTTGATTTGTAAAGCAAACATTCAGATAAGCAAAAATAGAAAGCTACTTAGCCATCTCTTAGAAAAAGAGAAAGGCAAATCATATTTGCTATTTGTCTACGGTAGAGAGGAAACAAATTAAAAGATAAACTAGAGCCATAAACACTTTACACAGAAGCTGTGAATAAAGAAATTCTGTGCAATGTATGTAAGAGAATGTACATGGCTTTACACTACCTTTCTGAGTTTTACACTCCTGGATGGCTCTAGGAGACACAACTTCTAGGCATATTTCTACCCAAAATCTTTGCTCTGGTGCACTGTCTCCTCTGAGATGAGAAGACTCTGCTCTGTCCTTTCTAACTTATTGGTAAAGCATAGTCTTGCATTTATCTGTTGGACTGCCAGTCCTAGAAAAATTCCCACAAGAACATCCTTACTGCAGCAAAGGTTGGAGTTACTGAGAAAAGGTTAGAGTAGGAGTGAGAGTATTAAAATGCAGGGTTTCTCTTTACTGTCTTATAGTGGCTAAGTAAACAGCAGTGTATTTCTAGAGAGGTGTCACACTGCTAAAAAGTACTGATTTTTACTGCTGAGAGTGATTGATTATTTCTTCATAAGGAGCACTCCTCTTACAAGCAGTTGTAGATATCTATTGATATAAAAGAAAAAAGTCTAACTGATCCTGTAATTTTGTCTTTATAAGTTGTGCTGCAAGTTCTTTTCTGTGTCATCCTCTACCAAATACGAAGTCTAAGAATCCAACAGTGAAATATTTTCTACAAACTACATATAATTCTTGCTGCACAGTTCCTGTGTGTGGGAGACTTCAACTGAAATTTATTTTAGTTATAAACATTTTCTATGAAAGCTGATGAGAATAGATGCAGTTAAACTAAAAGATATGACATAAAAATGTTACTCTTTCTAAAAGAGTAACCTGCTCTTAGAGGAGACACAGCCCTTTTATTTGCGCACAGCAGAATGGGGACCCAGTTTAGAGACCTCATGTAGCACTGCAATACAACAGAATCACAGAATCATAGAATAGTTTGGGTTGGAAGGGACCTTTAAAGCTCATCTAGTCAAACGCCACTGCAATGAGCTGGGACATCTTCAATTAGATCAGATTACTCAGGGCCCCGTCCAACCTGACCTTGAATGTTTCCAGGGGTAGGGCATCTACCACCTCTGTAGGCAACCTCCTCCAGTGTTTCACCACCNGTAGGCAACCTCCTCCAGTGTTTCACCACCCTCATTGTAAAAAACTTCTTCCCTATATCTAGTCTAAATCTTCTCTCTTTTAGTATAAAACCATTACCCCTTGTCATATCGCAATATGCCATGCTAAAAAGTTTGTCCTCATCTTTCTCATCTAAGTCCCCTTTGGAATTATAGAATCATAGAATCATTGAGCTTGGAAGGGACCTTTAAGATCATCAAGTCCAACCATT
>RSEF01000002.1:89492248-89505943 GCA_003993805.1 Himantopus leucocephalus
ACAGCCCCAGTTCCCTCAGTCGTTCCTCATAAGACTTGTATGTCTTGTGTCTTGTATGATGATGTGTGGTTGAGTTAGATGGAATTGCCCTAGAGATGTAGAAGCAGCTGTTGGTTTTAGCTACACTTGTAAACTCCTCTGTTGCTGGTCTTTCGTCTTTTCACATTTCACAGAACACATCCACAGAATCACAGACTCACAGAATGGTTGAGTTTGGAAGGAACCTCTGGAGATCATCTGGGCCAACCCCTGGGACCCAAACAGGGACACCTAGAGCTGGTTGATCTCCTCCTGGACACTGTTGTACTGGGGAGCCCAGAAATGGGCACAAAAATCTAGGTGGTGCTGAGGGTGCACTTTGCCCCATCATCCGGATCCTTAATGAAGATTTTTAATAGGATTGGATCCAGTATTGACCCCTCGGGTACACTGCTAATTGCGGGCCTCCAATTAGACTTTGTTCCAGCGATCACCACCTCTCCGGTCTCTGCTGTTCAGTCCCTTTTCAATCCATCTCACAGTCTGACCATCCAGCTGATCATTCATCAGCTTCTCTGTGAGTGTCCTTTGGGAGAGAGTATTGAAAGCCTTCCTGAAGTCTAGGTAGACAATACCCACTGTTCTCCCTTCTTCTACCAAACCAGTCACTTTGCCATAGAAGTTTATCAAGTTGATCAAGCATGACTTCCTTTTGGTGAATCCACTCTGACTACTCCTGATGACCTTGACCTTCATATGCCTGGAAATGGCTTCCAGGATTACCTGTTCCTTCATCTTCCCAGAGATTGATGTGAAACTGACCAGTCTAATTCCCTGAGTACTCCTTATGGCTCTTCTTGAAAATAGGAGTGATCTTTGCTTTCCTCCAGTCTTCAGGCAGCTCTCCCAATCTCCATGATCAATCAAAGATTATCAAGAGTGGCCTTATGATGACATCGTCCAGCTGCCTCATCACTTCTGAGTGTATGCCATCAGGTCCCATTGATTTATGTATTTCCAGTTTGTTTACGTATCTTCAGCAGTGGGCCCAAATTTTCCCTAGCCTTCCTTTTGCCACTTCTGTACCTACAGAAAGTCTTCTTGTTCCAGGTAGGCTTTGGCTTTCCTAGCTGCATGTCTGCATGTTCAGACAGTATTTCTGTATTCCTCCCAGATTACCTGTCCCTGCTTCCACATTCTTCACACTTCCTTTTATGTTTGAGTTTGGTCAGCAGTTCCTTGTTTATCCATGCAGGCCACCTGGCATTTTTGCCTGAGGATGGACCACTCTTGATCTTGGAGGAGCTTATCCTTGAATATTAACCAGTTTTCTTGTGCCCCTCTTCCCTCCAAGGCCTCTGCTTTTCTCACTTCAAGCCTCTTGAAAAACTGACGTCCCTCACTGGCCATGAGTAAACAGCCCACCTCTCTTCTACACGTGTTTTCACAGCACGTTCCTTCACTGCTGAGAGGAGCCTGTATCCTTTGAGTAGAGTACTCCATGTGCATACTGTTTCAGCTGAAGGCTTGAAGGCTGAAACTATTAACAAGGCTTATAAAGACTCTTAAAAAAGCAATTATTTGGAAAGATTTGAATTCACTTTAATAGTGATTTTTAAGGGCTACCTTTCCCTTTGAGGGCCAGCACTGTTGACAGGATAATGTACTCGCAGTGAGCTGTGCTGGGAAGACAGAAGGTCATCTGTATGCACAGCAACACCAAAGCTAGATCTAGGATGTCTTGTTAGTTGGAAGCTAGGAGAGCCTGTCCGATAAAGCACCAACTATCTTCCTTGTTACATTTTTTTGCAGAGTTATNGGCCAGCACTGTTGACAGGGTAATGTACTCGCAGTGAGCTGTGCTGGGAAGACAGAAGGTCATCTGTATGCACAGCAACACCAAAGCTAGATCTAGGATGTCTTGTTAGTTGGAAGCTAGGAGAGCCTGTCCGATAAAGCACCAACTATCTTCCTTGTTACATTTTTTTGCAGAGTTATACAACATTTGAATCAGGGAACTGAATGTTTAAATTTTAAACTGTGGTTTAAATATACCACTCTTTTACTCAGACTACACATGCAAAGAGTCAGGAAATTGTACTTTAAGATGGACCATACTAGGAATCTTTGAAATCAGTATTTAATGAAATTTAAGGAGAAACTTGCATCCTACCTGGAATCAATATAGAACATTTTAATAGAAAGATATCAATGCTTATTTTGGTTGTTATATAAAAAACAATATTTTTGAGCTGTCTTACCAAATATAACAGGAACAGAAGTGGCATATGAGTCCATTTTACCCCTGGAGGTTTCCTAAACAATCACCTTATAAAAATTTAAAAAAAAAAAAAATGTTCACTGTGAACTCAAATTATAATTCCTGTCCTACCTTTTTCTAAGTTTCAGGTTTTTTACCTTTTCTCTAGAGAAGCTGAGGCAACATTTCATATCCAGCACTTAAAACATGCCAATATGAAGGAGACAAGACCTGTTCCTTAAACTACATAATTAAATGCACTATTTCTCCTCTCCCTGCCAGCAGGAATCCTAATTTGCTTAAGTCATAAAATGGGCAAAACTCACTTAATAAGCAGCTATTTAAAAAGTAGGCTAGGGCTTATTTATTCAAGGCACAGTAAACACTTGCCAGCTTTCTTATAGCCTTTTCCTTTGCATTTATTAGCATAGCATCAGTCACTGACAGTTACTGTTCTCCCTATTGCTTAACAGTTAACTATCCCTTACTGGATGCTTATTAAAAGTGGCAAGGACAGATTCTCCCTTCCTTATCATTCTCTGTTCACCTTCAGATTATTCCATTAAGGTTTCTCTTATAGTGTCCACTCCCACATCCAGCTCTTAAGATTCAAATGATTTTCCCTCCTCTTTGCATTCAGGCAGTATGGGGGAGTAATGTTACCAGTGGCAGAGGCATCCAAGTTCCTCATATACAAGCCCAGGTGTAACCATCACATATAGATAGGTGCTTCATTTACACTGGAACACGCTCAGCCAAAAAGGGTGGTGTAGACTGCAACCAGAGACTTGATGGAGACCAGCTGATTGCCAGTGGTGTGTTCAGAATTTCATCTGCATATAGTTTCAAAGAAATTTGAGAAATTTAAGAAATAAATTCAAGCTGAAACTGCAAGAAGTATAGCTGCAGAAAGTCAAATGTTTAATAAATTCCAAATTTCTGTTCTTCAGCAAAGAGGAGATAATTCTCATTATTAGACGCAATAACATTTCCTTCCTTCTTTCTTATGACAGTGTAAAAAACCAAAGGCAGCACTTTTCATTAGAAAACATCAGTAACCTCAGTTATCAGTAGTGCATGCAGAGCATTAGAGAAAGGTTATAATATTGATGAGAAGAACAGTCATTCACATTAAGCGATAAGGGATTTACTGTCTCTTATTCTCCTTTCCTTTTAAGAAGAGGAGAAAGAAATAGATGTGCCTAAGATTTAAGACTCTGAAGTCAATCCTGTCAACAACAACAACAAATATTTTACAAACCATGCATCACAAACAAACTTGGCATATCTCTGGCTAGTTGGCCCTGTCGATACTAACTTTCCCCAGACATTATTATATAGTAAATGGAGAACTACTGTTTTTCAAAGGAGAGACGCACATTTCTCCTTGTCTATGGAATGACAAATGGTAGTATTACAGTCCTGCTTAGCAAAGAATTTATTATTTCACTGTTAACACTCACTTTAATGCAGAGTAGACTGTTTCAGAAGATTCAATATTTCTTTCCCCCAGATGTTCTGCTGCTGGAGTTAATTCACCACTTTTATGATTATTTTGCCAGAAGAGCAGAGACTTCATCACAAAGTTTCTAATTATCTGTCAAGCAGAGCTTCCTTGAACACTGGCAGAAGACCATATGCTTAAGGGCAACTGTGTGCTCCACAAAACAACATGTGGCTTTGTCATCTCCCACTAGCAGGTAGCCGCTGTATGTGATGGCAATAGCAGACATGCTACCCTGACCTAAACGGTGTTTTCACCAGAAAAAACTTATGCTTTATGATCCAGAGGTCTTCAGTTCAGTTTCCACACATAATTCCTGCAGGGTCTTCACATGCACTGGGATGTTACTTTATTATAACAGATTTATGCATAGTTCAAATAGAGCAAAAGCAATCAAATACATTTCAAACTAAACAAAATAATCATTTTGCCTAGAACTACAACCTCAGTCAGAGCAAGCTGTCCCCATCCAGACATTAGACAAGCTGATTTTGGTCCCTCAAGGTTGTTCATTCAAAGGCGTCCAAAGACTCCTGATTTTGCCTGCTGACCGTTCTGTTACGCTAAGCCCTATTTTTAGCCACTGGCTGCTGTTTGTATCCTAAAGCTGCCCTGGGCTCGAGCACAGGTTTATCAGGAAAGCAGCAGAGCCAGCCTCTTCACAGGTGGTGCTGCCTGAGTATTCCTGCACCATCTGACAGACCAACACTGTTGCTCCCTTCCACTTTGCTATTTGTCCCCATAAACTTTCAGATGGTCATTGCTTATATTCAACTGGGAATACAGAAAAATATACTCAGTCACTCAGTAAGAGAAATTAGATGAAAAGGAATATATTTCTAGAAAAAAAACTAATAACCACTAAGCATGAGTTTGCAGCGTAAATAGAGGAAGAAGGAAAGCTACAATATTATTGTTTGATAAATGAATATACTAAGCAAGTATGAATTACAACTAATTAGAAGCAGCAAATAATTCATTACAGCATGGTTACTACAGTAAATATAAAAATCAATTCATAATAATATTTGGACACTACGGACAAAGTGAAACCACTTTAGAAATTTGATTTAATTGTCCATAAATTTATATTTGTTCTGTAAGAAACCAAGACACATACATCAATATTACTCTCAGAGCTGGAATGGAAATGAAAATCAAACACCTCCCCCTTTCAGTGGACAGAAGGTAGGAAGCTTTCAGTTTGTGCTTTCAAATTCTAAAAGAATAGGCAAATTAATACTTTTTTTCAAACATAACTTACTATCATTATGTTTCATTATGAAATAAATAAAGGTGCTAACCACTCGCCGTTATTCAAGACTCCTATCACTCTATCAATCACTCCTGTTGTCATGTTTTCCATAGAGATGCTTCGATTTCCTCGTGTAGAGTTTTTCTAAAAGCACACACACACATATGTCACCAATAAACTTCATAAACTTCCAGTTTCATTTTGTAGGAGCTTGGTTTGATTGCAAGCTGAAGAAGGACCATCCATAACAGCACCTAAGAAAGCCAAAAAAAGAAATAAAAAGACCAAGACCACATGTGTTGCATTTGGATGAAAGAAAAAAAATAAAAATCTCTTTCTCTTCTAGAGGAGGCAGTATTGAGAAATATGATTCTCTAATTTAGTAGGAAACTTGAATACAAATAACAGCCTTGAAAGGAAATGTCTACCTGGGCAGAACCCAGGGCCGTACTTTTTATCATACCCCTTCAATTCCTCAGTCTTCCTTCATCCTCATAATCATGGTTTAACTAAAAAAAGTTAGTTAAACTGGTGAAGGATTGGGAGGCCTGTTTCTTACTAATAACATCAGTTCTGAAGAGACTAAGGCCAATTCTACTTCAGTAAAAGTGTAGCCAAATTGAAGAAGATTTGTGGAATAAAACAGTTGGCGCTGATAGTACGTAGTCCACATGACCCAAATTTCAAAGGCTAGAGTATCTTTAGTCTGGTCCCATTAACTACATGTCTATAAGCTGCATTTTTCAGTTCAGTTCCATCTTGAAATAAAACCACTTTGCACTCTCCAAAACTACTCCAAGCTACCAAGCTATAAAACAAAGACAGTTAAGTGGAATTATCAGGATATCTACTCCATGTGCACAACTCTGATCTGAACTAAGACACTTATGTATATACACTTTTAGCAGCGATGGCACATACAATACAGAATAAGAGTAAATAAATTACATTTGAAATAGGAAAGTCGCTAAAGCACAAGTAGAAAAGGAAGGAAAACAACGTAGTATAGAGTACAGAAAGGCAGCATCTTTCCACTGTTTGAAGCAGGAGTTTCCTTTTGCTAGTTGCTTGCAGATAATGCAAAGAATCATTGCTGACTACATACTAACCAAGTCATCTTTTTCATTAGCCTACTGACAATGCTGTTACAATGGTAGACTTAGGCTTATTTCACACCTACTGTTTGTTGCTATAACAGTAATTCTAAGCTGCTATTAACTCATGTAACCTTGTGGACTTCAGTGCTGTTACACTAATTTATATGACCTACAGATCCTCTCTTTAGAATTTCTTGTGCACTGTAACTCATATCTCTTGTGCATCTTCATTACAATCCTACCCTCAACACAATACTTTTGCAGTGAGCCCCTGACTCCTTCAATATATTAAATACTTAATTTTATCTTCCTGGTATCCTTTGCACATTTTGTCTTACAAAATATATATCATTCAACTAAAAGAAAGGTGCTGTTTGAAACTGCCTTTGGAATTTTGAGTGAAGAGTAAAAAATCAGAATCTGCATACTATTATTCATTACACATACATTAAAACCAATGTAAATATATTTTCTACAAGGGGAAACATAATATCAATAGCCACACAAAAGAAAAAAAGTGTGTTCTCAGTCATCAAACAATTTTTCTTCCTGGTCAGAGAAAGTATTCACTTTTACTGTAATATCAGCAAGATGCTAATAAAGAAACTTTTCAACATCTAGCTCATTCAGGTTTTGATGTTATATCTTCAGAATTAGGCTGATAATTTTTGCCTGATGATTACTTCCACATGGTCTCTTGATGCAATTATGCAGTTTGGGTATAATCATATTAGTCTAACAAAAAAGGTGCTACTTTTAAGCTCAGGATGGACGAGCACCATCTGCCCATGGAAATATTTGGGTACTTTTTAACATTGCTGTAAGGACTACATGAACAACTGAGCTGGAAAAAAGTAGATAATATGTTTAGTTCACCCTCCTCTATATTAAAGATCCTAAGCTTGTTATAAGATACTGAGTGATGGTCACACGGCATAAGAGATGCTCTGGGCAAAACCATAGCATAAATATCCGTGATTTATGGTATGCTGAATGTATCACTGATAGATATGAACTCCCATTTTCCCATGTCAGCTTTCTGCATGTATGTATCATCCCCTTGGTTGTTTCCTCAAGCTATTTCCCAATTCCTTTCTTTGAGTCTTCCATGCGTAAAGAATACAAGTGAGCAACAATGTAAGACCATACATTTTGTAGGTGTCGTCTCTGAAAGACTACTTTTTTATTTAAGCTACCCTTCAAGCTGGCTGTAACTAGATAAATCATAGTCTAACAAACAAGAACTTTCCCAGTAGAAAAACACCTCCATTTGAAATGTATCAGTATATTGTAATGTTTCCAAGTGGAAAAAAAAAGAAAATGGAAAAGAAAAGGAGAAAAGGAGAAAAGGAGAAAAGGAGAAAAGGAGAAAAGGAGAAAAGGAGAAAAGGAGAAGAGGAGAAGAGGAGAAGAGGGAAAAAGGGAAAAGGGGAAAAAGGAATAAAGAGAAAGGGAAGGGGAAAGGGAAAGGAAGAGGAAGAGGGAGAGGGAGAGGGAGAGGGAGAGGGAGAGGGAGAGGGAGAGGAAGAGGAAGAGGAAGAGGAAGAGGTTACCTGAAATAATAACAGCTTAATGCACATGATCAACTATTTCTGTTTTCACTTAGCACTTTTCTTTTGACTCATGCTGTTCTTTATTCAGTCTCTTATATCTGACCAGACAAAAAAACAATGTACACACAAAAACCCACTAAAAGCTTGTGAGAAATGTTACACATTTCTACAGTCTATGTTTCACCATATGACTATTTCTTGATCTGAAGCTTCACATCTAAATTTAGATTGACCAAAGGGGGAGTAAAATAGAGCAAAAGCTGTGTAGCATAGCTCTGTGGAGAGTGTCTAATCCATTAAAGATCAACTTCTCTCTCCATACAATGAAATGTACAGAACCATTCCCCCCACAGGTCTTAGTGGGGTAAAAAGAGATGCAGACAAGATGATTTATTTCTTCTCATTTAAAAAGGCCGTATAACATATCTTAATCAAAATAAATGGTGACAAGTTAAGCCTAACAGTAAACACAGTAAGATAACATTCATGGGATAAGTAACTTCAAGAAATAAAAGGTTAAAGGTATTTCCTCACTCTTTGATTGTTCAGATTAATTGTTAATTAAGAGTAACCATTGATTACTATACCTTTTGTAATTGAAAGGAAACATTTGTGTATATATGTGTATACTAGGGTATCCTGTACTGGCTAGTGAATGCCTGATGAGTGCCTTTGGAGTTAGCAATGCTGTCTTTTGAAACACAATTACTTGATTAAAGCAGTGTGGTATAGAAGAAATGTGTTTAAGAAAGCGCACAGGGGAGTTCCACAAACACTAATATACAAACTATCACTGGGTACTGACAATGCCTTATATCAACTTTCCACTGCAGTTTTGAGGAATTTGGAATTCCTTGGAGGAAACTGTTAAAAAGAGCCCTCTGTACTTCTGATGTTATTTGAATATCTCCTGAACCATTTTAAAATATTAAAATCCTATGTCAGGAGGAGAACACGGTTAAGAAAGGCCACTGCAACTGAGATACCTTAAAATACTTTAAACTTAATGCATAGATGAGACTCAGTTCATTATACACAATGTGTTATTAAACAGATGTTTCTAGCATGGCCTTGTTATGTGATGTATACTATGCCATCTAGAGACAGAAAGCTAGCAACACACTTCTGTTTTCTAATACCTGAGCAGGTCAGATCTAATGACAGATCTTTTAGATGTTGATTTATCTTTCATTTCTAGCCTTGATGGATTTTGCTTTGTTTGGGCAAGCCGAAACGGAAAAGAAAGGACAAGGTGGTAACAGCTTGCTCTGTGGCACATCACACAACACATTGGTGTGGCATCTTCCTGCTCTTCACCCACATTCTGCCTACATGGCATTGCTCAGAGTAAAGTAAATGCAAGAAGTAAGGAATGTCGGTACTCCTCTTCATAGGTCTGTTGAATGGATGAGTGGATAGAAACACCACCAGATGGAAATTAAAGTAGATTGATGAATGCCTTAGGAGTTTATGCAGGAGGGAAAAGAGATTACTTGGGAGAGGATATTGATCACTGGTTATAATCCATGATGGTAGATGAGGTAAGGTAGGATGTGAAACAGGAAAAATAATAGCAGTTCAGGGTGAAAAAGCACAGTTTCAAGTAAGTGAAATGAGAAACAGAAGGGGGGTTTTAACACTTTGAGGAAAATTTAGAATACAGATATTATATCAGAAGAAAAGACCTAACTCAGACTCTGTTCTTGTTTTGACAAGGTACGTTGGTGGAGTGTGTGGGAGGAAAGTGTATCAGTTGTCCTTCCCTCAGTCTATTCTTCTAGCTTTGTTGGTATATTCCACTAGTTTGCAGCACTTTGTACTTCATGGACTTTCTGCATTGTGTTCTCATCTTTACTGTCCTTTGGCCTTTTTTTTTCCCTACAACTTTCTATGAACTATTTTTAGAAACAAGTAGAAATTTGGTGTCTACGAAGTAGTGACTCAACAAGTGAACTACACATTGTATGAAGAAGTACCTGCCTGCATTTACTCCAAACCCATGACTTGATCCTTTTGTTTGATATTTCTGGTTCTTGTACTCTGAGAAATAGTAAGCAATTATTCCCTATTCCAGGTTTATTCAGGTCAACATTTTAGAGACTCTTGTCCTATATCCCATGATTTTTTTCAGGATCAATTTGGAGATATGTACATCAGTGTAAGAGGAAGTATATAAGAGAAGTTCCTTCAATCTTTTATAGAAAATGTTTTCTTTCACTGTTCAAGCTATACTTTTCCTGGAGCATTTCAGAACAAAATAAATTATCTATTCGGCTTTGTCTGAGATGTTTTCATTTTCCAGATATTTCAGTCATCTAGATACGGCCCTCGCACATCAAGCCACATATTGGAGTCCTTGGTCTCTTTTAAGTTTAGCAACATTGTGGTTGATTATAAATATATATATATGTATAGATATGTAAGTATACATAAAATATGTAAGTCGCAACAACAAAAAAAAATTAGGTTGCTAACAAAGAGATGTAATTTCTGGATTTTTGTCACATAATTTTTACACAGATTTGGCAAATATAGCAACAGCAGTATTGGGAATGTTTCTGGCATGTACGAGCAATGGCGTTTCTCAGAGAGCATTCCATAAAAGAGATTTCATACCATTATCTTCTCATGTCAAGCTCTTCAGAAAAGAAGAATCCACAAGAAAATTTAATTTGACAGATAAAGTGCTCCTAGCATGTTTCTGAGGAGAGAAACCACTGTTTCTTCTATGGCTAAACTTTCATACCAGAACTAAAAAAGAAGTGCAATATGAAAAAAAAAAAGACTAATGGATTTATATCACAGAACTGACCCCAATACAGAAGTCAGGCTAGTTTGAATCTTTCAAGTGGTGACTCTGTGGGACAAACATCAATATAACAGAACTTTCACAGCCTCTTACAACAAAAAGTAAGCCAGTGATACCTACATGATTTTAAAACAGTGGGACAAAGTGCACACTCATCTCATCAACACAATTGGACCTGCACAGTTTCCAAACACCCAGAAAAAGAAAGTTTGCAGCTGGGGCTTCAGCTATGCAACTTTTTTTCAGTTTATACATTAGTTAGCTGCTGGATCAATCACTGATAAGGGATATTACTGTAAAGGGAACTTTATAATAAAGAACAAGTCCAGTACGTGCTCAAATACCCTTATTTTCCTGAAGACTAAAGTAGAGAGAAAGGTCTGGTTTGGGATTTTGTTTGTTTGTTTGTTTTCATTTGTTTTTTAATCAGCTCTTTTAATGTGGGGGAGATACATGCAGGGGAAAGCATACTTCAAAACCAGATTCTGGAAACAGATTCTCAAAATAACCTCAGTACAGTACTCCTCTTCTTAAATAATAACTTTATTTACTGTCATAGACCAGAAGTTAGTTACAATTGGTTCTGCACATAATGCAAAAAAATAGTCTGGAGGTTCCAAAAAGTAATAAGCTGGTTAGTACAGCACACATGACCTCATTGTGTTCAGACAAGTTACTCGGTTTTGTTTTATATATCAAGCAAAATCCCCAAATGTCTAACATATATCCAGAGAAAAAAACAGGAAAAGAAACAAAGGACATGAGAAAGGAAAAAGACCTTTGTATTTTCTTTGGTGAGGAAAACTTCATTCTCAGAAGTGAATAATTGTCTTCCTACTTTTAAAGCTCCCAAATATGGAGTACTTACTCTTGTAATGACTCTGACACAGACATACTCTCGGTGTTCTCCATAGTACCAGTTCACAATAATTCCCTATGCAGTTTTGCTAAATACGTACATAAAGACAACTTTTGCAGCCAAAGAACTGATAGATAGATGGTATTCAGATGCCAAGTCCTATTGTGCATTCAGGTTTGATTTAATTAGGTTAATAGCAAAATTTTAATT
Source organism: Himantopus leucocephalus (assembly GCA_003993805.1). NCBI lineage: Eukaryota > Metazoa > Chordata > Aves > Charadriiformes > Recurvirostridae > Himantopus > Himantopus leucocephalus. The sequence goes on from RSEF01000002.1 coordinate 89,503,775, forward strand.
TCAACATTAATATTGATCAGTGTGCACTCTACTGTGCCTTGTGATTTCATCATGATTATGAACCTATACCGTGTCTTCATCCTTCACATTTAGATGAAGGCAGAATCAAGGATTTGCAGGAGAGATTGGAACTTTAAATCTGTTTGTATCTTGTTCAGGGCAATTATCACTCCTTCCCTTTAAAAAATAAGTTTCCTTTTTGCATACCCTCTACTTCTCCTCATTTGCATATGCATCGTATTTCTGTATCTGAATTACAATTTTCTGAAAACTTTTTTGATTTTGGAAGCCTTGCCCATTTTTAATGCTGTAGAAGACTATTAGGAAGGATACATAACCACAGTGATGGGGAGATCTTCAGGGTGATATATTTCAAAATCATTAGATCAGCTAAGATTAGATTAGAGAAGACTTCTTGATATTGCTTTATAAAACTGAAGAATTGCTGTCTGCTTCCTTAGACAGTTACCTTCTTTTTGGCAGAATAATTTTATATAGCTCAGTCAAACATTTTAGTGCATTTCCTAATTTTGCTCTACTAAATTTATTTTTACCTTACTTTTCGAGGGTTGAGAGAATTAAAAACCTCAAAAGAAAAAAAAAGTAGGGATAGAAATAACTTTAAAAATACAATGCATATATGACTGAGATCAAATGACCACATAAAAGAAAAATAAATTATACTTTCTTTTCTAACAAGAATGGAGGATTCAGTTAATATTCTTGAAAGTAATAACTCTATTCATTTTCATTTAGGCCAGCAGAGAAAAAGATATTGCTTGCTTTAAATTCAGTGACTCAAACCTTATTGAATAAACCTGTTGTTGAAGAAAAATCCATACACATAAGAATTGTTTCTCTGGGTACAGAGCTGCTGTAAATAAGGATGTATATAAGTATCATCAACTTCATACAGCTTCACACAGCTTCACAGAAGGGCTTATAAGCATTGTTAAAAATCCATAATAGCTTTTTGTTGTTTTGTTTCTCATGACCTCTATTTAAAAAAAAAGTTTTATTCTCAGAGATGAAGCTAACACAAGCTTAACAAGAAGAAAGCTAACACAATTTCAGCAAGAATCACATGGTCAGGAAGTAGAAAAGGTACTTTCACAAGCTCAGACCTTGCCATATGTCACACGAGTCATCAAGTGAGACATCATATGCAACAAACTGCACAAATAATTGCTATTTTCCGTGTACATTAAACTTGTCTGCTCAATAAAATACAAATTCACTCATGAATTTCCAGACTCCTACATCATTTGTTCTGAACCACATTTGCTCCCTTGCCACACACCAGGGATATCAGTATGTACTGTTTGTTTCTTGATATGAAAGTAGCATGTGGTTCCACTTTCACCCTATTTCAAGCATTGAGAAAAGGGAAAATAATACAAACAAAAAGATATATTTGTACATCTTAAGACAACTGTCTTACCAATTAGAATGAGAGAAAATCCAAGGATAATTAATATATATAGTTTGGTCTCAAAGCTAGAGTATGGTCTTCCACCTTGTTTTATTTAGATGTGTCAACATGGCTTGAGGTAGTAGAAGGCACAGAGAAGTGTTGGTGCAATTACCATTGCTAGTCAATTCGGTCTGATATAAGTGGGACAATGAAATTACAGAAACTTATTGAGAATTCCTATTACTTGTAATTTTCTCTTCTACTTACTGATGCCTCTTTTTCTTCTACCAGATGGCTCTTCACCAAAATAATCCCATTTCATAGAATAACTTACACAGTTTGCATATGTCACTATATATTGCACACTACATGTTTCTATATATTACAGTCATATAAAGGGCAAAAAGTGAGTCACCATTAATATTAGACATATAACTGATATTGTCAGTAACCCTTCTCAAAGCATGAGAAAGGTCTAGGGTGGAATTTGTGACACAAGACACTATTTTTTTTTTACAAAAAATCTTTGGTAGATTTCTGTTTCAAAAATCTCAGTATCTTCTTGTAACTGTAATTGTATGATAGTAAGATTGCAATTTCTGTGAAGATGATTACATCGTTCTAGTCCAGCTTTAGGTTAATTGAGATAATGAACCATTACCTTGATCATCTTCATAGCCCTCTGCTGAGCTTGATCCAGCAGTTCCTTGTGTTTCTTGAACTGGTGAGCCCAGAACTGGACACAGTACTCCAGA
>RSEF01000002.1:89505953-89519577 GCA_003993805.1 Himantopus leucocephalus
AGGACAACGACAAGCAGGGAGCCACACCTGAGACTTGTCTGTGCGCATGAGTTCACGGGATGCTTTCTCATCAGCTTGCAGATTAATAAGTTGTAGAGAGCAGCACAGATACCCATAACGCTATAGCACCCACATCTCCTTATGGGACACATGCAAATAGGGTAACCCATGCTTTGGACAAAGCAATGGCGTTTGTAACCCATGCATCCTTTGAGGAAGGGATGAGTGTGATGACAGCTCTGTGAACGTGTGGCTCCGTGTGTGTATGTGATTAGAAATTTTGGGGACTAGTTGTTAAACAAAATTTAGAAGTTTGTAGGAGCTTACTAGAATTTTGAAAGTGTCTAGTATTGTCATTTATATGTTGTATTACTGATATTGACCCTGAAAATACAGATTATTACTTCTTAGTTTTATGTCACTAATAAATCCATAACCTGCTTCTATCCTGATTGAGTTTAAGCTAAGTGAATGGAGAAATTTTTCCCTATGACATACTATTTCATCATTTTTCCCCTTAAGAAGCTCAAAGGACTTTCTGGCTGAGTTTACATAAAATGTAGCCTTCTCTTATAATGTTACATATGCTGTCTTTTCATGTGTGCTCTTGGAGACTACATTGTTTGTATAGATACTGGCCAAAACACTATAATTCCAGCGTGCATGCTAGGAGTACATGAAAGCAGCAAGCTCCTCATTCCTTGGGCCATGTTCTGTGTTTCAAAATAGGAATATGATGAAAATGAATGACAAGCTGCTGTTCTTCATCAAAGACCTTGCAAGCCGGTCCAATGGAAAAGTGTTGTAAGCTGATACTCTTTTTTTTAGGCTCCTTTTTCAATAGGTAGATGAGGAGAAAATAGCTGTCAAGTGATTTAAAGATAGATCAAAAAAGGAAATATCTGGAAAAAAGTGAAAGTCTACATCATATTTAAGGCTTGGAATCTGGAAATACCATCGTTAAAATTGGCAAAATTATTTATTTACAAGACTTACAGAGAATCCAGGACAATAAGAGATTCTGGCTTAGAACTGGAGTCCAGACAACCATTTACACCCTCATATCACAACACAGAGGTCTCAGGCTCTGGCGTTTCAAAGGCTAACTCCAACAAGACAATTTCACATGCTACAAACAAAGTTAAGGTAGTTTCTTTTGGAAATCAAGAGTGGACTAAGGAGTGCTGTGAGCACAGCTTATATTGTTCCAAACTATACTCCTTGTTACTATAGTACAGCTGTTTCAGGGCCAAAATTTAATACCAGCTTAGTTAAAAACAGTGTGACTAACATTACTACACACAATCACATACACAGATCTTGATACAAGTGATGGTAAAGGACTAGCAATAGGAACACCAGAGTTTGAAACAAGGAAACATCCAATACAAAGGAGACCACTTCCACTTTAAGCATCTGACATTTCTAGCATATCATTTTCCTAAAACACAGATGGCTGTTTGACAGAAAGATTAGAAACATCTGAAAGTATTGATGTAGTGGCTGGTTATTATGCCACAGCTATATGTCATTCTATTAATACTGGGTCTATGCAGCATATCATTATAAAGAAGAAAAGTATTGAAGTTCCTGTTGAATAGCAATCAACCACGTGTAAATTCCTTCAGGGCCTCCAGATGACGTACAATTCTGAGGGCTTGTTTGTAATTAGGACAGTTCTTGAACTGCTCTTCGTCTGCTTAGAGATTTGGATTTATACCACCCGGGATCCTTTAAATATCAAGAACAAATCTTATCCTCACATTTAACTTGTTTGTTCTGGCTTCCAGGTAAATAACGTGATCTTCCCCATTTTTGACCAAATAACCAATCATCACAAATGCCTGTAAAAACATAATTAATGGAGTTTTTGCACCATAAATTTTATATAGTCCCATGCACATTCAACATTCCACTGGCAGTAGTTCTGTGCCTTCACTTCTGTGGTTTATGTCTTACCCTATCATGTGGTCATGTGGTGTAAGTCCAAGAAGCAAAATCATAGAATCATTGAAATGTAGAGTAGTATAGAAGTTTGGGGTGGAAGAGAGATCTCTGGAGATCATCTGAGCCAACCCTAGATTAAGTGACCCAGGACCCTGTCAAGCACAGTCCTGTATATTTCCAGTAAGGGAGATTCCATCACTTCTCTGGGCAATCTTTTCTGACATTTAATTGTTCTCATGGTGAATAATCTTTTTCTTATATCCAGACAGAATTTCCCTTGAAGCAACTTGTGCCCATTGCCTGTGGTCACTGTGGATCCTTGTAAAGACAATACCTCTATCTTCTCTATAACTAACTTTTAGGTGCGGGAAGACTCGATTCCCCAAGCCTTCTTTTTCTAGGCTAAACAAACACAGGTCTCCAGTCTTTCTTTGAACATCACATTCTCCAACACTTTGTTTATTTTGGTGAACTTCAATGGACTATCTCAAGATTATCAATGACTCTTTTGAACCGGGGAAGCCAAACTGGACATGGTATTCCAGGTGTGGCCTAACAAGGACTGAGCAGAGCTGAATAACCCCACGACTTGATCTGGTAACTATAATCTTGCTGATTCAACACAGAACATGGTTTGCCTGCATTGCCACAAAGGTGCACTGCTGGTCAATGTTTAGCATGCTAGTCACTACAACTGGTGGTTTCTTTAACAGAGCTACACCCCAGCCAGTCAGACCCCACCCTATACTGTTGCTTGGGATTTTCTGTCCCAAGTGCAGGACTTCAAATCATTCTCATGCAATTCTTGTTGGTCCAATCTCCCAGTCTGTTAAGGTCTTTTTGAATGGTACCTCTTCCTTCTAGAATATCTACCTCTCCTACTAGAGTGCTGATATCCACAAATTTGGTAAGGGCACATTCAATCCTATCATCCAGCTTGTTTTGAAGATACTGGACAGCATCAGACACACTATTGACCTCAGAGAAACTCCGCTTGTGACAGGCCGCCAGCTTGATTTTGAGTCATTAACCACTATCCTTTGGGCTTGGCACTTAACCAGTTTTTCACCCATCCTCTGGTCCATCTGTCCAGTTTATATCTTATTAGTTTACCAATGAGGATATTATGGGGAGACTATGTCAGAGAAATTGCTATAGTCTGGCATTGACAGTTTTGCCCTTATCCAGTGAGCGAATTGTTTTGTCACAGAAGGCAATGAAGTTGGTAAATCATGATTCACTCTTGGACAATCTTTGTTGGCTTTTCTCAAACACTTTGTTGTCCTTCATCAGCCCAGAAATAACGTCCATGAGGACCTGCTCCATAATTTTACCAGAGGCTGAAGTGAGGCAGACTGGTCTGTAGTTTCTCAAATCTGCTTTTCTGCTCTTTTTGTACATGGATGTAATATTTGCCTTCTAATCATCAGAGACTTCCATCGGCGCCTATGAATTTTCAAAATGAGAAGAGTGGCTCTGCAGAGATGTCAACCCCCTCTTCTAACACCCTTGGACGTATCCTGTCAGGTCTCATAGACTTGTTGATTCCAGTTTGTACAGATGATCCCTAAACTGACTCTCCTCTGGGGTTTACCATTTTCTTTGCTGCTGCTTCATGGCATAGAGACTTGGGGACTAACTTTACCCATCAAGGTTGAGGCACAGAAAGCATTGAGTAAACTAAACTTTCCTGTGTGACTCGTAACTAATTTGCCAGTCCCTTTCAGTGGCAAACCTCCCTCTCCCTTGTACTTCTGCATGCTGCTACCATACCTATAAAATCCTTGTTATTCTTGACATCTCCTGCCAGTTTGAGTGCCACCTGAGCCCTGCTTTGCCACTCTGGGCCACCACACTTGCTGAGGCCCAGCTAAATAGCAAAGAGAAGCTGAGCACAGGCATCTGCTGGTCCTGCGTGAGGCCTCTGCCCCATGGGTCCCTTCTCAGGGCACGATGAGCCCCTCTGTCCCCTTGCCCCCCCAACGCTTTCCATGTGTGGTTCGCTTAGCTCATGAGCTACCACATGCTCACGCTGCCCTCACAGCAAAATTTAAGAAATAACTGTCTATTAGATGTTTATTCTTTTCTCCAGCTGACATTTTTGTAGATAAGCTCTTTTGAAGAGTGGAGTCATTCTCAAACACCAATTTGCTGCAGTGGGAAAGGTAGGGAATAAAATTGTTGTTTTTTTTGTTTGTATGATAACGGGAGAAAAATATAGATAGGGCAGAAAAGTGTATGTATATTCATCTGTACTAGACTAGAAAACAATAAAAAGTAATTCGTATTTCTGTTCAAAGAGGTACAGCTATAGATAGCTAGCTATCCTGCTCTGCTGATGGCAAATAACTCATCACATTGTAGTGGCCACAAAAATAAATAGGAGCACAACCGTACTGCTTAGAATAAATTCTCATATACCCAATTAAACAAACTCCAGACTGGCTTCTACAATTTAATGAGTAAATATGTTAATATGACATATCCTTGTGTTTTCATGTTTTTAATCAAGGTATTTGTGCAGATTGCTCTGGTGAATATGGCATTAATAGGCGACAAAATAAAGTATTCAAGTATGCAAAGTGAATCTTTTTTAACCAGTTCTCAAAACAAACAAGCACTATCAACAATAGTAATTATATGTCATGCTGCATTGCTGGCAGCTCTGGGTTGCGTGTTTACACATGAGCAATCTAAATGATTGTTATGAATTATTGAAATTCTCTTTAACATCTTCAACACTGAAAAAGGATGATGACAAAGTCTGAAAAGGAGTGTTGGATCTTGTGTGACAAATAAATTGAAGCAGTTGTGAGTCCATGAATTAATTCTGCACTCAGATTAAAAAATGATTTCAGTAATATATATACATGCAAATATGCATGACCAACAATATAATAAATGATAAAAGTTACATTATGTTCAAGTGCAGAGGACTCTGTCTTCTTATTGCAGTATGTTTGTATGAAAATGATGACTAAAAATTAGGTCTTGTACTGTACTTGGAAGCTATGAATCTTTTTCCATTCAGACAGTGTGTACTGTAGAGTTGTGTAACCTAGCCATTATGGTCATTTTTCGGGAAGGAACAACAGTTAGGAAGAAGAAGGATCATAGAATGATAGAATCATAGAATTGTTAAGGTTGGAAGGGACCTTTCAGATCATCTAGTCCAACCATTAACCTAACCTGACAAAACCACTTCTAAACCATATCCCCAAGTACCACGTCTACCCTTGTTTTAAACACCTCCAGGGATGGCGAATCTACCACCTCCCTGGGCAGCCTATTCCAATGTTGAATAACCCTTTCAGTGAAAAAATTTTTCCTAATATCCAATCTAAACCTCGCCTGGCTTAACTTGAACCCATTACCTCTCGTCCTATCACTTGTCACTAGGAAGAAGAGATCAGTCCCCATCCTCCCAGATGATTTAATCTGCAATCCTTCATCCCTGGTTTTCATTGCAAAGACTTCCTACCACATGAATTGTCAATCTCCCATCCTGAGATTTTTCATATCAACAGAATTATTAAACTTTTAGCATTTACAATACACTGTTGTCACTATCTAGAAAGACAATACAAAAAGCACATCCAAAGTGTTTCAAAAAATATAAGATTCCACAGATATGTAAATCTGGATATGCAGGAAAGGCTGCCAACTTGTTTCACACACTGAAACGGGACTCACTCTTCTGCTACATTATATAACATTGTCATCTCTGGATGAATCTAACTTGGAAGTTCAAACATTGCCATCCATTTTAGACAACAGGGAGCAACTGATGTATATCACTTCACTGTACCAACATTTGGTATTCAGTCTTCCCTGGAAAAGTCTTCTTTGTTACTTGGGTTGAACTGAAATAAACAGGCTGTAGAACAGTTACTTTATTTTTCTAAAAGGATACGATGGGTGATACAATTAAAAATTCTCATTTTCCTGTAAAGAAATGAAATGTGGAATACTCTTTGACATCAGCTGCATTACTTGTCAGTATGATCAGCTGTAATACAGAATTAATAAACAATACTGCACATGCACAAATGCAGTGAGTCAATAGTTTTAATATTAAGATTATATGTTTTTTCATTTGATCTTTTTCCATTTTAAATTTTAGTATCTGAAATCTTAAATACTAGCTGGATGCAATCTATAAATGTTCTCGAACTTTTTCTAATAATCTTGTAAGAAACTGGTAAGATAGCTATATTTCATGACAGAATTTCATACCTGGAGTACAATATTATGTTATACTCAAGCATGAACTCTTTGCTTTTAGGTAAGTAACATTACTTAAAATAAAGTAGTTTCAAGCTTATGGAAATATTATAACTTTTTTGCATGTCTATTTCGGCATTTCAAAGTCAGGGAGTTTTTTGTTATTTTGCAGAAAACAAGGTTTATGATTCTGAGGATGTGGCATTCTCATAAATATAAAACAGATTCTTTGGGTGTTGCTTGCTTAGCTGATGGAGCTGCTGAATAAAACTTTAGTGTCTCTTCTTTGCAGGTTCTATGCCAAAACATTGATTTACATACATAATTATCTCAGCCCCCATTCTCAAGAGGTTTATGCAGAAAGAGAGTCCTTCTTCCTCAGACACTCCCCTGCCTTCAAGTGCAGAAATACGCAAGCCAGTTTTGAGCTCTTACTGGAATAATTCCTGGGTGGCTGAGTATAGGGTGGTCTAAGAGATTCTCCTTTCTGCTGCCGTTTAAATTGAAAGGGAAATAACTTGGACTTTTCAGCTCTGTCTGTCTTTTTCCTTTTCTTTCCCTCCCAGATGCTCAGCACTGCTAGACTATTGTGTGTTTTCCAAAGGCTTCATGCAATTCAAAAAACAGGGAACAGATTTTTTTCTGTTTTTTCTTCAGCCCAAATATTTCACCATGTAGCACTCTTTCAAAGAGATGCGGTTTCTATATTTTTTCTTATGCAGTCAGTCATTATTGTGTCATTGGCCAAATTTTCAGTTATTGAATTTGCAGTAATAATGTCTATTTCCGTTTAATCTGCTGATATTCAGTAGTTCACATTCAATTAATCAAAATCTACTAATTCACTATGACCACTTTGAAATCTTTCAGGATTTTAATTTAGACATTTTTATTATATTTCCACATTAATTATTTCACAGAGATCCCTGAAGGGTCCCTACAAAGCGCTTAATTAAACTTTATCTGAAGATAAAGATAGAATACTAAAGTCTGGTCTCTTGGTGTAGTAATTGCAAATTCAAGTAAGTATTAAAAACAATGGAGTCTTATATTGCTGTTTTTCCATTCAACAATACATAAGTGCATTTTAAACCTATGAAACCACAAGATATCCACCCACGGTATTTCTATGTGCATGGATAATACATATTATGTAAAGCACCACTCAGTTCCTTATCTTTAATTTACAATGTAATTTATACCTACTGTATAAATAGATTGACTTTATATGTTCAGTGTAGTTATTTTTTATTACAATTTTTGAAATGCAATCAGACCCTTATTTAATGAGTTCATATGCAGATGCAAGTCCAGTTATTACAATAAAACAGTAGACAGTTTCTGAATTACTTGTTCCTTACGTCGGCAAACCAGGTATAGCAATATGCGTTAGACATTATATTAGTTCCGAAAATAGATTAAAAACAGCATATAAAATTAGACTTTTAATACTGCAGAAAATGAGGGTTCTTGTTTTCACTAACCGAATGAGTATACATGCATTGACCATGCAGTACAAGTTGAGTGAGGATAAATCTTGTACATTGCAAATACACAACATTAAATTACATGCGCTATTAGAAGAGCTATTAGATATAGTAACTTAAGCAAAGCCTTTTTGAGAAGATAATTTGCCTTTCTTTTTTTTTTTGCTGGTCTCCTTGGTTTTTTTGGACATAAGTATGATAAAATCACATCGGGTTTTTTTTATGTTTATCTAAGAAATTTGGTAGTGGAGAATTTCACTCTGTTTGAAAATCACCAATATTTGCATGAATTACAGAAAAAAACCTTTTTATTAGGAGGAGTATGAATTCAGTAAGCTTGTTTTTAGGTACAAAGTCTTAAGCCAAACCCTAAAATTTGGGATGCTGAAGACATCTTTCTAAACTGGCTTTAGGCACTGGTCACTAGGTTAAGATTGATTGCAAAATGTATTGGGCAGCCTAATTTAAAAGTTTATATGTTAGAAGCTCCATGTGATACCTGGCATGTACACCTGAATTCAGTGTAATTCTTAAAAAATATCAAGCAAGGAGGACTATAGTGTTAGCTATTGTGCATGTTGCTATGTGCATGTGAAGTTACTAGGAGTATCAGACGGTGGACAGAAAAAACAAGAGGTGGAGTAGCATATTTGACTAAAAACTAGTTGTTTGAACTGAACAGCATAAAACAATAATGGGGAAAAAGCTTCATTGTTCACCTTAGCTAAACTTTATTGAGAAACAAGAGCTAAATTATTTCAGCGCACATTGCCCAGCCCTGGGCTGTGGGAGGAGAATGTTGTTCTCAATAGTTCTGAGCGCCATACAAAAGGAAACTCTGCAGGAGATGGAGAATTTGACGGATGTATTCCACTTTCTGCCTACACAACAGAGAAATTTATTCCTGCTATAATGCTGCACATGTCAATAGACCCTGCTGAATCTAGGACTATCATGATGCAAAAGTCGCATTACTGTAGACATAGGACTGACATTAACACATTTACTACATTATTTTTGGGGAAAAAAAGCCTTGTACAGGGTTTTTAAACCACCTACATTCGGTCCTGCACAGTCCAATGGTGCACATCATTTGATGTGAATGTATTAAAACATATACTTTTTCCTCAAAGTCATTGTTATTCATAAGCCTTTGAACATATTTTCCAAAGTTGTGAGATTTGATAGGACTTTTCAATAGTTCCCTTAGCAATTTGGAAATTCTAATGCCTTGCTTAATAACACTTTAAAATTTAAATAATGAACATATTTAATGATCTTGCAGTCTCTCCCACAGAATCAATAACGTGAATAATTGGTAATAAACTGTAATCTGTATCACAAAAGCCCTAATTCTTTTCCTGCTCTCAGATTTTACCCTGTGTTTGTCTCATGATCTTTCCCGTTTAATCTGAAACGTTGCCTTTAATCAGTTCATAGACTGATACACTATTGCAACAAAACACTTTTAGCATGGAATGAAATTAAGTTCTCTTTTCTACAGTAAGTACTTATTAGAAGAAAGAAGTTCAGAAATTGTTTACTAAACTTGAAGACTAAGCTATTGCCATTTATCTTGACCGTTAAATGCAAATGTGACATATGGATTTTTGAAAACACAGCAGTGTGTTAATGGCAGATTAACAAAGTATTGCAAATACATTTGTGCAGCAAGTTTAATGGAGGCAGAACTTTGTCTCTCTGACACACCTGACATTTTTCCAAAATCATACAAAATTGTGAGGCAGTAGAATTTGCGTAAAGGAGACGTGCTTGTGACTGGCCTACCTCTGAAAATTATTGTCTCTGTTGATTAAAAAAAAATCAATACCTTTCAGACTGCATATAAATGCATAGCCAGAAAGAATCTCTCTCTTTAATCTTACTGCGGAAGTGCAATACTTTGGTGATTGATGACAACCTGTTACAAAACACACATTAGTTAGGCCAAAGAGTCTTGGTTGAATGAATCATTGAAAGCTGTAAGTACCAAATTCTAATGAACACAACTTATTTCTAGTAGATGCCTTGAAGATAGGATTATTTACATTTCTGAAGCTGGTGGAGCTCTGAAATTCTGATTAGATCCACCAAATAGCTTTTAAAATAATTTTTTCTGTTAAATTCATTGCCTTTTTAGAATAGCAAAGGGTGCATGTATAGCACTCTTATCTGTGCAACAGCATGTGAAAGAAAAACAGCCCCTAAGGATAAATAAAGCTGGCATCAGCTGATTTTCTTCACAGCGTAGAATAGAAACCAGATAAGAGTGGAACACACTAAATTGCCATGGGAGAAGTTAGCACTGCTTTCACATTTGGCTTGCACTGCCCTGAAAGTATTTTTGTAGTGCATCATATCTAAGTTCAGTCTCTAAAGCCGACTCCTCTCCATCTGGATGTTATTGTGTTCAGCAGTCCCCAAAGGGCCTTTAACTAAGCCAAACAGTGTTTGCCCGTGAAGACCTGTGCTTGGAGAATTCCAGAGCTTGACTATGGACTTGTGGAGCTTCAGCCTTTGCTGCCATGTAAGCGCAATTTTGTTGTGAGTGTGTTTGATACATCATGCTCTGTGCTACAGTGGAAACATCATGGGAACAAGAGATAATGGCTCGTAGTTCACAGCACTGATGTTCAAACCAGCTTTACCATCTGCTGGTGTTTATTATTAGATCATGATCAGCTTGGTTATATACTAGTGAAGTGGGAAAGACGAGCAGCTTTCAGCCTTTTTTCCCTTCTGCTGAAGAAGCCAGTTTCAGCCACCAAATTCTGAGGAAACCTGTCAACCTACCTGCAGGGCACTCATTTGTGTCCAGGGAGGTCTGGGTTGTGTAGTTATTGTGCTGCTTATCTGCTACAGTTTGTGCATGGGGAGAAATGGGTCCACTGTGCTTTTTTTTTTTTTGGTGTGTGTCTTGTTTTCCTTTAGATGTCAACTCTGCAACCAGAACACCTGATCTTAAAACACAAACTTCACTTTCTACAATAGGTCCTTAACACGAAAAAGGATCCAAGAAAGTAAATGTTCACAATTTGGTAACTAAGAAATTTCTACAACCAAGCACATGGAAGTGTTTGAGTTGCACAAATGTCACAGGGTTCAGGACCGCTGCCAGATTTTCCATGTTATTTCCATGGCAGTATGAAAGCTTTTGTAACTGTGTGTAGCAAGCTTTCCTTTCCATGTCTGCTTTTACAAAAAAAAAAGAATGTCTTACTTTTTGGTCACTATGAGAGAGCAATTAGATCTGTGCATACATATGCATACAATCTAGGATAGGCTACGTACTGGCACAAGGAAATAAAGAAACCGAAACCCAGGTTTTTTATCAATTCCTCTAGCTACACAAAAACATTATTTCAATCCAAATAAACTGATTTTATAGCTTAAAATTTCAAACTTTCACAGACATCTACCCTAAGAAATCTATTCACAGTGTTATGGAGTTACTATGGAAAGGCATTTGATAATGTATAGGGTGTAGCTGGCAAGGAGTGGAGGGGGGTGGGGTGGGGGGATGTGTTGCAAGGGTGGTCCCAAGTCAAGTCTGTTTTTCTAGTGTCTGGTGAATGTTTTCCTTGTCTTGATTTTGACCCGTGAGTTTCTCACTCTTATACCTCCTCTTTTCTCTCCCATCCCACTGGGTATGTGGGGGCAGGGAGGTGAGCAAGCTTCTGGGTGGGTCCTTCCTGCCAGCCTGGGCCAACAACCCAAAGACAACAATTTTGAAATTCTTTGTCATTTTAGGCTTAGATCTCAAATTTGTGTAATTGTTAATTATTTTTTCCCTAATAAATACACTGTATAGTGGATTTTTCAACTACTAATTTCAAAGTGCCAATACCACACCCAAAAGAATCCCCATCCAATAATTACTTCTCTTTTTTCTTTAACCTTTCTGGAGTACAATAAATATGCAATTAAAAAAAAAAGTCCATTCTTTACTGTTTTGCATTGAGATTTCTGACTGTTCTGCTTAAGATTGCAGCCTCTCCCTTTAACTTTTGTGCTGGCATATTAGTCTCTTCAAGCATGGCACCAAAGCTGGATCAGTCCACCATAGCCTTTTTATATGGCAGAGAGCTCCATTTTGTAGCAGACCTTTCACACTTCTCTTTTTCTGAACAGTTTAGCTCAACACGCTTTCTGTCAGATCATCAGTATAGCAGCATAAGGCAGTAATGCTTCTTAATTAAAATACAGGGCTACCTGCAGTGTAATTTGAGCAGAATCCAATTGTGAGAGGAGAATTTTAGTGGAATCACACATTTTTTATATCTCAGTGCTACTAAAGTGAGTTAATGTAGTTGTCATTGATATGACATTAAGTTATTTAGGGTTTTCTGGAACTTATGCTACTGCAACACAGAGATAAAACATTAGTTTAGTTTTCTAATACTTTTTTTGCCAAGTTTTCAACAATAAATAGAACAGTACAAAGCACACATGCATCAAAAATTCTTTTGAAAACTTTGCATGTGGTATTTGCAAACCAGTCTTGCTTATAGTCAACTACTTTTCTAAAGGTGATATACAGCAGCTATGTTGATACAGGTTTCTTTACATCTAAACATTAAAATTGCATTCCTGTGCTTGTTGAAAAGACAAGCATTTGTTCTGCCAGAGTATCTAAAGTTTCTATACCTAAGCAATTTTGGCTTATTAGATTTGTATTTAGATGAACTTTGTATATGTAATAGAAAAATCTTATATTTGTATTTTTATCTGCGCTATATTAAAAGCCAAAATATTTGCAATCACAGAGAATGCAATTAATGAGATTTTAAGTGCAAGTCTGTGATTTTCACATTTCATTTGTAATTTTCTTCTTCTGTTCAGGACTATTGTTTAAAAGAAATTACTAGGCTTTTTTGTTCAGAAAAAAAGATGCTGTGATTGATCTTAATAAAAAGGCTTACATCATATAAAATATGCTATGACTTTTAAAAGTACTTTTCAAGCTTACTTCTACATTATAAAAAAGATCTTTTGTTCAATTTTGGCACATGAAGACATGATTCCAAAATCTCATCTGGAAATCATTTAAAGGGAATTTTCATAAGAATTAAGAACAAATGAATACCAAGTTCATAATAGGAATGTTATGTTCTACTGCAGTATTACTAGGAATGATATAAAATCTGGTGTCTACTCAAATCCAAACGCTGAAAATAACTATAGTTGTCAAGCATAATCTTAAAACAAACCTGAACTAAGAAATCTTAGTTCTTTGTTCACAAAGAATTGTACTCTTTTACTAGCCTTCCTAAACCAATAGTTACAATTCACCTTATAGTTCACACTTTTTAATTGCAGATTTTTTAAAGAGTTTTTCTGCATTTTCCTGTGAACTGAAACTTTCAAATAAGTTTAATTTAACTTATAATAACCTTGAAAATTTCTCTTTCATTCCATGCTAACAGTTCAGGATTAGTAATGGCTTTCAGGTACAATGTATGGAGTATAACTCCGATCCCCTGCATGTATCTTAGCATAGAAAGTAACACATACTAAACAATTCTGACTGCATCTCAGAGAAGAGGCTATAAATCATATGCACGTTGAAAACTAATCAGAAAAATGTGCTTTAAACCATGTTTTTACATTTCAAATAAAAAACTTGCAATATTAGTATTATTGGTAGAAGATCTATTACTTAAATATCCCATTTAGCTTGATTACTTCAGCATACAGTCTTTTTAAGTACAAAATAAATATCATAAAAAGTGTCCTGACCTTCATAGAGTTTCTCTGTTTCAAAAATGTTTCTCCTTGACACTGCTTCCCTCACAATCCAACATCAATATTTTACCATAGCAAAAAAACTCTGAAACGCTTAAGGGGGGCCTCTTACCTAACTCTTTCTTTCCCTTTTCCATTCCTCTTTCCTTTCTCCTTCCCTTCCTCCTTCCCTTCCCTTCCTCCTTCCCTTCCCTTCCCTTCCCTTCCCTTCCCTTCCCTTC
>RSEF01000002.1:89519587-89549950 GCA_003993805.1 Himantopus leucocephalus
CTCTTCCCTCTTCCCTCTTCCCTCTTCCCTCTTCCCTCTTCCCCTTCCCCCTTCCCTCTTCCCCTTCCCTCTTCCCCTTCCTTCCTTTTTCTTTTTTTTTCTGTTAGAAAAAAATGTCACATCTGCAACACAGTCAACTATTTTAAAGAAATAAACCCCAATAAGAGAGCACTGCACCAGTTCCCATAAAACAGTCATCCAAGGAGAAGTGTTCACCACTCTGGTCGATCGTACAGCCTGGCACAGTCGTGCAAAATCCTCTGCCCCACAAGAAGCTAAGAGAGTTTAAGCTTGACAGAGCGGGGAGAGAAAACCTGCAAAACCCCAGTTCTAACACCCCCCATAAAACTATCAAAAAGAAGAAAACAGTCCTGCAACAGGCCTGGTGACTGAATCTGACACTAATCCCCAGAATTAACATGTAATGAGACTGCTCTGGAATGCCTTTGTTGTGCTTTCAAGTTGCAATTAGCACAGTGTTAATCTGGTGCCTTTTTGGATTTTTTTTACATCAGTGTGTGCTTTTGCACAAAGTTACACAGGTCTCCTTAATTTCAGCATTTCTGACTTCTGAAGGCTGAGGTTTACTGCATTGCTCTTCTTTGAAAGAGCTTGTGGGGGCCAGATTTTTGCCATCTGTGCTATTCATTTATTTGAGATGTTTCCTAAAAGCATGATGGTAGGTTATTGCAAACCCGACCACCACTTTAAAACATCCTGGGCAAAACCAAATGGACATTTTTGAGAGTGCTGGCTCCATTCAGAATACCTCAAGTAATTACTGAGAGCTGGGAAGCTGCAAAGCCTGAGGAGGACCAAAGGGCTCTTGTTGAACAGTTTTGAGCAGACAAAGCTTCCCAGAGGGCTGCTCCCTCTGGATGCTGAGCTCAGCACAACACAAGAAATTACGCAGCTGTAGAGGAGGGTCCTGCCCAGCCTGCTGCCATCTAGGCTATAGGGAAGCCCCTGCCAAAGCCCAAAGCCAGCACCTGGCACCAATGCAATACCTCTGTACCTGCTACCAGCAGCCCCCTCTTCTGACAGCCCCCTGGCTGACCTGCTTGGAAACATCTCACCAGTGTGACAGGTCCTAGTTAAGAGCTCTGATTGAAGTCTTATCCTAGCAGGAACTATGGGACCTCGGTACAGGAGTGAAATCTTACCTCTCAGAGAAAGGCAGACCCATCTGGCTCCCATCTCCCACCAAGCCTGACAAAAAAAAAAATGGCTACTAGCTACAAAAACCTGCTACTGAGCTGGAACCATACTCCCATAAGTCTTCTGCCTCTCACACTGAGAACTTGCAATAACTTTTGTTCAAACATACATTTCTACACACTATAATTCCTCTCATGTCCTATGGCAACTCTCCTTGCAGCATTTCTTCTGCTGTGCTTTTGCTGCTGTGGTAGGCCCATGACCAGAATCATCACCATTGCATAGCAATTTTCTTTGACGTTACATCAGAGATTAATTTGTTTCCTGAAGCCTGTGCCATGATTGAGACATTAGTCATTAAAACGCGATGGTCTACATTTATTTGTCTCCACTCTACAGGCACTGAACCAAATTGTTTTCAGACCGTTCAGCTGAAATCCGTATTCTTAAAATTAGGTCATTGCCCCGATAAATCCTTCCTAACCATATATCCAGAGAGCTGATTAAAATCCAATCTATTTGACATTATAATTAAGCCTCACATCTAGTTTACAGTTTTATAATTACAGCTCTGCATCCCGAGAAAGATCAGAGGTCTCTCCTGTTCAGCTGAGGGATCAGAACAGTTCTGCTGAGAGCATTTGAGGGGAGGCAGTACTGGCCTTTACACATACGTAAGAGACAGATATATGCTGCTTGTCGATAAGCAGATCTGCCCAGCTCTGCAGATGTGCCCTGCAGGAGCAGTGTGGCAACTGGAATATGAGGGGGAGACTGATTTTTCAATGCGACTTAACAAGCAGATGTCAGTGACCAAGAGCAAAATGGGCTGGTTCTTTGTTATCAGTGTGGCACGGTTCAGTTCATTACAAACATGGAAGCAAACCACCAAGTGTATTGTTACCCTCATTTATCTTGATTTTTCTGTGCCTGATTTTCCCTGCCAGTTTTTGCTTTTTCATGTTTCTCCAAAGCAAGTGGGGCACAGGAAATGGGGGGAGCTGCCCATAAATCCCCAAGGTTTTGTCTCACTCAAAACTTACTTGAAATATGCCCAAAGGAAGTAGATGCCACCCAGAGGGACCTTGACAGTCATGAGAGGTGCAAAACTCATGAAGTTCAACAAGTCCAAGTGCAAGGTCCTGCACATGAGTTGGGCAAGCACAACCAAGCACAACCACAATCCGGGTGGAGAATGGATTGAGAGCAGCTCTGAGGAGAAGGATTTGGGGTTGTTGGTTGATGAGAAGCTCAACATGACCCAGGAATGTGTGCTTGCAGCCCAGAAAGCCAACCGCATCCTAGGCTGCATCAAAGGAAGTATGGCTAGCAGCAGGTTGAGGAAGTTGATTCTGTTGCTCTACTCCACTCTTGTGAGATCCCACCTGGAGTACTGCATCCAGTGCTGGGGCCCCCAACAGCAGAATAACATGGGCCTGTTGGAGAGAGTCTAGAGGAGGGCCACAAAGATGATCAGAGGGCTATAGCACCTCTCCTATGAAGACAGGCTGAGATATGAAGTCACTACTACTCCTACAAATCCCAGAAGAACCAGCACTCATCTTCTAGTAAGAGGCACAAAGATCCTTCACATTTTCCCTGTTAGCCACTTTCATTCCACTGGGGTTTCTCCTCTTCAGTAAGAAGTTTCTTTTGTTCAGTTGAGGCCTCCTCCTCATCCAATAGGGCTAGTACTTGGAGCAAACAGAAAGCTGACGCTTTCAACGCCACCCAGCAATTATACTCCAGAGCTTTTGCTATTACACCATGAGCTGGAGAGTACAGTCCTCTTTCTGCAGAGAGCAGTACAAACTCTGGTGCACAGGGACAATTCATGCGTAACTTCCATTAGGAAGATGGAAACATCTGCCTTTACATACTTTAAAGATCACTTACATACTTACCTGTTGACTACCTGCATGAAAGCAGTATTATACTGTTCACTACCATTATACTGTTTGGAATAAGTGTTAACAAGTGTTAATAAGTGGAACAAGTGTAACAAGTGTTTCCTCCCTCCACACGGGAGGAAAAATAAAAATAAAATTATGCCTGGTAGTTATTATTGCATCCAATCAGAAGCAAAGCCTCCACGTGTCCATTTTAGCTCCTCAGCACTTTACTTCAGCTTTCTTTTCAAAACATACCAGACAGACTCTATTTCTAAATCAGCCTATCACCCAGGTCCTGTACCAGCCTAGTAGACAATTTTCCCCATTGCCATCTCTTTAAAAGAGAGTAAAGTTTTATCGGTTTATTAACTTTAGAAAATTTCTGGTCATTGCAGAAAAATAATTCTCACAGCTGTTACATGGCAGACTGGCCCAGACCTTGGTTGCATTTTAGATGTCCCACGAGTCAGTGATGGTTTGCATTTATTGCCTGTTCTATTCAGTTGCCATTATTCATGTTACATAGTGTCATTTTGCTATGAGGGCCTTGATACCTCTGTATTGCACAGCAGGATGAGGAACACACACTGATCAACTATTTTTCCCATTCAAACAGATGGTGTGCTACTCTTCATTACCCTGGGAAGCTTCCCAATTCATTCTAGTCTAATCTCACTCTTTGCTTTTTCACTGTAAAAAAAAATATACTGAATAGCACTAGAGTTAGCTCTCCAAATAAACCTATTTGTCAGCCTTTGAAATGATATTGCTTTTAGAAAGGGTGATTCTTCCTTACATAATATTTTCATTTGATTTCTGCTGTAATATATGTAGCTTTAAGAATAATATTAAAATGTTTTCTTACACTTTTGTGATCAATTGCTTCAGTGACTCCAGATCTTTTTTTCAGTGAATGCAAGGAAATTTATAAGGGTACTTTGATATGTGTCAGAAAATCTCAAATAAGGCATTTCTTCCTGCTTTATCATGATATTGCTCACTGTGTTTACCAGAATACTGCATGTGTTCAGATGTCGCACTGAAGAGATTGGGGAGTATCCTCTTATCAGAGCTTTCTCCAGCTGAAATCTCATTTCCTTTCTTGTACATGCTCCTGTACAGAGATCTCCTTTTGTAAATGTATTTCTAAGTATTTGCAATTCTGGAGTTATCTACTCTTTTTATCAGGCAAATATATACTTCAAGATGATATTAAGTGCTTCTTTTTTCTGGTAATCTGTCATATCAGTAGGCACTAGTTGCACAGACTTATATACTTCTTAAACTGGGCTTTACTTTCTGCAAATGGTCAGTCACGTTCAGACTTTATTTTACAACCCAGACCAACCAGAACATAAAATGTACCTTGTACTACCTCTGTGATCTGTAAAATATTCTGCAATAAGACAAATAGGGTTTTTTCTTCTGCATGTCTTTCTCTTGCCTATTTTGATTGCTAATATGCATCTCTTGCTCCAAGAGAATCAATCCCATCTGGTTCTGACAGATTATTTATTTTTCCTTGCTTCAGTCGTATAACTCAGCTTGTCTTTACTTATCTGCCTTCTCTCTCTCCCTGTCAGCCATGAATGAATAAAATTCATGCACTCTGTTACCTTCCAACTACAGATACAGAGGCAAAGTTAATGTAATGTCAGCTAACAGGACCCCATTTGGCAGCGCTTGTTGGTTGGGGTTGGTTCCATCCAAAGTCACACTTTCCTCTTGGGAACCCACGAGCCATTCAGTGCTGTCTCTCTCGAATACAGGTCTGTGCAGTGAGGTGGCAAATACAGTTAACACAGGGAAGTTTGGTCCCATTGTTACCATTTGTTCTTCATTTATGTAGACCAGTCTGAGTTTCTCCTTTTTTTTCCTACTTTCTCTGTGTCTTAATGCACGTGAAGAAGCTCTGCCCTGCAATCAAGCCTGAAAGAATGGAGAAAAAGAATATTTAGCTAAGTCAATAACGATTCTGTCCAAAGTCTTTTCCCTCCATGCAATTACTGTAGCTGTAGCAGTGTCTGAGACACTCAAACTGAGACAATTGTTCTTACCCATTGCTTTGTGCAGCCAGGAAAACATTTACAGTTGGTTATTTTGTATTTGTATAGGCTCTAGGCTTTTTTTCATATCAATACTAACACTACCGGGAAAAAAAGTTAAACTATTTCCAGCTAGACAACTGTCTAAATACCTAATTCTATGAGGCGCTATAATTTTATATATGTATAAAAATATATCAATATGAGTGTGTGCGTGTATATATATAACTTTAAGTAAATTATTAGTCCCATATAACTTGAAGTTCTAATACTGTCTTTTGCCCTACTGGCTTATGTAGCTCACCTTTCTGATTGCTTGACAACAAGAGATACTCATATTCACATAACAACAGAGACTAATCATGCTTACTGAAACTCTGTCATTGATCAGCTAGACAACATTAGCTACTTAAGTTTAATTCACATCTATTATCAATGCAATAACATCATGAGGAGAGTAACTGAACAGAAGCAGTTCAAAAACCAGAATTAATTGGAAGAAAAATCCTGTGTATTTATGCTTCAGTAGCATTCCTGCACATTGATTGCTAAATTGAATGGATTCCACTAAAAAATGTGATTATAATGGAAGCACAATGACAACAAGCACAGTGCTTATGTTTAACTGTTATAATTCATTTTCCTAAATATTAGTGCTGAATTTTCAGAGAGAAGATGTAGCAAAAGATGGCAAGAGAATGAATAAATGCACAGTGCTAAACCTTGGTGCACTCCTGACTATTATTTTAAAGATAGAGAATTAAAAGAAGGAGGTATGCAAAGTTTAAAAAAAAATAAAAAAAGGAATAAAGTGCTGGTACTATTTTAAACACCCTATATATAACTTGTTTGATATTTATTCACTCTCAGAAGTCAAAATGTTCATCTAATTATCCACTTGCTGATAAGCATTTTTATTTTTTTTAAATGAAAGGCAAACACAAAGGAGGACTAAAAACATTTTATCTAGCTAATGAGAATCACAAATTAAGCGTGACTGTCCAAGTATAAAATAAATCCAGTCACTAGGGTCAAGTGTTCCCTGTGTGCACAGGATTTTCGAAGGGGTTATAAATGAGTCATTTCCACCATGACAGATGAACTTTTTAATACAAGCTTTCTTCTCTTGATGATATTTCTTTACAGTCAGGAATCCAAAGTCTTGTGAAACAGACAACTGTACAAACGTTAGTGTCATCCTAAGCAAAATGAAGCAAGAAAGTGGGAAGCAGGAGGATGAGTAACTATGTGTGAGCAACATCTAGTGGCTAATGTATCGTTATGGAGCATGGAGACACTGGACATTATTTTAAGCCTATTTTTGACACTGAATGCTTCTGGGAGGAAGCGAAGCATATGAGGGGAAAAGACAGCTCTGCCTGTTGGTGCAGCTTCTGAACTAAAAGTTCCCAAGAGCTCCTCTTGACTTTTTCTTCAACTTGTACCCCCAGGTAATAAACTGTGCATTTGAAGGATAAGTCTATACTTGCACATGGGTGTGCTTTGGGTTGACTGGACAGGGGATGCGACACAAAGCCCTTTTTGTGGTATGCCCTATGGCATTGCATCTCCATTCCTTCAGCAGGCTGGAACTTGTCCATAACAGCCCTTTCCAGCTGTGCAGTAAGAAGAAGGGGTGGTGTCGTGGTGCCACCTGCTAACAATAAAGTTAACTCCATCCCAGCTGAAACCATGACAGGTTGGAAGTCTGCATCCCTGTTTTCTGAGGGTAATTTTCATCCCACTTGAGCAGTCCCTGAACTCCCAAATCAGCCACAGGTTATGCAAATGAGGAAAATGGTCCTATTATAATCCTGTCTCTCATGCTTTCTCTTCATCAAGGACTTAGAACCAGGGATGTTTAAAAGATATATAGAGGGATATTCTTAAAGAAAGTTGTTTTAAAGGAATTTCTGATTACTTTGCACTGCCACTGAAACATGCATCCCAAGTGATCAAATAACCCATAATCTGGTCAGCTCATCCTTTTGGAAAAACAGAGCAGCTCTAGAGAATGACACCTCGGTGTCCTCATGTTCTTCTTCCTAGAGGAAAAAAATTCAATACACAACCATGAATATTTTTTAGACCTTCTATAGAAAAGCAATAGATTGAATACCCACATGTGTCCATGGACAATCTCTAAAAGAATACAGTGAAAAAAACAGTTTATGCTCTATGCAACTACTTCATGTTATCTCATTTTCAAAACTTGCAGATATACTAAATAGTTAATTCTCCATATGAATCTGTTGTAAATATGAAGTAGGAAAACAGTCTTTCCAGACATATCAGCTAATAAAAAAATCTTGAAAAAAATAGCACACATCACTGCATGATTGTACCTTATAAGATGACATTCAGTGAATAATTTACTCCAAAGAGTTATAGGTTTTTTTCATTGAGAATATTAGTTTTTCTTGCATTTCTCCATGATCTCATTCCTGATTCCTTCAAACACCCATTTTCTGTTGCTGCTTCTAGTGAACCAAACCCCACTCCCGCAGATCTGCTTTAATTTTTCCCAGTTACATGCTAGAAAGGGATAACAACATGTCTTCCTTTAGCAAGACTTAGCTAAAACTACCATAAAAAACATGCAACTTCACTGCTTAAAATATTTTATGTTTAAACTGTATCTCCTACTACCACTCTTTGAGACAGAATACTGCTCTTGTTAGAACACGGGTTTGAGTACTTTGTATAAAGTTCTTACCTTCTTATTTCTTCCCTGGCTTACTGTTGACAGCCTTATCACTGGAGTTTTGCNTTTCCATCCCTTTTCTGAATCCTAAAAGCCTAATAAGTTAACAAGCAGCTATGTGAAGACTACAATCTGGGGAGTCAGCACACTGTCCGCACTGAGAATCTCTGCAGTCACACCACAGGTGTGGGTGAAGACAGCAGGTTACCTGACTTCCTTTGACCTATTCCGTATTATGAAGGCCTTCTAAAGTAAAGGAATGATAAGAGATGCTGGCAAAGGACACAACGCGTGCACTAAGCAGTATCAGTCAAGTTCTGGTATAATGAGTCTGGAGCCACAGGTTCATTTTGCCAGGTTTTGATGCACAGAAACAGATCTGTTTGTAAGAGATTCTTGCTGAATGTCCAGGTAGTATTTCAGTGTTTGTAATGTGTATTTTTTATAGTTTAGTGGGACAGCTGAACATCAGCACCTGTTCTGTTCCCTTTGCAAACTGAAAGCACAAGAGAAAGAAAAAAAACTGCCACAGCAGGACCAGTTAGGAAGCCCCTTCTACAAGTCATAGCTCTCTAGCACAAAGGTGGACAGATACCCACAGATGTCTGTCCAACCTGGTTAGCATAGAGACATTATATTTTGTGAAAATGCCCACAGTCAATTAAAACCGTTCCTTCTCATTTACGATACAAAGGCCTCTCCCCATGGCTGTTGAGTCCATCACAGTTTGGCAAGAACACACCATGGGGAATACATCCTCTAATTTTACAATACATTGAACACAACACCTTTTATTTCAGCTTACTCTGCTTTTGGGAAAAGAGCTCTTCTTATCTTAAAATAATGAAAGTAATTGAAAAGCTATTCAGAAACTTTCCTTATCCCTTGTTATATGTCCTCCTGGCAAGCTTCAAGAGGTGACCATCTGCAGAAGCCATTAGCAGGTGACTTCATTAAGCAGTTGTCTTTCCCATGACAAAAGTTTTCCTGAGAAAAAACAAAGGGAAAAAACTTCTCTATTAACTCTGAACTGTGAACTGCTACCTTTCCGCATCCCATTGCATCATGGATTTAAAAGGATAACTGAGAAGGCGGCAGACCTTCTCTGAATGGGAGGCTGTACAAGTTGACCTTCAGACCCCTCTTCAGTTTCTTTAATTCTGTGAAATAATCCTACACTGAAGTCTCCAGGCTGATGTATCAGCCCATAAAGGAATCTAGTTAGAAGCAGAATTCAGAAACTGAACAGACATCCCAAACCAGCAGTTTTCTTCATCTCAAATACTCAGAATATATCACCTAATTGCCTCCTATCCTCAGCTGTCATTTTTAGCCCTTCATACTAAAGCTCTGACTGAACTCAGAAATGTGTTACTCGTTTTTCTGCAGGCATCTGTCAGATCATTGGACTTTATGCCATATTAGAAAGCTGTTTTAGAAAGGGTCAACAACCCTCTCAGGCAGTGCTGAAGAAATATAAGCAAGGACCGTGCTAAATTGCAATAGATCTCAAATTACATATTTTGCACTTTTTAAAGGTGATTCACAGTTTTCCAGCTCCTCAGCTGACATGCTTTAAATTGGTACTTCAAAATGTCTGCCTTTTAGCACCCAGATACTGACATCAACCCTGTTATCCTTGGAAAAGAAAAAGAAAAAAGAAAAAGCAGAAGGTAAAAGTAAGTATACACTCAGGAAAGGATATGGGAAAATGGCAGGGAAAAAGGATAAACAGCAAAAATGTAGCAATGTTCAAAAAGCAGTAGCAGTAGCAATGTAGCAATGATCAAAAAAAGGTACATGGCAATGAAAATAGGAAGAAAACTGGGAAAGTGAATGGAAATGCAGAAAAGCTAATGCAAGAGAACACTGCCTTATTGCAAATCAAACAAAGACAAAGTAAATTTTTGTGTATATTCATGTTCTGTAGTTAATATCAAGGTGATACTTTGAGACAATATTCAAGCAGTAGCAATACATCTTAGTTCCCATTGTCAGTGTGTGTTCACTTGTCTTTTTCAAGTTTGAACTGTTTGGGCTATAACAGAACATCCCAGGATTTTTTTGTAGGGCAGTTTTTCCTTGGAATTTTTGGAATAAAAGAGAATGGGTACATAACGAGGTAGGAGGAAGAACTATTATTTTTATATCTAAAAGAGCACAATGTCATGTACTTCAAGAAAGATTTAAGATTTAAGAAGCAAAGTCTAAGGCAATCTTTTTAATGTGTGTGATGGGAGAGACTAAATAAGGTGGAGCCAAACTCTTCTCAGTGGTTCCAGTTAAAGGGCAAGAGAGAATGGGCATAATTCAAATACAAGACATTCCATTTAAACCTCAGAATTTTTTTTTTTTTTTTTNTTTTTTTTTTTTTTTTTTTTTTTACTGTCAGACTGGTCAAACCTACCTGGTTGCCCAGAGAGGTTGTGGAGTCTCCATTGTTGGAGATACTCAAAACACGACTGTGCAAGGTGAAAGAATAATGAAAGCTGGACTAGACATCTTCAGTGTCCCCTTCCAACCTCAATGGTTCTGTGATGCTAAGAGACTGGGATATTGGTCTTGGGAGACACCAAGACTGTTTGGAAGCAGATTAGAACTAGAGTTGGCTGGGAAACCAGCAAGACAGAAGAGGAAAAAGAAGGGAAGGAAAGGAAAACAATGCACGAGAAAAGATATTTGGATTCAGATAAATCTTCAGAGCAGCTCTAAGAACGTGATTCAAATAAAGTAAAGCTCCTGTGGTCATATTTGGCAAGGACATAATACTTAAAAGGCACAGGGAATCTCTGATTTTGTTTCAGGGAGCAGCAAGGACACTGTTGTTCCTCAAGTGGGACTCAGCTGGAAACCAAGGGTGACCACATGGGCAGCAAGAGACAAGGCTGGAGACAAGAGTGGAGGCAAGGCTGTAACATATGAACAAGGTCTATGCAGGAAACAGGGCTGGAGACAAGCTACCTGCAAAGTGTGTTCAAGGTCCATCAGAAAGCAAGGCCAGAGAGGGGGCTGGAGACAAGTACACTTACAGCATAGCTTAGGCAAGCAAACGAGGTTCAGGTCTGAACTTAAATGGGCCAACAGGCAGAGTATGCGTGCATGGACATTCCAGGTGAGGCTGGTCAGAGCAATTAAGGCCCATTTGTGCACACAAATCCTTGACATGTTGAGACTTTCTGGTTTTGGTGCTCAGTTTTGAAGCCTTCATTTTCTTTAAATATTGGGTGTGACTTCCCAAATCCTTAAAAGAACAATGAAAATGCAGTCATTCTATCATACCAATATCTACCTTGATCATCAGTATGATTAGCACTGCTAAAATCCCTATGATTACTACCTTTTGTTTTACTGATGGTAGATCCTTGAAAGCAATGGAGACAAGGGGCTCTGGGTTTACCCTTATGGATCAGAGTTTATCCACACTCCATTGTTTTGCAGGTATAAAGCATGCAGTGCCTAGTCAGAATAAAGACCTGTGAGGGATTAAAGCAGAAATTTTACCTACTGTACTGTATGTAATATCTGTGGAGTGTGCATGAACTGGGATTATTTTCAAAATTAACTTTGGGTAGTTTTTCACCGGGCCAGCAAAAAGCATATCCACCGCAATAGTCACCTTTTAGGACATTTCACGTGCCAGCATCAGAGCAAAGCAGCACTGAGAGAGCAAAGAAAAACTAAATAGTATATTATTTAGTTCCAATATTGGTATAGTTTATATTACACATGTTTCTCATCATCTCATTGTCTGGACTTACTTGCTTGATTAATTTCCAGAATAAAAACAAGTCTGCTCTTCAGCCTCAGGCAGAACACCAGCACAGAGAATTTCATTCCCAGCCTTTACACTGGTAGAGTGTATAGAACTGACCCATAATAAAGGCTATCACGGAAATGATCTGAGAAGATTAAGTAATGTCAACAACCCCCATCCCCTAATATTCTAATTGGATGTACGGTTTGAAACCCTGAAGTTTCATTTTATTATCTCCTTTACTGAGCACAAACAGCTTGGGTGCAATAGTACAGTACAGTTTCACTTATACAGCAGTATAAGCTTCTCAATATCAACCATACCAAGGAACTCTAACCCTGATGTTGGAAACCAAGCCACTCAAAAAGACCTTTTTTTTTCCTGTTCTTTCATTCTCTTTGAGTCTTCTAACAAGGGTGCCATTCAGGACCAGTTTTCCTGATTTGGATAATACCCACTGTATGTCAATACATTTGCCACAACTGAATCCTTTTAGAGAAGTACTAAAAAAATTTTCAAGTCATAATGCCTATCAGTCATTTAGTGCAAACATCAACTGAATTTGAAAGAATGAGTTGGAGGAAAAACACAGGGATTTTTTGAGCTATCCACTCTGTTTTCTGTCACGAAAATATTAATACCGTTAAAAATTGTCACACTGAAGCAGGAGTAGGAGTGAGAGACGTCAAAATGAAGACAAAGGTATATTGGCACGTTGTTGTGGTAAATCTGTATGTTCTTATTTCATATTCTGTCTAGAAAAATATTGCTTGATTTTCAGAAGGAAATCCTCCCCACACACATATTGGAACAGATGATAGTGACTTCCAGAAATATTATGTGAAGAACTCAGTCAATTATGTGAAGAACTATTAGCAATATATGTTTTTGAAAGATTAACTCTGTAGGATAAAATGTTTAACAGCTCTATTGTGCCCCAGATGCATCTGAGATAAGAAATGAATCCTAAGAGTTTTATCCCACATAACAGGGAGTGACCTGGTACCAGGGAAATTAGCATTAATATTTGTCATACAAAAGGTGTGATAGCAAATTTTGGTTTTATAATCTATTTAAAGTCAATTAAAGTGTCAGCTAATAACAAGAATTAATTATTGTACAAGCATGCATCCACTCAAAGGTCACATTCGGTGTTTTCTCCTGCCCTTCTCAGGTGTTTCGTTCACTGAGACAAAATACTTTCTGTAGTAGTTGTTTGAATGTGGTAAAGTCACCAGCTGTGAACATTTGGCCTCTGTTCCTGCCAGCCTACAACAGTATTTAAACTATGAAGGGAAGAAGCCCATGACGAATAACAAAGATCAAAGGAACTATGGTTAGTTTATGAGCAAAGATTCAGGCAGGAATCAGGAATAGGACCAGTTATTGGAAGAATTGAATCTGAGCCCTCTCAAAAGTAACTCAAGAAGTTTTGACGTGTCCTTTCATATAACAGACCAGTGTGGAGGAATTTTTAAAAAAGCCTTTCTCTAACACTTTGACTCTATAAAGAAGAAAAACAAACAGAATTTTTGTTTGGAGAAGACTTTTATCCTTAGATTTCACTTATAACACTGCAAGAAGAAACAAGGTTTGGACCTCCAAGGAGAGAACTGTTTCCACTATAGTCCAGAAGACAGCCAGTCCAGAAGGACAACTGGCAAAATTCCACCAAGGAATAGGGAAAGGCAAAACTTCCATCACGTAGGAGGACAGTATGGAGACAATAGCTAAAGGCAAATCCAATCAAATACTTTCATATGAACTCTTAACTCTATTCTGGATAAGAAAATCAAGATATTTTTAATTTTGAAGATCTACATTTTCATAGAGAGGCACATCATGTATTTACACACAGGATTTAACTGTAACTGAGTATTGAATTTTTAAAGACAAATTTTGCGCTTGCATGGGTGCCAAAACTATGAAACAAGGCCCAAGCCACCCTACTATTCCATTCTCTTCTAGTTTCTTATGCTGCCTTCTACCTGTCAGTAACTCAGCAATTCAATATGTGTTACATGACTGACATCTGTCCCTTATGGGTCAGTCTTGTCCTTACCACTCTCCCAGAAAGTGTGTGTTTTATTCTTGATATGTTTTTGTGTTGCTTAGAGGATGGAAAATTGAAGAAGAGCATCCGACGCCTGGAACAGAGGTTGGGTAAGTTGGGTAGCTCCAGTGTCCCACAACAGTCTGGGACTAACCCTTCTCAGTGCTTTGCTTCTCTCACAGGTGACTTCAATCATTGCTACAAACAGTACTGTTGCGCTCAAAGCGAGTTACTGACTGTTATCGTACAGCTTACTGACTGCTGTCATAGAGCTTTGGGACATCTCCTTATAATGGGTCTAGCTCACTGGGTCACTTATAAGTGAAACCGTGAATTTGAGGGTGGGGAGAAATGCAGTGAGTTCGCGGTAGCCTGCAAAACAGAAAAGCTGCAGCATTTTCTGCTGTAGGAGTAAAGTGCACTTTCCTCTATTCTTGATGGCAAATCTCACCAGTAAAGGCAAGTTTATGCATGGCAACATGTTAAAAGCCACAACTGTACATTTTTATCTCTGTGGTTTCAGGAGATATTCTCCACTCTTGATACTCAGTCACCTCTCTCCTCCCTTTGCTTCTTCTCATGCGGCTTTGCCTTAAAGGCATAGGAGGAACAGTTGGTCGGGTTCCCCTATCACTCAGAACTTTTCAGTGGTTCTTGTAAATTAATTTGTTCAATTCTGAAAGCTGGCTACATAAAATAAGTGTGTACTGTATAAAATTATTGTTTTTATTAAAGCAAAATAAGCAATACTGCATATGAAAACCTTTGCTGCAGTGTTCTGTTCCAACTTTGTAAATTACTTGGAAGCTATTGCGGCATTTCTCTTTGAAGGTTCATGTATATAAAATGCATTGTTAACTTCCTAAATGTTATTGAAATGGACAGTTAAAATAACGTGACTAACAGAACACAGACAATGACTCTAAACTAAAATTGTTCTTCCATTATAAAGTAGCATTTTCCCTTTTTTTTACAGACTATAGAGGGGCTTAGTTTGCTAACTGAAAATTTTTAGTTTATAAATGGAATATTTTACTTCTCTTTCTCAGCTGAAAATATTCATCCACGGTAAAACCTTCCAAGCATTTAAGGAAAAAAACAATGAATTCGGGACAGATTAAAATGTGTTTCAGCATTTTTAATCTACTGATAGTAGAAGCTAGCTTGTGGAAAATCATATGAGCATGTCACCCCACAGTGACATCCACAATACACAAGGAAAGCAACAGGCCAACAGGGATGTTGGACTTTGCAAAGTTCCAGTTGAATCCTTGCAATAGAGGAATGCCGGCAAGCAAAGGTGAGATGGGTTATACAGTTGCCTGCTTTTGTGTCCTCGCTGTGCTCCAAATCTATTAGCGGCAATACCTTGCACACACCCTCTTCTGTGTCTTATTTTTTGAGGGGAGGGAATCTGTTTGAGTGACAAGAAAGGTGCTTTACAGCTCTCTAGGTGGGTCCGTTATCAGGACTGTCAAGACCTCAGTGCTGCAGAAAACATCTTGACATACACACTCTCTTCATTCAGTCTAGGAAAGGGTATAAAGGGTGGCCAGAAGTCACAGTTTACATAAGTTTCCAATTACTTGAAGCCAAAATTTTGAGATTCTGTCATAGTCAAGAATGGACCTGATTCCTTACTTTAATCTATATTAACTCTTTTTAATTGGTGAGTTAGTGCAAGTCTTCCCACAGTCTTCAGTGTTCCTTAAATCAAGTCCGATAAGTATAAATAAATACAAATATAAATCTATTAAATACATATAATCAAATATATACAAATACATCAAGTTGAACTAGATGATCCTTATGGGTTCCTTCCAACTCGAGATAGTCTATGATTCTATGTACAAATATAAGCTAACTCAGATTTTGATACTGTTACATGACTGCAGAAGTCATAGTGCCAGGTGGACACTTATCATCTTGATAAATTGACCTGAGTCCTTTTGAATCACCACTGGTATAACTCTATGGGAACAGGACATGAGGTTTCACTATCTGTACCCCTCTCACATTATCATGTTTGGTCACACTCACAGCTTTCAGACTTTGGGCTAAAGACTTCTTTATGAAAACTTGGCCTGGTTCTTTCTGTATAACCAAACCTTCAAAATCCCCTAACTTCATTTTTCTTTGAATCCATCTCCTGCAAATCCTTGTTTGAAAAACCTCTGCTGCCTGCAGAAAATCAGGTTTTGGAAAGGATTTAAATATCATTTCTATGCTGACATACAACCTGAATGTCACCTTTATATTTATTCTTTTTTGTGTTTATATTGAGGTAGCACTAGAGAGAACCAACAACAGGCCTGTGTGTTCTACCATGTACAATAAAAAAACAGCATCTGACTCAATGAGTTTACAGTATTATCAGTGAAACTCTTTTTTTTTTGCCAGTATATGTTGATGAGTGACTGTGTTGAAGAGACACATCTTAATATGTAAAGTCAAAGAAGGAAAGGTAGGCATTGCACATATAGATTTGAGTAATTCAGGTAATGTAGTTTCAGTGATCTATAAGTATGAATTCACAAGGACTTTGCAACAAATCAAGTCTTTTGGGTTGCCTGGAAAAACACACTAAGTTTTACTCTGTTCCCTGCAGTGAAACATGAAATTATGGAAAGAATTATTTACAGCTTCAGAGGTCTGCATCTGTTCTTACTTTGTAATACTAACATTGCATGTACAACTCTTTATAACTCACTTGATCTGGTATTTGTCTTCCATTCTTAATAATTCACTCCCACCTTCATAATCTGATAATATTGCAGCCAATTCCCAGATTTATGTCTTTAAGAGCTCTTCAGTAATCCTTGTACATATAAACCACTAGCTAACCATACAATTGTTACAATTGGATAAGTAAAGTTGTAAATTTCTAGACAGCTTTGAAATCATTAGCCTTATTTACGGTATTATTGCAGGAGCTGTTATGCATCTGAGACTTGAGAGTTGGTGGTAATTGTATAATACACTAGCCAGAAACATGTTTTATTAAGTCGAAACCGGATTGAAAACAGTTTGGAGTTTCTACATATTTTTATATTGAGACTTGGAAAGAAATAAAGAAGCTCTTTTTAGTGGTTTTATTATTAATAATAGTTAATAAGACATTTACAATCTTCAAAGGTTGTCTCCTTTTATCTTTTTAGCAGCTCTAGTCTTCTCATCCTTTCCTGACTGCTAAACAGGACACACACAACCTAAGATCAAAGAAAAAACTAACACTTCATTCAAGAACGATAAGTACTAGACATTGACAGAATTTATCTGCTTAAGTAGAATGTGTTCCCAAATGACATGGAGGAAAGCAAACAAAAGATTCTTCATCAAAAATAAGAAATGAGGAATGACAAATTTCAGGTTTTATGTGGAAAAACATTATGCAAGGGATTCATCGGAATGTTTTTAAGATTTCAAATGTAGAAGGTCCTGTCTCTTGTTCCTTCTGCCCTAATCCTAGTCAAGCATACACAAAAAGCCTCGGTTTGGGCAAACGTTCAAGCCACTTTACTTCATCAGAACTCTCTTACTGAAGGAACAAGGAACATCTGCTGATACTGTTGTGGTCTCCTGGGTGAGCTGGCCACCCTTTGTTGCTGCTGGCTTTCGTTGTGAGCAAACGGATAGGAATAACCTCAAGAAAAAAGGAACTTACTTTCCTGGTTTTATTTCCTTGTGTTGCGTGTTGTGTTTCCCTGCAGCTTGCACAGAGATAGACACATTTCACCAAGGGCTTGCTTTTTTTTCAAACAGTGCAGATGTGGTACTGCATTGTTTGAACCGGACAGTTTCAACTGTATGTTTATTTACTCTAGCATTGTATTTATGCCTTGGTATGCATTTTTAATTCCATCATCCTTTTTTTTAGGTCCTTTTTTAAGGATAATAGTTTGCACTGACCCTGAAAAATATCTTTGAGTCTGCAGTATCCAGAACCCATGTGGACTAAAACAGATTAGGCAGCCATTGGTCTCACTGACATTAAATGTTGGTTGCTTTTTTTTCCCCTTCATTTGTGTAACAAGCCATTTACTTTCTATTTAGTGGTTTAGTTATGTACGATTCACAATCCTTTTCATAATGTGGCAGGAATAAGTACAGAGATAAATTAAAAAGCCTTCAAAGGTTTAGCCCAGAGCCACAAATTCCAAAACCTGGCTGAGACTTTTCAGGGTAGGTAGGTTCAGAGTTATCACCTCTGGGACAGCAGTGAATAAATCAGCTCTTCAGATTCATGTAAATGATTCTTATTACAAAGTCCTTTCATGCGTT
Source organism: Himantopus leucocephalus (assembly GCA_003993805.1). Classification (NCBI taxonomy): domain Eukaryota; kingdom Metazoa; phylum Chordata; class Aves; order Charadriiformes; family Recurvirostridae; genus Himantopus; species Himantopus leucocephalus. The sequence continues at coordinate 89,537,475 of RSEF01000002.1, forward strand.
ATTTCAGTGCCATACTTGACTGCTGCTTTTTTTATGTATTGAAATATGCCTTTCTCATGGGATACCTGTAAATGGAAGACACACCATCCAGTGGTGGTTTTCCACATGATCTTTCTCTCTAGCTAAGTCTTGAGTCTTAAGACGACATTTTGTGTATGTGATCATTTCATATTATTCCAAGAGGTATGTTCAAGACTTTTGGCAACATGGGAGAAGAACAAACATTAATACTTTCCTTTCTGCTATTAAATATACGCTGACACCAAATTATTCCTCCATATGCCTGAATGAAGGGATTGTTTTGCTGTGTGGCAGATCATACTCTTTCACGTGCATTGTAAATATAATTGAAATATTGTTAATGCTGCATGGCTGAGTTCACCTCTACATGGAACTCCTCCCATACTTTAAAGGGGATACATCATAGGTATGTTTTTTGTATCTGACAAATAGCTCTTGATTTCTCTGTTGGATCAGTTACTTTCAGGAAATTTAGGTACATGAAATGACCTTTTCTAATTTTATGTAAGACTTCAGTCAGCCAGTGACATACAGTAGCTTTGTCTATTCTAATTTTCCATAATTAATGGAAATTATTTTTTTCTTGGTCCCATGTAAGAACAACACAAAGAATGGGAGCACAGAGAATTTATTTAAATTTCTGTCATACAATAAAGGCCAGAGCTATACCTAGTTCCAGTGCCTATCTTTAGTGAATGACTGCACGGAACTGCAGGGGATGCCTCATTGAGAGGGGGAGTTGGCAACCATCTGGGTGGGCATTTTGCAGTTAACCAAGGCTAACCCACCATAAGAACTGAAAAGGATTTACACATATCAACAGCCTTGAAACTAATAGTTGTCACTATAACTACTCACTAGGAACAGATGTTTGTTAGCACATAGCTAGTACGTTTTTTATTGATGCTACACTACTTCAAACAGCACATGACTGTTAAAGGGAGAGAGACAAACCATGGCTTCCTCCATCATCAATAACATAAATTACAGTTACAGCATTCCTGTGTCTTTACAGACAACTGTATCTTTACAGGGAGAAATAAATCTGGTGAAAAGGGTAAAAATCCTCTTCATTCCACATACCTTTTTTGCTGTAGTGGATACAGTTACTCTCCCAGTGTCTTTACTCTTTAATAATTTCAACCTTAATTAATTTACTAATTAAAAGCCATCACTATCTGTAGACAATATTCACTTGGAAAGGAACAAATGAGAGCAGGTTTAATAGGACAGAATTAGATAACACAGTCACAGAAATTATCAAGTCAGCTCAAGCTGCTTTAGAAGACATAGTCACCATCTCAGTGATTGATGATGGAATGAGAAAAAAGATCGAGAAAAATCACTAGGAAAAAAATAATATCTGCTTTACATTTATAAACATTGCCTAGCTCTTGGTTATTTTATATTAAGCAAGTAAAATTTTTGTCCGCTACATATAGCTATTCCAAATGAGTTCACAAAATAGATGTAATACGCAAATAAAAAATCAAAAGATACAAAAAGAAAAATGAAAAGTGAATAAAAATCCCTAATGTGAAGAGAGGAATTTATTAATCTTTCTTCATAAGGTAAATGTATTTTAATGTTATGTTGCTGGTTTGGGTATCTATAGAATGTAATTTCTTCCCTGATTAATAGATCTCGGAAGTCTAGTAAGTGCAAAAGCATTATCCAATTAATCTATCTTTTTTATTTGTGAATGAGTCACAAGCAGGCAGTGAGTTGAACATCGTAGTCATTTATTCCTTGATAAAATAGATTTGCATGTTTGCAAGGAGTTCACAGAGCTGCTTAAAAAACTCAGCGCAAAACTTACAGGTTGGAGTGAATCTGATGGATAAATACAGAAAAATTATGATCCTGCTTGCACACACCCAGTTAACAGAAGACGATGATTTAACTGAGTAAATTATTTACTCATCTTCAGTTTTAAGCAGCCTTGCTAAAGTGACATTACTTCCAACTCTACAAATTTTAAAATGATTAAGTGGTTGAAATGGTGTTTCTATTCCCATTATACCTGTAATAAACTTCACGTATACTCAGCAGTTTTGCCTGGACAAATTGTTACTACAGTTTGGAAATACAGCCCTTATGTTTTGCCATCAAGAACTACACTCAAAACTGCGTGGCTAAAGAAAATATGCAACGTAGCTTTATTGAAATGAAATTATAGTATTACTGTAAATCTTCAATATTTAGTATAAAATGCAGTACCATGTTATTTACTGATGGTTTTCATATACTTTTGTCCAAAATATAATAGGAACAGAAATCATTTTACATCTGATTTTTTTATGAAGAGCAAAATGTGCAAAATATATGATCTGTAAAACCCCTTTACTGTATACATTATTGCTATGTAATAAGTATTTAATTGCTAATTAATGGTACTCAAACTTCAGGAATGTAAAGGATTAAGAATAGTGTGAAAACTACTATTCCTATTGGAAATAGTCTTTCAACTCAAGGAACAGGAAGATTAAAGACACCATGAATTATTTTTATGAGGTCAAACTTGATGGGAGGATATGCACATTCAAAATTATGAAAACTCAAAAGACTGTAAGAAAATAAAAAAGCCTTGAAAGTACAATACATAGTCAGATCTATGCCTGAAGTGTCTGAAAATCCTAAGACTGTCCACCTAACTTAAACACAATACAATTTAATAACTTTTTTTATTGAGTGGGACTCCAAAATAGATCATCTTTTGGGATGTCCCAGAGTCCTTCTTGGAGACAATAGCAGAGGCAGTGCAGTTCTCTGATGCAACATATTAGTTTACAAAAATGGCTTTGGTATTTACATCAGTTTTTCAGCACAGAATCAACCAAATAGTTGATTTGCCTCCAATATATATGATAAAACTAAATATTCACAAAACCACACATCATTTTCCCTGTAGCAATTTATAAATTAGGCAATGTAACACGAAAATATAGTTAAAATTTTTTTGATGTAATAGGAACTGTGTGTTAGTGTTTATTTTAATTTAGCTGGTTTGAAATAATTTCACTTTGAATGAGCAAATCTATTTCAACTCTTCCTTTCAGAAAAAAGATGAAAAGTTAAAAAAAAAAAGATTAAGTCTAGTTGGAAAAATGGACTATTTTTCTCATTACATACATGCATAGATAGAAATAATTCATATGCATCAAGACACAGATAACTTCAGTGTGACTTTTGTCATGACACAGAGGAAAGAACAGTGATAAAAAATCTGTGCCTTTTCTTTGATTTTCAAGAAACCACAGACCTCCATGGGCTGTTGAAGAAACATAATTTGTGACACAGGTGAAAGATAAAGTTTACACAGATTCTGCCTTGGACGAAAGTCCTATTCTCATTCACAGAAGAAACATGCACGTGAAGGAGGACTGGTCTTTTCCTACTTTTGAATGCAGACTGTCTCACATTATCACATGGAAATATGAGTTAAGGAAAATCAAGACATATACATACACTGGCAATATGCAAGGAGTTTCAACACTGCATTAAATCCAAGGTAAAAATCTCTGTCTTGAGAGTAGATTCTAATTTCAGAGCAAATTCTTTTGATACGGCATAACGTTTTCTGTCTACAGCTTCTAAAACAAGCTAGTGTTTCTTTCCAATGCTGCATTATAAACTTTTTTTTTTAATATTCTTCTGCCAAGTATGCCAAGATGCAGGGCAGAAGAACTTTGCCAAGGTCATACAGCAGGTCAGAAGTAGAACCAACAGTAGAATCTGGTTTCTGAACTTCGAAGATCGTGCACAACCCTAAGGGCTACGCTTCTATGCCAGCAGGACAGATGGTAAAAGGATTGGTGGCACTATCAATGTCGTTAATATTTTTATCTCACATCACTGTCATCCAGCAATAGAGAAAGATATTTTAAGCATAGTTAAGTCTTAGATTCCTCTCAGAAAGCTGTGAACCAGCAGGGAACAATTCTGTATGTGTTCTTTCAATTGCTTCTCCCTGTTTACCAGTTTGCAAGCCTGCCATTGCAAGTAGAAAGAGTATGGCATTTTCACAAAGCTGAAAGTTCCTTTTAACCTCTTCTCCATTTTACTTTAGTGGACTATAAAAAAAAATATTCTTAAGACAAGACTACAAATCCATGTGACCAAAATCTGGGGCCCACAGGAACAACTCTTCCTCCCGTTCTTGCTGACTGTTGATCAACAGCTGCTCCAGACAGTGAATGACTGTGATTTATTTCTCCTTTTCAGAAGGGAACAAAGTAAACCGTAATTGTACTTTCAATATAAAGTCAGGAGTCTTAACTTAGTGGCCTAAATTTGAAAAGAATTCTCTTTTATTCCAGTCAGAAGTTTCAGAAGGCAAATATGGATTAATTTATTCTGTTGATGGTCTAAGATCATCAGAAGAGGAGCCTAAGCTCCTCTTGAGTTTCTAGACTGTCTGTTAATTACTGTTACTGAATAATTTTTGCAGATATAATTTTTAACTTTCTTTTGCTACCTGTAGATTGTGTTTAAATGACTTTATTTTATTCTTGCATTTCAAGTTCAGAAGTAATCTTATTTTTCATTAAAAATAAATTGAAATTACTTGGATATAAAAGCAGCAAAGAGGAAACTATTACACATAAGAAACATACATAATTAGGAGGCTAAGAATTTTGAATTAAGAGCTTGATAAATTGTTGCACATACTATGTGTTGTGTGTATGTTATTTACTGAAGCAGACTGAATCATTCTCAGAGGCTATTTGCATTTAAATTCAGCTTAATGTTTCAGTTTACCACAGAGATGAGCAAAGAGGCTTCTCTAAAACCAGAAATGGCCCAAGACAAGAGTGCTTCTTAAAGATTTAAAAGATTTGATTAATCTTTTCTTACCTTCATTATTTTTGTGCATTTGTCCTAATCTTTAAAGGGTCGCAAATGGATGAGAAAAATACAATGAAAAATAAGAGAAATGTTACAGAATCTAAAACAATGCAAATGAGCGTATCTTATTGAAATCAAAGGGAATTACAAATGTTTTCCTTGGCTGTGAAACTGGCCTATTGTTTTTATAATGGAGCCGAAACAAGCAGTATTTGTAGTTTATCAAGACAATTCATCCTTACTCATTCCCTAGTGAAAAAAAAACACAACCAAACAGCAGAATATATATATGTTTCTGTTATTATGTACCACCTCATCCAGTACCTTAAGACAACCTTAGGAAAAAAAAGAGGAAACAAATAAGATGAACACCAGTCTGTTGACCCAAACCAGACACACAGAATGTCAACTTCACTTGCACCTGGATTGCGTTGTTCATCCAGTGTGCTAGCAGCCTTTTCAAATCAGAGGAAAAATATCAAAGGATAGTAATGATTATAAGTTGCACGGATTTTCCATTCTCAGGAGCTAGCTCCGGTTTGGATATTAAATCCACAGCCCGTACAAAGGTTTCTTTCTATAAATATCAGCCTCTCTACTGGTAATGCATGGAACATACCTGGCAACATAAGATATTAAGACCATCCATCAGTAACCTTATAGTAATCAGAAAGGTTTCATCACTTTCTTTCTGTTGGTTGGTTTTCCTAAAGGCCAAATAGATCTTAGCTGGATATTAATATCTCAGAGGAACTGTGGGCCATTAAACACGTCTCCGTACGTAACCGTTCATGTGAGAAAATGTTGACATTTGCACTGGCAGGAATAGCACCAGTTAAAGTGTTTTGCTTTGATTCCTAATATTTCTTTGACCAAAAAATGCTAGCTTTTAGAAACAGAGAATTTTCTCTCAGACTCCCTGTGCTACAGAAGTTCTTCGTTTCTACAGGCAAGTATGTAGATCTACTGTTGTTTAACTGTGTAAGAGGGAAGAGAAATATTACCTTGTTAGCATGCCTCTCTGACTGATAAGCTAATATATTTTGATGTGTGTTAAAAGAACTGTGAGGAAGAAGGTGTATGTAGGTATATAGTCATGCACTCTTAAAATGAATGCTTTCTCCTGAAATAAAATGGAGGAAATGCAGAAGTTAAATACAAACAACTACAAAGATTTAAATTTAATCTTAATAATAAAAAGATTACTTAATTGCTCCTAGTATTTCACTCTTTCTATAGTTCAGAATTGAAAGGTCAACAAATTCTTCACTATGTTACAGTCTTCTCGACATAATAATTTATCAGATCAGTAACTAAAAATGTACTAGATCAAAGTATTTGAAGATAATCACAATTACGTTGTTCCTGTGGTTGCTCATGTTTGACCAAGCTAATTATGCCTTGCTTCTTTCCAGATTTATACAGTAATTGCCAAAGAGTGCATTTAGAAGGATGGCTGCCAGAAGGGCAGAAAAAATGGCTTAGAGAATGCTAATGGGACTTACAAACAGCAGCTTTTAAAGGGCTGTGACCTATCATCCCAGTCTCTTCCTGCTGCATCTTAAATAGGGGCAGGAGGGTGGGGACAGTAAGTTCAGTTGTGTGACTTGACTTGAAACTGGTGCCACTGCTTCAGTTCACAGAATAACAAAATTTATATGGCAGAGCTCATATTATTTATGATTCACAGCAAGGAGTAGGCGTTGCCCTAAAGCTCATTCTAATACAAGCAGCAAATATCCTTATGCATAACTAGAGCAATAACTTAAAAAAAAAATATGGACTCATTTTCAAGTGAATATGTTTGTTTATGCCCAGTGGGCACTTGATTTCAAAAAACAACCAACTGATACAGTTTTGTATAGATACTAGAAAAAGTTTGAGGCTTGGACAGCTGAATCATGGAGTAAGTGACATAGAACTGCAATTGCCAGAAGTTTTGGTGGGGAGACTAATTAATAGCTTACTATTATTGTTGTGGAATATATATAATTCCAAATTTCTTATTAGATCAGCTACAGCACATTGCTGTGTCTTGAATTTTTAATATCAGCTTATCAACGTTCATGTAGAAAAGTGTTTGTAGTTAAACCTTAACCAAGGAATACTTGTTAAAAAGTAAGAGTGTAAATTTAAACTTCTAGTAAATTCAAAGATATTACCTTCTGCTTACAGATCCCAGGCAAAAAAGAGAAGTTAAAGTTGAGAAATGCATTATTTATAATATGTTTGATTTGTCCTTTAAACACACAGAGATGCAGCTGAAAGTTGTAACAACATAACTCTGCTAACTAGATTTTCTGTTTCTCAGCAGTGCTGAGTAAATGGCTGGTGTGACATGGTGGAAAAGGTCATTTTTAGAACTGAATATTTTAATGTCATCATTACTACAAGTCTCATAGCTATTAAGCTTCTGCTGTTTCCTAAGCAAACCAGGCTCTTAGAAACAGATCCAGAATGTAAGCCAAACCAAAATATGGGTCTAACCATGACAGGCATCTAAGGTAGCAAAGGTGATCCATCTTAATGCAGTAATTTGCACTGGGAAAATCCTGACCACTCCAAGGTCACGGGAGTCTAAGATCCAGGTCCACCTGCACCTTGATACAGTTTAAATTCACTCTTTGAATACCCTGGAGGGCGCTAGACTGTTGGCCATTCTGGGTGAAAGCACTGAAATTGAGGATTTTTGTTAAAATATTCAAAATGCAGTAGACCAGAGAAAGGGATTGAGAACAGCAGTGAGAATGACTTCAAAGACTAATGATTAAACAGGTAGAATCGAGGGAATCATTACTGCCAAACTCTATTCAAAGAACTGGTAATGTGCCCCTTATAGTGACTTCATCTGAGAACGATGCTCAGATTTCCCATTGAAGACATCATTTTTTTCATGCTTGGACCACCCTGTTTCAGATATTATTGAGTCAAAGACAAAAGGAATGAAGGATGTGTTCTGAAGACCCAGCAGCTGCCTGCAAAAGTCCAGTGGAAGTACGGTTCTTGTGTACACTACACGGTGATTAGTTGGTTGCTTAGATGTCCATTTTTATTCTTAAAACTCCAGTATTTTGTTCATCAGCATATCACATAAGATCTTTTGCTTTACTAGTCTCTTTATGTGATAATTTTTGCAGTACTTCTGATGCTGCAGGGTACACCTAAGATTAGAACCTACTGTTATAAACATTTAGTTTGTATTGACTGCAGTTTGTAGAAAGATTATGAAATTTTATGGTACTAAGACATTTATTTAAGCATCAGCACTCAGCCTCCCAGCACTGTCTTACAAGTAATATGAATGGAATAAAATCAGTGATATGAACGACTTTCTTCTGACACACCACTATTTTATTCCATTTTCTTAGATATCATTAGCACATCTAAGTATTAAAGCTAATAATGAAATCCTAAGATTGTGGATTTCACTAAGCCACTGGAAGTACGGATCAATCAGTAGCTAGGCAGCAATGAAGCTGATTTACTTTAATATCATTGAAAATGGTCTGCCTATACAAGATGTATGGGTGATAATTTAACAGATTAAATACTCCCTCTATTGAATTACTGTATTTTATCTGTTTTGTAGAGAAGATGCAGTGTAGTCATGTCTGAGAAACCATGTATAGTATTTTGTGATATTTTAATACCTTCAGGGTACTCATCTAGCAGAAGTTCCAATTCTGATCTAATTAGTTATGGGAATAAGCTAAATGTGGGAATGATTTTTCATTCTCAATACACTAAGCTCAGTGAAACAGCAACAGTAAGGGTAATGGGGTGCGACTGCCCACATTGCTGTTTTCAGAGGGTTCTTTTAATATGACCCTTTTTAGCTAGACCATGCAAGTCTTGTTGATAGCATTATGTTATTGTGACTTTATTGCAGAATCAAACAACAAATGCTTAGATTTTAAAGAATTTCTTCCTTACCAAGAAAAAATGCTTGCTGTGAACGAACAAAACATTGAGACTATTCGTCATCTAACAGCTACAAAATGTGTGGCTTGTTCCGGGGATGGTTGATCTTGTTCTGAGATTGATGCTATTAGTTGTTAGAAAAACCCTTCAGGAGTCGTGCGCTTTCACACAGTGCTGGAAGTCCTCTCTCCTACTAACTCATCATTGAGAGCAGGTCCTTCCAGAGTTGCCCGGACTACTTACTGTCTGGGATCTGAACAAAATGGCAAAAGGCTATTCCTTTTAACACAGATGTAAAATAAATCAGTCCCCAAATAAGCGTAGTTTAAGTTAGCTTTATAATTCTTGGAGTGAAAGTTGCATGAGACAATTTTTTCAATCATATGCACTCGGTGATTTAATGCAAGCGTTTGAAAATGCTGCATAAGCATCTCTTTACAGCATTGGTGTTGATTTTCAATAGCAGCTGGAACACTCACGAAGATCCAAAAGACTGGAATAAAACAAAAACCATGCCCATATTTTGAAAGAGAGAGCCAGGCTAGAGAAATGGTCTGACAGGAACATTATGCAGTTCAAGAAAGAAAAGTGCAAATGGAATAACTGGTACAAGTCCCAGTCAAGAACTGAAGGAGTGGAATATAAATGAAGCACATTGTGACAGTTCATGCATGTTTTAGTTATTTGCCCAATCCTTGAAGATGAGTGTGACCAGATCATGTAGATTTTTACAGAGGGCATGGTTTTTTCTCCTCAAATCATCTGACCATTCTAATGGGAAGAAGATTTAAGTGTGGGATGAAAAAGCAGAAGAATTGTTGAAGCTGACTCTTAGTACAAAGTCATTAATCCTTTTTAGCTATGATCAGAAAAGAAGTTACTGATACAGTTTGCAGAAAACACAAAAAATGGAAGAACAATAAATAAAGAAGAGAACGAATCAGCAAGACAAAACATTGTTCTAGTATGGCCAAATAAAAAGTCAAACCTATTTAAAAGAAGAAGGACGGCCATGCATAGCTGGCAGAAAACATTGACTCTGAGAAAGTCTTGTGGGTAGTGGTAAACTATCATAAACTTCATTGTGACCTAGAAAAAGCCTGTATGACACTTATATAAAGCTGCTGGTTGAGATTGAAAAAAATAAAGACAGACTAATTAAATTAGACTGAATGAAAAAAACCTTACTAATGACGTTCCTAAAATGTGCCAAGAGCACAAATGGTAAAACAAAAACCTAGAGTCAAATAGAAACAGACTTAAAATAGTCAAATGAGTGAAAAACTTGGTGAGAGAATTTCTCACATGAAGCTGTTTGGACTGTTAAGAAGGGAGACTTCACAGTGAGTTTGTGTCGCACGAAAAAAGCACAGATTGACATCAGTTCCAGCCAACATTGACTAAGTTGACAGAAACAAGTCTTGTTTCACAGTTGCCAGGCTGACTACCTGAACTCTAGGCTACCCCAGTCAGAGTGAGAAAAAAGACAACACCCAAACCCCACTTTATACTGCATCGCCTTCACCCAGGTCCACACATGAAGGGAGCCTTGGTTCCTGCTGTCCCTCCGTTCTTTGCAGGTCTTTCTGCTTCCCCTCCTTATTTCTCTCAGTTTTCTTAGTCTCACACTTTTTTCACTCTATTATGAAAAACCTAGCTCAGATAGTAAAAAACTTAATTCCTTAGAGTATTGTTTTCTGCAGGCATACAGATAAAGAGGAGATCTTGAAAAGCCCAACATTTGTACAAATGTGTCAGGTCTCAGAAAGTCTTTGTTTCCAAAACAAAAGTTGTAGGCAAAGGTTTGACCACTTTGCAAATTTAATTTAGGGTCCAATGTTTTCTCCTTTTATGTGCATGTTTATTTTATTGTAAAAGTGGCAGGATCAGAGTTTAGCAATGATCATGACAACAACATCCAGTTTATTTTTAAGTGATTTTCTCATTATTCAGAAAGACTATTTATAGCTACCCTTAATATCATTAAAAGAAGATTCTAAAAAAACCACAACTTAGTTATTGCCACAAAACTAAGCAAATTGGGTTCTGTGCATTTGAAAAGCCGAATGTTTTTTAATTATTTAATAGAAATGTTATTTAACTACTTAATATTGTACATGAGTAGGTTAAACTGATATTGTTATCATTCTAGGCCAATTCATTTCATTAGAAGTACAACAACAGCTCCAAGTGCAATGATTAGCCGAAAGAATAAAGTAATACTCTGATCTATATATATGGAAATCTCAAACGGCAGAAGGTTGCGTCCCTTACCTCTGAAACTGGCACTGCAGCAAATACTGAGCACAGTCATGGTGTCACAGCAAAAGAAGAATGTTAATACATGGGAGCTGGAAAGACGATTTATTAAAGAGATTTGGGAAATATTTACGGAAAGGTATCTTCCAATTCTAAATAATGAAAAGAAGGGCAATAGTTTTCTTGATTAGTATCCTTACATACATAAAAAAAGAAAGAATCTTTTAATTAGTAAAAGAATTACAGCCCCCCATGGCTGAAAAATGACAGTGGGAAAGTACAGACCAGAAAAAAAAGTTGCTCTATTGTGGCAGTTATGATATTTAACCATTAAACCATTTTTTTTTTTCAAAAGTGATATTACATCCTTCTTTCTGTAGTAGTGTTTAAATTGGGATAGAAATACAAGTATAATCATATCTTAGACATGAAATCAGACTACCTTATCACAGCAGTCCACCCCAGTTTTCCAGCCTGTCACCTGAGCAGTGCCTGTTGTGGTATGCAGATGAGACAAGTTTCAGAATCCAAAGTAGTTACACTGGTTTTGTTCAATTTCCTGTCCCAGCCCTTTGTTGGAAATAAGCAAATTACTCCAGAGCTTCAGCTTTGTAACATAACATTCCCTTTAGGCTGCTGGATGTAATTGGACTAGGGTAGAATACAGGTAAATTACAGCACATGATCTTTCTGTATATTCCACAGAAGACTTTGTAATGTTCCCAGAAAAATTGAATGAATTTTTCCCAAAGTATCACCTGAGTTACTTATGCTCCAGTATGGGTCTGTCTTTTTTTTTTCACTGCCTAATTTTCAGGATTATACATTCTAGATTATAACTTCATGAAGACCTGATGAAGATCAGTGCTTTTAGTTAACTAAGAAAACTGGTATCTTACAGATAACTTCATGCCATTTCCTTTGGTGTGTAAGAGCTATAACTCACATCAACCTAATGGATGACAAAATCAAAAGTTTCATTACAAATAATGTTCAGACCTGCATGTAACAACATAAACATATCTGTATTATATTAATTGTGGTCATATAGATGATGCTACTCAAATAGCACATTGCAAGTTGTCATAGTTTAAACTCTAAAGCATTTATACAGAATAATGGACAGTACATTTCTGTTTAGGAGGGAGTAGTCTCATTTGTATAACTTGAACACATATATACACCACTAATGTAATATTCCTGTTGTGTACACATTTCTGCATGGAACGTTACATTTTCCAAAATATTAATGTGTACAAACATTTATTTCAGCTCATGCTTTGGGATATGAACAGCATTACATGCATGATCTGAAGAATAAGGCAACAGGCAAGGAGGAGCTAGAGGGGCGTAAACATAGAATCGTAGAATCAAGGAGTAGTTAGTTGGAAGGGACCTTGAAGATCATCGAGTTCCAACCCCCAGCC
>RSEF01000002.1:89549960-89578223 GCA_003993805.1 Himantopus leucocephalus
TAGGAGAGGTGCTCCAGCCCTCTGATCATCTTCGTGGCCCTCTACTGTACTCACTCCAACAGGTCCACGTCCTTCTTATGTTGGGGCTACAGAGCCGGACGCAGTCCCTTCAAAGATGTATGGGGGTAACTCAAAGAACTAACCACAAAATATTTTTATCTTGTCTGCTGTTTTTATATAATCTTATCTTTAGCATCAAGACCTTTGATCCTATAGAACTTAGGCCAGATTTATGAGCTACCCAGGGTTGCTGACTCAGCAGCTGCCAATTTACTCTAGCCAGATGATTATTCTCTAGACAAAACTTAATTTTTTTTTTGCTTTAAAGGTTCTGCATCCTCTATAGGACTACAGAGAGTGTTGATCTTGACATGTATTTCCCTTCATCTTCTTGTCTTTCTGAACAAAATGCCTCATCCACATGTATCAGCAGTTTTGCATGTGTGGGCTGAATATGTGATAGGTACTCCTAAAATCTCTGTGAATAAGGCTGGTAGGGCAAAAGGAATCTCCTTCCCTAGCACCCATGTATCAAAAGTAACTGTACTTTCTCCACAAACATCTACTGAAAATGTTTGACTAAGATATGTTTACGGCACATCCCTACTTTCGTCCATTCATCTATCCTACTTGTGAGGCTACATAGTGTTTATGTAGCTGTTGACTGATGGGGTTCAACTAGTTGTTGTACTGGAAAATAAACTTTCAAAAAGCTCTCTGCCAAACCTAGATCTGATGCAGCAAGAGTCCAGGAATTCATAGATAGCATAGGGGAAGAGGGAGAATAGACTACCCTCTTTCAAGACACTTTTCTGCTGTATTTTCTTAGTCCTTACATCAAGATAAATTAGTACCCAGAGGTATGATATTACCCAAGGCTAAGAGAAATTTTGACATATATTCCCAAGTTTGATTTAACACAACAAGCTAACTAGATTTGTGTAGGAGGTTTATGATGCTGTTGTTAATCATCACATTATTCACGTTCTGCCCACTGAAAGGCAATAGTGATGTTACTGTTCCTGATTTAGGGCTGGGAAGGTGCTAAAGCTGGCACAGGATTAGATTTCTGATTTTGTTCAATTTTATTACACTTACTTTGAGAGGTCAGTTAGGGTAACTGGCGGAGGCTTGAATATCAGGCTCCAACTTTGTAAAAAATATGTAAATATTTAAACTAGCTATCAATGTCACAGCTGGAGAATATGTTTAACATTGAACTTGCCGCTAGCACTTCATGAACAACAGTGAATTTGCCTAAACATATAATTTTGTATTATTATTAATACAGTTTGCTTCCTGTGGAGTGTTAACATATTCAATGTAGGTAACCATAGGCTATTTTCATAGTTATTAAACAAAACACATTAAAGAATAGATAAAATTCTATTTTACTCACAAATGTTAGACAAATATTTCAGGTTTTAATAGGAGATGCCCTACCCCTTATTGTATCTGCATAGATAAATCCCCCTTTACATATTTTGATCCTCTCAGAATTTGTAGTGCATTGCAGAGAAAATGTACATTCAGCTGCTCATGCACAGCTATTAGTAACTTAGCAATTAGTAATATCAGAAAGAGAATTTTAAAAAATCCACTGAAGTTTTAATCCTACAGCTGAATCCAAATGAAACAGAACTACACAGGATATTCTGATCTGGCACAGGCTGCACAGGGAAATAAACAATGGGGAGAAGAAATCTTCAGCTTTTTGATGGTAGGTAATACAGTTCAATATTTACCTTTTCCTATCTGTGCAACCTTGCTGATTTCCCTACAGAAAATTCAGATGCAAACAGTGATATTTAGGTAAGGAATTTTTTAGCACACAGTTGACAACTCCATTTACTGATGCTCCTTTTTGTGGCTTTTATTTCAAGTGCAAATAGAAGGTGTGTTCTCCACTGATCCTTGTCCAGTCTTCTGTGAATATTTACTGAACATCAAAGGAAAAAAGCAATGTTCCCTGAAGCTATGGTCTCAAAGGACATGAACTCTCTAAACTGTCATGCTTAGGATGCCATCGCAGCTTCTGCAAACACTGCAATGAATCCTTCTCCTGCATCTGCAGACTTATGCCTTAATCCATTGCTGACTTAGTAATAAAAATGAGACACGGTGATATGCTCGTAAATACAAAGCTATCACAATTTCTAACCTTTTCTTTCACTTGGCTTAGGGCATTTTTTTTAAGCAGTGAATTTTCAAAGTGACCAGGACACTGGAGTTGAGAGCACACAAAATAAGTTTGCCAATGATATTAAATTAGAAGGAGCTGTTGATTGCCTCAAGAGTAGGGAGGCCTCACAGAGAGATCTTGATAGATTAGAATACTGGGCAATCACCAACCATATGAAATTTAACAAGGACAAATGCTGGATTCTGCATCTGCAACAGCGTAATCCTGGATGTATGTATAGTCTGGGGAAGAAGAGGCTGGTGTCCAGTCCTGCAGAAATGGACCTGGGGGTTTTGGTTGATGGTAAACTCAATATGAGCCAACAATTTGTGCTTGTGGACAAAAGGGCCAACTGTATCCTGGGGTGCACTAAGCACAGTATAGCTAACTGGTTGGAAGACATGATTGACCTGCTATACTCAGCCTGGTGCAGCCTCACCTAGAGTACTGTGTACAGTTTGGGGCCCCCCAATATAAGAAGGACATACAAATATTAGAATGTGTCCAAAAGAGGGCAACAAAGATGGTGAAAGGACTGCAGGGCATGACTTATAAGGAGTGGCTAAGGGTACTACGTTTATTCAGCTTAGAGAAGAGACTGAGGGGTGCCTTCATTGCTGTCTACAACTTCCTCATGAAGGGGGGTGGAGAGGGAGGTGCTGATTTCTGTCTGGTGTCCGGTGATAGGACACAAAGGAATAGCTTAAAGTTGCATTACCGGAAGTCATTAGGAAAAGTTCTTCACTTAGAAGGTGGTCAAGCACTCAAACAAGCTCCTCAGGGAAGTGATCATGGCCCCAAGCCTGTTGGTGTTTGAGAACCATTTGGACAACGCTCTCAGATATACGGTTTAACTTTTAGTTTGCCCTGTGTGGAGACAGCATTTGGACTCCTGTTTGTAGAGCAACTCCTGTTTATCTTATAAACTAAGGCAAATCATTCTACTTTAGCCTTGAGTTATCTACCTAGTTCTAATTAAGCAGAAGCAGTTTCTTATCTTATGTACAGACCATTTACATGTCTGAACAACAGATTAACATGTTTTTCACATTCTGGTTTTGTGCTCACACAGCATCCTTTCCCTTGAAAAGCTTTAACTACTTTTCTGGTCCCTTGCAAAGGTCTTAGCTAGTTATGAGACTTTTGCAGTAGTGGGACCTTTTGCTTACAGTCAGACAAATCACAGGCTGAATCCTCAGAAATTTTTGGGGATCTCTGCTGTGTGACTATAGGCAGAGTTCAGTAGTACTCAGCACAGTAAATGGTAGTAATAAGAATATGTGTGCTGTGCTAAAACAGTAGCTTAAGACTATACATGTTCTGCAATTTTGCGGTGGACAACACCCTGTAATGAGACACAGTATGAATAATTTTCTACATCCTTTTCCTGGATTGGGTCCCTCAATAAGTGGGGGTTAAACCGCCTACAAACATGTAGGAAATTCTGAGATCCTAGAGCATTCATCCCATAGATTGCTCTTCCCTCACTGGCTGCAAATTGTTTTGAAGTTTTAGATGAAACTCAATAGGTTTTTGTTGTATAATGTATAACACATACACTGTTATGACAGCAGAAGCTTCTCCTACCCCACTTGAGTTTCTTGCATTCTCCTTTCATTATTGACAACTCTTCAAAAAGGTGCACCTATTGTGTTTTAATCACAATCACTATCATTTCTTTAATGTAAATTTATTTTTAATTTTCTCTCCAATTAGTAACTCCTGCTTTGATTAGCTTTCTGAAACATTTCTTCTTATACACTTATACACTTTAAGCATTAATAAGTATGGATAGTTAGAATTATATACACTTAAGTGATATAATATTTCACAGCTTTGTACACAAAACTATTAGAATGTTGGACTATTTAAAAAAAGACAGCCTGAGATATTCCTCTTACCTGCTCAACACATTTTCCTCACTAATTTTATATTGCTCTGTTAATAGTATTAACAGGAAGCATTGATAGGAAGTCCAGCTTACAGTAGGAACATAATTATTCAATTCAGTTTAGAAGTTCCACAATGATAATCAGTAGAAGCAAAGCTCTTTCACCAAGCTGCCTCTTTATGAATCCAGATAATGTGGCTACTGAGGAGAGAGAGAGAAAAGAGGCAAGACAGCACACCATGGAGGGTGGCTGCAAGAGAAACTTTTAGGATGCAGTAAGTAGCTTTTCAACTGCATAAAAGATCTTCTAGGCCCCATAAGTTCTCCTCCATACCTGAGATATTAGGCAAAAGCTTCACCTTTTCTCAAGACAGTTCTCATAATGACTGTTCCTCTCATTTTCTTTCAATAGAAGTTCTGTGTCCAGAAGTATGTCCTACATCCCTGCAATGCAAGCTGAGTCCATCTTACCCGTGCTCTAGACCCCTCCTGCATTCCCAAAGTATCTAAAATCAACCTTAGCAGTGAACCCATCTGGTTGAAGAGTTTACAATAATGAAAGAATGCAAGAAAGTGACGTGGGGTGAGAAGCTTCTGCTATCATAATAGTGTATGTGTTGTATGTTGTACAAAACATCTATTGTTTTACATCTGAAAAATAAAATTAAAAAATTGCCAGTCCGTGAGGTGACTCTTCTTGTAAAAACAAGATTACAACAGCACAGATAATGTGCAGAAAACAGTCCTAATTTCCCATTAGAAATGTGCTGACTAATTGCTGTACTTGACCGAAACCTTCAGTGTTTTCACTTTGAGGACAGAGAATTGATACAGTTTCCCCACATGTCTGTAAGAAAGAAACTTTCCAATGAAAGATTCAGACTTTGGGGTTTTTTGGTTATTCAGAACTTTGGTTGAGAAATTTAGGCCTCTCTGTCCCTTCAACTAACTAACTATATAGAATATGGTATAAGTTCTTACTGCACTACATTTTCTGCACTGAACCCCATGCAGAAGACTGAGACAGTGCTTCTACTCTCACAGTGATCCGTAGTTGCTCTGCTATTAACCAATGTTGGCAGTGCACTGAGGAAAAACCTTTTCTAGCCTCCCTGTAAGTGAGGGGAAAGAACTTTCCATGTTTTTCTACTTCTTGATAGGTCTAATCACTTTGTTAACACTTCAGCCTTAATACACTCAGCCATATAAACACAGTCAGTGTCTTTCAGCTGTACCCAAAGCAACACCAGTCACGGACTATGTAAAGTCCAGGCCTTGCTTATACCACAGTCCAGTTCTAAATGATCTGTTCATGGTCACATTGAAAATTTATAGTAGCGTGCAGAACAGAACCAAGCAAGACATGGCGCTAACCATGGCACACTTCCTTACCCCTCAGTTCAGTACAGTTCAGTACTATTTAAATAACCGACACCTTAAGTACAAATTTTGCGGATTTTTGTGATTCTTAATATCAACAAATCACTTTTTTTATTTGATCTAGAGTCTATTGGTAAGTCATCATACTTCAGAAAATCTGCTCTATCCCCTAAAAAAAAAAAGAAAATTTTTACTGCTGAAAGCAACCTTACTAGCCCTGTTGCTGTCTCAGGGGTGAGAATATGGAAGGACTTTTCTTACCTTTGGATGAACTGGGAATATTCAATGAGGCAACAGGTCGCTTTACCAATGAGGATTAAATTACATGTTTTTGAAAAAAATATTTACAAAAGAAGAGCATAGAACTATTAGAGAGCAAAATTAAGCATTCAACTGCTTTCCTTCCCAGTGTCTGAATATAATAATAATGGAAAACCTGAACAGTATGACTTTCAACTAACATTCACTATCTTGCATATTAGACACATTCTGAGTGAGAGACAGTATGCTGGTGCCTTGACTTGAGATAATAATTGGCCGCATGTCGTAACTGAGAGAGTTTTGTTGTAACTGAGAGATTCTGTAGAAGTCCACTGTAATCAAAAAGCCAATGAGACCATCGTTATTTACCTTACTGGGAACAAGGCTATACTTACATTTCCAGTTTTATACCTTTGGTACATCACTGACTTCATCTCTGTTTGTTTGCATTGCCTTTTACAGTTGTTTTTAAATTCTTTCAAGAACATATTCAACACTTCAGCATTATAAGGAACATTTCTCAGAGTATTTGCTGATCGTTGAACTGTAGTACTATGATTACAAACCCGTTTTCATAAAACTTCGTGTCACTTGAAAAGATTAATGTGAGTGCATAATATGTGTCTGCTGCCTACAGTCATACAGATCTGCAAGTTCTCCTTCACTTGTGACCTCTTTCTTCAAATACATCAATTTCCTAGACTTAATACTAAAAGTCTAGTCATAAAGTGCTCTGAAAGAATTTTCCTCTGGAGCTATTCTGAGATTTTTCCAATTAAGTTAAAAAATGACTGACGTTATAAAGGTCACATATTCCATCTCCTCTTCTGTAACACCACAATGTCAGAGAAGTGTTTGTAATAGTCACATACCATAGAATTTTTTTTTGTCTTAGCAATTGTTTTAAACTTTCTTTTAATTATGATGTTACAAGAGTCCAATGCATGAAAGGAACAACAATAAAAAATTTAAAAAACCCCCAGAAAAAAGCAAAAAATAAAACCAGAAAAAGCAAAAAAAAAAAAAAACTTTATAAAAAAGATTTTCTCTTGGAAGACATCTAAATTACCGGTATCAGCCTAACTTCCTAAGCAATTATACTCTATAACTGCGGGTGCATATATGTCCCTAGCACTTTTTGAACCTATTTAAGATACTAAAACCAAAGTCTTCCTATAGATATTGTGGAGATAGGTGGAGATAGATCTCATCACAAGAAAGTCTGTCTCATTAATATCAGACATCAGAGAATCCAACTACAGGAGACTTCCATAGTGAGCAAGGTTTCATTACTGCTGTTATACATAGAATTAATTGTTTGATTTAGATGTTTTAGGTTGATTAAAAGACTCTGAAAAATATAGAAAAAAATCAGCAGAATTTTCTTCAGAAAACAGACATTGGCTCCTGCCAGAAAAGGCAAGAATAGAGAGGTACGTGCTTTTTAATCAAAATCTGTCTCTGGTATCAAATTGTAATGGTATTTGCATGTTTCAGTATGGTTTGCTTTTCAGATTTACAGCTAATTTGTGTGAAGACCTTCACATAAATTAATCTTCGTAAAATGGTCAAAGCCTTTAATAACAAAGAAAGCACCTCTTGGATCTATTTTTAGATCAAAGAAGGCCCTTTTAAAACTAAAGAGCATTTCTGCAGTTGTTGCTTAAGTATTAATTTTAGGTAAGCTATGACATGCTTCACGTTTGCTTTGCTTTTTCTTACAGTAAGATACTTCTATCATAGCCCCATTTTATCTCCATATCCAGTCATTCTCACCTAGCCTAGCTATACTTCTTTGGCAGGAAACAACACAAAATACCATCAGATAATAAATCTATTGCCTAGTGACCTCTATTATTTTCTTCTCAGAGATGGAGGAGTTGAAATCTCATTTTTTTGTTGCTAGTGGCCCCAATTAATATTTTTTGCACCAAGTTTTAGATCTGCTTCAGAGGGGAGATAAGAAGAAAGCGTGATGGAAGTATTTCTGGAGGAAACCTGCCAGTTCCCATCATGTCTCCTCAGCATGTTCATTGAGACCTAGTCACCAGATCAAGCACACCCAGTAATGAAAGCAAAATGTGGCTTCCTTGACACAAGTCAAAGGTCTTCTGTCAAAGCTATCTCACTGGGAACATGAGATACATTTTGTAAGGCTGGTATAAGCTTCTTTCGAAGTCTGGCTGTTGGAAAAGCAGGGAAGATAACATGGAATAGTGTCCATGCATAACACTGCCTTACACCATCAGTGTGACCCTGGGAGTAGTTAAGGATTCAGTGAGATTTACAGAGATTATGGTCAATATTTGACAGGTTGACACAACACTCAGAACAATAATAAAACATGTAGAAACTGCATTCTTTTTCCCTCATTTTTTTAAATAAAGATTGTCAAGATGAAGTGTTAGTGTGTTTATTGGAAGGCGTTCTATCAAAAACAGCAGGAGGAGGGATTCCGTCATACACTGTAGAGGTTCATGTTGTTACTGCGCTCTCATATCACTGAAGGCAAGGTGCGACACGTTGTGTTAAAAAAAACAGCCAACCAAGCTTGTAAGAAATGGAAAAGAAAATTGGGAAAAGCTTCTATTGAAAGAAAGAACGAAGTACAGTNACTGATGGTTCAAATTCACCTCTGGATGCTACATAGTTGTAAGAATTCCAAGTTTCAGATAAACACAAGAGGCCCATGCAAGGCTGTGGAAGAATAGAGAAAATCTAGAGAAAGCAAGGAGGAGTTCATATAGAGGCTCTACATCTCTCAAGACAGAAAAGAAGAAAGACCAAAGTACTTTGGGTAGGACACTTGCAGAAAGAAAAATGTCCCTGTGTTGTGGGTTTTTTTTTTTTTTCACTGTGCTGATGATAGAGGGATTAAAACTTAAATGAAAAACATTTTTATAGGGAAAAAAATATTATTCTGAGAAACCACAAAGGCTGCTTCAGTGATCTCTTCTGAGCCCTTGTTGGCTGTGGGGAGCAGAATGTTAATCAGTCCAAGTTGCCTGTATCTTGCCCTGGGTATACAAAAAAACACAGACAGTGTCAGAAAACCTATATCAAACCTTATCCTGAAAAAAATAACTGCCTGTTTTCAGATTTGACAACCAAAATGCTCTCTTCGCTACATCAAATGTGCACCAAAGCATCCCTCACTATTAAAGCATGCCCAGAAAAATTCTGTTATTTTTAAGAGCAAGAATACAATCTGCAGCCTGTGAGAAGACTGCTGGGATTGAGAATTACATTAAATTGCCACTTCCTAAGAAAATGCACCATGAAAGAAATGGATTTTTTTTCCTCAGACTTTTTAAATTACTTTAGTGAGAAATCTTCTGAAATCTCCACATTCTTCTCAGCAGTTTTGCGGGTAACTATTCCTCTGATTAAGCACTAGTTTCACCTTATCTTCCTTTTAATCACTGCAGATGGTTCAATTTCTCGTGAAATTATTTTGAAGGTTTTTCTTCAACATGTATTTATAGAAGGTATTATCCATTAGCCCATCAATAGGATACGACAGAGTAATTCTTTTAACTGAACACATCCTGACGTGCTGGAAGCCATTTTTCAAGTTAACACTTGGATTGAATTTAATATTAATAACATTAGCATTCTAGCTATGCAAGGAAATACAATGACACAGGTTATTAAACTTCATGCTGGAGGGAGGAAGCTAATTGTCTGTAGAGGTCAGGAAGGAAGTTCCCTTTACTACAGTCTCTCATCTCACAATAGGTTGTTGTATTACCCAAGAGTTCACTTTCATCTAGAGTATCAGGTTCAACTTACCTCTCAAGGGAGAATACCAGCTAAGATGAGCCTATCTTCTGCTCTTTTATAGGCAATTTGTGTTTTTCTTATGACAATTTATTTCTTATCAGTTACTTTTAATATTAGACAACCTCATGTTCAATACCCTACATGTTATGACCCTTTCCCCTACTCATTTACACAGGAAACATGTCTCCTATGATCTCCTCATTTTTGTTTGAGAATGCTGTTTAAATTAATGTCTTACACTCCCAAAATCATGCGCTGAGGAACTAGAAAGTCCCCTTAGTAAAGCAGAAGAAAAGTATTAAATATTATACAAAGTATTTGTCAGGGCTTTTTCAGTATACACTTGTGTATTGTGTCATTTATAGTGTTTAATTTCTGATGGCACAAAGCATTGATCTGTAAGTACTAATCACATATTCAAACATGCAAAGCAGTTCATTCTATATTCCAAAAAACTACATTAGGTATAACAATCAATTTTATTTCTTACTATATGTACAGACAAACAATGGCTAACAATATTCTAAATTCTGATAGGGAAATGAACTGATGCAAAGAGCTATGTTTATAAAGAAACATGGAGAAATATCTCCCTACATCTTGAGAGTATTTGAAATGCAAATACTCTCTAAACCAGCTGATATTCCTTTGTGAAATAATTTCTATTCAGTTTAATGTAACGGTAATAGTCCTTATTGTTATTTGTAAGCTGTTTTACATACCTAATATTTGTGGGTGCTGCAGACATATATGGCACCAGCTGCACCTATGTGCCCTAAGACCTAACTGTCTGCTAGACATAGTTGAGTATGGTGGACTTCGGGATCCTGCCTGGTCCACTAGAGCAAAACATGGTGGAGTCTAAGAGCTAGTGGACTCCTCCTGTCCCAATCCCATAAATGGGATGCTGCTGCTGCGGTGTGTATCCACGTCCAGCCAGGAGTAAGGCTGAGTGTATACTCCCAGTAGAGAGACACATACATATGCAGTGCACATGCAGCCAGCCACACAGACTGGCATGGCTGGACAGCAGTGACTTTTACATGCAACTTTGCACTGCACACATTGAAAATTCTTGGCAAAGCCATGCCTGATCCATTCATGAATAAAGTTAAAATTCCTTATGTACGTATCAAATAATTACTATGTGTTTCCTTTTATATGAAAAATAATGCTCTGTACTTTACACCTTGGAAGACTTCAGGAATGGGCAAAGTAGAACAATAGCAAATAGATAAACAAGTAGAATCATGCATATGGTTGGCAACCAGAGATGTAACGTCAACTTTGCAGTACTAGGGCAAAGTAGGGAGCAAGAGTCCAATGATGTTATGCTGTCACAGCACTGGAACAGGCTGACCAGAGACGTTGTGGAGTCTTCTTCTCTGGACATACTCAAAACCTGCCTGGATGCATTCCTGTCCAGCCTGCTCTAGGTGAACTTGCTTTGGGAGGGAGGTTGGATGAGAGGATCTCCAAAGGTCCCTCGCAACCCTTACAATTCTGTGATTCTGTAATTCTGTCATTGCACTGCGAAACCACATTTGAAACTGAACATCCACACTCCACCCCAATCTGTCTCAAACCCCACAAAGAAACAGGAAATCTAGAGAGAACTTAATTTGGGAAGCCATAATGCAAAATGAGGCTTAGCTTTATACATCTCATGTAGCACAATATTAGGTTATTCATGTGTCTCTGTTGTGCAGCGCTTCCTTTTGGACTCAGAATTTGTTAGAACAATTCATAACAAACAGCTTGAGACTCTGAAACCTGCGAGAAACACCCTGAAGTTACCTATCAGACAGCTCTTGGAAAAGATCATGGTGGATTTCCATACCCTGCAGGAGATACCTTTTTCTTTATTCATGAGCTCTTCATTCACATATGTATATCCTTCTTTTCCCGATGACCTCACTTTCCCTGCAAGTTTTCAGTGATTACAGCGGAGCTCATACATCCCATCTTACCAACCCACCTGATCTTTGTGAAGTGAGTCTTGAATCAATACAAAGCTGCTACACTTTCTGTTGGATGAATGTGAGACTTTGGGGCAGTAAATGCATGTATCTGCTGTCAAAGTCTACTAGTGACATCTCTCAGCCTTCCTTTGAGTTTGACTAGCTAAGAAGTCAGCATATCCTGCAAAGCTCAAATGGCAAAAGCCAAGCTCTGATGGTACGGACATAATTTACAGAGAAACTCTTTCGCTGTTGAAACAACCAAACAACTCCTGTGAACAAACTGGAATACAAAGAAGTGAAGTCTGGCTTCTCCTTGAAGTACTTCCGAGACACTTTAAAGGCAGATTTTCAATAAGTTTATCTTAAAACTATGTCCTGAGTTTTAAGTGACAAATACGTGAATAAGGAGTACCACGATGAGAATGAGCATAGATCTCTTTCAAAAGGATTCTGTAAGACTCTGCAGGGTATACAATATGAAGGACCCAACAGACTGGTTTATATGCTGGATGCAGCTGTGAACTGCAAGATGAAAGGCACTTACTTTGATAGCCTAGGGTAAAAGAGCAAGAAATGTGCATGCACCAAGTCTGACTCCTTTCCTACCATTACCTTATAGAATCATAAAATCATAGAAGAGCCCAGCTTGAAATGAAACATCATCTGGCCCAACATTTCATGGGAAAGAGAGCCTAGATGAGATTATCTAGCACCCTGTCCAATTGCATCTTGAAAACCTCCAGTAATGCGGACACCACCACATCCCTGGTGTCCCCAAAATTTCTTTCTTATGTCAAGATAAAACATCCATCAGTGCAACTTGTGCCCATTGCCCCTTCTCCATGTGACTCCTTGTGAAAAGAGAGCATCCATCCTCTTTATAACCACCCTTTAAGCACTGGAATACAGTGGTGAAATCCCCCTGAGTCTTCTCTTCTCCAGGGAGAAGACATCTACCTCCTTCAGTCTTTCCCCATACGAAAGGTTCTCCAGCACTTTGATCACCTTCGTGGCCCTCCTTTGGACCCTCTTCATTCTGTCCATGTCTTTCTTGAAGTGTGGGGATCAGTAATCAACACAGTACTCCAGGTGTGGCCTGAAAAGCATTGGGTAAAGTGTGAAGTTTATGTGTCTATCTCTGCTAGTGATGCCCCCATGGATGCAGCCCAGGGTCCGATTTGCCTGTGTTGCTGCAGCAGCACACTGCTGACTCGTGTTCAGGTAGTTGTCTACCAAGACCCACAGTTCCCTTTCACCAAGGGTCCTCTGCCAGACAGATCCAAGCCTGTACTGGGCTCTTCAGTTATTCCATCCCAGGTGCAGGACTTTGCACTTGTCTTTTTTAAACCTCATACTGTTCCTGCTAGACCACTCTTCCAGCCTGTCCAAGTCTCTCTGTAAGATGGCTCATCCTTCTGATGTGATCACCTCACCACCCAGTTTGGTGGTTGTTGAGGGTGCTTTCAGTCCCATCATCGAGGTCATTTATGAAGATGTTGAACAGTGTGAGGTCCAGTGTTGATCCCTGAGGGACACCACTTGTGACTTGTGACAGGTTGCCACCCTGAGTAAAAACCATTGATTACCACCTTTGAGTGCAACCTGTTAGCCAATTTCCTACCTATCTCACAGACCACCCATCCAATCTGTATCTTGTCAGTTTGTCCAGGAGAAGGCTGTGGGAAACAGCGTCAAACATTTTGCTCAATTCCAGGTAAACAATATCCACTGCTCTTTCCATGTTAACGGATGTTATTTTGTTGTAGAAGGTTACTGTGTTAGTCTGGCATGATTTACCTTTTGGGACACTCTTCAGCAGTATGTCTGAATACTTCTCCTTCTTTCATTAGCTGCCACTTGTATGTATGGAAATGGCACTTTATATTAGTCACTAATTTTTTCAGGGCTTAGAAACCTTATTCTGAATGTTGTTGTTTCCTTCTTTAGGTGACTTCTTGAGGTTAACTTTCTGATTAGGGAACACAGGCAGTGAAAGTGAGTGAGCCTGTTACCAGAAGGGAAAGGATTTCTTCTTGTAATCTAATTCCAGAATTACTTTATCTACAGGGCAATCAGTTCTTTTTTCAGTCTTCCTATCTCACCTATCGACTATATAGGGCAGAATCAGGAGACAAGATAATATTAATTACTGCTTAATAGCTGAGTCAGTTGTGTTGCACTTACCTGCCCTGCCTTCTGCATTTTCCCTTCTGACAAAGCCTTCAGCATAGTGTATCCAGAAATAAAATAATTCTCCTCACCTCCTGGGCTTTCAGTGTTGGGAGGAGAAGTGACTAGTTGTTTGCTAATAGCTTTTGATTCCTAACAATATCGTTGCCAACTCCAGCCAATTAGAGTTATCACAGGTTGCTTTTTTGCACTGAGGTAAAGGATTCACCACGAACTCCTGACAATCTTTACACATTCTTTTCTGCTCAGTACATGACAGAGCAAAGACTTTAACCTACAAAATGCACTAGCAGTGCAGATTATTTAGCACCCTCCTGTAGACCATCTTTTCAAAGACACTAAAAGACCAAGAGCAAGCAGAACACTTTGTGGTCCATACTATGATTTAAAATATACTGCTGTAATAAGGAGAGATGGAAAATTTCCTCACTGAAGAAGTGCCCTTGTCTGTTACATTAACTAGTTTTCAGTGACGCAATGTGCTGAGTGGGCAGTCCAAATTCACTCTGTAGACAGATTTACAACTCATCTTGCTAGAGCTGAGAAAACTTTGTATAGATGAACTTATTACTCTGAACAAATTTGTAGCCTTTTCTTGACAACTTATTTTGTAATTAAAAAGGTGTTCCTGTATGCAGTGATGTAATTTATTTTGTCACGGTGCTACCTTTCTGTTTGTGCAAAGAACATTACAGAAGCGATAAGACTGACCATATCTGGAACTATAGGACAGTTACNCAACTTATTTTGTAGTTAAAAAGGTGTTCCCGTATGCAGTGATGTAATTTATTTTGTCACGGTGCTACCTTTCTGTTTGTGCAAAGAACATTACAGAAGCAATAAGACTGACCATCTCTGGAACTATAGGACAGTTACATTGTCAGTAATCAAACCATACATATCAGTATGCTCAGAAGGATTNGATAAGACTGACCATATCTGGAACTATAGGACAGTTACATTGTCAGTAATCAAACTGTACATATCAGTATGCTCAGAAGGATTACAACCTTTTGATGAAATCTGATGGAAAGCTTAGTTGTTATCTCAGATGTTGAAATTACANAATAAGACTGACCATCTCTGGAACTATAGGACAGTTACATTGTCAGTAATCAAACCATACATATCAGTATGCTCAGAAGGATTACAACCTTTTGATGAAATCTGATGGAAAGCTTAGTTGTTATCTCAGATGTTGAAATTACAGTCTTGAATAGGAAACTACATCTCAGCAATCTTTGCTAGTGACTTGTTACAGCAGAGTCAGGCTTTGCTGGTGGCTGTAGTGCTTCTTTTTCTATATGTATCAGAAAAAAATCTCTTCAGAAGTCTGTTTTTCGTCCCTTATATAGGAGTCCTCAAGTATGCAGAGTGGACTTGCAATAATTTATTTGAAAACTTCAGAAGTAGGAGACAATGTTACACAACTGAGATTGTTTCTCAGCTGAAGGTAACATGCCTTCACTTACCAGGTTTTTAACTGAAATCACACAATCATGGAAGGATTTACTTTGGAAGGTAGCTCTGGAGATCTCTAGTTCAAGCTGCTACTCCATGAATGGCTAACTTCAAAGCTATATCTGGTTGCTCAGGACCTTGCCCAGTAGAGTTTGAAGATCTCCAAGGATGGATATTCTACCAGCTTCTCTGGGCAATGTTTCCCAGTGCTAAACCATTCTCACGGTGATGATTTTTTCCCTTATCTTCATCCAAATGTATGAACAATGTGCTGAGTATTTATTTTTATTGCAGAATCATATCCAAAGGCTAACTGTCACTAAAGAGACATGTAAGAAAGAAACATTTGCTGCCCCACTGAGCTATGAGAGGGGAGTACAAAAGAAAGGAAAGACAACTACTTAAGGAAATAACTTCTTGATAAAGCTATTTGTATTGGGAAGCAGCTGGTTGCTCTTTAATGGCCTTCCTTCTCACAGGGAGAAGGAATAGCATTGCCTCTTCTGACATGGCTAACTAATTCTGGATTCTGACAGCGTTTTCCTTCAAAGCAGCAAATCTGATCACAAATGAAGACTGTAAGGTGGTTAGCATGAAATTAAGTCAACAGACCACAACTTCCAGTTCCCATCTCAATCATACCTGTAATTTACCTTGTAACAGTGTAGATGATTTTGGATGGTGTTGATTTCCATCATCAGTCACCTTTTGCATCAGGCCTTCTGTTTTTTTCTTACAGTGACACACTTGGCTTCCCAGTCAGTGTCAAAATGTCATAAATTTGTCATACTTAGCTGTCCCCTACTCTGGCAGCATACAGTAAATTCATCAATGTTTTTGATTACCTGTGGTCATCCTGTTTCCTACTTTGATGCCCCTTCTAGCATTTGAGTTAAACTGCCCAAACATTGAAGAGACTATTAAGCAACCAGTGACACCACCTTATCACAGAAATATCACATCAGGAACTTAAATTTAGCAGCAGCCACAATACTTATTTGTTGTTGTAAGCATGTGCTTGGAGCCTCAAGGTTTATTACCAAGTCATATGAAGTATCACAGAGAACATAATCATGGGCCAATTGCAATCATTTATTGCTGCATCTCAAGGGTGTGAATGCTGGCAGAACATCCTAATTTTATCTAGCACTGAGTGAGTTCATTGGGTTTTTAACGTGCTGTTCTCACAGGAAAGGTTTACATCTGCTTAATTAGCAATTGCCTGAAGCCACTTTCCTCAATAAAATTTTATATGTTCTTTTCTTCCGGAACTGTTATTGATTTTAAATTTGAAGCAGCCACAGATCTCCTTGATACCACTGTAAGAAATGTGAAAATATCTCTAGAAAATATTCAGCAGCTTATCTTAGTGAAGGCCCTCAACTCCTGCAAAGTGATTAGAGGAAGATTCTGTCCCTCAGTCCAGCTTTGCCCTGTGTATTGAAATTAATGCTTCTTTCCTATTTTCTTGAACAACTTCTTTATTGTTCTAAACATCTTTTCCCCCCACCTATGACCTAACAGGATCTAAAAGACAACACTCACGACTTCAACTGTGACTTAAGTTTCAAAAATGAAAAGAAATGAACCTGCTTCTTCTCACACTGCTACATGTTGATAGAAGCCCTACCATTCAGTAAGGCCTGACCTGTTGTGTTTTTCCATAGTCTTCACCATCAGCTGCAAGTCCATGTCCTTCTTCCCCTTTCCTCCTTTTATCCTTGTGTAACAACTGTCTCCTAAGTTCCTTGCTCTACCTAATCCATCCAGTTCCTCAGAAGAGTGATGAATTTCCACAAGTATGACTATTTTTCCAATAACACTGACATTAACCAGTGACTTTCTTACTGACACAATTGTAAAAAAAAAAAAAGGAAAACAGCTATCCACTTTACAATGGCTTCTAGCATTACGTGTTATCTGATTACCCCCCAAAAAATGAAAACATTGTGTCTATCATCCACCCATTTCTGCTGATCAGAATAATATACCATGGTTCTTCCAAGACCCTGATGGAATCCTGCCTTGGCACCAGGATTCATTTCAAGCTGTTCGTGCTGAGCACTTGCTGACAAATGTTGGTTTCTGCATGTCTATTGATAAAACACTGGGCCCTACCCAAAGTCCAGGTTCATGACTTGTTTTTATTCTTTTTGTTACCATTAGGATCTTCCTCTCATGTAGCACAGGAAGCGCAGCAGTCTTCCATGTGGGCCAGCCCCCATCCAGCTTTATCTTAACAAACCAAAGCCACCACCTGAGTGCATTGTTATCACTTTCCTTGTGTCTATGAGGCAAGAAGTGGGTACTCATGTTTTCAAACCTCTGCTAAGATATGGTCTCGGGTTTTTTTGTCCAGGTCACCTTCCAAACACTTTTAAGATGTCTGTCACATGTCTCTCAGTTTTTCAGTTTTTCTGCTGCTATACCCACAGCATCAAACCATGCCATTACCCTGTCTTCATCATTAAGAATAATGCAGGCACTATTCCACTCAGGTATCTCTCCCATGACTAATAGCTTCCTACTTTCTTGCCTGGTAATAAACACAGTTAACTGTTTCCTCATTCTGCTGGACAATTCCAATGAAATAACTCTGGTTGCTGTTTGTTCCCCAGTGTATTATATTACTTAAATCTTATATTAATTGTGAATGCCCCAGGCAAATGACCAGGTTGCTGACTAAACGCTGGCTTCAGGTTAACTGAATAGAACATACAGGACTACTGCATATGATATTAGAAGCTGTCGGATATGTCAGATAAAAGCGTAAAAAGCTGGAAAAAGTTGAAGAAAACACTATGAAGGATGGCTGGACTTTGCAAGTGGCTAAGGGAAACTCAAGTGAGAAACACAGCCAGAATTTTCAAATCATGAAAGGGGAGGGAAAAAGGGAATCAAGCTAAGGAAGCATGGAAACAAATGTGAAATTGAAGAATCACTGCTATGTTTTCAGTTTACTGACCTGGAATAGCATTAACTCTGACATTTTCCCAGATGTTTACTGGAGAGATACAGAAAATGCAACTTTCCAAATTTCCTTACCACAATATCTGTAGAGTCAAACTTTCCAAAGTTCACTTTCAGCAAACACTTATACA
Organism: Himantopus leucocephalus; assembly: GCA_003993805.1. Taxonomy (NCBI): domain Eukaryota; kingdom Metazoa; phylum Chordata; class Aves; order Charadriiformes; family Recurvirostridae; genus Himantopus; species Himantopus leucocephalus. The sequence continues at coordinate 89,568,174 of RSEF01000002.1, forward strand.
GAATAAATACCCACAAAGTTGATATAGGATCCCACTTTAAAAATCACTACCAATTTACAGTATGCTCATGTCCTTTTTATCTTTTTTTTTTTTTTTAGATTTACTTTTACTTGTTTGTGAATGTTACATGATTACCCTGTAACTTGACATTCCTAAAATACTTACTTTTCTGGAGTTCAACTGCATTTCTCCTAGGCAAGGTGGAGACTTTGCTTATGTGGACAACTTTGCTTTGGGGAGTTTGCTGCTTAGTGCAGCTGGCTGTGAACATTAAGAAGTGTAGGTCATAAGATACATGACCTCATTTATGGAGCACTAAGATACCATTGCTGTTCATGTAGAGGTATCTGACAGCACTACCAATTTAAGTTTCCCAGCAACTCCAGTGATAGGACTGTTTCCATTTTTTTCTTTAAATATAAGAAGCTACAAACGAAATTTGGAAAATGTGAAGCCAAAGCTAAGAAATGCCAGAACACTGTTTATTTAATATTGTCTTATCTTTTTCTCTACATACAATTTACAATATGATCTCTTATTACATGATCACATAGTATTTTTTCTGTAGGACCCTGTCTTACTCAGTACACAAAGTAGTGTTGCTGTATTGATTCTTTGTCTTTGCATCAGATCTGGCTGAGATGGAGTTAATATTCCCCATAGCAGCCCTCACAGTGCAGTGCTTTGTATTGGTCGATAGAAAGGTGTTGATAACACACCAGTGTTTTGGCTACTGCTGAGCAGTGCTTCTACAGCATCAAGGCTGTTTCTCCAACATTCTTCCCCTCACCAGTAGGCTGGGGGTAGGCAGGATCTTGGGAGGGGACATAGCCAGGACAGCTGACCCAAACTGACCAAAGGGATATTCCATACTATATGATGTCTGGTCAGCAAAAAAAGCTAAGAGAAAGGAAGAGGAGAGGCGTCGTTAGTTATTATGACATTTGTCTTCCAGAGCGATCGCTACGTGTACTGGAGCCCTACACTTTGTGGGAAGCAGCTGGACATTGCTGATGGGAAGTAGAAAATACACCTTCTGTTTTCCTTTGCTTCCTCGCGTGACCTTTGCTTTTGCTTTATTAAACTGTCTTTATCTTGAACCATGAGGTTTTTTCCATCTTATTTTCTCCCCCCCTGCCCCGACCTTCTGAGGAGGGAAGTGATAGAGAAGCTTGGTGTGCACCTGGCATCCAGCCAAGGTCAACACACCACAGTCTTTTAATAAAGGAAGTGTCTATCAGCAAAATCTTTCTCTCTTTTCTTGCAGAAGCTGAAGGTATGGTAACAAATTAGAGAGGAAATGCAGGAGCATAAAAGATGGTTAAAGCCATTCAATATTGTCTAGAAAAAGTGCCATAATATTCTTATACCATGTTAAGCTTATGCTTTTTTGCCTGATAAGCTAAAATATTTTTAAAACCTGGGACCTGCTAGAGGTCATACTCTTTCTTGCCCCACTACACAAAGCAGAATTATGGCATTTCCTCATCTACTTGAGCAAATACATCGTTTGTGAAATATTCACATCTCTAAATTATCTTATTTGTTCCCCATTCTAGGTTCAGATAAGCACCTCAACATGATGATTTCCTGGCTAAAGTGTGAGAGGTTTCCCCACAATATTGTCCTGTCAGCGTTTCCTTACTTGCATATATACACTTGGAGTGGCCCCCCTTCTGCCTTGTTTTAGGTTTTTTGAAGTGTGCCTTGTCCACCTCTGCAGAAACACTTCTTTCTTACTAATTACAGCTGTTTTCTCTATGTACAACATCACCACTTCTGCAATAGGAATACAAATCTCTGGGACAGCCAGCTTTTCTACCCAGGATGTTAATCAATAGTTAAAATAGTCTGGGATCAGCAGGAACTTCCTGGGAAAATCTCTTGAACTGTCCAAAATTCTCCCCAAGAGCTCCTGTAACAATCTGTCAAATACTTAATTATGAAGGTGGCTATATGTTCAATCACCTAGTTTCAAGTTAGTCATCTAGAGACAAGTTTTAACAGTCCCGAGTGGTAAATTGAATGAGTTCATTCTAATGAACTGTATTTTTAATTGTAAGGCACCATGATGCTTTGGTTCCCTGTGGTTGTCTTCCAGACTGGGACAGTCTGTCAGACCCCTCAGGATCCAATGTAAGCCTGATTCCACTTAATATTTCCATTAATTACTTCAGCAACACATGAGAGATCACATTCATAAGTGTGTGGAGGGAGAGCAGCAAAACTCTGCTTTCCAGTTGAGGTACTAAATAAAATTAATTGAAAATCAGTCCTCATCCCCACCACTGATGTATCCTTTTAATACAAAGCTTTTCCTCCAGTCCAGCAGACTTCAGTGGGTTGAGCAAACTCTGCACATGTTCACTCCTCCCTTCTGCCTGTCACCTCTGTCCTTGGCTGCATGTGCCTTCTCTGCCCTTCTCAGAGCCTCCCAGTTTGAAGACTCCACTGACTTCCAGCTGTCTGCATCATTCCCCTGCCTACTCCACCCTGGAGCTTCTTCCACTTGCTTGGGCCCAGGGACCCTTAGCTGAGGTCTAGCCTCCCCTCTTTCCACAGAGGTATGGATGTACCAAGGTGTAATATCCATGATGGAGGAAATAAAGTGCCTGCAAGCAAGCAAACCAGAGTTCTACCAACTTTTATGATGTTAACCATGACAACTTCAAAATATAAACTGCGTCCTAGAATCATTTCAGGCAAAGGGCCATTCAACCTTCCAGCCACTTTTCTAGGGCAGCCATTCCCTGGGGCATTAGGGCCCAGAGAGTGCTCACAGGGTCCAAGAACAAGAAGGGAGTCCTTGCGGCTAGGAGGCAAAGCACAGTCACACAGTCACACAGCACCTGCAGGGAGGCACTGGGATGGTTGGGACCTACTCTGCTTTGCCCCCCTAAGGCCTCAGCTGAAGCTGTGTCCAGTTTTGGTTAGCTCTGTGTCCAGTTTTGGGTAACATATTTTGCAAAAGTTTCTAGTGAGCTTTCTCTGGATAGTCTGAAGGTTGAAGGAATTAGGATTTCTTTAAAAAAAGATAAGCTATCAGGAGACAGACATAAATTGTCCTTTGTGACCACCGGAAGGTTGTGACAGGAAAAATAAGCTTAATCTACAAAAGGACTTGATAGCAGAGTGATGGGAAAAACACTGGAACTGTAGGATGGTAGAGGAGTGAAACAGAAAACCTGGGAAAAAAAACAGGGGCAGGGTTCTTCAGTGTTTTGGACAGACCAGTGTCTCTCAAGGATGGTCTGCCTCCTTCTTCAGTGCATGGGGTTACGACTAGATGATCTCTTGGACAAGGCCACTTCTGGATCTCCGTTTCTGTGACTTCTATTATGAAGCTGTAGGCAGTGATCCCTGCAAAACTGAAAAAAAAAATAATAAAAAAAGAAGCTGCGGCTGAATATCCATACATCCCAACATACACACTGAATAGAAGCCATTTTCAGTTGGCAACTGCGGTAATTATAGGGTAAAAATAATGTGGAATAAGACCCCCTTGATATGCAGCATATTTAAGTTTCATTCACCTACAGGATATGCTTGTATAAATTATCATTTCCAATAAGAGATGAAAATGATTGTAATAGCATTTATCTACCCCAGAGACAGCTATGCTGCTAAGCTTGTATTATGTGCAATTACTGTTACAGCAAGCTGCAGTAGGATAGACAGCCACCAATGGAAGATAACGAATAAACTCCCAGTGGGAATAACAATGTTTCTCAATGGGAACCAATAAGAACTCTTGTTTAACTGGCTTCAAATTCATTTATGCATTCATGCATTCATTTATGCTGTTGTAGTTATTGCTTAACCTTGAATAATCTTGGTTACATGCTTTTTTATTTAATGACCATGCATGGAGCAGTGAAGGTTAATGAGGTATTAATAAGATTTATCCACTTTAAAAATATTTAGCTCAATCTATTCTTCTTGGGATGCATTGGGCTTTTCTGCTTCGGTGGCAACAAAAAGGTCAACAGGTGTAGCATACCTGAGTCACATAAAACATAACTGGAACATCAGTGCAATAAACCCGTTTCTGTAAAACTAATACAAAAAGATGTTATCCTAAAAGATATAAACAGCCCTGAAAGTGGTTGCACCATTGCTTCAGAAACTGTTAATTGCTTTTTGAAATACAGCTCTTCATAAGGAGGTTTTAATTGATTTTGTAAGCAGTTTCAATTAAAACACCAGTAAAGAAGAATGAATGTTGAACTCATTTCTTTAGGTAAGCAGGTATCTTAGAAGTATTTATACAGCATGTTGCTATTAGAGGTACTTCATCCATAGTGGTTCATGGGCCGTGACTTCCACATACAGGGGCAATTTCTCAGATGGTGCAAATTATTGTAATATCAGTGACTTTACTGGCATTATGACAGTGGGCAGGGGCCCTGTCCCCACCCCACTGGGTTCTACTGCCTTGTAATTCCTGCTAATTTCCAGCCCACATGCCATGTGTAGAATTAAGTAGTTCGGGCCCAAGGTTGGATCCAGTCCCCAAGCTAACATAACAGTACACAGGTATCCAGTACACGGCTCTCCATACTCCTCCATTATCAAGCGATGTTCCCAAAGCAGCCAGGTCATGAAGACAGTGACTGGTTGCATCAACCATGGGCACACTTCAGGGGCTCTGCACTCTGAATGGTGACATCGTCAATCCTCTTCCAGCTCACAGAGAAAGTCCCACAGTAGCAGGGCCTCCTACTTTCCTTACAGCCAAAGTTGCATCGGTTACATCACCCTACCTGCATTGTCTGGGCCAGGATACAAGTCTTCAAACACTCTTCCTAACCTCTAGTAAGCAGCCTTACTGCTCATTGTCTCATGATTACGAGACCCCAAGCTTTCTACCTTGCACTGAATGAAGTAGGTATTGCCACAAAATTCTACCTCTGTGTGTGCAGTTATTAACATCTGTACATATTTCTCTTTTTGAAGGACTGACCCAGAGCACTGTAATCTGGAAGCTGCAAATGAGCTGTCAGTTATACTACTAAACCTATCAAACCTGGTACTGTACATATCATAATTCTAAGAGCCATTGCAACTGTTCTAATTAGAATTGAGCATAGCGATGAAAATCAGTGAATAAAACAAGAATATAGGATGTTAAGGGTTTTACTAATTTACAATGTGAAAATGATGTGCCAAATCCATGCCTGCATGAGTTTCGCTTAGATCTTGTGGGGTTATCTTTTTTCCCATGTTTGCTACATGTTTGTTTCAGAAATAGTTTGCACTAGATTTGAACGCATTAATTGCCCTTTGGAATCTCAAATAACACTGAATTGACCTATTATTGCAATAATCTTTGTCCAAGTTAGCTCTTGTGTTAGATATTCCCACAACTTTACATCATACAACCACATTAGAAAAGTTATGTTCAATGATCTTGCCTATTTTCCTTTGAAGAGAAAAAAAATATTCTTTTATTTTGTGTGGACTTCTTATTTTTGAACAAATCATTTAATTGACTGTAATTCCCATCACATCCCAAGAAGAGTGGATCTTAATGCCACTACATTCGATTCAGGCTGGTTTTGGAGGATTGATTCCTCTGCTCTAACAGTTGATGCCAAGAACCTTTTAGAAATGCCACCAGTGCGTCTTCTCTGTCAGGTCCTGTCCAGACTTAGGAGTCCTTTGCCTTCCAGTTTGTGAGAAGTTAAATTTGGCTTGAAGGTTGCTGTAGTTATCAAACACAGAAACACCATTTAGATATTAGACTTCATTTCATGACCTCAAGTCCACTGTTCTGAGTCAAAGTAAGAAAGATCTTCCTGCATCAGATGGTTCAGATCAGTATTCAAAGCCTATCATGACTACCATTACAGCAGAAATCTCAGGAACTAGGTAGCTTTCTGAAATAATTTCAATCAACTTATCTTGTTTTTCCTTCTAATGTTTTACAAAAGTCCTAATAAAAATGTATTAAACTATTAATTATCGTCTTTGTCATACTTGTCTTAGTATTCATTAATATACGATGATTTTCATTCGGTGATATCAGGAGTAATCTTTTTGATGTAGCCCTGCTAAATCAAGATAATTGCAATTCCCTCAAACAACATGACAGAAGCTCTGCATAAGCATACAGTCTCTTTTTTTCCCTCTGTCTCACATACACGCCATAAAGGGACAGAAAAAACATTTTATTTTTTGTAGTCATTTACTCCATGCATTTGCAAGTCTGTAGAGGCCATGGACTGATCCAAGGCAAAATTACATTTTCTCTGATTGAAACTTGTCTTTTTCCCTGCAGTTATATATATATTATTGATCATCTTCTGTTTGTTGTAAAATTTTGATTTGTGGCCCAGTTGAGTGGAACTTTTCAAATGTGACTGTATATTGCTCAAAAAGAGGCCTCAAAATAACTTTTTTACTTTTTTCTTTACCAGTGGTCAGTCTGCTCATGATTATTCTCTGAAGATCAAATATATGTTATATGGAGATATTGGAATTCAGAGATCAGGGAGGAGGTAGGCCGATGGACAGGAGTTTTGCTTGGTACACACAGAAGAAGTATTTGGAAGATTTTAAACAGCAAATTATAGAATGCTTGATAGCAACATTTACAGAAGAAGAACTGTGGCTCTTTTGTCTCTAAAGTACATAATGTTTGGTTCTTTCAGAAATAAATGTAGCCAGGAACAGACCTCCTAGGTTACTTCTTCTCTTGTCACGGGCAACTACATTAAAAATGCCTCTTGATAAAAGTAGTAAGATTATCTCAAAATAACCTTCTAATTTCCAAACTACTTTTCCTCTTGGTTACTTTATATCCATTGTTCAATACTTTTAATAATTGGGGAGTCTGTCTATTCAGTACAAAAGTATTTATCCATTCTTCGTTGTGCTGCACTAAATAAACTAATTGGTCATTGTGCTACCAAACTTCACATGGATTCTTTAAATTTAACCTTCAAAATCATTAATTTTATTACATGACCCATTCCAACCCTCCTGTGTATTGGCCTCCAGACCTGTGTATGGGCCTCCAGACCTCACCAACTTCATGTGCCATGGAGTTTGGATTGTAGATTGATAGTACCAAGAATTTAGATCTGAAGGTCATTTTTAGCAGTGCAATATAAACACTGACGGCTATTGGATTACATTAAGTCAATGAAGTTCATCAGGACACTTAATACTACTTCTAGTAAATTAGAGTATACAAGAGCAGTTGCTCTGTGGAAAAACTTCCTGACAGTGAAAAGGATAGTGTAAATGCAACATTCGTATGCGATCACTATTTCAAATTAATACAATTCCCAAAACAGTGCATAACATCTCTGATAAAAGCTTAAGTAATTTCAGAAGTTTCTGTAAGCAGTGAATACTTTCTGGCACACAACAAAAGACTGCCCTGGAGTATCCTCATGGTGTTTCAAATTTCACATATACTAAGATTTATTACAATAATTATTTGAAACTACTCAAAAACTGGGTCGTCTTAGCCAGATATCAGATGTTGTTACTGTCTCTTGAGTAAAATAGAATGAAATATTATTAAACATTGTACAAGTTGAAGTTTCTAGCAGAAACAGAATACATAAAAATGTTTTCATATAGAATATTTTAGGACTGTGTATGGTTTAATCAATAAAACATAGGATTAAATATATGAAAAGGCCAAACACTTAGATTCCTTCAAAAGGACCTAATGTCATAATATTTCCTCTTTACATTTTAGGCCCCCAGGCATTATTTTAGCTCTTCTCATCTATCTAGAGAAATACCATAAAGAATGTCAAGATTTAACCTTATTTCCAAAGCAGATGTACAACAAGTCTAATACTAATGTTTGTATACAGAACAAAAGAATTGCACAAACAATTCTCAGAAAATGCACACTTTGGGAAGTTCTGAAATATTTAGCTATGCTCAGCTGCAGATATTTTACCCTGGGTCTTTATTAGGATACAAAAGAAGAAAGAAAGCCTGAGGAAGCAAAGATATTCTCAACAGGTTCACCATGTATAATCAGAATAACATGCGAACTTTAGAAGGATTTTGTAATTACTGTTGCTACTTTTCTGGAAAGCTAATAAATGTAAAGAAGTTTCATTCTATAAAAATAATCCCAGTAGAACACACAAAAGTTAGAAGTATCTCAGCGAAGCAACATATTTTATTAAACTATTTTGCAATAACATTTTATTCCATGAGCTGGGGGAGCAGATTGCTTTTGCAGCAACCACTGAAAGCAATTCAATTATATATTTACAATGGTATTTACCAGCAAACTCTCTGGTGCTCAACAGATTTCTGTTTAGAAGCACAACTGCTTCCTTTCAAAGGGTATCAGAAAGGTGTGTAATTTGATTGCTGCCTGCTCTCTGCTATACCGATGTCAAAGATGTTGAAACTGAGATGTAAGAGTGGCTGAATTGACAAAGGCCTTGTATTCTAGAGTTATTAATAAATTCTTATTCTAATTTTAGAATAACAGTAGAGGTAGAATATGCTTGTTTTCTAATCCACAAGGGAGGATGGAAAAGCCTTTTAAAAATCTTGCTAAATTGCCTCCAAACACAGGGCTGTTCTGTAGGAAGTCATTTTCCTGATGTTTATATCTACAGTCAGAGAGAAGTATGGGGACTCCATAGACAGTTTACATCTTGTCAGTCCTTAATGTTTGGGGGGAATTTAAGCTATCATATCATCACACCTGTATTGCATTCTTATTGAGTACTTTCACTTAACCTTCTCACTCCATAATGCCAATCTTCCGCAAAAGTTTTGTAACCAATTTAGTATCTCTCCCATAGCAGACCTGCATCTTTTCACTTAATCATTCCCCACAGGCTGCTTCTTCAGCATCTTGGCATTTTGATCATTTTTACCTCTATTTATTTTCAGATTTTGCTGAGCTAGAGCCTAGAACTGTTGCAGATGCTGTTCACAACAGCCATGAACAGTAAGAGGCTGATACCCTCTTGCTGTGTGCAACTCAACAGCTTTCACCTTTACCTAGATATTTTACATAGCAAAATCTTGAATGACTTGCTATTTGGTATCACCTGTCCTTGGCTCTGTATTTCTGATTTCTTTTTCTTCTTCCCTGTCAAAGGACCTCAAGCCAGCAAGAGACCTGTGGGAATTTTGCCAGTGCTCTTTGATCCAGCTTTAGATGTTAAAAAGAGGTTTTATAACAACCCAGAACAGAACAACAAAATTCTTATAAATGATATAACTCTTAACAAAATTCAGATAAAACACAGCTCTGCTGTCTGAGAGATACATATGAGGGTTTGTAAATAAGGATCCTGCCTGTCTAAACTATCCTTGCATGGTCCTTCAGTCTTGCCCTAAGTCCAGTAACTTCCTGAAGCTTCCTAAATTCTAGCAAACTGGACAGATCTAACAGGTCTCTATGAATTGATTTTCAGGCTTTTCCTTCTAAGTCCTAGCTGCCTGACTGCTCCCTGTGCTTCACAGGAGTTGTCTCTGTTAAGTCCTTTCACATCCATTGCTCATCCCGTCATACACCACATGAGCATTTCTCAGTCCTGAATGAATACTCAGGGCAGATGCAAAGACCCCGCCTTGAGAATGGCTTGTAAAGTCAAGTGCAAATCAGCTGTGACAAACCAAACGGACAATTCCAGCAGAATAACCACAACTAGTAAAACACAGACACCATCTAGTGCAGCAAGCATCTAATTGCCTCCCCAGCAGAAATGTACACCATTAAATTGTGCCCATTTGACTAACTCTAGTGAAAAATATTATCTAATTGCTGTCATCATGGTCAGTTTCTCTTCACATCTTTCCACATCAATGGTTTTCCCTTGCATTTCAAATGCAGTTCAAACTATTGCTCCCTGACTTGCGGACTTCTCAATCTACCTTAGCTTTCTGCTGCCTTGCCTTTACAATTTCTCCCTCCCCTTGTTCAGTCCATATTGCCTGATAAGCAATCTGCTTGTCCTTTTAGGCTTTTGAAACCATTTCCCACTATTTTTCAGATTTCTGCCTTGTACCTGACTATAACTAAAGCAGCATCACAACCAATCCATTCATTAC
>RSEF01000002.1:89596091-89619157 GCA_003993805.1 Himantopus leucocephalus
AAAAAAAAAAACAAAACAAACCAGAAAGACATAAAAGATACTAGAAAGCAGATGTCACTGGCTAGCCAATACCCACACAATTGAGTCTTTTTCATAAGAAGATGAGTACCTGGATTTCAGACTAAAGGCTGAATTTGGCAAAACAGAAATCCAAACCAGCAGATCACATTCCAAGTGAAACTTCTCTCCTGAAGCTCATTGGGTCTTCTGTTCTGTCACTCTCATTTTTACAGTCCTCACCAGGTTGTGGGCTAGCTTACTCCACAATGGGAAAATCCTTGAAACTTCAGTAAAGTTATATAAAATGATAAAAATTGTTCCTTTTACAGCTCTAGTTCCAAACATTTTCTTATAATCCCATCAGGAATTAGTAAACGCTAAAATGGATTAGGTAAATCATATTTTACACTACCCGTTATCAAGGCATGGTTTTGCCAGCATTCATATAAGAGTAGTTTCATATATATCCTCCACTAAAAGGGAGAAGCCCTCAATATCAATACACTTCTCACTTACAAATCATATAAATTTATTTTACATAAGAGAATGAGTCACTGGGGATTGAAAAATTAAATTTAATTCCACTTTTCTCATAAAAAGAAAAATAAAGTGCTTTAACATTTCCCCTGGTTACTTAAAAATGGTATAATTGATTAGCTTTGAGAGAGAATACTTATTGAAACTAACCTTTAAGCTATCAAAGATCAAAATATTAAAACCACCCACATAAAACGCCTCAAAATTTAAGCTTCAGTTTTACAGATTGTTACTACACCTCTGAGCAGATGGGTAATTGCTTAAAACTGAACTGATCCACTGCTTTCTCATCAGATGTACTTATTTCCTTGAAAAAAGTTCTAAGGACATGACAGACAGGAATGCCTTCAGAAAGCTAATTTTTACAAAATCACAGTCCCTGTTATTTTTAAAAGCACAAACTTCTGAACCATTTACTTGAAACTCAGTTTTATCCTAAGAAGATATTAATACAGATGGTGATTAATATGAAAGGCTTTATCAAAATGGCAGTTCAGTGCAGTTCTCGTGTTGGAAGAAAAATGGGTTATGTTTGATGATTTGACAGAGCTGACTAAGGCAGGAGAAAAAGTTATTAATGTTATGTTTAATTTGATAAAGCTATTAATTCATAGAGTGGCACAAACTTAACTTCCAAAGGTTATCGTGTTTTGGTGTTCAGATTTGGATACAGGTTTGGGTATGATCTCACTCCAATAATGTCCATTCAAGGACATGTAACAACTCAGTGTACCACTCTTGAATTAAATCTTATTCTCTGATACTATTATGAGTGTGGTAATGTTAATGATTTTTGAGGTACCAACAAGATGACATGAGGACACCAGAAATATCTTAGTAGAATGAAGTCAATAGCAGTTTTTCTTAAGCTGACCTACATAAATTATTTCAATTCTGTAAAAGCCAGTTTGGGTGAACTTGGAAAGCAAGTGAAGGTGTCTTGTCACATGGGGTCAGGAAATCAACATCTGAGACACTTTGGGGACTGCTTTTTCTAACAAAGGATAGAGAAACGGAAAGACAAAAAGAGTTAAAGGAGTCCTTCAAGTTCACAATACAAGGCTGTTTTCTGTGGAAAACTGCTAGATGAATCAGGACTGTTGCGTGGGTAATAACTCTGAATATCTGACTTTGGTGACATTGTCATCACTTTGGATTTCCACCTGCTTGAGCATGACCTAACTCTGAATCACACCCAGGATAATTAATATTAGCCCAATTTTGGTATGGTTTACACAGATTGGAATAACTGTTTTAGCAGAGTCTTCAACTTTTCAAATTTCTTAGTATATGCTTCTGGCGTTATTAAAAGTATTGGAAATTCCACCTTGGCATCCCATTTCTCTGTAGCGTGTAGATCAGACTCTAGAAAAACTTCAGATGCGTTTTGCTAAATAATTTTCATTGAGCTACAGAGATAAAACCTACAGGTTAAATCTAAAACCTACAGGCTGAAATCTAAAAGCTACAGACTAAAACTTACATTCATCTCTGTTCTTTTGGGTACCAAATATAGAGAAATCATGACATTTTGACACTATGGCTTCTCTTAGGACTCTTAATTGGTCTCATCAGAACCTGTGAGAAGAAAGTTCTGAGATCTTCTGTGAGAACATCATTGAAGCAAGAGGAGAAAGATTTTCTTTTCTCTTTCTCCTATCTCTCCTTGAGCATACATGCATAAATACAAACTCATCTGTGTACCCACACGCATACATTAGTGAACAAAATACAGAAAAGCTGCTGCTGTAAGGCATACAAAATATTTAAGTCCTGGGAAAATTGCTGGCAGACAAAAAACTGGGGTGAGAGACATTACTTCTAGAATCGACATCTAAGAGAACATAAGCTTCAAAATGAAGTTGACATAAGCTTCAAAATGAGGTCACCAAGGAAGCAACCAACAATAAACTGGTGCTACTGCATATCAGAGAATTTCAAAAGACACAAAGGAGTCAATCTTGACCTTCCACAACAGTTCAGCATTCATCTGATGTCTGTGCAGTTGGTCCTTATTTTTATCAATGGCACTGAGATTAGGTCTCTTTTCAGGGTGTTAACTTCCAGCTTCTCTTCTCCTCCAGGAATTTCTTGGGCGTACAGAACCCACATAAGCAACAGCGAAGGAGCTCTGTACACAGCTGTCTCTGCAGACAGCTGTCTCTGCACAACAGGCTGGATGGAACCAGAGTCACAACGGTTCACCACACGAGGAGCATGCTTATGGATAAGTTTATTCTTGCACTGGAGGTTTGTATTCAGTTAGTGGCAGAGGCAGTTTTATTGGTGCCAGTTTTAGTGCACAAAAAGGGCATGCAGTTGTTTGTGGTGGGAACAAGACAACACTGCCTCTTACTCTGGGTCTAAATTATTGTTTCAGAGTGAACTATATACATATCCAGTCTATGTTTCTCTTTTCATCTGGAGTAATTCTGCTCCGGCTGTGCCACAGGGCTTATAGACAAGGCCACAGAACATACTATGCATCTCCCCTTTTTCTAGCCACGGATAAGCACAATCTGCTAAATGTGAGCATTCAAGTAACTTAATAATGCTGCAAATACTCCTGTTGGCATTATAAACACTGAATGCTCCAAATCTTTTTCAGTGAGCCCATTAGCTTCTTAGGGCCAAAAAAGAATTCCCTCAAAACAGAAACAAAATCCTCCTTCCATTAATTTCTTCGGCTTTTTTTGGGGGGGGGTNATCCTCCTTCCATTAATTTCTTCGGCTTTTTTTTTTGGGGGGGTGGTGGGGTGGGGTGGGGTGGTAGGTGTGGGAGTTGTTTTATTTTGTTTGTTTTTTTTTTTTTCCCCACAGGTTCCTCTAGAAACAGTAGGAAAACCATGGAATACGATATTGAACATCAGTGCAAATATACAAGTTTGTTTTATTTTCATACCTTTGCCATTGGTCATTGGTTTTTTCTACCACATTTGAAAGCTGCTCAGAACTACTCACAGCAGGAAACTGCCCGGGCTTCACTGACTGCAATTCATTTGATGCAGAAACCAGACTGCTAACTGATAGTGTTTTTTGAATAGAGACAATCTGAAAATCAAAATTTCAGGGGATTAAAGAAAGATTTTTCCAATTACAATTTTATCAGCAAGTTCTCAGAGGTTTTATCATACAAAGAGTCAGAACCTGCTAAAGTCCAGATTAACTATAGTGAGACATATATAATTAGACTGGGAAATGTCCTTAAGCTTTTAATCATAGAAATATCATTCAAGCACCTTTTAATTAAGATAGAAAGCATACTGTAAATTGGATGAGGAAAATATGAAACCCTTAATGCTTACTGTTCTTATCCACTTATAAAACAAAAATTTACGTATCTTAAGTTTCTAGATGTGCTGTTCTTTCTTTTTTTTGGCTTAGTTTTTTGGTTTGCTTTGGTTTTTTTTTTTTTATCTGTGTTGTCTCTTTCCTGTTAGTTCTGAACTCTGTTAAAGTTTTTATTCTGAAAGTCTTTTGTCATTACCGCAATTATCTTTTCCGTCATCAAACCTATTTTCAAAGAACATGCACAACATCACATGCTGCTATGATGCATGTTTCATGACTGGCAAAGCTACATCACTAACATTCCCCAGGCAGACTGTGCAGGTTGCCTCTGAGATAATTGCATTCTTAGCTTTCCTTTTACTCTTTTTAAAAATAAAATATAATTTATTAATATGATTTCTTCCTAAAAGATTCCTTTTTTTTTTTCTGAAGAACTCTGTGTGGAAATAACTGTGAACTGTGAAGACTTTTGCTTGATATATTTCAAATTAAACATCAATGTTAATTCATTGAAAATATTCCACTGATAGACTTATGAGAAGATACGAAGAGAAATTGATTTGCTTAGCCTGGAGAAGAGAAGGGTGATGGCAGCTGTATAGAAGATGAAACCAGACTTTTATCAGAAGTGTACAAATACAGGACAAGTCAACAATTACAAATTAAGAATTTAAATTGGAAATAAGTGTGGTTAAGCACTGGAAAAGGCTGCCGGTAGAGGTTGTAGAATCCCCATCCTTGAGGATTTTCAAAACTCTCCTGAACAAGGCCATGAACCACCTGATCTAGATTTGGAGTTAGCCCTGCATGGAGGTTTGACTTGATGGCCTTCAGAGGTCTCACAGGGCTACAGATAAGCAGCAGTACAACTGTTAACATACACTGGAAAGAATAGTTTTTGTTACAGAAAACATAGATGCAAATAGTAAGATTAACTTCATACAGTGCTAAAAGTGCAAGTTACATTAAACAAGTCTAACATTCTCAGATCCATAGGCCCATGAAGTCAATTTGGATCACCTGTCAGTATCAGTTGCTGTTAATCTTCTGCACCTGACATATTCTGGTCTGTTTGAAGAATTTTCATAAAACCTGTTCTAATACATGTAACAATTCTTCAATGAAGAGACAGAATACACTTCTGGAAGGAAAGGCCAACCGAGGAATAACGCATAAAAATGAGTTTAACTTAAAAAAAAATCAACAAAAATGAAAGTGTCCTAAAGACAGGTCTTGACCAATCTTTCTTTGTTCCACTTGTGTTTGAGATCCTGGCAAAAATTTGTTTTTGCTCTAATTAGAGGTCCAGCTAAAAGCGTGTGGGCATTTTTAGAGACACATCAGATATGTTCAGAAATTTTTGGGATACACTGCCATATTCATGACCAAAGCACAGACTTTTAGAAAACTGTTTTGCCCTAGCAACTCTGCACTGTCATTAAAAATGAGAAGGTGCTGCTGATAAAATATAACTAGTTCTGTGCAACATCTTGAACCCCGTTTCTCCCCTTTGCCCAAATTCCTGCAGTTCTGATATAGTAATTTTCATGTGGCAAAACCTAAATGTGACAGTTTGGGAATGTAATTGACATTAGCTAATATGTCCATAACTCACTTAGTTACAATACTATTGTAACTAAGGCAAATAAGAGAAGACACATTTAAACTCTTCATCACCTTCTTAAAATCCGTATCTGCTGACACGGTAGCTCATCTGATATATTTGTTTATATACTGGTCTTGTGCAGGTATCGCTTGTGCACAGAATATTTATGCCAATGGAGAAAAACTGTTGCAGGGGTGGCTCTGGATCTCAAAATGCTTCTCTTCAGACGGTACGTGCAAGACGTAAACACCCAATATTCTGAAAACCAAAGCAGGTTTGTATCAGTATTATTACAGGTGTGGCAATTGTAAATGAAATGTCACCTTTTTTGGTTAAGTTTATAAAGTAGATGCGGTTGGGAGACATCTGGAAAGTAGGAACCACATAAACATTTTAGGTTATCTGAGTCTGTGCCACTGCAACTTGCAAAAATGTAATCAAAACTGCAGTGCCATCTTCTGGAGTATGGTCATGATTCTGACCTTTAAAGAAATATTATTCTGCTCTTAGGTGATGTCACAAAGGACCCCAAACTATAATGGGAGTGCTAAAGACCATGGTTTCTGCATTTTTTCTTTTTTTTTTCCTAAGTATTTCATGTCCTACTAGAATTCATGTCCCACTTCTGAATTCTCCACATTCATGCAGTTGCTTCAAAAGCACATGCTTTCAACAGTCAATTGAAAAACAGTTCAGGTTTTATCCTTTCTCCTTTACACACTGACTAAAAAGTGAAAATTTTGAAATTGTGAAAAATTATTACTTGATGCTAGATGAAAGGAACAAAATAAAAATTACTTCAAAGCAGTCTAGCACACCTCAAAATTACAAACTCACCTTCCAGCATGTGGAATGTGAGTTGAGACCTAATGTTTTCTTTCATAGCTCTAAGTTTTTCCCAGTGAAAAAGCTCTCATTGAAAATGCCTATTTTAGCAGAATAATCTTAAGACCTCCTTGCATTTTCTTATATATCCCAAACTTCCTGGGGTGAAGTCGTAACTAATTGTAATTTTTGAGGCTGTGACAAGATATTGGAGAACTGTCCTCCCTCTTATTTATTGCTTTTTTCTCTTTTTTTCTTTTCCCATGCTGATAGTCCCTCTGCAAAAAGCTGGCTTTCTAACACATTAGTTCAGTCACAATGAAAAACATAAATGGGGTAGACTACTAACAACTCAAGTACACTCTAAGAAGTATACATCATTGAAATGATCCAGGAGAAAGTTAATTATGGTACAGTGATGGGGATTAGCTTTTTATTTCATGGATCCAGAAATTCAACATCTACCAGCAAGGTCACCTTGCGTTCACATCTGACAAGAAAATAACATCTACATGATTTTATTTATGTCAAATAACTTCCAAACTGATGAAGGGAACATAGCAGTTTCCATATCATCTTTCTAAGCAATAATTGCTGTAACCAACTCTGCAATACTAAGAAAACAGACCAATGCCAGTCCGTGTTCTGGGAAGTCCTAAAGAAAGTGCCTCTTATGTCACAGAACAAGGAATAGAGGCTGGAAAAGCCTGCCTTGGCCCACAGAATCCCAGAAGAGATGGTTAGATGGAATCTGTGGAAGTCTCTAGCCCAACCTCCTGCTAAAAGCAAGTTTAACACCAAACTACACCAGGTTAGCTGTGGTTTTGCCTAGCCAAGTCTTGAAAGCCCCCAAGGATGGAGACTCTACCGCTGCTCTGGGTGACTGACAAAATGTCCAATCTAAGTTACTCAACTTGAAACTTGTGGTTGTTGTCCATTGTATTGTCTGCCACAACCAAGAAGTGTTTCTTTGCAACTCTCCTTCAAACAGTTGTAGACTGCTGTGAGTTTGATTACCACTTAGCCCCGTTTTCCAGAATAAACAAGCCCAGCTCTGTCAACCACTCCTCATAACTTGTATGATCTGGACCCTGACCATCTTGGTAGTCTTTTGCTGGACCCTCTACAGCTTACTGACATCAAGGCCCATACTCTTCTATCGCAAGCCACCATGCAATAGTTCAGAAGGTGCTAAAGAAAACCTTTTAAATGTGCCTGACACCACACACTCAGTTACTGTTTACTGAAGAAGTGCAGCTTTGGGAGTGGGGTAGAACTGATTTCAGGACATGACAGAGGCACAATGGAATATATATATTACTTACTGTACATGGTGAAAACACAGAGAAGATAACAAAAAATGGTAAAAGACAGTCACGGAACAAAGGAAGAACAAATAGACAGCAATTGCCCCAGTACTGTGACTCCCAGTTAAGGACACTGCTCCAAATTATCACTAACTAAGCCCCAACAAATTCCTTTCCCTTTGGTAGAGTGGTAGAGTGAAACTTTTTGAGTTGCAGTTTCCTACATTTTGTTACTGCATTCTCAGCAATCCTATTAACTTTTACTGTATAATTGAGTTTAGTAAATGAGATTTTTAAAGAGCAGCGTATGTGTCTATGTGTTTTCTGCTCCAACCTTTTCCCATTACAAGGTAATTGATACTGCAGCACTGAGTCAGAGTAAACTCAGTGGCAACACCAGTAACCCTTTTTTAGTGTTCAGTGTGAAAACATCCAGTCTGTTAGCGCTGCTGCTGTGCCTTCAGATGCCACGGCTTCTGACTCATGCTGCTACCTGACAACCAGAAAAATTAGCAAAGGCCCATCACTGGGTTTCATTCTTTGCCACTGGCTGGCTAGCTGTCATTGTGATTCTGATATTCGACTGTCCCAACAGTCAGTGGGAGGCTTCCCGAAGTCCCGCTTTATGTTGTGAAATGCCTTACACTGTTAACATCGAACTTGCCTTGGGAATTGTAATCTAGCTAAAGACAGACACAGAATACAAATTGGAGATAGAAAGAAAACTTAATTCCCCAGAAAGTTAAATAAATTGGGTAACAAAATCAACCATATCCTAAAAAATTTAGTTGCAAATAAATAATACTACATGAAACACATATCTGATGTAGTGCTTTATAAGTCTCATCATTACAGATCATTAGCAGAAATCACCACTTCTGCATGTGAGCAGCACATTAAAACATTTTTACTTGTTAATTTTTATATTAACTGTACAGGTGTGGGAAAGAGACACTATATCACAAAACCCATCCTTCTCGGCTTTTAAACTGCACTTTTTTCCCCAACTAGTTTTTGCATTAACACATTCAGATTATTCTGCTTTCTTATGTCGTGCCAGGGGATTGTGTAATTCGTTTTTGTAAACTAATTGTACAATTTATTTCTGGACATAAGTACAGTATATTGACAATTGACAGTATATTGACAATTGACAAATGACAATTCACCCTAAGGATTTATCATCTTTGTCTTTTGAAATTATAGTTCTTGTACAACATGCCTAGTTTTCAAACTGCTATCATTCCTTTCATATAGTGTTTCCTTAGCAAAATGCATAACAGTGTAAAATTCTTAAAAGCTCTTTATGGCTCCTCTTTCAAAAAAACAAACATTGTTCTTAAATATGTGCAGCATTTTCTATATTAGACAATAGAGCATGGATGGCAGGCTCTTTTACAGAACATGTCCTATTACATGGCTCACTAGAGAGGGTGTAATGTAATATATATATTGCTGATTCATTTCTCAATTACAACAAAAAGATTAATGCTAAAATCATGTTCAAAGCAGACCAGGTAGAAAGTTTCTTTTGTATTAGTTTATAGCTATTTGGAAATTCTGTGTGTTAGGTGCAGCTCATACCTGATTCAAATACTGGGAAGATGTGCGTTTCTTTTATTCAAGGCTCTAAAACACATTTTCATACAAATACATATAAATAAGTCAAGTATTGAAATAAAATAATATTTCTGCAGGAGTTTATATATGATACTATCCCGCATACCTATGCTGTAGTATTCTAGCAACAGTTTGGGGAGGAAAGGGTAGCGAAAGGAAAGACAGGAATGGCAAGAAAACCAGAGTAAATGCAGTGAATGTCTTTCTAATCAATTCTTCGTGCTGAGTCAGTTTTTTGGGACTACGGCTTTTTTGTTTCTTTGTGATGCGGGGTCTAAAAGAGTGTTATATTGACTGTTTCTTATCAAAGGCTGTTTACCTATTATGAATACAGAAAGAACGCTTAGATGCTACTCAGTTTTGATGTCACTAGCTTCTTCCCAGGTAGGAAACTGGAATGATAGAGCTGGACAAACACACAGCTGCTTTAATTCTGAAGGGAGCAACACATTCAAACGCTGTACCACAGGTGTGCTTATGTTGTCCTTGCCCTATTGGAGTCTTGTACATCATGGTTGTCTTTTAGACTGGTTAACTAATCTTAAACTTTTGCTTTGACAAGAAATGTAAGGTAGTTTTATATACACTCTTTAGGAAGGACACGGACCCTCTGAGAAGGAGGAGTTGCCCTTTGTAGCAGAGAGCATCTGGAACAAATGGAGCTCTGCTTGAGGACAGACGATGAGGGCTTCCACAGGAATATCAGCAGCAAAGGGAAAATTAGGGTGATAGATCAAATCCTCCTGGAAGCCATTTCCAACCATATTAAGCACAAGTCAGTCATTGGGATTAGTCAGCATAGATTTATGAAAGAGAAATGCTTGACCAATCACCCTTCTAGGATGAGATGACTGGCTTAGTGGACAAGGGGAGAGCAGTGGATGTTGTTTATCTCTACTTTAGCAAGACCTTTGACCCCATCTCTCATGACATCCATAACAAATTCTTCCTTCTTCTCTAACATAATGTCTCCTCCCTCTCTCAAAGATACGTATATTGATGCGCTGAGATTTTATCCACAAATTGTAGAAATTATTTCCCGTCAAAGTGATTTAGCCTATTTTGTTCAGATTACCCCTTGCCCTCAAAACTGAGTATTAATCTATGAACTTATTCTTACTGGAAACTGATAGACATGATAGACTATGTATTTATTTTGTCCATAGCTTCAGTGTGGTTTTTAGCTCATATTTATATTTGCTGTTAGCACATGGAACACATGTCAGAATATCTGAGAATTAGGATGGCATAATAAAGTTTGCAACAGAAAGATAATCAAGAAAACAGATATTTTGCAACAGGCATTAGCATACTATGAGCTTGCCAATAAAACCCAAAGGCAGAGCAACACTGAAGTATCATGCAGAATTACTGATACTGAAACATCAATAAGACAGCAGCAACGTTTTAAGAAATACCCCAGAAATTTTGTAATGAATGTCTAATATGCTTTTATCTGTAAAAGTAAAAGCTACATTAATTTTGATAAGGAAGAGTCTTCTGTGTTCAAACACTACACTTCTTTGTTTTGTGTCATAAAAGCTGGCTTGTACTCTTTCACATCACAGATGTTGTGTTCGTGTAATGATCCCACATGACACATTATGCAGGTGACTTTGTTACACTTAACACACTGACTGAACCATGCACATCTCAGAAAACCTCAGAAGAAATGCTTTTTTTCATTTAGAAATTTCTGAAAGTGACATAATCAATGGAGTGAAAAATATGGAGGAAGCACAGAAAATTGGAAAGTTTTAAGAGGTTAGTGGTTTTGCGACAGTCGGAAATAGTCTAGCTCTCCTGACCTTTACCTTAAAAGTTATAAGGAGATCAGCAGTGTGGAAAAGCAGAGAGTGCAACCACAGATGAGATTAGGTGACAGACAAGAGAAAGAAGCAGTAATTGGAATCAGTAATGGACCTGGAAACAAAGGAGGGATTCTACAGAACAGCACGATTATTGATGCAAAAACACACCAATATTTGTGTTTGGCTTTATGAATGGGTGTTCAAGATAGGTCCACTCATTTCACCAAGACTAGATCAGTCATCTGTACAATTAAGTGTTAGTTTGGGGAAAGAAGATGTGGTACAATGGAGGAGAATCAGGAATCTTTATTCTAGCAAATATCAAATTTCAATGTAAAATTGAAGTTGAAAATTGAAACTGAACCTTCAAATATCAAACCTCTAATTTCTTGGCTCTTAGAAAAGAGTGGAATATAGTGAAAGGAATATAGTGGCACTCTAGCTTCCATCCATGTAATTTTCAATAATTTCTATAATTCATATAAATTATCATCTGTTATTTATATACTCTATAATCCTGTTAAAAAGCAACACATTTTTACTTTGTTAACCATTACAAGTGTACAGTCTATCAGGCACCTCAAAACGAACCTGAAGATACCGCCAACAACTAAAGTTACATCTCTTCATAGCCTAGTTCAGGCTATACTTTCAAATGCGTTATTAATATAAGACCCCTGCTTTCAACATGTGGCAGAGAAATCTGCAGCTATAAGGAGCTGAAACAAAAATGTCCAATAAGATTTAAAAACTAACAATATTGTGCTTTTTGCATCTCATGTTCAGTACACTTTGGAACCTGTAACGTTCAGTAAGGAGGTCTTACGTTTACAAAGAATTTTGGAGTATCTGTCTTTTATTAGACCAACAGAAAAGCTTAGAAAGATGAGTCAGATTTATGTAATGATTTTTAGGAGTAGAACTACACTTCTGGCTCTTCTGAGAGGTAGCTGAGGCATTTAGTAAGTAACAAGGAGTGGTAGCTATTTCATACCACTCACACTGGACAATATGGTGCGTATATAATATATTTATGGTATCACAGGATGGGGCCATGGCCCTAAACTCTTTCTCCAGATTAGACAATAGGTCCACCCAGCCCTGCAATCTGCATGCTTTTTTGTGCATGTATAACAAGATGGTAAAAGAGATGACAAAAATTTTGCTATGTAAAGTACATTTCTGGCTAAGAAATTATATAGCAGGTTCTCTGTTCTAAAAAAAAAAAAAAACCAACAAGATTAAGTTAAACTAAAGTTATAAAAACAGAAGTTGAAGTTAAACAAAATGTGCATAGTGTCAGGCTTCAAAGCATTAAGGTATGTTTTACAAATAACATACAAAAGTGCAAACATTTTTATGAAATGCAGTGTGGCTACTTAAGGCACAAAACTGAGGCTGATTTTTCCCTAGAACTGAAAAACACTTTCTGCATGAGAATCAGCCTGATGCTTATAAGACATAAAGCTGAATACCTTAGGCCTGCCTAAGGTAACTAAATTTTTAATCACTTTGGAAAAATCGTCTGTTATGTATATTTTTATTAACACATTCTATTACAGTGAGTCCCAGAGAATGTAAAATGATAAATGCACTAAAGTGACTCAGGATAGCCACAATCTGAAAACTATTAGACCATTCTGAAGACCAGCCTTGATAATAAGTCAATTCCTTGTGTTTTAGGCACCAGTAGCCTGGACTCAATTCAGGTCAAAGTTCAGTTGGTAATAAAATAAGGGTTTATTTCAATTATACTTTTCATTTCAATTTGCTGTCACTTCTGCTGCATGTTTCCTCTGTCATCACTGCAGCTACTGAAGTGCAAAAGCACCCAAAATACTGCTCAATTTAAGCTGTTGTGTTTTTTTCTGGAAACCTGAACACAAAGGCAGACAAAATGTTCTGCTCCAAGTAAGGGCCTCAACCCTATAAGCTTCTACATTCAAGTGCCCCAAAAAAGTACAGCATTTCAAAAGGAGAGTGCAAAATTGGTCGTCTTATTGTTCTGTTCTACCCTAGACTAGTTTTTATGCTGTCAGTTCTATTTGGGTTCATAAAGGGAAATAATGTGGGAAAGAAATGAGAAACTAAGAACAGGTTATAGCAAAAAGCCAAAGGTATCCGAAGAGAGTGGCAGTGTTATAAGCCATTGTATACACGACCCATGAGGCCATCATTTTATTTAAGCACAAAAATATCTATCCATAACTGTCTTGTGAGTTGTTGCTTGTAATTATTTAACCAGTGATCTTACTTTATAGCTCATTTGGTAACCACTTTCCTATTATTGCAAGTTCTTGTATCAATATGGGTGCATCTGTTTTTATCAAAATGCAAGAAATCAACTTTAAAAGCAGATATGCACCTCATTTAAACTTTGCACTTACTTTGAAAGAATGATTTTATTGTGCAGAGTGCGTCAGTGAAGCAGATGTCATTTCTTTCTATCCTAAAATCAGCACTTTTATGCCTGAGAAATCCAAAAAACTAGCATTTACACAGCATTTAGTCTGAAGAATCGAGTACTCAAAATTCATAAGAACATATTCCTATGGCATTGCCTCAGTCATATGGTACACAATGCCACGAAGCAAGTGGGGTATGGAAAGTCCTCTTAGAGGTTTTCAAGATTCGTCTGAACAAAGCCATGGCTGGCCTGACCCTGCATTGGCAGTAGCCTTGCTGAAAGTCAGAAATGGGACCGGCTGCTTCCAACAGTTTCTTCTAACCATACGATATCTGTGATTCAAAGAAATATGCCTGAGCACTGTCAGCTGCTGCTGACATTGGCGCTCTCTGGGAAAAGAGGAATGAACAGCAGCAGTGATTGGAAGGAGCCCAAAGGTGGGAATGGGACATCCAGTGCTTCAGATATCTCTCCATATTTTTTTAATTGTCCCACTATGGCTCAGATTTCCTGTCTTACTAAATCAGAGAGGAAAATTCATGCAATTAAGAAGTGCTTAACTTAACCAAATTACCAAATCTGACAGAAACAAAGTAATTCTCCCTTGGAGAACTAAGCCACCTATAGTCCATTGCCCAGCTGTTCATGCTTTGGTTAAAGGAAAAAATGTGTTTTGGTGATGCTGAATAGCAAACTAGTCTTTAACTTCTTGTGTTCCAGCGTACTATTGCATAATAAAACCCACAGCAAATATAATTTGAACTATAGCGTACCTTGGATTGTATTTTCAATAGGGTCTTTTTGGAAAACTTGATAACACACAATATATACACCAGGGTGACTTTTACACAAATAAAGTGATGTTTAAAAACATGTTCAACTCTTCTGTTCTGATGGAGACTAGCACTTGTTTACCTAAATTTACCTTAGCTGCTGCTGAAAAGCAGAGACTGCAGCCATTCAGGGATGCTTAATACTCCAGACAACCAGCAGAGCATAACTGCTGACAGCATTGCCACTTTTAGAACAACCTTTATAAAAAGGCATGCCTGTTAATACTTTCAGCACTCCATGTACCCAATGAAATGCAAATGCTCTGGTTTCTGGTCTCCTCTGCCTGTCAGCCATGACCTTTAAAGGTGAAATTTAAATCAACAAAGTTTTTCTATAAAATTATCAATATTATCTTACATTATCCTAAAAGACCAAGAACTTTTACTTCTCCTAACTTACAGAAGTGTAGCTTGTGACATAGAAACATCACAAGTGCTGATGCAGAAAAGAACAAACATTTAAAGTGGGATCCAAAGCCTACTGAAGTCAACAGAAGTATCTAGAAATATTTTTACTTGTGTGCCTAATTTGCATACAACTGACCTTTTATTTTCTGGCAAATTTTATATCTGTAAATGTAGACCACACAATTTAGCTAGTCATGGGTACAGCTATATATAGCCTGTAGGTACTGGAGATACTTACACCTGAAAATAGTTCTACAGTGACTTTTCATAAGCACCTTTGAACGTTAATCTATATATGACTTAACAAAGGGCAAACAGAACAATTTAAAGACATGATTAGGTCTGGGAGAACTGAGCTTCTTTTTCCCCATTTTATCCGTTGATGTCTCTGTCCAGTGAATTTGTCAAGGCATGGGCACTAGGAGCTCAGTTGATAATCTCTGCCAACATTTATTTTTCAATAAAAAAGATTTCCCAATAATCTAAATTTGTGTGTAAAGCCCATCACATTTTCCTACATGCCTCACCATCAGAACAGTACACATATTAACTCCTTACTTTATACATAATTTTACTGCATCTTAGTACTGAAAGTGATGATATAAGAGCAAGTATAGCTCTGTATTGCCCACAATTTTCTGCTTTAAAGGATGAAATGTCTCAGGCATTTTCTTGGCATTGCTTCTGAATTCAATATTCTCCTCTTAATAGCTTATCTTCTTATTCATTGTATTTTGCAAAATTTGAAGTATCTTTAAAGGTGAAAAGAGATATGATTACTGTCTATAAATACATCAACAGAAGCGTGAACTCTGGGAGGAAAAAAAAAACTATTCAAGCTAAAGCACATCTTTTGGCACATGAACAAATGGTTCTCTGTTGATGAATAAAGGTATGCTTGAATCTAGAGGTTTAATTCTACTTGAGGAGTGAATTCTGGAACAGCTTTTTGAGTGACACAAGGAAAAAGCACATAATTGGTGTTAAAACTTGAGTTTCTATCAGTGTGTGAAAGAGATCAGGTAGTGTGGCTGTCTGCAGCAGCAGGAAACTGGTCTCAGTGAGCCAAGTGGCTCCTTTCTAGTGTGTGTTCCTGTGCATTTTGACAATAAAATTAGGCAAGAATACTTCAACCACTGGAGTACTAGCACAGCAAAATTTTGAAAGCTCTTCATAATGGATAACATTTATATTACTTTTTAACCCAGTCAAAACTGCTTTAACACACAGAATTTCATCTCTCAGTAAAAATACTATCTTCACCCCAACTGACATTAAACAACACTTGTAGAACCAAGACAGAAATTATTTTTCCTTAGTGTAAATCTGTTTAGATGATGTGTATGAAAGAAACATACATACATCACTGAAGACAAGCATTTTAGAGGAGAAAAAATTATTCATTTGATTTCAACATTTTGTGGTAAACATCTTCCCTAAATGCAAAAAGAATTGGCTCCAGTTACCAGGTGGTGTTGAGTTACGGACATGCCATTGCAAACCATGTGGGGAACAACCTGGGGTAGACCTTCAAATCAAATTTGCTTCTGAGCCTTGTGTTTCAACAGCATGCTGATTTCTCTTGATTCATCTGACTAATTTAATTTTAGGCGAGTCCTTCTCTCCGGTGAGAATCTCATACTATCTTTATCTGGGAATTTTAAGGGAAAAAATCTGGCTGATGGTTTTTATCTTTTTTGCCTTTAAAACTCTGACTTAATTTCCTACTTCCTCTTCAGGCCGTGCCTGGGAACTTGCAGAACATAGGACCTTTTCCTTTCAGTTGCATGGATCACCTCTGGTTGCTTTAACTATTTAAGGTCTCTTTATTTTTGATATTCTGCTGTTTGATATGAGAAATTCTGTAAGATGATCTACACAAAGTTTACTCATTGCTCATGGGGTACAACTTTTTGGAAGCATGTATTAAAAAAGGAGGCTGCAGTATGACCAAGATAGAAATACCTACACAATACTGTTGTTTACAGCTGCAGTTTCCTACACAGGATGTTAGAATTTGGCAGTGCTCTGATCACTACTAAATACTGTAATCTTGCAAGTCATTCTGTTAATTCACAACCCCGGAGCTCCTGTCAAAGCCTTTCTATGCTATTAGACTTTGTACCGCTGGGTGCAATAAACAAATCAAAGAGAAGTTGTACATTTGATCTGTGAGGTATTTTAAGTCAATACAAACCTCCAAGTAGAGGAGTTAATTCAACACTTGTAAACAGTCAATCAGACAGGACTTCATTAGCAGAGGTCAGGGTAAGAACCGCTACATGATTTCCAGGATGCTCTTCCTTTCATTCTCTTTGCAAGAAAGAGAATGACATTGATGGGAAGAAAGAATAAGTGATTTCAAGAGAAGTTGACTCAGAATGAGGAGTCTTGAGAGAACATCTGAGATGCTCTTTGAAAGCTCATGGTTACTGGAAATGGTTGACTTGACTGTCCAACGTTTTCTGTCTGAAAACTAAAACATCTTTTTGCTCATGGACTTTGCAATATTGATGAATCTTAATACATTGCCTTTGTCTATTATGCTAGAGAACACACTGGCTTTACTTAAATATCTGATTGCTTCCACCTGTTGCCCTCCACTGGACCAATTAATTAGCTGCTATGAACTTCACTACAAATGCTTACAGTTGGTTTCAAACTGCACTTAAGGAAGCAATATTATGTGGGTAGGAATTTGATGTCACGAGAGACTCTCCTTATTTAATCTTTTCTTGATTTGTTTTTCATGTCCTAGAATCACAGATTCATAGAATCATAGAATGACTACAGTTGGAAGGGACCTTAAAGATCAACTAGTTCAAACCCCCCTGCTATGGGCAGGGACACCTCCCACTAGACCAGGTTGCTCAAAGCCCCATCCAACCTGACCTTGAACACTTTCAGGGATGGGGCATCCACAGCCTCCCAGGGCAACCTGGTCCAGTGCCTCACCACCCTCACAGTAAAGAATTTCTTCCTAATACCTCATCTAAATCTACTCTCTTTCAGTTTAAAGCCATTATCCTTCATCCTATCACTACACTCCCTGACAAAGAGTCCTTCCCCATCTTTTCTATAGGCCCCCTTCAGGTTCTGGAAGGCTGCTATAAGGTTTCCCTGGAGTCTTCTCTTCTCCAGGCTGAACAACCCAAACTCTCTCAGCCTGTCCTCACAGGAGAGGTGCTCCAACCCTCTGATCATCTTTGTGGCCCTCCTCTGGACTCGCTCCAACAGGTCCATCTCCTTCTTATGTTGGGGGCCCCAGAGCTGGACGCTGTACTCCAGGTGGGGTCTCACGAGAATGGAGGGGTGGAATTACCTCCCTCGACATGCTGACTGTGCTTCTCTTGATACAGCCCAGGATGCCGTTGGCTTTCTGGACTGCAAGCTCACATTGCCGGCTCACACTGAGCTTTTCATCAACCAATACCCCCAAGACCTTCTCCTTAGGGTTGCTCTCAATCCATTTGCCACTCAGCCTGTATTTGTGCATGGGATTGCCCCTACCCACGTGCAGGATCTTGCACTTGACCTTGTTGAACTTCATGAGTTTGGCATGGGCCCACCTCTCCAGCCTGTCCAGGTCCCTCCGGATGGCATCCCACTGTCCATGTCACCAACAAAGATGTTGAACAGCACCGGTCCCAGTATCAACCCCTGAGGAACACCACTCGTCACCAGTCACCACTTGGACATCAAGCTGTTGACTGCAACTCCCTGAGTTCAACCATCCAGCCAATTCCTTATCCACCGAGTGGACCATCCATCAAATCCATGTCTTTAATTTAGAGACCGGGATGTCATGTGGGACTGTGTCAAATGCTTTGCAAATGTCCAATTAGCTGAAAGTTAGTTAGCATGTTCACTTATAAGGACATTAGGGCGTAATAAGACTTTTTCCTGTGTGCGTCTAAGAGCTACTGGCAGTTGTACCACAGTAAATTTTACAATGACTAGAGTTTAATACCCGAGGCAGTATCTGTAGGCCATTAATCTGATGAGGAAAGCATATATTTCTTGGTTATTTGAGAATATTGGAGAAGTAACCCTTTATTGGCATGCAGCACTTCTGAAAGAGCAAAAAGAAGTACAGTATAGCATAACAAATTGACCGATTTGATATCCAGCTTCCTGGTACCTGAGTAACTAGGTTCCGAGTTCTCAATTTCAGTTCATGTGGGAACTTGGCCACTATTGGTCCGCTATTCCATTATTATGGAATTAATGTCTTAACTACAGTTGCTCTGGGTTGTGTTTCTTCCAAAGGGACACAAGTGGTTTCTTTCTTCAGGCTGCTATGCAGAAGGCTCTGTGGCACCCACTGGAGCAGCAATTCCTGGGAGCAGCTGTGCTTGGGAGATAAATGTTTCCAGACCAGTGAGACAAAGGAGGAGGCAGGGTAGGAAAGACCTACCCAGCTGGGAGCCTCCTACAGAACCAAGGGCCTCCAGGCTTTTGAGGAGAAAGAAGCACACATATCACCCCAAGGTGGCAGAAGAGAGGTGGGGTGAGTATTTGTACTATTCAGTATAGTCTCTGAACTGGCCTGAGAGAAGATCTGACAGAAAAAGCCATTGGGATTTAAAGCTCCATTTGGAGATAGGTGCTCGCTGTAGGGAACAAGACAGGCTGTACAGCCCAGCCCAAGCATTCAACATGACCTAAGATCCCACCACAGTGCCTATGAAGAAATACAGCCTGCATGACTGTGGCCTTCTCTGCACCATGAGACAGTGTTCATGTGATAAGCCTGCAAGCAAGTTCCCAGAAACACAATAATGTTGCTGCTCACATTTTCACCCGTCTTTCCTCATTCAAAGAACCTGACCAAGATTCCCTAATGCATATGGGAGTTCAACTCCATACAGGTAAGCACTATTAGCACCCACAGCTTCCTTGTTCAGTGTATCTGGAATGTGTGTTTTCAAAGTAAACAAATGCGGTTGCAAAGCAATGACCATCCTTGTATCAGCGCTGAGTTAATTCATCTAGAGAAACAATGCCCCAGCCAGCCACACAGGCTATGGAGTAACAGCACAGCAGGCAACTTGCATGCTTGTCTAAACCGTGTTGTCTAGGTGTGAGGGAAGTGCCATTCTTGTCTCCTACAGATGCAGTGCTCAGCCATCATTTCACTTACTGTGGTTAATTTACTGAGAAAAATACAGTATTTTTTGTTGCTGTCAAAAATAGCTCTTGTTATTTTTTTGAGTNCTTGTCTCCTACAGATGCAGTGCTCAGCCATCATTTCACTTACTCTGGTTAATTTACTGAGAAAAATACAGTATTTTTTGTTGATGTCAAAAATAGCTCTTGTTATTTTTTTGAGCGCTTAGACACCAGGACTGTTTCCCTGGTGATTTTGTAGTGTTACAGTGCATCACCGAACGAGACTGGTTTTGCCCCTTTTCCCCTGCTCTGAAATCCCTGCCCTTTTAGCTATTAAAAAGAAGGAAAGGACTAAGAGGCAAAGGAAAAATCCACTCAAAATTTGATTAATGGTATTTATTTTTGTCTCACACATAGCCAAGAACCAGTTGCACTCAGAGCATATTTAATGTCTGGCTGAGAAAGTGTTCATTTACGTTTATTCCATTTAGGTCATCCTTCATATCAGCAGTGCGCCTCTGTTGTGATTGAAATGCCAGGCTTTAATATAGCAGCACTAACATGCTGGATGTGGGGAGGGGAGAACAGGGTGCTTTGTCATATGGTCTCATTTTTATTTGTTTATGATTTCAATATTCATGATGGGCTGACAAGTTTATGAGTTCAATTCTGGGGATGAAAAATATGAAAAGGGCTTATGGGAACATAGATCCTGAAAAGATTTCGCTTCCAGATTTTACAGACACAACTTATATTCGTCAACACCCCCATACAAATGATCAACCTTTAAAGCCCTCAGGGATGGTTTCAAGCTGCACTCTATTGTAACAATATGACAGCCAGAGAGTCGTTAGTGAGCAGATAAAAGTGATGCAGTTAGTTAGATTTGAAGGTCTCAGGACTCAAAGGTATGAAATAAAAATCGTAAATGCTGCAGCTGGAGTTATCAAGACTAGAATTTGCCGTCATTCAGAAGTACAAGGTGAAAATGGGGAATGTGATAACATGATAAATGGAATCGATCATATCTGTGACAGTCTTTTGATCTTCAAAAGCCCAGTGGGTTTGAATTTTGCTGATAAAGCTTGCTATAATTATTTCATGTCATTCAAACACTATGCAGCACAAGTCAGGAGAAGGCTGCAGGTGATATTGTTATGGAAAACAAGGGTTTGTGAGCCTTCTGATCACCTCCGCATCCAAGATGACAGGAAAAAACAAGCTGCAGCTGATGGGATTTGCACTGACAAGTAGGTTTTTACTGTTTCTCATGATCCTGGGATTTCTTGGGCTTTCAAGCAGCTTTTGGAAATAAGGCTTGTGTATCTTTTAGACACACCGCCTTTCAGAGAGATTTAATGTCTCCAGTTCAGTGAGGGAAATACAAATCCTCCAGTATTAAGTAAATCCTACTGCAAGTTTTTAAGTCCTATGTTGATTTGCTACAGTGATTTGACCTGTATCTTCTAATCTTTATTTGTTGAAGTATGACTTTAAACCAGTGGTTAGGATAAGCAGGAGCACATGAAAACAGTCCCTTCTCCATGAAAAGCTAAAGCGGAGATTTCTGTATGTCACATCTGTGATCACCAGACCTGCTCAGCAGCCCTCAGTCTGGTCTGCTTTACTTTTGGCCACAGCGGGGAGGGAGAGAGGGTCTGAGGGACTGAAGGAGGGAGGGAAGATGGGCTGACCTGAGTAACCTAAGAGGGGCTGCCTGGAGCATCAGGATCCCAGCTCATGCAACATCACCCGGACCCCAGAAAGGGCTGTCTGAAATGGAATCAAACACAGTGACACAGAGGCTCCTCTGTCTCTCGGGCAAAAGGCACTGTGCTGGGAGACCAGCAGCTCCCACTTTCCCCAGTGTTGCCTCTTGCCAGAGAGGGAGAAGCATCCTGCATATACAAAACTCTCATCAAAAAGGAAAGAGGGAGATCTGGAGTGTTAACTTGGAACCTCATCCCATAGGGTTGGGAGGACCTGGGGTAACTACAACTAAATACAGTGTAGTATGTCATTTCAAAGGTAGACTAAACTATCTAAAGAAAATTATTTCCAGCAGATGGTGGGGAATCCAAGTCAGAATGAGTGAATGCACATAACTGCTATATGCTAGCAGCAAAAGTATGAAGATACTCTGAATTCTAGCAGAAGGTAAGGAAAAAGTATAAAATCCAAAACCTGTATGTAAATTTCATTTTGCATATTTTTGATCCATTTATTTCTAACGGGAATTTTGAGAGACACAGATTCTCAAAATGCAGCNGGTAAGGAAAAAGTATAAAATCCAAAACCTGTATGTAAATTTCAGTCTGCATATTTTTGATCCATTTATTTCTAATGGGAATTTTGAGAGACACAGATCCTCAAAATGCAGAGCTTCTGTGAGTTAGAGACCTACCAGAAGTACTGTCTCANGCTTCTGTGAGTTAGAGACCTACCAGAAGTACTGTCTCAAGGAGTTTTATCATCACTCTACAACAAAGAAAAATTAACTTACATTTTTCCAGTAAATGATAACACATCTTTTCTGTGACTAATACAGAGAGGGAATAAAGAGCAAACACAGCAGCACCACTATTGTTTATTCCCAGCAGCAGCAGTAGCCTGTTCTTTTGGATGCAAACAAGAACAGTGATCCTTAAAGGGCTGATTAAACAAACCCTTACTATCTGGGGAATCTCTGGAAAACACGGATTTGGGAAATAGCAATTCATATGGAAAAAAAAAGAATATTTCTTCCTATGTTCATCTTAAAACATGCTGCTATAGATTTGACAGGCTCTGCTGCCATGGTGGTCACTGTTTTTGGCAAAGGTATAGAAGACAGAATGGCTCTGGCAGAAAAATTGGTGTGTGGAATAATTGTCTGCACCTATTAAAGGAGTCTGTTCTTCTGACTAATTAGCATTCACTGAAGTAAAAAAATAACATACATGCAAAAATTATCTAGGTACATTCATTAATCATAGGAGCAGACTACAGAGGACTTCCTTGGATAATGCACGGGGTAACATTAAAAGATGTGCAGAGGTTCATCAAGGCCAGTCAGGTTTGTGGTAACTGGAAGTCCAGTCATGACAGTCACCACAGCACTTGGCCTATAAGGAATCTGTGCGATTATGAACGTGTGCCCCTGTGCGTGTCACATGGAAAACAAGTGTCATTTGCTTCGGAAAATGGCACAGACTTCACAAGGATAGTGACTAAAAGGGATTTTTTTTAAGAGAAAGGTAAATTCATGTTGGAAGATTATTGAAAGAAATAATGTTTTAAGTAGGACAAGTGTGAAAAACTAAAAAAGGG